>CM017560.1:34769413-35969413 GCA_007844125.1 Sinonovacula constricta | reverse complement strand
AAGGGTTAAGTTAATAGTCAAGACAAAGAGAGAAAAAAAAGAATTGTTGTTTTTATTGTTAAGATTATATTGTTAGTAATCATTTTAGTTGTCATATCAACATATGACTCCAATTAATCCATACATATAGACTTTTCTGAGGCCAAAGTGGGAGATTTTTACTTGCAAAGTGGAAGATTTGTTATTTTCATATAAACAAAGTAGGAAAAAATAGGAAAATATTCTGAAACAAAGAATTTGGCATTAGCAACACCCTTCCATACCTCTGGCCACTTCAACAAATGTTCAGATTTGAAACAGAACAGTCAAATCTAAACCCTCTATTTCTTTGGTTCATTTGATAAACATCTCTGAGACAGATAAAAATATATTTTTCTTCGTTTCTCACACTTAAATTTTCTAATAACTATTTTAAAAACAAATAATTGTATATTTTGGGTACAAAAAGTCACATCAAAATTATCAAATATTGCTTGTGCCATAATCTGCCATTTCTTCATTTTTAATCCAATAAAGAAATTTTCCTAATCTTAAAGTCACTTTTACATTATTATCTTTAATTATCATGTCATTTCCAACTTACAGAAAAGTTTTCAAATTTCATCTCTAATTTGCTAACCAGAAAACATCTCCTAACATACTTAATTAAACATAATTCTTCATTTTGCAACATTTCAATTTATGAACCTCTTTTTTAAATTCTTGCGTGACAAAAGCCATTTTCCTTGCAACAACTTCAAAGGACTTTGTACTAATAATGTTTTCATCCAGCACAGAGAAAGTCTAATGGGGCTTAATTGGAATTTGTGAAAGACACACTTCTTTTCACTTCATAAATCATTTTCACCACTTTTCTGCACATTTGAGAGACATAAGGGGTTATTGTTTTTGTCCTCCAGAAGTCTGTCAAAAGCACCCATACATCATTCTCACCCCAATGTCAATCCTAATGGAGCATTAACTACCTGATTCAAGGACCATAACTTAGTAGATAGCGCCAGGTGTCGGACTAAATCAAGAAACAAATGAGTTAAACACCTGTCGTCATTGTCACTCGTCCTTGTTACCATAGTAACATACTGTTACATAGTTACGCAACAATAACTGTCGTGCTTAGTCTATTAAGAGCTTTGTGACAACCAATAAATTGTGACACTTTCCATGTTTCCCCCGGCATTGAGAATAAATTGAGCATCTATGGATGTTTTATATTCTTACCACACATCTACGTACAAGACAGGCAGCATGTGTTATAAGGGGGAATATATCATACACACATCACAGGGCATGTCTTGTTATAATAATGTCACAGTGACCCAAGGGGACACAGGTTAGACTTAATCAAACAACCAAGTGTTTTAATCAGGGCATGATGATGGGATGTGTCACTGAAATAATTACAGGGAAGTGTAAAACACCTACCGGGGATTGTGGGGCAAACAAACCTCTATTTGACATGGTAGATTAACCTTTGTATTTGTCCACCACCTTCTAGATGGTGTATGCCTGAGGTTTGCAAAAGATTCTGACACTACAGAATAATTGATTCTTACTAAAGCATTATTTTAATTAAATTATAATTTCATTTAGGTACTTTACTTAATTACTGAATTGCTGTGATAGTAAGGTCACTTCACTAAGCAAAGTTACCATTTTTTCTGATTCTCTGACAGTATCAATAATTGGTGGTCAGATAGGATTTTCTTAGCACCATGATTTGGCTATACAATTCAGTTTTCAAATGTGTTCACAATTATGAATAAACAGTGCTCAGGTAGAAAATTACCTTAAGCAATTGAAAGAAAACACTAACCATATCATTAGCTGCAAGAAATGATGATTAATGCTGGCTTTTTAGGAACTTTGTGTACCTGAACTGGGTTTAAAGGTAATTTAGTACAGACCTTGAAGAAAGGGAAAAAGAGCAGTTAAACACCGCCAAAAACATCAGCAAGGCTCCCAAAAACACCACAAACACAGACCCATCAAAACAGATCAGAAATGGTGGATCGTTGAGTGAGCTGTTTAAATGCATGAGTCTGCTAAGCTTAAAATAAAACTGGATAAGGTCAAAAGCATTGATCCAGATCTGGGAGCTGCCAGATCAGGTTCTGCATGATACGCTGCTTAATCATTATTGATACCTTTTGTTACCTATGTGTGAAGTTGATAGCATGCTACTATGAAATATGCACGAGCTAAGCTACAAGCTAAAGTAGCAGGTGGGGGGTTAAGAGTCTGGGAGACATGTATCTGCAGCATCTTTTATGCTATCTTATTGCCAGGACGACTGTGAAACAACAACAACACTGTGGTCGTCGCCAGGAGAGGGATTCCCCGACTTGTCTGCACCTCAACGATGCCAATCTGGTCCCGACGGCAAATTGCTCCCACTGGCGTCTCTTCTGTACAAGCCTCTGCATGTGGGTTACAGACCCATTGTGCCATCAAAGAATTGATACAGATCACCCAGACTAAGGTTTTCATCGGGACTAACAACCGCAACGTTTGATGCTTGATGGGGTGTGTTTTGGGGTTTTGTATTTTCTCTCTGACTTTACATACAGCTCTTTTAGCATAGCAATACATATAAACTGATCTACCAAAAGGAATTTCTATGAGAGATGGTCTTCATTCTGTAAAAAAACAGAAACTCTGCCGCCACAATAAACTGTCTGCAAATATGGTTTTTGGTATCAAGGTATTAAATGACTGCTATTACACATTAAATGATAGGAAATGGTATCTCTCCATGCTACATGATTGTATCTCTGATTCCAGTTATCAATAACCATAACCTTGTTGCCACGGGTGAAAGTGAAGTGCATCATGGGAGAGGAAGTAGCAGTGGTATGATGGGATACACATATTGCATGATGGGAATGGTTTTATCAGTGTGGAAGAGTAATTGATGGCTTGGCAGGGGGGTTGAAGATTCTGGTCAGGATAGTGGTTTATGAATTACTTTCAGATTCATCGGATAGTCACAAATGATTTACATAGATAATAGATAGTATTATTGTTTGTATACAGAATTATACTATGTTTGGAGGAAGAATAAACAGAGGAGGATGCAAGGATGCTAACAACACAACACTTTAAAAAAATGTTTCTCTAGCTAAATATTCATATTTTGAAAACTTAATTAAAGTTACTCTAGCTAACAAGACTTATTTTATTTTGAGATCTTAAAATATTATAAAGGAATAAGTGCATCAAGTTTGTGTGTATATTTGTTTTATGCATATCTCAGACTTTTAACTAAAGTATGTGAGCATTCATTTTCATTTTCTTGTCACGGAGGCAAAGAATGTGCCCTTGTTCAAGCCTGTTTGACATAATTGCGTCAATTAAAAATCTAGATTCCTTAAACTTGTTAAGGAAAAAAACATCATTTGTTTATATTATCTGGAAAAGCTGAAGAGGCTGTAAGTAAGAATCCAAGAAAATATTTTCCAACTTTTTACTTGGAATGCATTTTAAATGGTCATATCTCTAACTAAAAAATCCAAATCAGATAGAATGTGATTCCTTGTTTGGACTGCCAAGTTTTTATTGTTCTCAAATCAAGGCAGCATGCAAGATTAATCTTGCCTGACTAAACTCTTGACAGTTTCTCTTACTGACTGCCAAAAATTCTCTAACTTGACAAAGACATGTTGGATCACTTTTCTTCCTTGCTTGACAAAACTGTACAGCATTGGGACATTGGCAACTAGCCTTCAATTTTCGTACTTGCCCTTGTTAAGTGAACGAAGGGTAAGAAAACACTTAACACATTAACAAGTGCATGTCTGCCCCTTCTCGTCCATTCACAGAATATTTCTATTTCCATGAGATGAAGAGATTATAAGCCGAGAACAAAGCAAGACAACTGAGAGCTCCTTAATCAAAAGACGGGCTTGTATTTTGATAACAATTAATGCTTGTATGCTCAATACCTTTGATATTATCTTCTTTAAAAGCCAGTGGCCGAGACAAATTGTTTTTGAAAATGGAGAGTAGGGTGAAATGTCAATTCATGTCAGACTAAAAAAGTAAAAAGTACAGTTGTAGACTAGCTGTTGTCTACATTAATGTCAAACCATGGCATGCCTTGTCCTCTGATGGCCTAGTCAGCAAGATTTTCATTGCCTTTATATTTTAATGTTGTCCCTTTGGTTTATCATCTCACAAATTTGACATTTTCATTTATTTTGACAGATGTAAATTAAGTATGATTTCATGCTGCCTTAAATGTGATATCAAGCAATAAATTATTGAGTTCTAGCACAACTGGCACAAGTATTTTAATCTTACCAGTTATATAACTGTGCAATTCTAGATACAAAAATAAATAGATGGCATAATAATGGGTGATGAATAAAAACTATTTTTGTCATAGCACTTTTATTTCAATGATGTTTGCTATAAATGGAAGTAGTCCTGGCATTATTTGGGACTATGAGCATAAGTTATGTACCGATCTTTCCGTTGACACATAACTCACCCTTTTTTTTCTCTCCAAAAATCTTATATATACACAAAACAGTATAACTTTATGAAAGAAATACAATTTTTAGCTAATATTGCCACAAAGACAATCACAACCATTGGAAAAGGTTGTAAACAAACTTGATAATAACCAAATAACCACATTAACCCTTTTAAGCTTTTGCTCATTTCTGTACACACACCCTTCATTCTTTTCATTCATTTATAGCACTAAACCATTATTTGTCCATTCTTTCATTCTATCCCATCAGCACACTAGCTAAAGAAGCTATCACCTTTACAAAAAAAGCATCAAGGTAGGAATCCATTTCAATAAAATAAACAAATCATTCATGAAAAAAACATTTACCACAGGACATATCATTGAGCAAACAAGGGACGTTTTTCTCTTTAGCTGTTTTCAATATCTTTTGAGAGAGGTAGAAAATGTCCGCTGAAACGACATTGACAAATCGACAGCAATTCAAACTATTGGCAAACTGATGATTATGTATAATTGATGTATTTAACCACTATTAGAATCCAGCTATGAAATTGGAATGATTGTGCGGACAATTTGCAGACCAACAATTATGCAAGAACATTAAAGTCATACAATGGAAGAAGTTGGCCATCCTTTGACAGAGAATTTCAAAGAGTTTGTTATTGACAAAAGTAACAAATGTTTTACAATGAGCTTAAATAAGGCATAATCTAGTTTCAGAATGTATAAATGAGTATTTTGCAGATCAGAAAAAGGAATAATGATAGCTTACTTTTAGAACTAAATGACCACGTGTAAGCCATAAACATTGGAAAAACCGCAACACATCTGCCAACTGAAATAATTTATCTTAAATTTAACTTCAATTGACACAAAATATTTCCTACCTCTGCCATATCTTATTTAAACTAAGCACAAGCGTGGATAACTAAGTGTCAAGATGACAGAACTAAACACAGTTTCTATCTAATGCTTATCAGCATTAAAATTTAAATTCTTTATCCAACTATCTAGACCCTTCATCTAAAAGTCATTTATAGCTGCAAATTATTTCCTCAGGAAGCCTGAAAGATATCTGAGACATCTTCAATTAAATGAATCATTGTAAAATGTTTAAAAGATCATAAACCATCTATGGAGAAAACAGGGGATGTGTAGATGCATGGGTCTGATACCAATCAGTGTCTGCAATTCCTGGAATGTTGGCTCATTACCAGACAGTGTGGGTAGTTTCATCCCATTCTGCTCTTCTATCCCTAGCAGCCATCCATAAGAAGTGCCTGATTTTTTTTCCCCAGCACTTCATCGCTGGCAATTTTTATCAAGTGAGCTGTCAACGAAATCTACCAGTCTTTATGGCTAACACCCTGTTTTTATTACATCATATATTTATACTGAAAACAATGTGTCTATAAATAATTGGTCCAAAATATCTTGGTAGATACTGGGAGAAGAGGCTGACCATCTGTTGGCAACTGTTGCAAAGATTCTAACCCATAACCTACCATGTGTGTTCATAACCTATACCTATTCTTACTTAATTTTCTACAACTACAATCAAAGTTAACAAGATGCTGATCTCAATTGCTCATCTCTCTTTCACTTTTATAAGAATCTAGTTAATCTGGATCCGAATTGTTGACCATAGTTTGATGGATATTTATTCTAAGCAGGCTAGGAGTTAAGATTGATGGACCAATAAGAATGTTTCAAGAGATGGGTCAAAATCTTGATCATGGCCAAACACCAAGCATACCTTAACAATACATACTTCAGCTGGATGTGATTAATTCCAGGTAATACTATGTTGTGGCCTAAGGTAGTTGTAAAAGTGGCTTGCATGTGGATTAAGAAGCAAAAAATACTATATTTTCTTTTTCTAAAGGTGGTATCCAACAGTTTGTCAGTATTAAATACATGTACCAATATCTAGCCCCTGTCTGGTGGAATATTGTAAAAAAAAACCTAAATGTGACAGTGGCCACTGCTAAAAATAGATATCGACGTCAGAGCAAATTACCCGGAAAAATATATAAAAGTTAGTGGGTACATGGTTTTCTAACTTTAAAAATAGCTATCTCTGCAGCGTGGCTTGGATAGGAAACACCTGTTTGCAATGACGAATGGGGATTTATCCTTGACTGTTCACACAGATCTTTGGCATCAATGAACAGCATTTTGCGCAACCTTTTCAGGTACCAATGACTTGTTTGGTTATTTGGGGGAAATGTTTAAACCAAACAGTTAGATACCACCTTTAAAGTCTCACTCTTAAGTGATTTTATTGAAAGAAAAGGGAATAAAAAACAAGCACTTGTTGCTCTCCTACTATTAAATACAAACTTTATTAAGATGAAAGCTTTTGCCATATATTATAAAGAGTCATAAGATTTTCCTTGAAAAGTTATCTATGCTCTGAGAAAGAGATCTAGAAACATTTTAATAAATGTTTAAATGATCGATTCATATATTTGCAAAAGCATTAAAACAAAATGTATTTCCCCTTTCCAGAAAATTGTGGTACTTTTTACATGGCATCGGCTGCACTGATGATTCAATAAAAGGGTTGATAAAAGTGCATAAAGAAAATCCAAGGGTTCTTACTTATCATTAAATGGTAATTTGAAAGTTCAAGCTTTATAAAATCAAAGCTGCTGGATAGATTTGAAAGTAATCTTGTTTTTTTATAAATCCATAGTTCTTGCAAACCACATCTTGCAGGCAGTTTGAGAAGACCATCAAAGTGATAACGATATCAAACCATATCTGAGGTTTCAGCAAACAGTTTTATGCATTTAGCTAACTGATATGAAGGAATAATGTTCATAAATTCTCTTACACCCACATTCTGTTTTCTGTAACAAGATGAAAAAGATCGTTGTTTTGAAATGATCATTGACAAAAAACTGCAAATTGTAAGCCATTTTGTGATTGTTCTGCTGATAACAGGTGGCCATTTTGGAGAAAATGTCCTTGGCAACTGTGATAAGGCATGCATGCAAATATAATGCAAATTGCTGAAATTGCAGGTTGTATGCACTGATGCCCACAGAAAATTGGTGCAATTATCTTGACAGCAAAAAATGTATTATGAAAATATAGAGAGTGCAAAACATGCTTGAAAGACTAACAGGGTTGTAAAGAATGTCAGCAAAATCATTATAAGACAAGTAGTACTAGAAATCCATGCAAGTGTTTTTTGTGTGTGAAAAAGCCCCATTTTACTAGTTGGAGTACATCTTATGCATTATAAAATAAAGAAAACAGTATTTCTAGATGGCCTTACAGTATCCCTTCAGTGTAAAATGTACAAATATTAACAATGTAACATGTTGCATCTGTAAGAGAAATGCCAGACATGCTCTTTATCAGGACCTGATGAAAGGTCATGAAAGGAGACCATGTTTCAAGACAGTGATAGAAGAATGACCATCCATCAAACCCTTCATGTACTAATCACTGCACAAACCAAACCCAGCACTGGCCTCAACAATCTGAAACTCTGAAACACAATTCAGTTTAAACTATGGTAGACAATATTGGTCATATCTGAAGCTAATTTCAGCCAAACCAGTGAAGCCAGGATTCTGCAAAGCTATCTGAAGCTGATTTTAGTCAAGAATAAGATCATCAGAACTGGAAATATTGGAAGCACTTGTCTAATGACCTAATCCACACCAAAGACCAAGGACTGGAAATTGCCATTTAACCCTTTCCTGCATGTATATGCCATTTTCAGCCTTTACAAACCTTTCACAATCATTAGCAAAATCTGGATGACTAAGGGTTTATGTGTAGACTAGTTCAGCCTTCAATCTATTATTACAAGTTAAACATACATTTATTAAAATCATTTTATCTCTTTTAAAGAAAAACAAAAAAGGTGATATTTCAAAATAATAAATGAACTGTGAATGAAAGGGATAAAGCACCTTATAAATGGATTAGCCAGTACTATGGATCTACAGATGGGTATAGCACTTTCAAATGGCAAATCAAAAGTATGGAACATGACCATGCAAATGGTTAGCTAGACATAATCCCAAACAATTGAAATAAGAGTTTGTAAGGGAAGTAGGTAGGAAGCCTTGTCTGTCAAAAATTAGGAAAAAACATTTTTTCAAATCAATGGAGACACCTAAACTGGGGTGAAATGTTTTAGTTGCACATTCTATTAGCCTTCCAGATGCAGTCTGGACAATGGGCTTAGGATAGTGGAGGTCCCTGACCATCTCAAACCAACCCATCTCAAGGGATCCCTTAACTGACTGACACTATCTGCCCTATTACACCCTTGAGTGCTTTTAAACGTTTCATCACTAATTCTGTGATAGCTAACCCTGGGCTCTGCCAAGTTCTCACAGCCCAAGAGCCCTCACTTGCCACATTTCTGGGCAAGTTATTGGTCTCCTCTGCCCTCTTTCACCGACCCATTAAGCTACAACTTCCGTCCATAGCAAGCTATCTTTTACTAAAACAATTTTGTGCAATCCTTGCTACATTATTGGTAGATAGGTTTTTTTGAAAATTAAGCTAGGTTATGGCCTAGCTAGGTAAAGTAATATAATGAGTTTTCTTTGGTCATTTGTAATAAGAAGGCATTCAAAAGACTTCAAATAACTAAAATAGAAGCAAGAAGCAGGACATAGTTTGCACTACATAACACAGATTTTTTACACCTAAAATATGTTTTGAGTTAAATGTCAAAAACGTTTTATAACATACGAAGAGAATGGTCACTGACCCTAGATTCTAAAGCTTACCACACA
The DNA here is from genome assembly GCA_007844125.1 of Sinonovacula constricta. NCBI lineage: Eukaryota > Metazoa > Mollusca > Bivalvia > Cardiida > Solecurtidae > Sinonovacula > Sinonovacula constricta. Next base: position 35,960,167 of record CM017560.1, on the reverse strand, counting down.
TGACACAATTTCCAAGACAATACAATTTACACCAAATTGAGATGTATCAATGTATCTAATCACTGATCACTTATTATTAGATACTTTAATTCTTGGCAACTGATATTCAAAGGTTTGAGTTTGGATTGTGAAGACATATTTAAACTCAGTAAAGAGATTTGCCCAAATGACCATAACTAAAGTAATCGTTATATCTCTAAACCATAATTACACGAGATGACAAAAAGATCCTATAATCACAGCTTATCATTATAACATATAAATTACAATTTTGACTTCCTGAACACGACAGATGCCAGCTTCATTTGTATTTTACAAATGATCAGTTACCATTTGTACTGAGCAGCAGATATGGATTGGTTGGTAACCATGGTTTATTTAGTACTCGCATATAATATTTTATTTCATTGACTTGTTCTAGTTACCATAGTTGTTTATTGGATTTATTGTCCCGCCAACAGAATTTCAGTTTTCTGGAGCCAACAGAATTTACGTTTTCTGGAGACGGTGTCCACTTGAAGCAGATAGAGTGCTGCAGTCACTGTGTATAGCATGCCATGAACACCTGGCATGATACCACACCAGTCACATTATCCTGACACCAGGCCTACCAGAAATGGCACTATATATACCCATATATTTGCTTGGGCATTATCAAGGTAGCTACATGACTAACATTTTAAATGGCTTAAATTTGCTGTGGCCAGGATTTAAACCTGGGGCCTCCAGTACCTGATATTGACACTCTACCAATTGTTCCACCAGGTCCAGTTGGTACCAAATGAAACTGTTATATTAAAATACATGTAATTCTAATGCATCTGATCAGAGCAATGTAGGGTTTAGAAACAAAATTAAGGACTTGGCAATTTAGCAAGATATATATAGTTACTCCATTTTAGTCTGGAGTTTTGTACATCAATCAGTGTTTATCAATTAGTGCTGTTCTGATCTGCCCGCTTTCCTGTTTTGTTTCCTGACATCCATCACTGTTTATCAGGTGGACATCACTTTTCATATTTATGACGAGGCATTTCCAATGGTTACTAACTACTGTATCGCATGCTGGAATGCTATCAGTGAAGCCAACGAAACATCCTGAAATGTTCTGAAATATCGTGAAATATCCTGTAACATCCGAGCCTATCTGTAACTTGTGCTTTACTCCGTCATTCTGCCGACATTCATCAACTGGAGGCAAACATTACAGTAAAATCATAGAACACATGTGATTACTGGGCTATTCTTGTAACAGGATGATTAAAATATGATGAAGAACTCACTTTTGATCTTTGATCTGCCTATTGTCTTGATCACGGCAAAAAAGTGATTCATCCCGAGCTAAGGGATGTTGTTACTTATAAATTAGCTGTATTTTACATTAGGAATCAAAGCATATGATTTCAATTATTTATCTCATTATACATTTAGAATCCGGTAAGATTAACATTTTGATAATATCTTTTAATGAAAAAGAGTATTGTATGTTTGCTTGAAATCTTGTAGAAATAGAACAGAAGAAAAAATACCAAAACAATGCCTTCCCAAACACTGATACTAAACCCATCAGACAAATGGTCCACAATTTATTCTTAACATTTCTAGTGTTATGTTGACAATAACAGAAGCACAGAACTTAAGGTGTAATGGTGAAAAATGACAACTTCATCTTTTGTTACTCGCAGGTGTGACATAATCGTCACAATCTGATGTTTCTTCAATGACATCCTGTCATGTTTAGAACAATTTTTGCTTTGTCATATCACAAAAATTGTGTAAAATGTCCCAATTTTTAAACACATAAAAAGTGATCACTCCATTCTTTGAAAAAAAGCTCTAAACAAAGGATATCCACTGAAGCGAAGATTTTTATATGACCAGTCAACTGCAACAAAGGTACAAAAACATGATTCAAAAATGGAGAATCTCAGCCACAAAAGACAAATAAGAATTAATGAGAAACATTACTAGTTTTTCAGGCAACTTTAAAATTATGGTTATTTTTTTTAATGTTTTCCTCCCAAAATAGACAAAAATTGCACTAAACTTAATGAAAGAATGCAACATTTTAAAAATTGATACCAGTCCAGCCCTTTGATTGCTATAAAAATGTCCCATTATCCCAAAATGCTAGTACAATCTGAGTTTCTACTAGTGAAAGTTTGTTTACAAGTCTAATAAAATTTCCAAGATTCATGTTTTAATTTCTTTCTCAAATCTGACCAATCAGATGCATGGAATTAGTCTAAGGCCCTGATTGGTCAATTTTGAACAACAGATTTAACTTCCAACCAGTGATATCACTTAGAAAACTGTCTTGTACTCCAACTTAAGTTTAAACCCATAACCTTCTCAACATCTCATCTGGCACTGAAGATTTCCTTGTAAACATAATGCTTAATGAACTCTCAGTAAATATTTTAGTAGTACTTTAAAGCTGCTGTATTTACGACAGTGTTTGCACATTTAGGTCATTATGAAATGCCATAAAACAATAGGATGCATGATAAAGATGGCTTCTCAAAGGTAAGTATACTGCAGCATACGCAGAAACACTTAACTGCAGTTGTGGTTTGGAAAATGTTTCATTCTTTTTTAGTAGTTAACAACCCCGATACAGGGCTTGATGTATAGGATTATGTATCTGCCTTTGATGTTTTCAACATAGATTTCAAAGTTATAACCTATTTTGAGACATTATTGAAAACTAAATTAAGGTAGATGTATATTACCTTTAAAATATCCCTATAAACCAATCTCTAGGTATATTATTCGTGAAATATCATTGAAAATCAAAATTGAGGTTTATTAAAAGAAACAAATATTTAATTGATAATTAACTTTGATGTCTCGCACTTCTCAGGATATGAGACAAGGAAATAAATATCCATGTATCCATTGTATGTATGGAAGGCAGGAAGTGGGAAGCAGGATAGTATCTATGTTTGAAAGGCAATAAGAGTGTGAGAGAAGAGTTGTAGATTTCTTGTGACCAGTGTTTACTGATAAAAATAATCTAATTACTCAAGCCAGGGGATCAAACGTCTCCTCACAGAAGCCAGCTTCTAGTTTTCATCACAACAAGATAAGGCAGTACAGCGCCATTTTTTTTATTTTTTTTTACGTCAGTGCCAATTAACCTGGGTTTTACAAGAAAATAAAAGATAAGAAATGTTTCAACTTTTCTATGTATGTTGAAGACATGCCTTTTACTATAAATTTAGGCCATTTTTAATTTTCAGCACTAGTTGTTCTTACAGCTTTCTTTAACCTAATTGTTTGTTTTTTTCATGCTTATTTATACATTGTTTTATATTTACCACATCTTTTATCTCTTTCCTCTAATTCGGGGGCATTGTTAAATAATTCTCCTGACACAAATATTCTTAGTTCAAACAGTCTATCGATTTGTTTTCATCTGCACTTAACGTACTCAATGCTGAGATGGTTTTAATTGAAATAGTTTGCAAACCTAGCAGAAATAAAACTTTAATTTCAAAATTTTAAAGTAATAAGAATGTGCCTATTTCAATTTCATTTAAATTGATTCTTAAGTGAATTCAGGCTATTTATGAAATATTTCTGTTAGTTCATTGCAAACTAAATAAAAATTAAAATAATGTTTACTAATCAGGGACTTTGTGCTTAATAAACTTGGTTCCAACAATATATGATTTTGCAGAGCACTTAGGAGATAAAGAGAAAGATTTAAAAAAATCTGAAGCAATGACTGCCAGTAACAAAAGCATGAGTATCATCATTTAACTTGTTACTAAAGCTGTGTGGAGTCATTTTGGAGGCAACTGGATACTGATGCACTATGTCCAGACGGCTCAAGGAAGATTCATAATGCACTTTTTAATTCCATGAAAATAAGCAAAGGTTAGCACTGGTGCAGAAAAAATGTTACAAAGATCTTGACATCTGATGTTTCGAAGCACCAGTAAACTTAATAGCTTGTCTAGTCTGATAGTGTGCTGCATTTTAATGTCTTTTGGAATGCATCAACATATTATAAGACCTCAAATTTCGCTAAGCAATGCTCGTAAAATCCTTACTGTTTTAAACGCCATTCCATGCTCCAAAGTGCATGATCTGACGGATGCCAAAACTCCTTGAGAGGCGTTACAGACCTATTGTTTGACATATGTAAGCTCTTGTGTCTCTGCAACTACAACTTCTTATCCAGCTCAGAGCAATATGATCAGACTTGTAGACAAAATAGTGTTGATTCAGATCAGTCAGTTCCTGCAACTGCTACTGTCCGGTAACGATCTGCTTAATGTTGTGCAGTTTTTTGCTATGTTTTTGAATCCTCTGCATTTTGTCGGGGAAATATAATAACACATATGGGCTATTGATAAAAATGTAGCAGGATAAAGGGTTGCACAACTTGGGAAGGCTTTAGAGTTATCCCCCTTGCTAAACTCTTCAGTTTATCCTATCAGAGATCTATCAATGTCACAAGGGAGCCAAATCATAGCTGCAGCAACTGGAGACAAAATGTTGCAAAACCGAGAGTTGTCAGTCTCCCACCATCTTAAGCATCTTCTCCGATGATGATAATAAGCAAGAAACAGCAATGCTAACCCTTATTCAGCAATGTTCATCATTAACCTTATACAAAAGTCAGCGTTAATTTCTAACATTACTAAATTCATAGGAAAAATGACATTTTGACATTGATGGAGACTTAGCAGAAAAAAGTATGCTGGGTGATCTGGATCTACACTTTTTGTTTAAGCTTATATAATTTATACCTAGGCAGGGTAGGAGTAAATGCATCACCTTGTATCTTTGCTGGAGATCACTCAATGACTGTAGTTATATCAGCATCAATTACACTGATGAGAAAATCTCTTTGTAGGTTTTTTTTTTTTTTTTGTTGCAGTTGTTTCCTTGTCTTAACAATGCACGATAAATAGGAATGCCAAATAGCAAGAGTTTAGATCTGCGGAAAGGTGACAGAACATTTAAGTCAAAAGATAAAGCTCTTGGAAGATTTGCTGCTTTTTTGTTGCTGTGTTTTGGTCCCAGATTCTGGTATACACTATGAAAGTCATTATAAAAATATGTGTGTTGTTTAATGAAGCAAACATCTGGAATTGCTTAAATGGATGTGACAAGAAAAAACACACACATAATTACGTTCTTTGGGGGGTATCTGAAACCTTTCAATGAGATATAAATAGGAGAGGCATAGCATTATAATCATTAACAACCTTTTCTTTTCTTTTTTCTATTTGTTGAAGAGGGATGTGCATTTATTATGCAGTAAAGTATCTCTCTGTGTGTGTATGAGTAAATGTGTCTATTGTTACGACTGTAACTATGAGTATGTGCAATAAGTATTGTATAATACATTATGTGTCACAATTTTGTTGTTTAATTGTTTTTGCTGGGGATTTTTCAACATTTTGTTTTTAATCTGTAATTTGTTTGACTGAAGACCAACAGATAGAGAGGAAGTCTGATATGCACACATAAAAGACAGATCTTTTAAATTAAGAAAAAAAAAAGGAAATATTGCTGGTAGATCTCCCTGGTAAGCCCTTGTGGGTCAAGGTTCAACTGACTGACCGTTCCAAGGCGGTAACTGTCGGGTTTGCTCTTTTCATTAAATGACTCATCATAAATTTGTTCTTACTTTTCGCTTGGCTTGCATGTGAAATACCTTTGTTCTGTGCCTTTTTGGAGTTTCGTATATGTTGCAATGCTCATAGGACTTGGTCATATATTCTTATCAATAAAGGGCCCTGTTGGAATAATTGGCTATAGTTTCACAGCATAAGCACTGCATGTTTATAAATAACCATCACTTCCATCGTCCCCCATGTTTCCTTCCATAATTACATACACTGTTACATGAAAAGATGTAATTTACAAGTTGTGTTTAAAACCATGTGGCATTTGTAGAAGATAAAAGTAGATGAACAAAGAAGTAAATATAAGTTTCATTGTAACCATGTATAATTAGATGAGACAAAGCTTCATATACACAGGCATAATTTACAAGTTTTATTACAAGCATGTGGGATTTGTACTCAACAGAGCTAGAAGTATCAGACTCAACTCACAAACTATGACAATAAACAGTGAGTTAATATCCACATTATGAGTCTATAACCATGTAAAAGTACAAGTAAATGAGAATCGAGGGTTTGGGGAAATGGGAATGGAAAGGAATGAAAATTATTGTGTTGTGGCCCAGTGACTAGGGGTAATGATGTCATATTTGTTCCTGGAGTGCAGATGACAGAATTACAGGGGTTCTGAATGGCATTGAAAAGGCCACACAGTGAGAAAATATGGAAAGGTAGATATGTTTAGGCAAAATCTCATAGACAAAATCTGCTAGGTACCCTTAATCTTGCTGCTAAGAAAACATCATTAGGGAACCTCTTGGGAAATCCACATGTTTATGTACATCAAAACAGGCTGATCAATACCAAACTAAAGTGTTTTTATTCATTACTTTATTCTTTACCCCTTATATGCTGGAAACCCAATTCACACCATAAAGTTACACCATACCCCACCCTAAAGGTACTCCCAGCAAGCAAAGGGTGAAGTTTGTAAATCAAATCCAGGTAAGTGACTAGGGATTCTGGAAATAGTAAACAAATTTGAGTATGAATCAACAAGGAAATGTCCAGGGTCCATGATTGTGTTACGGTGAAGATTTTACTCTAAAATGTAGGGTGAGCATTAAAACTATGAGAAAACTCGCCCCAAATTTTAACTTAAAAATTAGCAGTGCATATTATATATAAGTGTCCTCATTTGAGAGAGCAGTGCACTAGAAATATTAAATCCTGCCAAAACAAACTATGGTCTTGAAAGTTGGTCTACAAAGGCAAAATTCTTTTTTTCTTGGCCTGTGTTTAATAATTACAACTCTCGACCAGACACAAGTACTTCAGAGTACACCTAGGACTTGGGAGACAGTGCTTGTTGGTTTTATTGCTTGCACCGTAACCCTATGCCATGCTTTGACATTTTTACTCTCTCCACTCAATTTACGCTTTTTACAGCTCTCGATGATCAAAATGTTGAATATGAAATTTAATATGGGGTTCTGCAGTTCATAGCATTATATGTGGAATGTAATGTGTTTTCAAGGGACAATATATTTTTTTCATAAGAGAGGAAGCGCAATTAAGCAGGCTTGACAGAACAGATCTTAGCTGGAATGGTAGAAATTTTAAAACCTTTATGCACAAATTCAACCCCCCCTCCCCAATGTATGCTGTTACACTTTGCATAATCTTAACTGCACATGGTCGGATGTGGAGTCTTTGTTAACAAGTTCACAATGCAACAAAAAAATGAGACATTTTTGACTGATGTTTATTTTTCATACATTAAATTTTCCCTTTTTCAGTATCTGTTGCCAACATAAAACAAAACCTCTATATAAACATATTTGTTGGAGCATGACATTGTGTGTGTGTAAGATAAAACTATTATCTTCCAATATCATGCAGTTTTGCATTTAAATTTAACATAAAATCTAAAAACCACACAATTTGAAAGACCACAAAAGTTCATACGTGCTGAATTGTAATAATTTTCTATTTACAAACCATGAAGTTGTGATTGATAGAAGGGTAAATGATATAACTGTTTTATTTCTAGTTTACTCAAACCAAAGAACATTTTGCTTAAAAGCCTAAAACCAAGATATTACAATGTTGAGACAAAGCCGTTATGACAGAACCAGGTAGCGCAGTTGGTTGAGCATCAGCTCTTGGTTTGGGAGGCCAGGAGTTCAAACCTGGGCTGCGACATATCAAAGTTGCTAAAAATGGTGGTAGTAACGCTTCCTTGCAGAGGGAGTTCCATGACTGGTTGGCCTGGTGTCAGGATCATGTGACTGGGTATGGTATCATGCCAGGTGTTCATGGCATGTTACACACAGTGAAAGCAGCACTATATTTGCTGCCATTGGACACCATCTTCAGAAAATTGAAATACTGTTGGCAGGACAGTAAACCCAGTAAACAATAAACAAAAAACAAAGCCATTATTACACAATGCACAATGTATATGTTTAAACCTTTTAATGATTCTATAAAACTACTATACAGCTACAGAATATGTATATTACTGTGTGTCTCATGGTTGTATGCTAAAATCTTTACAACAAATATTGTTAAAACATCTTTAAAAAAATGAAAAGTGTCAAGAAAAAAAAAATTAGCTGAAAGCACAACCGTTTACAGGAAGGAAAGAATGCACTGACTGTGGCTTGTGAGTTTTTTTTGTGACAGCTAATTAAGTGATTCAGGGCCAATTAATGGGAACATGTGTATCAAAAGTGCAGAGGGCCGACCAATAAAGTGATACTTTATGTCAGTATTAATCTACTGGTGTCAGTGTCAAGCACATAGAAATCGCCCCATTGCAAGCAGTGATGCCAAATATCTTACATGAACGCATGCATGCTCTAGTATACAAGTGGAAGAAACAACAACACATAACCAAAGGGGTTTGAAAGCAATGTAAATAAGAAAGAAAGACAAGAATTATTGTTAACAGTTTTCTTTTTTAAATATATCGCAGCAACCAATTATCGTCTTTATAGTGACATTCATTTATTTTGATGAAGGAATACATCAGACAACTGTCTGGGTAGAACCACTCGGTCTGCTGCAGATCAGCTAAAAGACCTTTCCACATTAAGTCCTTTGCCCCAAATGGGTTTGAACCCACGTAGAGAGAGGCTAAGCAGTCAGGCATTATAACAGCTGTACCACAATGCCCATGCTTCAAACATTTTACTTAATTAACATTATGATTACACTGGGTCAAACAGACCTGGAACAGAACTTTTCAAAGCTGTTGAATGCTAGCTGAGCATATTTTAGCATGAACAAGTACTATCTCTGAAAGTCTCTGATAGGCCCTAGGCTAGGGTTCAAACGAGAAACTCCCTGCATCTGAGGACTGATGCTCCAATCCTACGGCATCTTAGGGATAATATCTGTTTTGCTGTTCACGGCTTAGCATGAACTTATCAATCTTATGTAAATAATACATTTGCTGCTAAATCTCTATCAAAACATCTTATTACACGTAAAACATACCTTTTTTTTCTACTTTATTACTCATATGATTATGCAATAGGCCTGTTAGTGATGACTTAATTACTTAGAAATGAGTATGGGTTGTTACAAATTTAATAGAATAAGGTGTGAGACATGGATATCTCTCATGCTGTTATCCTTGCAGAGGGTATGACACTGGATCTGCAAAGGCCAACGGTTCTCAGGGCAATATAATCTCCAACAACATTCCCTGGCTGACTAAATAAATGTATAGCAGGTAACCCCCTGGTGGGAGGAAGATTATCATAAGCAGAGAGCCAGACATAACTGGACAGGGTACCAGCTGACTTATGTAAACAGTGTGGCTCCCGGTTACCACATGTGGTCAGTAAACATGTTACATAGTTAATGGAGGTGAAACTACGGGCTTACTTGTTTATTTTTTCAACAAACTCTACATACCTTGTACTTATTTGAATTATCTTAATGAGGCAAATTTAATGAGTGCAAACACATGCTAATGAACTCTTCCACTTTTGGAGGGAGACCCCTGCTCTTAAGGTTCGAAATTATTTTAAAATGAGGATCATTTTACACATTTTCAAAAATCTCTCTACTCAGAAACAGATAATTTCCTTCTTTGTTTATATGAAAATAACAGAACTCCCACTTTGCAAGAGAAAATCTCCTGTTTGGCCTCAGAAAAAGTTCACATTGCAGGTTGGGTAAGAAATGAACGATTTAGCATTAATTATAATTTTTAGAAACCATTCTATGGGATTTCTGACCATATATCTTACTAAATAAACTCATTCATATCAACTAACAGTGTAACCTGTCACTTTAACTGTAACCTGTCTGTCAGCTTGTCAGATTTGTGTCTCTGATACCAGTATTATCATAAATATCATTTTTATCTTAGTAAATCCTGCGGAGAACCAGAGCCATAGGAGTGGGAAAATCATAGGATGGAGGTCCTAATCTAGTCCTAATCAGAAGGAAGGAAAGGACAAGAAGAAAGAAGAGAGGAGATAGAAGAAGAGAAAGTGGCTAAATCACATAAAGAACGAATAAAAAAAATATGGCTAAATCTTTTTTTTGTGGTTATTAATTACATGTAGTTATTATTATTTATGACTACCACACTTATTTTTTTTTATTTTTTTTTTTATTTCACTCAAATATCTCAAGCATGATCCATGCATAGTATAACTTCAAAATAATTTATAATAATTTCTTTAACAGACTTAATATATGTTGTGATATTTTCAGGGTTCAAATCTGGAACTTTCCAATCCAAAGTCCAACATCTCTATAACTAGACCACAGATGCGAACAGTAATTAGACTATCTCACCCAGAGAACACAAATCACTTGGAAAAGAAGCAACACTTCCCAATGTCTTCAATGCGAACTAGAGGAGTCTTGTTAACCTTACGTCCGTCTGGCAAGACTTGTTTAGCCAGTAAACAAATAACAGGAACAAGGTAATGTTTCCAGCCATGTTGGCAACAGCGATTCTGGGGAAGATGTAATTGGAAATAGGGGGTTAACACTTAGCCCACTTAGCACAATTATATCAGCTAATCAGGCAAATAGTATAAATCCAGATCAGCCAGCTTGACCCTGCTGGAAGCTGCCTGATCAGGATCTGCGCTATTTCCTACCAAGTCTTTTAATTGGCATATTTGCTGGTAGTTAATAAGCAAGAAAGAACGAGAACTTAGTATGGGTTTTGGGCAAACTAAGCATGGTAAGGGATAATCAGAGAAAGGTGTTAACCCAGGGTGAAAGGATTATCTGACCTGTTGTTATAACTGGGATGAATTATTAGGCGAGAAATAGAAAACTGTTTTCTCATCATAAAACTATTAGGAGATTTCATTCACAGTCAGCAGGTTTGCAAGTTTTATACTGATGTGAGACTCACTCTTGTTCACTTTTTATACAAATATGCGACACAATTTTATAGCACTATGAGTAGTGGTGAGGTAAGGTATTTTATAACGTAGTAAAATTAATGTAGTCAGCAAAGCAGATGGAGTTGTAAAGTGTCAACCTGAAGAGGGCAGCAACATACACTTTACTTAATACTAATACACTAACTCTTATTGTGATCCTGTCATGCTGTGTATATTTTTTATTGTTTTTTGTTATGTTTTTTCATTTAGGACTATTTGCAGGCTTCTGATTGGTCAATTTTGAATGGCAGGTCTAAAGTGACTATTCAAATACATAGAAATCTTCTCATCTATTTCTTAGCAATACCAATGTAGATAACAACAAAATTTTGTTTAGACTGATATGAATTCAGAAGTTCCCTTAAAAATGAATACTAAATCCATAAAAATAAAAATAATATAATTTACAAAAAAACAACAACTTAAAATTAATTCCATTACACTTGTCTGGCTTGTATGAAGATTATCTCGAATGAATAAAGATATAACCAGAAGCAAGGGATTTGTTGTGGAACCTGTTCAGGGGGAAACATAATGACAAAACAAAAAATCCAAATCAGAAATAATGACATTTGCATTTGCAGTTTTATGTGAGGAAGATAAGCCATTTCACTAATGAAGCTGTGATGTATTCCCTCGACTAGGAATTTCTGAGTAAATCAAATACGCTCAGAGCTCAGAAACTATGTGTTCAGTGTGGCAAACAACGTTGCTGTGGCGACCAGCTAGTCACAACTCACAGCTCTTCGACCAGGAGGTAGGAAAAGAACACCGGCAAAATTTTTAGCAAGTTGTAAGCATAAGAACCATGTGCATCAACAAGCAAAGCTAGGAAAAACATTAAATAAGGGTCAAGGGATCATGTATGTCATTTTTTTCCCTGGAAGTACCCAAAGATTAGACGTATTTTATAACAACTACAGCCATGGTGATGATCCCATTGCATTAACTCAGAGTGGGATAAGTGAGAAAAAATGTACAGAATAAACATATGTTTTACATGAGTTATGTAGTTATGTAATTCATTACCTCAGATATTTAAGTCATGTCATTTTAGGGAGAAAGTGGCTGAGGGAGGGGTGGTGGGGTAGCCCATGAGAAGTTAAGTCACTGATTTTTTATAACCCAACAGTCCCTGGTTTTTTTGAGTATTAACAAATTCCTTATCTGAACTTTAGCCAAAAAAATATATCATAAAATGAAGATTTTTATTCAGAATCCTGTTGTTGGCAGTTTTACCTACAAGGTATAAGCTGAGTTATCTCCCTTTAAAAAGTGAAACTGAAATTTGCCAGTTTAGTTATGGGTGTAATTTAAATTCTAAAATAAAAATAAAAAATGGTAAACACATATATATTTATTTTTAAAATTCAATACCTGTTTGTTAGAATTTAAGTATGTTACAGTGCATGATCTAAAGCTTGGCCTATGCTTAACATACAAAATAACAAGCTAACAGTTGCATAATGTCTGAGTGATTTGTTTCCAAATGCTTACACATCTCTACTTGCAGACAAGTTGTGATTTATACTGAGTCTGATACAATCTCATTTAATATAATTCTGACAATGATGAAATACGATTCAATATTTTATTAACACCTGGTTTAACACCTGACGATTTTAATGACATGTTAACCTCTTTCTGCAACATAAGTTTTTGTTTGCTTTGTTTTTTTTATTTTTGTTTGCTTCAATCATACTGACACAATTAGTTGCCAGGGATACAATTGGTGATGACTAGCTAATTATTGGTGGAGAAGGACCCCAGGCAAAGGTAGCAAGCAATTCTAAAAGTGACTGCAGCAAAAAGTGCAGATCATGATCGGACAGCTTCCTGCTGCAGCTCTGTATCAAAACTATTTTGCTTGAAAGTTATTAATACGTGAAATGCATGATAAAAGTTAGAATCGGTTACTACATGTAGTATTAACAGATACAAATCTTAATATTTTGCTACTGACACAATTATGGTTACATTGGTGGTATCCAGCTAAATATTAGTGGAAGAAAGACCCCAGACTTAAGCCTGGGAAGAACCACAGGCTTACTCAGGTTAGCTGAAAAACCTGGGACTCGAACCCATAGGATTAGAGGCTGGTGAGTTACAAGCTAGCAACTACTGCTCTGCCACCTGCACCTTATTTTTTGCTTGGCCACCTGCACCCCAGTTTTTGTTTGAAAATACAGTACATGAAAAAAGGAAACTTACATATATTGATGACAGTCTCTGCAGCAGAAAGTGCAGAAAGTGTGTAAGCTGCCACAAGATTATTTTTAAGCATGACCATTTTATGCTTAGAATACTAAAATATGACAAAATATAATAGCAGCAGTTACTAATGAGATGATAAATAAATCACAGTAATAAAATGTTTGCATGAAAAGATATGGTTTTAAACTTGGACAATAAGTAATAAAAAGAGATTGATTTAGGATAAAAAGTAAATGTGTCGCATTCATCTTAATGCATTGCAAACAAAATAGGGCAAACATAGCCCAATTAGCATTTAATTACTGTTACCTCCAGTCTAGTTAAATATGTGAACGATCTGCAATTCATTATTATATTTTAAATTACTCAGAAGTTAACTTCTTTAAAACATAACTTATTACACTCATGTACATTAAAATATGTTTCATAATAATCATTACAAAGGTCACCTCCTTTATCTTATTAAATAAAGAAAGTCATTTTCAAGCAATTTTATCTTTTATTTGTTTTCCCCATTCCCCAAGCCCAGTATCTTCCCATCTTACCATCTTGAACAAGAGCCTTGCTTCCTGAGTGTAAATAGAGCCAAAAGACAACAACTAATCATGTTTAAAGACACAAAGAATCAAGTAATATAAAATAAATGGGAAACCCATTTTTAAAATATTTTCTTTACCCATTACTTGCACATTATCTTTCTGCTTCCACACCCAAAATAAAGTACCACCTCACCCTTTGGCCTCATTTTTCTAAATAGAAGCCACTGGTGCTGGTGGGTGTCATGAATACAGTTAAATATTAAAAGCCAAAAATTGTGATGTAAACTGGTTATTGTTTATAACTAAATATGTTTGTTTTCCCTAAACCCCCTACACCACTCCACCCCCACCCCCAATCTTCCACCTCACCCCAAGGCAGTGGGACTACATTTTCTCTTATAAAGGAGCCACCAGTGGGCCCATGAATCCTCATCATACCATGAAACTCATGACCAGTTCGCCATCCTCCCTTCTGCATTCCAGAAGTTCATTTGCATAGAGAGCAGGCAATAAACATGGCAAACAAACACAATTTGAAAATCTCCAATTACAATCCCAGCCTATTCTTTAGGATGTAATAAATTTAAACACGACTCTGTTTTACATTTTCGGCGGCATAACTTCCAAACTCTAACAAGCTTCTATTGTGGCAGTTTGTGGTAAAGGGGGTGCTGCAAATTGTAGATTTGTTCCTGTTTTTTTTAAATCACTTTAGGGACTACTTTCGTTGTCATGGTAATTAGTTTGTGTCCCCTAATGAGCATGCCTCCACAATGCCTTCGGCATTCTATTTTCAACTTCAAGAGAAGACAATTTTATCTTCTGCTTCTTTAGTCATGCATTTTAGTTCACATGGATGGCCTGGGGAGATATTCCAATTGCTTTATTCCATATATGGTGCTATATTTTGGACTATTGTAAGGAAATGTGTAATCTATCATATATTATACAGCAAAATGTGTACATCTTTAAGCATTATTCCCCATCAAATGTCAACAAATTAATGCTTTATTGAAAAAAATATGTATGCGTGCATGTATCTGTGCATTTGAACATTTACGCACTTATTCGTGTTGAAACATATTTTTACTTTAAAAAGTCATTGTTGGGCGTGCTTGGAATTTCCTTTAAATTGACAACTGGGGTAATTATTAAGCCTATATTACAACAATAAAGAAAAAATCTTTTACAGCAAAATAACAACCATGAGTGGCATTGTCCCAGTGACTGTTACTAGCAAGCACATCAACAGAACTAAGCAGCCAACCAATAACCAATCACTGAATTAACAATGGGGACAAACTTCCATAAAGGCATCTCCTGTTAGTAGTGAGAAATGGCGTGCATTTATACCATGTTTGCTGGACAGATCCTGTTGTTTATATCATAATAAGGAGATATAAAACACACAGCCCATTACTACTTCTTCCGATTTCTGAACAAATTAATGGGCTCTTGTAATGTACAGGCCGAAAAACCAATCTATAATGAAATGGTTTAAATCTCTTGCTGTATCTTGTGAGAATATTAATGTCATCAAGCCTCAACTCAATCATCAGAAGGACAATAAAGTTAATCAATACCAGGTGAAAGAATTAATGTTGTTGTTTTTCTTTGCTGTTGTTTTGTAGAAATAACGGGCACTGATTGGTAAGTCTTCAATATGAAAACTGTGTCCATTCAGTCTAAGACATGCGAGTCAGTTAGTGTTTATGAACATTCTGATTCTTTTAATTGGCTGAAATGAGTTCAAATCTGACCAATTGAATGCTCTGAGCTAAAATATGAAGCAGTTACAGGTATCTGGTCAAATAAAATTCCAATCTTATCAAACATATTTTTAAGTCAGATTGTATGTTAGTTTTTATTAATTTTTGCCCACTTATAAAGACAAAACAAAATGTTAGCAATTTTAATTTTACTAAAATTTCACATTTAAAAAATGAGTCAGAAGAATGAATAAAGCTTCTGCAACATAAATGCCATAGCAATATTCATTTTTTCACATTCCTTGAAACAAGCTTTTATTTCCTTCTAAAAGTTTTGAATCTTTAGCATTATGGCCTTCATTCAGTATTATCAAATTACTTTAAACAGGGCAATCTCAAAGAAAACATATCCCATGCAACGTTAACAAAGCTCAAACAAAAATGTTCAAACAAAAACATTCAATGCTGCTCTTAATTGCAACATTTCATAATTGCAGCCAATTTAATTTTATTGCTAGATCTAATAGTCCTGGGTATGATCTGCAAAATCTGCAGGCAAAAACACAAGATATTTTTCTTTGAACCTCGTTAAAATCTCAGGGGTTTCAAGTAAATTTGGGGGCAATTTCGTGCACTTTTATTACCTGAACAGAATGTCTTTCAATAATTGAATACCTGAAGAAAAGATTCCTACAGGGACTAGTGTAAGATTGTGTAAGATTGTTTGTAGAACATTACACCCCCACACCCCTCTGCACTCACCTTCAAGGAGAATTTTATTTCCACACTTCTGCATTTTCTCAATGATATTTTTTCTCCACCAAAAGGACTTGTTTTTTTCATACTTTGGTCTTTTTGCAAAAAAGTTTCTTTTCTTTTCACACTTTGGTCCTTTTGCAAGCAGATACATATACAAAGTGGAAAATAATTACTCCTGTAAATAAATAAAAGTAAATATGTCTCAAGATTGGATTTTCATAAGAAAATACTCCATAGTATTGATTCTATCATTACATTTACAAGACTTAAAGGTGGTGTCCGACAGTTTGCCTATATTAAATAAATGAACCCAATAACTAACCACATCTTTGAGGAATTTGCATAAACTCATACTTGTTTTATTATAAATATGATTTTGAACCATATCTTTATTGTTAGACTGTACTAATCATGAAAAAAATACTTTAAATGTTCAGTCTTTCCAACTCAATAAAAAGTGATATTGGTCTATGCTAAAAATAGATTTCGAAATCAGAGCGAATTACCCGGATGACTATATAAAAGTGGTCACGTAGTTTTCTAAGTTTTAAAATAGCTTGCTTTCTAAGTTTTAAAAAAGCTATCTCCGGGCATGGCTTGGATAGGAAACACCTGTTTGCAATAACGATTAAGGATTTTTCCTTGACTGTTCACACAGATCTTTGGCATCAATGAACAGCATTTTGCAAGACCTTTTCAGGTACTAATGACTTTTTTGGTTATTTGAGGGGAAAAAAATGACCAAACTATCAGATACCACCTTTTAACTGTGAGCACCAAATAAAAGAAATGTTGCCAAATGTCGACAATTGACAGGGGTGGTCAGGGTATAGTGGGTTCATGTAAAGCTCTTTAAAAAACAATGGAAATAATTGATTAACCAAAACATAGATTCTATGCTCTGTTTTTCACCATTCTCCCTTGGCAAACAAGTCAAATCTACTGAAGATGATGACTGAGCCATTAACTTGAACACAAGTATACTATCTTGTACATTCATTGTACATCCCATGTTCTCCCCAGCAGAATCTATTTCACAGATGGACTATGATCAAAGTCAGTTCTAAGGATAAAACCAGGTGTGAAAAATTGCCTCCAGAGGCAGTAGGGGACCTCTTTCCCAACTGTTAGTCAGTTGGTGGGTCAGAGGCACTCAGTTCTGGGTTGATAGGGCTCCAGGGGAGCCAGTGGGGAGCGCAATTTGGCATGATAATGCCAAACACACTTATGTACATAGTGTTAATTAGGCAGCAAGTATGTTTGCATAAGTACTTAACAAGCTCAGCACTAAGTGACCATGATTAAGCAAAGAGTGTAGATTAAGATCTGCTTGATTTTACAGGGAGATGTCTGATCATTATCTGCAATACACGCAACCAAGTTTCTTGCAGCATGTTAAGTGACATGTCATTTTAAGTAATAGGAGGCAAATAATTAAGAATTTGTTTGGAATGCTATTAATTGAAGCAAGTTTAATGTAATGATGAATAAGAAATAAGACAAAATATGTAATGAATCTCGATGTTCAAAACTGTTCAACAAATGCTACTTCATTTTGTAGAACCCTTATGGCCACTTCACAAAAGTATGCAACACCATCAATATGATATCCTTTCAGCTTTTAAATGAAGAAGCTATTTACAACTAAATCTTTGAAATCTACTATCAAATGTTGATCAGGCTGTTGGGTGTTTGCTTTATGGGCAACCACTCTCAAACATATATAATACTAAACAATAAAATCGGATTAAAAATCAACAATTCCTAGACTGCTAAGCAAAATTTATCCCTACTGTACTTAGAAATATAGATATTTTACAAAGTATATGCACTAAAAATTTTGAAAAAAAAAAATTTTTTTACACAGTTAAACTGAAATTTTCAAACCTTGACAAGCAATCAATGTTTCAACTGTAAAAGTATATGCAGACATTTTTCAAAACCTTTGACCAAAGACAATCAAGATGGTTTCAACTGTAAACAAGTATATGAGACAATTCAAACCTTTGACCAAAGCCTCGATGGATTAAAACAATCAAACCTTTGATCTAAAACAATCACAATGGTTTCAACTCTAAACAAGTATATGAGACAATTTCAAAACCTTTTATCAATAACAATGCAAGATGGTTGCAGGTCTATGGGCAACCACTTGAGGCTGCCCTCTTGTGGTTAGCAGATGGTCAACACATCAAAGGAAGTCACTGGCTCCCAGGTTCTGGTCAGATGAGCAGAGAAGGGTGGTCAAACAAAAATCTACAGAGAATTCTGGCAATGACAAAGAACAAGGAAGTTATACTTCAGTGAGAGCCAATGGTGCATCCATGCAAAAGAAACTCCTGGGCATTTAGCCATCAGTGATAAAAGCCCAAAGAAAGACCCTGTGCTAAATTCACATAGAAAATATTACTTTTGTGTATAAAGTTTATGTCTTCTGTGTAAAATTTAACATGTTACACTTTTTAGTTTGTCATCTTCACTAAATACAGTCGTTCTTAATGCTAAACAATATGTATTCAAAATCTTCTTCAAAGAAAAACAGTTTTAGACTATAAGCTTAGAAGATTATTATTTGTGGGCCATTTCAAGTATTTCTATTGCAAATTCAATTTTGTAGATTATCGTTTAAATTGATTATACATCAATAACTAACAATATTCATGTGTTTTAAAAAAGTTTTCTTTTACTACAATGCGACAATGCAAAGGCAAGCATTTGCATGTAAACTCTCCCACATTGGGGAGACAACCACTATTAAGGTTCTAAATTACTTGAAAATGAGAGGTGTTTTACACATTTTCAGAAATCACCCCATTTGGAAACAGATAACTTCCTTCTGTGTTTATACGAAAATAACAAATCTCCCACTCTGCAAATCAAAACCTCCCACTTTGGCATCAGAAAAAAGTTCACATGTATGCATTTGCTACAAAGAATGGGCAAGCAGTGAGTGGATAAGCTTGGACTGTGATAATCATGAGCTATACATAGTGTTACAACATGTGTAGCAATTAACAGGTAATTAATGGATTGTTTATCTAACAGCCCCCACTTGTGATGCTACAGCCTTTATGTCAGAACCATTAATGAGGACAGCTTAGTAGCCGAAGCTCTCTGGATTAAGTCTGAATAGATCTTGCTGAGATTTATATTGCAATCAGATTGGGGCAACCAACTGATGGAATTTGATGCAGATTTTGTATGATACATACATTCTAACCCTTATTATGCTACATTTTGTTAACCAATAAATATTTCTTTATAATTTTATACATCTGCATAAAAAGGTGCAAAGATGTATTGCAAGAAGCCCTGGCAGAAATAAGTGCAGATCCTGATCAGAGGACTCAGTAAGATTAAGCTTGCTTAATTAGTGCTAAGTAGGATAAAAGATTGAAGAAACTGGGTCTGAACCTCAAGTGGTGGATCTAGATTTCCTATGTGCTTGGGGGTTAACATGGAATGATCTGATAAGAGAAATATCAGAGAAGCTTGATGTATCATCTATGTGTGAATTGTCTTATGGAAAATTGATGCACAGTTGTGATTTACAATGTAGGATTAGAAGGAATATAAAATGCCTACACAGAATGCATGTGGCATACATTTTCTTGAGCTAATATGTTATAAATATTGCTACAATTTGACACATTTGTATCAATCTGTCAGTCAAACATCAGGATCAAAAAGAATTTAAACTGTTAATATTCTAGTAAAAATCTATTATCTTGCTTTAAGCAGTAAGTGATGACATTTTCATTGGTTCACATGACTTTAAAAGTTGTTATTCTAAAAAATTGTACCACCTGTTCAAGATGTTGTTATTTTTTCCCAAAGGTGTTAGACCAAAATAATGGACCATCAGTTACAAGCAAATTGACCTTTACAATAACACAAAAATTTAAGCTCAATTTCTAGTCTTACATTTTAGCACTTTTCTTCTCCTAGGATTTTTTAGCATAGCAGATACTACATCAGATGCCACCAACTGATCACAGAAAGCCTGCAGCCTTCTAACAAGCTTGGATATTAAACTTAATTACTTTCAAAAAAATGTAAATTCCCCCATTTAACAGGATCAGTTGCTATGGCAACAGGAGTAATCTCCCTAGTTAATAAACAATAAATGTTTTCGTAGAGATGGAGTCTGACTTTTTGCCTGGGAGTTAGTGCTGCTTAACTCCACCAACTGGCACCAGGCACTTGTTGGTCTTTTGGGGGTATAGGGACGCAGGATTTGTGATGATAACAATGGACAAGATTTATGGCCCAAAACCATGTTTGCCGAGTTTATTGCCCAGATTTGTTGCCTTACTGATCTTCCTGATCTTCTACCTGGAGACATTTATCTCACTAATGTTGCATTATCAGGACGGCTCCAGCCACCAAAACATATTCCTTATCCACAAACTGACCTAACAACCATCAACAAGGCAAAACCACTGGCTTTCATGTACATATTTTTTCTTCCTGGAAAATTTCTCTACAAACAGAGCTAACGACTATAAAATGGCCAATCCACAAACCTCTATACTATACATGTTTCTGGTTGTTGTTTTGTGTGTTTTTTTTTGCTTGAAAATATTTATTTCTCTTTAAACGGATCTAACAAATCAACAATGTTCTTCATATCAGCACAGAAACATGTATCTGATTATAAAATTTAAAAAACAAATTTGCTAAAACTAAAAGATTAAGCAGGAAATTTATCTTTACCCAAACTTATCTATAAGTAATATAAATAACATGGCAAAGCCACCAACAGCTGTCTTTTTATTTGTTAAAATTAGGATTCCCCGAGTCTTTTATCTCTCACTGCGTAAGTTTAAGTCCCATTCAGGGCAAAGGACTCAATGTGGGAAGGTCTTCCAGCTGACCTGCGGTGCAGTGGTGGTTCTAGCCAGACTTTTTTGTGAGGTCTTCCTCCATAGAAACAGCTGGACTTCACTATAATAATTATAATTAGTTTCTGCAATGTATTTCAAAAACACAAAAAATAAAAAAAAATGCATTTTGTGAATTGTGAAATATGTGGTGGCCTGGCAAAGAAAATATTAGCTTCTAAACTACCCCTTAAGCTCACCCACTCAATAAACCAAGCCATAATGAAGTACATAAGAGAAAAATATTGCTGGGTAATATTACAGGTAAAATTTAAAATGTATGGCAAATGGCATGCATTAAAATACAGTATTTAGCTAACAGCCAAGGATAACCACAAATGTCCTAAAAGATTCCTGTTAAGTCGACCTCTAGTGAATGAGTTGATGTGAGTATCAGGGATTCAGATAACGAAAGTTCTATTGTTATCTCCGCGGTAACTGAGGGCATGCTGGGAGGAGACAGGGTGCTGTCAGCCCCCCTCTACTGTCTGTTACTGAAGTAAGTGCCAATCACTTCCTGGTTCTGGTTCTTAACTCTAAAACCTGCCAGGGACAAATTCCAGTCACGGCCTAGGGAAAATGTGTAGACCAAAATTAGCCAGTTTTAATGTTTGTGGCTAGGTTTAGGCAAAATATGTAGACCCAGATAAGCCAGTTGTAAGGTTTTGTTGCAAGCTTCAGGCAAAACGTGTAGACCAAGATAAGTCAGTTATAAGGTTTTGTGGCAAGATTTTGGCAAAACATGCAGACTAAGATCTGACAGTTATAAGGTATTGTGGCAAGGTTTAGACAAAACATGCAGACTCAGATCTGCCAGTTATAAGGTTTTGTGGCAAGGTTTAGACAAATTAAATACAACCAGTTCTCCAAGGTTTAAGAATGCATGTATGTAAATCTCAGCAAGTATCAAGCTAAGTACGAAGTGACAATACCTTAGCAACAAGAGTAGTTCCAGAAGATGGTTATGTGACTGCTATATAAATATCATCAAGACCTAATCAAGCTATAAATGTTATGTTGCTAAGTTTGGACTAACAAGGACAGATCTAGATCAGATAAGATGATACATCCAAGATGGATGATCTGGATCTTCACTATTTACACAATTTCTATTACTTTTACAATGATTGTTACCAAAAAAAACCATAGACTTAAAATGTATTATCATTTAATATAGCAGAACCAGGGCTCAAATCTTGAAATAAGTCGGGATATATTAAGTTGCAATAAAAAGGATAAGAACTCTTGGGAAATGTTCTCATTTTAAGGGAGATAATAAAAAATGACATCTCATACAGTGAAGATATGGCTAACTGGATTTTACAAAACTTGATAGATTTTGTTAGTTTCCTTGACATATTTGTGACCAGCAAAAATGCATCCATAAAAGTAAAAAGAAAAAAATATTGTGGCATTTTATCATCCAATCTTAGAAACATTAGAGATTTTAATCGCAAACTAAAGGATAACAGAGAAAACTTAAAATGAAATGAAACTGATAAAAGACCTTCTTGAAAATACGAGTGGTGAAAGATACTGAGTTTGTCGGCAGCATTTCTTCATTTATTTAAAAATCTCAGTTCATAAAAATCTCAAACAAAATGTTGCCCATTTTGTGATAACATTCCCTAGTCAAAAACACTTACATTTTAAAAGATATTAGTCGTATAAAATACCAACTTGGAATTGAAAAATCTTGGAATTGACTTATAACTCTGACCTTAATAGCAGACTTCCAACAATTAAACAACAATCTACGGACAAAAATAATCTGCTTAGTAGACTTTTTAAACCTTGAGTGTTGAACTTCTAACCCTGAACACATATTATCACCATGACTGGAAGCCCATTCTAGCTGTTAGTTTTCAGTGTAAAACATATTTGCATAAATATCTAGTTAATTCATTTAATCTGGGAATGTCTGTAGCCGAGAGGCAAGGAAAATAATGAGGAGGGATATATGGCTGGTTTTCATGGCAAAGTTTTTGTAGGAGTAGCATTTCCACTGAAGGGGTAGTAAAGGTTAGGAGGGAGGGGGGAAGAGAGGGTGAAAGAATGGGATAGGGCGGGAGAGAGAGCAAGAGAGATGAAAGAAGAAGGAGAGGAAAAGGAAGAGAAAAAAGAATGAGATGCAGAGGAAGATGGGGAAAACCTTGCAAAAGCAGTTAAAAGAAACGGATGGGTGTTGAAAGTTGATACCCATAATCAACATTCTTTGCTGGTGAAGAAAAAAAGTTGGGAATAACTTTTTCAGCTGGATGAGAATTTTGATCTGAGAATTGTGTAGCTTTAAAAATAGAAGCCTGCTTTCAAAATACATCAAAAATCTTATCTTTTTCAAATTCTATCCTTAGATTACATCTAATCTTATTCAAATACCATCAATTTTCTATCTTTGTTGAACAGAAGTTATCATTTTTGTTTCAAAACATTAAAAAAAAATATAGTTAAAAACATTTTTAATGAAGTTCCTTACAAGAAACTTCGGTCCACATACCCAGAAACTATAATCTCCAGGTAGATTTTGGAAGGGTAGGCATTTTTTTTATTAAAACAAACATATGTTTCTCCCAGACTTAACATCAGATGCACAGAAACCATACACACAGAAAATTACCTTAACGAAGAAGAATTGGTCTATTTGTTTTCATAACATGCGGCATTTAATACCTGCCGTTTGTTCAATCATAGATAACTATATCCTTGGTGGTCTTCTTGCAAAATTCCAACATTTCAAACAAGTATTCAAAGAAGATGAAAAGATGTCTTAGGAAAGATTTAAGGAATTTAGACACAGAAAGAAATGGGCAAAACATTCGACAGTGGGCAATCAAGGAAATATTTTAGGGGTAAATTGAAAATTGTTTTTGACCTTCTATTTTTTATTTTTACAGAAAATAATGGTAAATATCTGAACTGTTACATTTGCTACCGAAAACCCATTTGTGAAACCTCTATGTGTTTGTGTGTTTTTTTTCCTCAAATGCCTTACTTATTCAATAATTTCTATTCAGTAAATGCCACCTTTCAGTTATTTCAACACATACAAAAGGAATTAAAAAAATGTAAGGAAAAATCTAAGATTATGACAATGTACAATTTTCCATATACAAAAATCAAACCTGAACATTTCTGAATTTCTAATTTGTTACATTGGGCAAAGATCCAGAAAGTTTGAAAAACATATAAAACATATAAAAGAAAAAGCAAGTAAAAAAAAAAAAAAAAGAAAAAGAAAAAAAGATTCACAGGATATCAGCAGGTGCTCTTAGACTGGGTACCAGAAAATGGTTACACTTACCAGTGAGAAGGCAGATGCAGGGGACCAGAAGCCACAAAATGGCCGCCATATAGTCAACCCTTCCCATTACGCAACACAGATGGTTACCAAGCACATTTTACTAGGGTCTGAAAATAAAAAGATAAAACTATGAATTTAGGAAAAATATAATTTTGAAAAGATAGCTAAAATACAAATAATTTGACTATAAATAAAAGTAATTTGTCTAATCTAAAGAATAAATGTAAATAGCAAAAATAATATTATTAAAACAATAATATATTAATTAGCGTATAAAACTACTCTGGTCTAAGTACTATTTAATCATAATCATTATTTCAGATAGGAAGACAAATTACTTTTTTAAAATACATCACTACAATAATTCATATGTAAATCTATCTGAAAAACAATTTTTAATAATTATCCAATAAAAAGATGAAAAGGACAATTTTTAAATAGTTTACTATATATTTTTTTTCAAATCAAATCCAAGAACTTTAATAATCAGTTATACTTATAAATAATGTTTATTTCCTTCTCTTTTTTTTAAATTCATGTAACACAATGTCGTATGGTTATTTTCAAACACTTTCAAGAGCTGAATTATTGTATGTATTATTAAACTGCACTAAACAGTTAAATCAAAATATTAAAACATTTACCT
Source organism: Sinonovacula constricta (assembly GCA_007844125.1). Classification (NCBI taxonomy): domain Eukaryota; kingdom Metazoa; phylum Mollusca; class Bivalvia; order Cardiida; family Solecurtidae; genus Sinonovacula; species Sinonovacula constricta. Next base: position 35,935,105 of record CM017560.1, on the reverse strand, counting down.
GAGCTTGAATATTCATTAAAATAATTATGACAACTGATTTCACTAACATGAAGTACACATGTATACATTTTACCCAACCCTCAAATTGTGAATGGATTACAAATAGGTTACAGTCCAGTAATTTCTGTGTTATGTTCCAACAGGTTACACATCATTAAACTTTTATCAAATACTTTTGTCCTTTCTGTTCTTATGAATGAGCAAGGATATAAGATACATTTATACTGCAGTTTGTTAACTCAAAGCAAGGTATATTTTGTTTGGTTTGTTTTAAGAAATACATCATAGAAACACAAATATAATTGTTACAGAAAAGTCAAGCTATGTTTGTGGAGGCCAGTATTGTTAGAACCACCAACATACCACAGGTCAGCTGAAAGACCTTCCCACATTAAATCCTTCACCCAGGCAGGGACTCAAACCCATGCGATGACAGTCAAGACTTTACAAGTCAGCAACTCTACCACTAAACAAGGCCATGTGCACCTTACATTTTGTTAATATTCATACAAAACCATGTAATCAGCTTCTTACATCTACCTGCAAAAGTGCCGAGAAATATTCCTAAAGACTCAGCAGCAAATAGCACAGACTTCTGATCCCAGATCCTGATCAGATAGCTCCCACCAGATCTACACTATTTGCTGTTATGTAGTCTTTATTGATATGTCTTGTTACGCATAAAGTATTTAGCAATATACTCAGAATTGAGTATGGGTCATTAACAGATGCAGATGGTTAGATGTAAGCTAGACATGCCAAAAGTAGTACAACTGTGTTGGTGTGACCATGTTTACCTCAAATCAAAATCCAAATAAAGCAAACTGTTTCACTCTAGTAAGCGTACTGTACAATATGACAAAGCTTTGACCGATCATACTTCTTGTGCTTGGTGTAAACTATTATCCAACTAGCAACTCGCTATATATGCTACATTGCGAGGGAACAGTGACATTTGGGGATGCATTGACACAATATCATTATCTTCACATCAGTTTTTTTTTCATCACGTTAAATATTTGATATGTTTGTCATCACGCCAGACAGGTATAGTGATAGGGTCGGTACAACGACTATGATACCATTTATCAGGCTATCATTTTCAATGGGTTGACTTCAGCACACTTACAAAACACTAAAGCTAAGGATGAAGGCTGAGAATTTCTCATGGAAAATCTGTTATTTTTCCGCTAAACCCTTTTATTAGAATTGTCTCGATGCAAGTCTTTTAATTGATTAATCATAAAGTAGTAAATCCTGGAAAAATATGGGATATATTGTTTAATCGCATTTTTTTCTATATGCATGTACATGTTGGGATCAAATTTAGAATCATACGAGTATTGTGCAAGCTAAGTGCCTTTTTTCATCTCTAAACTCCGTGTACCTGGTACTGATTAAAATTGTCATGTTGTAAGCTTTTTAAAGAGTGCTCATAATTTAGGTTGGATATTTTTGTTTTGTTTTTTAAAAAGAATTATTGTAGATATAATTCTTACTACAATGACTCAAAAAACATTGCACACAAAACACCAAAGCTAGAGCATTTCCCATACTAACTCACTTATATTTCCTCTCAGAATTATGGAATATATTTATGTTTAATCATGTTTAATGACACAAATACATAGCATACACTAAGCCAAAGGGGTGCCTGTGGCCGAGCGATTAGAATCACTGATTTGAAACTACCAGTCTGGGAGACTTTCATGTGGGAAGGTTTTCCTGCTAACCTGTGGTGCACCGGTGGTTCTACCCAGACATAAGTCGTGGTCCTTTTTCCACCAATAATTAACTGGACGTTGCCACTATGACAAAAATAATGTCATTGCGATGTAACAAAAACATAATGAACACTAAACCAAAACTTATGCTAAGTATTGCTAATTCAAACTCACTTATATTTCTATCTCAACTGTACACACCTGATATTCCTAAGGATCATCATTCTCAATATAACAATTTTAAAAGCTTACTCACACAATAGAGTTTGATTTAAGAATACTGGGGACATGATGCTAAATGAAATCTGAATAACTTCCCCTTACCTTAGATTTTGCTTTGACACTTTCAAATGTCTGAAACCAAACCCATATCATAAGAGTTTGTTATTGTACGGTAATGTTTGTTCTTGTTGTTTGTTTATATTCAGAGCGGTTTAAATGTTAACCTGATGAAAGACTGACAAAGATTTAAAGGACATAGTGACAAAGATTGAGGAAAAACATCCATGACTCAAATGGAATTATTTTATTGTTGTTGCTTTTTTCAAGAAAGAAAAATACATATTTATGAAAAATGATATCATGGAAAAGAAAGGAAATTTGTATATGCTCCAAAATTTGAATTAGTGATAAGTGATAGAACTTATAAGGAAAGAGACATGGATATGATCAGGTAAAAGGATATATCAGTATATATTTCTTATTGAGGGCAAATAGCTACAGGTGATAATGACATAATAGGCTGAATGATAATAGAATAGAAAATACCAAAAAAGTCAGAAAAAAGGAGATAGACAGGTAAAAACTAAACTAAAAAGGCACTTTGAAAAAAAAACAGAAACAATTTTTGTCATTAGATCTTATAATCTCACTTCTGAAAGACTTTTACCTTTTGTTTAGACCATTTAATAATGAATAAAAATATTTAAAAAAAAAAAAAAAAAAAAAAAAGCTACATGATGAAACTATCTCAGATGGGTTTTTTTATATCATATCCAAGATGTAATGATTCTCAACTGTGAAATTTATCACAGGCTTCAATTTATCTTATGAAAATACAAGTGTAAAATGAGAGAAGAAAATACACAACAAATATAGGAGCAGTCAATACTCAAAAGAGTATATTTCTCTTTGAAACAATTTTCAATAAAGTTGAAGGTAAAGATTTCGAAGCAAAAAGCAAAACACGAGGGCAGATATATTTCAAGATATTTCTTTATTTCAGCTTCTAAGCCCAATGAATTTGGTACAAATTTAAATCATCCTGAAGAAAAAAAAATCTTGAGAGCCGGAGAATTATGGAATATATAGTTACAAAATATATATTGAATCCCCATCTGCCCATACATAAAGCTTCGCAGATGTTCAAAATTTAATCTGCTTACATCTCTAGTCCATTTAAACTTCAGTCACAATAAATCCACTTACTTACAACGATTTAGATGAGGTTGAAATGGTTATAATTAGAAAGTGCCCTTTCATCTTATAAATCCCATCCCGTCATTAATTCAAACTCTTCGCCTGCATAGCACAAAATGGTAAAGACTTACGCAAAAGGTGACGATCCACATGAGCCAGCACTCGCTAGATGCTGTCTGACCAGGATCTGCACTATTTGTATATAAGTGTCTATAAATGTCTTAAAATCTCTGCATGATGTCTTAAGCAAATAATGATGAATTAAGTTGTGTTGATTGTCAAACACAGCAAGCTATAGGTTAAGCCTTGTTTTTTTTAGTTATAAAATACCAAGAGAAATGTGTCGGAGTTAATGCAACTAAGCAGCTTTTCTTTTAATAAAATCTTTGCTACTTTTTGTCATTATGTGGCCATTAAACTTTGTAAAAAGAAATTAAGATTTAAAATTGAAAATAACATTATGTAGGGATTTGCATATTTTTTAAAATAAAAAATGATTACAGATGTTTAAATTTTGACAATTATAACGAGAAATGATTAAAAGATGATTTTGTCTACAAAAAAATACAATTCAAGCACTGGCTAATTTAATTAGAAACTAATTTATATACTATAGTTTATATAATTGCTGTTGTTGTTGTTTCTTTTTCTTCATTTTTTTAAAAAATGTGTAAATGAACTGTTTTATCTTCTTTTTTTTTTCACTTAAATGTTCGTCGATAAATTTAAGAGCAAGCCTTCAAAAATGATATAATAGTGAGATAGTTATATTCAAATGTTTTTATTATGTTTATGTTTACTACTTGCTATACTTATATTCACTACTGATTATTTCAATAATTATAATTTCTATTTTTTGTGCAAAAAAAAAAAATAAACAAAAAAAAAGGAGAAAAAAAACAACAAACTTACATTAGTCCACAAAAAGCTGTTTTAAGAAAAAGTAAGTCCTTTAATATCCGTATAATTGTCCAATATTTATATCCAGTAGAAATCCACTCGAAAATCAAAAATCCCAAGTCCACAAAATATACTATACTAGAACAGAATAAGAAGAGGCCTGTAAATTCCACAGTACTGCCTGCTTCAGTTTTCTAACCAAGCAGAAAAATCTGCTAATGCCACTACCTCAAAAAATATCTCAGAAAATTTTGTTGTCACTCTTTCTTAACCAGTTTTCATTTTTAAATTTACATTCAACATACTACCAATCAAGCATTTCCAGCACTCTTCACTTTTGTTCCACAAATTTATTCCAAAATATTTAGTATCAACAGCCTTTCAATTATCCTCCTAATCCAATCAACATCCCAGCAACCCCCAAGTGCCCATTTGGGGTAACAAGAAAAAAGTCAAAACCTGGGAGGGCAGAGATTAAGTTCCTAAATCCAAGAATGATCGAACACTTAACACAAATCTCCAATCCAGAAAACATAAACTCAACCACTACAATATATCCCTACTCAGTTAGGGTTGTTAAAGTGTCACATTGTTTAATCCTTTGCCTTTGCTTATGCAGTTTGCTAAAAAAAAAACCTGCCACAACACTTCTCAATTTTTTTCTTCCGCTTGCTTAGTTTTAATCCTAAATCCACAATAAAACACTTAGACTGTCGTCTCTCTCGTAGGCTGTCACAGCGATACTAGCAGTTAAAATAAAACAAGCATGGGTAAGCGCTAGGCAAGTCTCACACCACAATATTTTTACTCCCACTACTAACACTGATACAACCAACTCACGCCTGAGCTGTCTAACTCAGCTATGTTCAGCACTGTTCCCTGTTCATTCATTGGCCCAGGACAGTTTCCCTCTGTTATTACCACACTGAATGAGCCTTGAGCCTAACTACTTCACTAGCACACGCTGAATGGAGGTATAAGATAGTGCAATAGAGACAGAAAGAAAGGGGCTCTCAGGAATACATAAAGAGAGCTACAGCAAGAGGGAATGTCTAGAAGCAGGCAGATGTAGGAAACTTTAACCTAACAAGTTACATCTATCTTGTAACCTTTAATAGTAAAGTAAAATAATATGTTAAAAAGTCAGGTGAGATAAGTTGCAAGTAGTAAACAGAGAGAGCACAAGAGTCAGTTTTCAGACTCGAACACAATACTTAAACTTTAATTGCCTACATAATTTAATAACCTTAACATTTTTATTTCTTTGCTACCAACTACAAGCAAATGGAATTTAAATTGACAACTACATGTATTGACCAAATGTCAAAATTATACATAGAGACTTTGAACAAAGGCATTATAAACATGTTGATAGTCAACAAGATATTTATGAAGTTTCTTAGCAGCAAATAGTGTAGAACCTGATCAGGCAGCTGTTACAGATCAGAAAGTACACTGCTGGCCAATTTGTGCCCAGCAAGCTTATAGTAAACAATCAGACCAAGGGTCCCTGTGAGTTAATCATTCAACCATGTCTCCCCATACATGGAGGAAAAACTTTGGTTAGTTCTGATTGAATGTGCAATACAGGGATCAGGTTAAAAAAAAGCAATGTACTGGACAAATAATCAACATGATTGAAGACAATATGAATAGGGATACACATGGATGAGCAGTACACATTGTCGGTGACTTGTTACTTCTTCATACATGTAAACTTTTTCTGAGGTCAAAGTGGGAGATTTTCACTTGCAAAGTTGGAGATTTGTTATTTTCATTTAAACAAAGAAGGAAGTTATATGCTTCCAAGTAGGGAGATTTCTGAAAAAGTGTAAAACACTCTTCTTTTTAAAATAATTGTTAACCTTAAAAGTGGGAGTCTCCCTCCAAAAGTGGGAGAGTTCACATGTATGCTTCTCAGTCTCTATCATGTAGGTGTAAGTCAAGATTGGGGTGAGAACTTTCATGTAGGAAGGTATTCCAGCTGACCTTAAGTGAGCTGCAGGTTCTTTACAGGAAAACATGTATGGGTTCTTCCTCCTACAATATCAGCTGGACATTGCAAATATGACCATAATTATTTGTTTGTTTGCTTTATTGCCCCACCAACAGTTTTTCAATTATCAGGAGATGGTGTCCACTTGAGGTAGGTATAGTGCTGCCTTCATTGTGTATAGCATGACGTGAACACTTGGCATGATACCACACCCAGTCACATTATGACATCGAACCAACCAGTCATGGAACTACCCTACCATTTACTTTGGCATTAGCAATGGAGCTATACCACTTCCATTTTTTACAACTACTTTATGTCGATGAACTAGGTTCGAAACCTGGGGCCTCCCAAACTTGGAGATGTTTCTCTAACAAGTGTAGCACCAGGTCCGGTGACAATAACTGTGTCAGTGTGATGTATATAAAGAAAACAAACCAGACTAAACAACAGGACAGAATGTAAGAGGATGGAGAGGAAGATAGCTAGATACCTGGGGGTTAGGGGCTCATTTGCATATCAGGGATACATATAATATAAACACTTAACCTGCTGCAGAGCAAAATTCAGTTAGACCAGACAATGACAATGATCTAATCAAATGATGTTCTGTAAATAGCATAGATCCAGATCAACTAACTACATTTGAAAGCTGCCAAATCAGCATAATGTGTTTAAGAATATAGCTTGATTGAAATTATGCCTTTGCATGTAGATGTTAAACACATGATTAAGAATAAGCTGATTTATGAGTTACTTATAAAATGTAGCTAGAGAAGGGTTTGGATTATCAACTTATCAATTTGGTTATGTCAGCAGTCTTCTGTCAGCTGCAGTTAAAACCATGATAACATGAGATAGTGCAGATATGTGTACACTATCAGTCAACAATACTGGTTTCGGCCACAAGTCAGGCTGACTTTACCATTAACAGTTAAAATTTATCAATTAAAATTCAATTCAATTTATTTTAGTGCCTATTACTTTATGCGTAGTCAACAAGTGACTTTCAAAGATGTGAAAATAGTTTTAATATATTATTGATCATTAATTGGTCAAAAAATGCCAAAGGTAAACAAGTAATTTAATAAGAACTCTGCAGCAAATAGTGTAAATCTTGATCTGATTAGAATCTACATTACTGCTTATGCCTGGCCACTTCATGCTTAACCAACCTCAGGTACAATTTTTATGGCACCTTGTTCTTATGGATTTCAGGGTGTGAATGGTAATGTGTAAAGAAGTCTGGCTCAGTAGAAAAACAACAATATTAATTTTGATGCTGCTATGGCATTATTTTTCCTGTCGAAAATTTTGTTTTTGGTTTTTGCACTTGGATAAGTTCAAGGAGGATATATAAATAACATCTATAAAAAAACATGCAATAGATAGACTGGAAGTTTTAAAACAGGTTTTCAGTTGTTTTTGTTGGGTTTTTTAGAAGAAAAAAAATCTGAGAGCAAGTGTTTTATGATCAATAACACTTGCCAAATTAAATTTAGTTAATTTATCATCATTACCATCATCATCATATCCTTTATTTTCACCATCATCAGCAACTAAAGTGCATTATCAGAAAATGTTATGTCATTATCATCATCTAATAAATGATAACAATTATCAGCAAGTTCATAATGGATCTTAAATTCCACACCACTATTATCATTATCACTATATGCACTATGTACTACCATCACCACATTACAATCACCACTAATCACTATCATATTTTGCAACATCAACATCCAGGATAAAATAGGGGCCCTATGGAAGAAAGGGAAACAACTCAATAAGACCCAATCACAAAACAGGGACTTCAGAGAGCATTTAAATTCAGACCTAGTTCCATGAACTCTAGAACATCCTATACACTCAAATCCTACTTCTGCTGCAATCTTAGTTATTTGACAGCAACTTCATGAAAACATAACTAAAAATACTGCATGATAGTCTGCAATCAAGAGCTCCCAGCAGCAGCAGGCTGATCTGGATCTACATTGTTTGCTTAGCTAGGTCTGATCAATTCATTGCTCAACAGATTAAAAACCTTATCACAGACTTAGATAAAGGAGAGTACTGATCAAGCACATTCCTTTACAATGATTTGTAAGTATATTTTAGACAGTTTGCCTGTATCAAATAGATGCCTGTTTTGGGGAGTGACAATATCTTGCGCCTTTTTTGGGTAGTAACAATATCTTGCACCTGTTTGGGGGAATACAAGTAGAATTGAAAGATTTATATACTTTAGTCTAAGGAAAGGGGATCATGAACTTGAACAAAGTGTGAGACAGCACAAATCATGAAAAAGTTGCTCTAAATGTTCACTTATGCAAAATCTATAAATAATTATGATAGATCCGATTTTGGCTTAAATTATTTTTATTGTCAAAGGTGATTACCCGGGTAATAATATAAGGTTACCTCTAGTGTGGTCAAACTATTTTGTTAAGGTTCTGGACCTGTAACTAACTTCGTCAAACATTGGCACTCGGTATGATCCGGTTTTATTTGAATAGCATTCGTCATAAAGTTTCGTATTTGCTATTTTTAGTAGTTTTTCACCACGTGATATGGATTTTCCATGACGTCATTGGGTTACCCATTTCTCAAAAATGAGGGAACCGGGAGCTCGACAGCGTGATCATCGAGGGCGATATTGTTAAAATAGTGGTTTACCGACAACAAAGTCATGTAAAGTTGAAGTGGATCATAACTATTGTGTGGGTTTCCTGTGTACAGGTGAAAAATGCACTGTTTCATCTTGTGTTTGCGATTTAAATTTTCCTTCGCATGCTAACTGCGAGGGTTAGCGACATGGTTTGACGTACTCTCACCTTCGTCTGATATTTTCTCTGGATGGCCAGGATGGACTTTTAAATGTGTTCAGGGGTCAAACTTGTGAGGGACAACCAAGTGTCACTAATACCAAAAGAGTGCTTGACTCAGTTATTCCTTAACTGTCGGATTTTTTTACGAAAACCGTGTAAAGTGGTTAATTTCAAATATTTCCCTCAAGCCAGCCAAAATCAGTAAAGAGAAGGTTTTCATGTAATAATGCAGAGTTTTACATACATATTTCCATCTCTTATAACAACTGTAGGTGATTTTTTGTATAAAGGAGTATAATTTGTAATTGACCATTTTGACATTATTTTTCGCTAAAAATTTTCTGGCAAAAGCCAGAGCATATTAACCCACATGACAAATCTGATCACTCACGCTTCCCTGTTATGTTTTTTGTTGTTGTTGTTGTTTAAATTATCACAGCAACCAATTATGACCATTAAAGTGTCTACAAGCTATTTTTAGGTGAAGGAAGTTCCCCCCCAAAAATGTGTAGACAGAACCATCGGCACATTGCAGGTCAGTTGGAAGACCTTCCTACATTGAGTCCTGCGCCTCGAACCCATTCAGTGGGAGGCTAAACAGTCAGAGGAGTTACAAGTCAGCAACTCTACCACTATGCAACTGGCACCCCCACTCTTCCCCACTGTCCACAAATTGATCAGATTTGACTGATTATGTAGATCCTGATAAGCAAGCTTTCCTGGGAGCTGTCTCATCAGTATCTACGGTATTTGCTTCGGAGTTTCTAGCAATATGGCTAATATTGTAGCAGAAAAATAAGAATTTTTTTTTGCATTTATTATTATATGTAGAATGATCTGTATTCAAATAGATTCTAATGTTAAATCTTCAGGATAAAACCATCAATCTAATCTGGATGCAGTTTCTAGGGTATCAGAAGCAAAAGTTATTTAAGAGATAAGCCGCTCAATGGAATGAACAGCATGATAAAACTGTCACAAGATATTATTTCTTTGATATGATTTTTTTTTTCATAATTGAAGGATGTTCAAAATTCTGACATTTTGCGGGCAAACCCCGATGCATCTTTCTTCCTATGTAGAAGATCAAGTCATTTATTGTTTTTATTTTATTTTGGGACTGCCACTCATTGACTTAACCAATATTTAATCTGGAAAGGAAATCTTAAACATTTTTTAAATCAGAAATGAAGTTTAATACTATTATCTTAACAGTGCTTAATTTAAATAAATTACAATTTATTAGGGTAAAATATGGTATGTTCTACACAGATTTTATGTGTTACTTTCTATCAAATAAAAAAATAAAATAATCCAGCTTAATGGGTATATGTGCTCATGCAATGGAAAAAATACAAATAACTTAAGCCTGCTTACCATGAATTGATAATACTTAAGCAAATGATGTAGTTCCAGATCATGGTGCAGTCTGATAATGATCTACACAAAATGTGCTGTTGTTGTTTTTGTGGGTTTTTTTTTTTTGTTATGTAGCAATACACATGTTTTTCTTTTCCATGTATAGTTGTTGAACAAGAAATGTCAGAATGACCTTTAATTGTAATTCACATATACTTCTGAAGAAGCTATGACCTTGAATTGTACTTCACATATACTTCTGAAGATGCTTTGACCTTGAATTGTACAACACATATACTTCTGAAGATATTAGGACCTTGAATTGTACAACACATATACTTCTGAAGATGCTATGACCTTGAATTGTACCTCACATATACTTCTGAAGATGCTATGACCTTTAATTGTACAACACATATACTTCTGAAGATGCTATGACCTTGAATTGTACTTCACATATACTTCTGAAGATGCTAGGACCTTGAATTGTACAACACATATACTTCTGAAGATGCTAGGACCTTAAAAATGACCTTGAATTGTACTTCACATAATTATATTTCTAAAGAAGTTATGACCTTGAATTGTACAACACATATACTTCTGAAGATGCTATGACCTTAAATTGTACAACACATCTACTTCTGAAGATGCTATGACCTTGAATTGTACAACACATATACTTCTGAAGATGCTAGGATCTTAAATATGACCTTGAATTGTACTTCACATATACTTCTGAAGATGCTATGACCTTGAATTGTACAACACATATACTTCTGAAGATGCTATGACCTTGAATTGTACAACACATATACTTCTGAAGATGCTAGGATCTTAAATATGACCTTGAATTGTACTTCACATATATTTCTGAAGATGTTATGACCTTGAATTATATTTCACATATATTTCTGAAGATGCTATGACCTTGAATTGTACTTCACATATACTTCTGAAGATGCTATGACCTTGAATTGTAATTCACAAATACTTCTGAAGGTGCTAGGACCTTAAATATGATCTTGAATTGTAATTCACATATATCCCTAAAGATGCTATGACCTTGAATTGTAATTCACAAATACTTCTGAAGGTGCTAGGACCTTAAATATGACCTTGAATTGTAATTCACTCATATCCCTGAAGATGCTTTGACCTTGAACATGACCGTGATACAGTCCACTCTCACTTTCTCGACTACTTTTATTTCGACTTTCCGTTATCTCGACCAGGTTTGTTAAGTCCCAATTGTGTTCGTTCTTTATCTATTATAAAAATAAATGTTTATTTCGATCTTTTTATTTCGACAAATTCAGTATGTCGACTAGAAAATCTAAAACCCAAGCTACTAGATTGCTATTTAATGTCACAGTTTATCTCGACTCGCGAAATTATCAGTGGCGACCGCGAGAGGTGTGAATAACATCACGCGCCGATCATCACTCGCTGCTAATTGGTGTCGCAAACTGATGCCGTTAACGAGTGTCGTTAATTACTCAACGCTGTTTGCTTCCATACCCAAGCTGAATAAACAAAAGTGTTTATGTAATTGTATGTAATTAGTGTCGTGTCAAAATATGAGCAATCTGCAAGGTATAAAACGTTATGTTTTAAACCTAGTCATTTCATGACTCTCCGACTATGTCGAATGTCTAAAGCTGTCGACATCCAAGAAGGGCGGGATCATGGGTTTAATTGTCCTGTTGTAAATTACGCTTTATATGGCTTTTTTATAACTGTTACGTGTATGATGTGTATTGTCTGGCTTTTAATGTTTTCAAATTCATAGAATAAAATCACATATGTATCCACTTAGTTGTTGCAACCATTCTATGGAAATTTCGTGAACTCAGATGAACCCCTTTAGATTAACGTGTGCCATAAACCAATATTGTATTGACAATCTGATTTCGACTTAATTTGAAAAGTCCCGACGATATCGAGCTAACGAGAGTCGACTGTATTTATGGTTGCTCTTGTAAACCTTAATGTGCCATACACCAAGTGTATTCCTGTAAGATGGTAAATTTTGACTGTAGTTTTACCTATAAGTATGATAGAAATTATGGCGAAGACAGAAAATAAAACAAACGGACATAGGCATGTAGCTGCATGTACACAGAATATGCAGGTATAGACACACAGACAAATGAACAGTGTGACTGCTACACGCTGCCCATTCTGGGGCATAAAAGGTTTTATGTTGGTATGTTTTTACAATATTAGCAACAAGTCTCTGTTTTCCATTCGGTAACAGTTTTGGCATCCCTCCCTATCATAATTGCCATCAAAATATTACTGGAAATAATTCCTTGCATCAGCTGTTATGAAATCATCAAGGTACCATTATACTAACAGCTGAAACACTTTGAGGAGTCACGCCCCTCAGCTCCTCCCTGACTCCAACTTGCCACCCAGACAATCATTTCACCATTTGCTAAATATTATGTTGCCATGGAAACCAACACTTTGTTTATGTATCTATAAGTACACAGGCCATTGGTCATGATTAAGAGACAGCATTTTTTATCAAAAGGTATTTGTGTATTATATGTGTAATAATTGTGTGTATTTTTTTTTGTGGCTTAACTTTTTTTACCCTTTATCTTTTAGGACATGAAATGATTGCAAGCACAGGCCTGGATAGAACCATTGATCTTCAATTGCCCTGAAAATTTATTTTTGTATGGTGAATGCTAAGCTGTAGGCAGTGCTATTACTGTAAAAGGTGTACACCATCTCTAGATAAAATAGATCATGAATTAAAACAAACAAAAAAAATAGTCCTACTCCTCCAAGCACCCTAAAGAAAAGAAACAAAACACTTTCTTCAAACTAGCTTTCAAAATACTATTTCTGCATTGAAGAATTCACTCCCACTAATATTTTGGAGCTTCTTCAAGTATGTTTCTACACGCACAAGTTTAAAAGACTTCACAATTTTGACAATGGATTCTTGGAGCTTCCTTGTACTGCCCACCCACCTTCCTGAGAAAAATATCAGCAGCATATTTTTTAATGGCGGCAAGCCTTTCAAGTTTCTTCGAGACACAAGAGACATCAATGTGCCTAAATGCACTTTGAATAACCCAAGACATTAGATCTGAAATTTTCACCATTCAGTTATTATGTGTGCATGTGTGTGTGTGTGTGTGTGTGTTTTCTCACCTTCAATATTTCTGCAGTTGTTCTGCAATTGTCTGCTTCAACAATAAAATATCCAGACCATTCAGTTTAGGTGAAAGTGTTCCCATACCCACACCCCCTGTCTTCAACTTTTCCAATATGTTTTTTTTTTCTCCAATATTCTACTTGTCTGTCAACAACAACATGTCATATGGCAGTTTAAATGACATAATGGCACTTAGTTTATCTACCGAGGCTGCTTAGAATAAAAGATCAGACTTGGGCAAATAGTGTTGATTCAAATATGCATTTTTTACAGCTACATTGCACTTGACAAAATTATTGTCATATTGACGATGCCCAGCTGATTATTGCAGAAGGAAGACCATAAGAATCATATCTGGGAAGAACCAATGCAGATCTCATATAAACTAAAAAAAAAACACTGTATTAAAATTCTTGCCCCGACCGGTACTCAAACCTATGCAGTGAGGGGCTGAGGAGTTTACAAATAAGCACCTTTTAGCGCTTGGCCACAGCCACCCCAGTTTAATTTTACAAATACGTCTTGCTTACAATGCATTGCAGCACAATGCAACCCATTGGTTAAGCGAGTTCAACGAAATAATGTCTGTCGCTAAACAAGTCAAACCTGGTTAGACACTCAACAGATCCCCACTTGCCAAGCGAACATATCCCATGACAATCCATTAGACTAGATTGGTATTAAAATGATAACAGTGTAGTTTTAGGCTTTTAACTTATCAACTCAAACATCCCAACAACTTGAAATATATTCCACTGCACGCAGTTACAATCCATGAAATGCAATATGAGGGTCATGGATTGAAGAATGTAGACTCCAAATTTTCACTCGTAACGGGTCTTCATTTCTCTAGAGGAATCAACAAAATTAAAAATATTGACTATTAGAATAAAAATGTTGCAAGAGATGTTCAATTTAATGTCCATGTTTATCCAATGGCAGAAGGTCCCCACAAAACATGGAAAACAGAGCAAACTGTTTTAATAAACTAGACAGCAAAGCACTGCGAGATGGGATAAAGCAAAAACACTGGCACGAAATAATGGTGTTTTTTCAATTGGCTAGCTGCTATGTTATACAGACTTTCTCTAGTGCCTGTAATCCCAGTTAAGTGGCAAGGCTCCTCTATGTTGACAGTTAAACCCATTTAACAAGCAAACTACAGTCAATACATCAATCAATAGATGGTTACCTCCCCTATAAGAATGCTCTTCTTCGAGTCTTCAAAAGGAGATAAAAAGTTTATGTAATGCACAACTTGCACAGTTGCATTGTTTTGGAATGTTAGGAATGTGACTGCACCAGCCTCAACATGCTTCTCTTGAATGCAAAGTTTGTGACATATGTCAAATGAACCCATACTCCAAACAGTTTGTCAATAAGGAATACAAAATCAAATTTACTTGCTTAGAACTACATGCAACAGTCACAGGACTTATTGCAAGAGACCTCTCTCCTAAACAGTGCAGATCCCTACCAGAAAGCTGTCCAGTGAGAGATGGCTGATCTGGAACTACACATTTCACCTAAAACCTGATCAATTTGTGCCTAGCAGAACAGATCTTATCTTATTCAGATGTATTTTTCAATTTTAACCATTTTTACCTAACATGAAATGGCTCAAACAACTATGGTATTTTTTACCTTACATGAAATGGCTCAAACATCAATGGTAAACAAAACAGAAACAGATTGTTTTGTTTGTTTTACCATTTAACATTTCTGGATTAAATAGCCAAGACTCAAGGTTTTTAAACAATGTAAGATCAAAAACAACTTCTCTGGAATGATCATAAATTGAGCCCCTCTAACCATTTCTGACATTTTTATGCCTTTAAATTGACCACTATGGTATAAGAGTCTGATCATTTAAAAAATAAAACCAAATTGAACAAAAGCTCTGTATTTTTTCTCATGAATCTCTTAATAGCTGGGGCCAGTGCGTCTAAAACCCTTGACAAGTAGGGTCATTTGGGAAGAGCATTGTGATGCTGAGTTAACAACAATTATATCAGAGTTGGTTTGGTCACCGGAGGGGGGAGGGTATCTTCCGAAGATTTATTTGAAAATTATGCCAGAGCAATAAATTCTCAATACAGCTCCCTTTAATTTGAGCCTGTGTGTAATTTCCACAATTCGAACACTGAGCATCGGCAATCTTACCTGGGTAAGAGCAAGAAGAAAATGGAGAACTGGCGACGGATAATCTCAAGTATATAATTGTAAGGCGTGCCTATAAAGAGGGTTGTTGGAGGGAATACTACTTGAACAAATTGTCCCTAAATTGGCGAACATTGTACACGGGACAAAGGGTAGGGTCACAGTGTTAATCCTTTAAAATTTATTACATCAGAAAAGTTAACGGCAATAAAAGTTCGCTCAAACACTTGAAAGGTATTTAAAAGATGTTATTAGAGATAAAGGATAATAACTTTATAGAAAAAAAGAAGACCAGAATTTGTGATGATAATTGGTTTATAGCTGAAGGAATTACATGATGTTATTGGGTTTTAAAAGGTTTTAACGCTTTATGAGGTTTGATGAAATGAATTTGATGTTTGTTTCTTTTATCATTTTTGGATGCAAATCTACTATGATGTATTTAATAGGGGAAGAAACTTGGAAGTAACTTTTCTTTAGTTGCTAAGCTTTAGTTGGTGTTTTTAATAAAAAAGAAATAAAAAAAGGTTTATGATATTTTGCTTTTACATTAAAGACAGCATAAATGCAAAATGGACATATAAAATGTAAGGGTATCAGTATAATATTTATTAATAGTAGTTTATTTTTCCATTCACTTACAGCGCATATTTTTTTTTATTGCCAAATTATTCTTTTTATCATTACTAAAATTGCATAAAGTAATAAAGTGCAATTCTTCACATGCAATGTACGAGAAATATGAAGTAATATTAATTTGTTAGTTTTTTTATAATTCATACTGACATAATTATTCAACATATCAGCAATATCCAGCTATTAAAGGTGGAGGAAAAACATTGAAAATGTATGGGTAGAAGCACTGGTGCACCGAAGGTCTGCGAAGTCCTCACATGAAAACCTACACCCAAACCAGGACTCCTATGTAATGAGTGGCTGAGGAGTTATAGATCAAGAATTTTAATCACTTGACCAAGGCGCCCTAACCCCCCACCCTCCACCTCCCCACCCTGACCCAAGAAATTCTTAATTAATAAAAGGAATAATGTAACAAATATGTTCAATGTTGTTTTTTACTCGTTTTTTTTTTAAAAAACACATCTATCAAAAGGCAACATTATGACATTCATAAGGTAAAACACCAGGGCTGTGTATGATTAATGTGAAATGTAAGATTAATCATGTTCATCGCATAATAATGTCCAGCTGGATTTCAATTTACGAGCATTTAATGAACTAATGAACAGCACGGCAGCTTCCTTTGCCTCAAGAAATCCTCCAAGCAAAATGTAACATAATGAGTTACTGTTAGTTTCATATACCCCAATCCATCATTTCTAGCATGATTTGGCATGTGTTGCTCTCCATCAAATAACAACAAAAAAAACACTACTCATGTTGGAAGTAAAACAATGTAGTAAAATTTGTTGTTGTTGTTATTGTTTTTGTTTCAATTTTCATGATATGGGCAACGTCCAGCTAATTATTTGCGAGGAAAACCCCAGACTTACGTCCAGGTAGAACTAACAGTTCACCGCAAAAACTAGCTCTCCACATGAAAGTTCTAGCCCCAACCAGAACTCGAACCCAGAAAGTGAGGGGCCAAGGAGTTACTAGTCTAATCGCTCAGCCGTGGGAGCTCCCCGTATAAATTGGATTTTTGAAAGGTAGTTTGCAGTCATTGAAAAAGTCATCATCATGAAACCAACTGTATCTCGCAGCCAACCAGCAGTGAAGGTTTTAGGACCTTAAGTTTTATATTTACAAGATTTTAAAGGCACCTTTAATGCACGATACTACTTTGATGGCCTGCCTTTATTTCAGGATAACAAATAAAGTACTACTAATCCTATATACACAAAAAATCTACACACAGCATTTTTGGCATTGTTCTTGAATACATGAATAGTATATAATCTTTTTATAAGGATGAATAACATCATCATCATAACATCATCATCATCACCATCACCAACAATATATCCATTATTATGACCATCATATCCTCTTACTATCACCAACAACACCTTTATCATAGCCCACAAATAACCAGCATGAGTTCAGGTCTCATTCAGAGGTGAAAAACTACATAGAGACCTTCTTGCTTATCTTTAGCTAATCTATGGTTCAACCTACTGGTATATTTTTGCTGCTCCAGGGTCTTAATAATCATAACAATGCACTTATTCAGCTGAAAGTCACTGTAAATGAATACATGTTCATAGATATACTTTATTTTAAAGAAGTGAGATTGCTAAATAGTTTAATTTTGAGCACTATTATATTATGATGTCACTACAACTTACATCAAAACAAATATCTATCGGATCATATTATGTTTGTTATCATTATAACCTTCACCTACTACACCACCTTGGTCAACCCAACCTGGTAGAAGAATGTACACATTTCCATTCATATCGCAACATTACCTTCAGTCAACATGATCTAGCAATAGATCTTTGACGAACAAATCCATCAAATGAGGGCCCAGCTTTATCAACTAATAACAAATGGTGGACATAAAAAAACAACATGAAAGATGGGTAACATCAATTTTTTTATGTAAAATGGCTATTTGGGATTAAATATACCATTCAATAGGCCAGAGTGGTGTATTATCCAACTGCTATGAATAAACTGTGTCATTTTCTATCACATCACCACCCAACCGAACATAATGGCTAACCCAGCTTTATAATGTCCAACCTAAACAAGATTCTGGCACTTTACTTGTTTGTTACTATAACAATTTTCATTAATAAGATTGACCTCTTTAATATTCTAATAAATCTGTAATTTATGTGATTTTTGAGATATTGTGATGTAGCAAAGAATTATACATTTCAACACAACACTGCAATTTTATCGCATGACGTCACTTAATTGTTCTTGTTATACGTCATCACTTGAACTGTTTTATTTCAACCCACTCAACTTCCAAGTTGCCAAGGCTTTTATCACCAGTACATAATGTTGATTATAATAAAACTTATTTTGTTTGTATTGATTGTAGTAGAAGTTATGTTGTTTTTATACATAATATACTTTTATCAGTTTTAACTCCTGACGCAGGTGCTTGCTGTAAGTTGTCTCACTTCGATGGGTAATTTTTATTAGCACTGTTAGTGAGAAAAACTTTCAGTTAAGTACGGAGTTGGAGGGCTCCACAAACCAGGTTTTAGTGCCCCATTCGTTCTTTTGCCGACTGACCATTCAAAACGGCCTTTACGCCTTTGTCTAGAGGTAGTTCAGATTTAAATATCTGTAGTAATTCTTATAGGATCTTTTCATATTTTCCTACAAAAATATGATTACTGTCATCAAAGATTATGACTACTCACTCATGCACCCCGCCCCCCCATCCCATTACTGCTCTGCCACAGTGATTGTAATTTAGACTGTAACAAAGGGCCATAGCTTTCTTAAATCAAACCAGTCATAATGTAGCAATGTTATGCCTAAATAAACTTCACTAACCAGTTCTGAATAAAGTTTATTTAAAAAATGAGAAACCAAGAACCAAAGGGACTGCATATACAGACAGACTGAGATAAACAGACAGACTGAGATAAACAGAGATAAACAGACAGACTGAGATATACAGACAGACTGAGATATACAGACAGACTGAGATAAACAGAGATAAACAGAAAGACTGAGATAAACAGACAGACTGAGATATACAGACAGACTGAGATATACAGAAAGACTGAGATAAACAGACAGACTGAGATATACAGAAAGACTGAGATATACAGACAGACTGAGATATACAGAAAGACTGAGGATATATTTCAGAAGACGGCAGTAACAACCCCACCGGTCAGAGACTCGACGACGATATACAGAAAGACTGAGAACAACAGACAGACTTTTGATGCACTATACAACAGACTGTCAGGCCATATTATAAACACAGAAAGACAATGACGAGTAAAAATGAACAGACTGAGATATCCAGAAAGAATTTGAGGATGCATAAAACAGACAGCCGTGAGATATTTTTACAGAAAGTCTGAGAATTACGAACAGTTCATAAGAAAACTGCAGATAAACACAGATAAACACGCAAACTTGATCGATATCACCTGGACAACCCTGAGTGATACCAGACGAGTTATACAGCTGAACGGTTTGCAAACAAACTTGCGCTTCAACGGTGCCATCACCTGCAGGATTTTTTTCAAAATACCCTAGCACCTTTATACACTTCCTGTCTATGAGTATAATATAATATACAAAATATATTTTTATAGAATACACACAGATGTAAAATCAGAGATTTCATTTAACAAAATGATAAAAAAAATATAATTTCAATGAAAGATAAAATGCATATTTTCTTTATGTTTCTTTTTTTTAACAACCAAAACCACCTTCAACCCCACAAAAAATAAATAGTTTATGTCTAAAAGATCTTAAAAATCCACTGAAAAACACACATTTTCAATTTCCATGTCAATTAAGTCCATTGTTTCTTACATTTGAAAACAAACTCACCTTTAGAAAAAAACAAAAACATATTGTCCAAACAAGGCAATAATTCCAAAGAATAACTTTAACACAGACACAATGATCACAATTTTAGTGTTTCTTTCATTAAAAAAAATACACCCTTTGAAAAAAAAAAATATTTACAAACAAAACACATACAGTTAAACTGGTACAAAATGCAGCCAAGTTGGGGGTTTTCTTTCATGAAAAATAACACTTCAGACAAAAAAAAAGCAAGAAAACTGCACCAAAACACAGTCACATTGCAACTTAGGACACATATACTAGTACACAACTGTAGCTAATTCTTGGAGTACAAATCCCATAAGGAACACAGATCATGTCTGTGACATTCTGTAGCGGTGAAAGTTTTTCCTGATTCCGGAGATTTTTATTTGGCCATTAAGCTACACCATGACAATTGTCGGCCAGGGCTGTCAGCGGGATTTTGTTTGCACAACCATCTACGTATCAGACCACTAGGTTCGTTGTGCAAGCAATTATGTTTTTGGGCAAATATTGCAGCGAGATTTATACCATTGAAAGTCCCTCTCGTAAATTAATTACCCTGGCAAGTCACACAATATGTTTGTAAGACTATTCGACATGTTTCCTTTACTTGTAATCATGTTTTCATTCAGTTTTCTATTGCCACTGTTTGATTGCTTGAAGTTGACACTTTGAGTGAGGTTGTGAAAAAAAAATTAGGAGTAAAATTTTTTGCTTTTTAGATTTGACATTTAGATAAAGTGTGATAGCTTGAAATTTTGTTTTACGGTTTATCAACTTGTAACATTAGGTAAAAACTTCATTGACATTTATTTATTCTTTATAATATCTTATATTCTTATATTATCATAATTATCTTTATCATCATCATCATAAATAAAAAAGCTTTGGTCATCTTTTTCTATTTAATATCATCATCATCATCATAAAGAATAATGAATTTAAAATATTTTCTTATTTTAAAACTGAATTTCAAAAAGCAATCATCATCCCTACTTATAATACAAATCCTCTCTGAATACATGTATTTAAACGTCTATTGCTTTTTAACACTATTACTGACTTGACAAAGTAGACCTCCCCACTGCTGTCTGTGAATAGACAGTCTACCTTGAGTATAAGGCCAACTATCCCCAGGGATGACATGTTTTTTATCATCAACTCTTATTTATTATATGAAAAAAAAAAAAACCTGTGGATGGCGCTTTTGATTTCTCACCATATTTTTCACTATTGTTGTGTATCAGACCAGTAATACACATTGTCTAACCAAATTTTTTCACAATATATCTTTTCTTTTCTTTTCTTTTTTTGTATATTCTACTTTCAGAAGCATTAGCAAACCCACTGTCTGGACAGCAGAATAATTTTTCCCCCTCTTTTTTTTTTTTTGCTGCACATATATCAGTCTGGCTTGACAGTGAGACAAGTGTAAGGGTTAATGAATGCCCCTCGTTACACAAATGTTGACAAATGTATCAAGCTAGTCCTCCCAGTTTGTTGCCAGTAAAGACCCCTTACATATGGCCTGTAATGCCCTATGCTCCATCATTGGTCTAGCTGGTCTGTCTAACAGGTCTTAGTCTATGCCTGCCTAGTTATAAATTGTTCAGGAAATGGCAAATAGTGCAGATCCAGATGAGCCAGTTGTCTGATCAAGATCTGTATTATCTGCTGGCAAGTTTCTAATAATATTCCTACACATTCTTGCTTGTACAATAATTAAGAACGATCATGGGTTGTTAAGACATGTAGCAGAGCAAGGTATAACAATGATCTCAGCTCCTGTAGCCAGACAATGTTAACAGCCAGAGGATAGTAGACAATGTATTGTTTGGGTCTGTTTCATTACCTTTCTTGTCCATGTTAAAATATCTGTCTTTAATAGGGTTTAAAATATGCAGCCAATCTGAGGTTCGAACCTAAGGCCCTGCTCTGTGAAAACAGATGTTATACCCAGTTCAAGGTTCAGATCTAAGCCCCTGCTCTGTGAAGGCAGATGTTATAACAGTTCAAGGTTCGAATCTAAGCCCCTGCTCTGTAAAGGCAGATGTGATACCAGTTTAAGGTTTGAATCTAAGCCTCGCTCTGTGAAGGCAGATGTTATACCAGTTTATTATTCAAACCTAAGCCACTGATCTGAGAGGGTAGATGTTATTCCAGTTCTAGGTTTGAATTTACGCCCCTGTTCTACAAAGACAAATTTGCAAACAGTAGAAGATTCAAACTTTTGACATTCTCTTTCAAGGCAAATGTTATTAGAAGCCTTGCTATCTGTGACTCAAACCATGGACTCGTTGTTCTACAGACTGAGCTAATGCGTCCAATTACACAGTCTCTCTGTATCCCTGAGCCTTATATGTGAGAAATAGTACTTATTTGAACAGATGATTTTGAACAGATGATTGCAAAGAAATATAGGAAGCACAGGTGACTTAATATTAGAAAATCGTTTTTTCTGCAGACTTAAAAACCTCTACAAACATTTTTTTCCTCAAAAACTTTAGAAATGCTATCAACTGCATTATGAAATCATTTTTTTTCCCATAATCATATTAAATCTGCAGAACAATAAATTCATTAAAGTTTTCAGAATTATAATCGAATACCCAGACACCTGCCTGAAAACAATAACACAAAAATATAATATGATAAAATAATTATATAAAAATAGCAAGAAATGCAACAATGAATACAAAACTCACACACCCAATTCAGGTATGTAGAAAATCATCCTTCATAAATCAGTGGTCAGTGCTGGGTTACCTGTTTTCCCTGACAAACACATAAACACAGACAAACATATTACTGTCATGGCACGGCCATGTACATCCATGTCTGACAGGTACAAATAACCCTTATTGTGCTTATAAAACAAAATATAAGTTACATGTATTTGCTAACAACTATGAGAAAATTTAGCTAGCTAAATACATTTAAGTCTTTTAAGTGACACACATGTAGCTCTGCAGCTAATATTGTAGACACAGATCAAGCAGAACCATTCTGGGAGCTGGCTGATCTGAATGTACTCTATTTCCGTAAGCCTGATCGCATTATTTTTGTGTTTTTTGTTGTTATTGTTTTTTTGTTTCTTTTTTATTTTGTTGTTGTTTTTTTGTTATTTTTTTGTGTGTGTTTTTTGTGTATGTGTCTTTTTTGCTTAGCAGGTTAGGGTTTACAAATAACAAATGATGCCCCCTGCCAAATTTCTGACCCCAAGCTGCCGGACAATTCCTGCTCAGAGTGCCTGCTCACTCACTGGATAGATATATAGATACAACCTGTGCTATAAATTTCCCTTTCAAATGACACAATGGATTAATACTTGTCGAGAAAACAAGAAAAAACAGTTGTTGTTTTAGTCCATGTGTTCAAAAAATGCATCCATTGTTCACAACAGCTTTGTTGCCCCAAGCCAGAATAATGTCCAGCCTTTGTTGGATATAGAAACCTCCAGATAAAAATGTGCTAGAAATTAATCTTTAGAGTGTTGTTGTAAGACATTCATAATGTCTACATACTTCTTTGCATTAAACCAATGCTTTGATATTTCCCTCAACACCAAAGCCCTTTTTCTTTTCTTTTTTTTTCTTTTTTTTTCTTTAAAGATTGATTATCTATAGTGTATTAAATATTTGTGGTCTTTCCAGAAATAAATGTAAAATGTGGAGCTATTCAACATTTATAACCTTCCTATTTCATTTCATTATACCAATGTTTGTTTCTATTTTTTCTTAAACTTTGATTGTATATGCTTATTTCTTTGTATATGTATTATATGATACTTTTTTGTCTGTTTTCTCTTTATCCCTATTTTCCTCAAACACTGATGTACTTACTTTCTTATATTACACTTAACTGTCATCTTTTTACTCTTGTGATGTTATATTTGCGAGAAAATAAAACAGTTATACTCATAAAAAATATATCTAAAAATCCCAATAATGAATAATGTCGGATGTAAATTGATGCTTGAAAATAAATTGATATACTTTTATGTTTTTTAAAAAAAAAAATTTAAAAAGTTCAAGGTTATAAATACTGTGCACTTTTCAGTATTGACAAGAAAAACAATTTTACAAGGTAACTAAGCAATTTAAAACCTGTCAAGCATTTATCTGCACCATTTCAGAATGTTATATAAATTACAAGTTCTGTCATGCAATAATTCTCCTACCAGAAGGCTGTTAGCATTCATCTGGTATTGGTCGTTATTTTCATCTTTATTTCTATCGTTATTTCTATCATACCATCAGACAAGTCAATAAACAACAACCCCACTTCCCCTCCAATATATCCGTGTTCGATACATCAACATACATCATTGAGAAAACATCTCCACTTAAGTCTCCTGTCACCTCCTAGATTGGCTGAGGCACTTTGAGCAGTCTATCTCACACATCACACTTGTCACAAACTGATGCATGCATTGGTATCTTAGAACGCTGCAAGAGCCTTAAAATGAAACTCTTCCACCTAGTCTGGCATATTTACTACTGTCTTGCATGCAGAGGAACTTGCTATCTCTTTACATTACACTATAACAATGATTCGTAATTTGTTTTATTTTTTATGTATAAGTTAGGCCAGGACAAGACACAAATATGGTCATCAGAGCTATTATAATGATGGCATATCCCCTAGACAAATATCTGGGTAGAACCACAATAATGCACGACAGGGATGGGATTGGGATTTGCTGGCATTTTTGCCAATACTGTGCAGCAACATTTTTATCATTATAGCACAGGGGCACTTATACTGACACCTATGAGTGGGGTGTAATGCTGTTCCCTTAGCCCTGAGCGTTAGTAGGGAAGCCACTACCCACACCAAAACCGCAAGCTTAAATAAGCTTGCGACAAGTTTGCGACAAGATTGCGGTAAGATTGCAACCAAGCGTGTTGCAATCTTATTTAAGCTTGCGGTAAGATTGCGATAAGAAAGCCGCAATCTTAAAAGTAAGCTTGCAAGTTTGCGATAGGAACCATTACGATCTTGATTGCTCGCTTGATTGCTCGCTTGCGCGATCATGCCAAGCGAGCGGTTTGGCTCGCTTAGAAGCTCGCTTGCACGCTTGGCAAGCTTGCAAGTTTGCGATAGGAACCATTACGATCTTAATTGCTCGCTTGCAAGCTTGCGCGATCATGTCAAGCGAGCGGTTTGGCTCGCTCAGAAGCTCGCTTGCACGCTTGCGATAGGAACCTTTACGAGCTTGATTGCTCGCTTGCAAGCATGCGCAATCATGCCAAGCGAGCGGTTTGACTCGCTTGCTCACTTATCCCATGCGTGCGGTTTGGCACGCTTGCAAGCTTGCGCTATCATCCCAAGCTTGCAGGATTGTTCACTTAATAGCTTGATCATCCCAAGCTTGTGGGTTGTTTTTTTCTTGGTTGATCAAATTCGTTGAGTGGATAAGGTTGTGGATAGATTGACATAAATAAAATCACTAGATAACATTTGTGGTTTTCACCTAAAAATCTGATACAACAAAAAATTTACAGGGAAAATAACACAACAGAAAGATATCACTAGATAACATTTGTGGTTTCACCTAAAAATCTGATACAACAAAAAATTTATAGGGAAAATAACACAACAGAAAGATACTAAATATATTCCACTTTAATTAAAGACAATGGCAAAAAACACAAAGAACAAGAGGTCATTTATTAAAGGAAACAAATAAAAGATGCTTATCAATTAATTTATATTCTTAACCCATATCTCGCTAAGCACTTATTATTAATATGAGAAAGCATGACAAGCCATTTTCGGGAGTCTAGCAAATAGGATTTTAACTGATTAAATCAAACTTAAGTATCTATTTATCATTAAGAATAAAATACATACAATGCACTCAAGAGATAGTACCACAGGTATTGTGTTCAAAAACAGTTCATAGTCAGTTCTTGTTGATTTCTCAGATGACAACTCCAGTTCTGCTTGAGAGGATCTTGCATCCTTCCTCTCACCTGCACAGCAAATGTATTTTTTCACCAATTACATCTGAAAAAGAAAAAAAAATCCAACATTATGCATTATTTAAATTTATTTTTTTATTACCTGATTTTTTTATTTAGCAATGTTAGACCTATTTAGTATGTGAGGGTCTTGTGTTATTTGCACCACACAGGCACCTTATGATTTTTCTGTCAAATTATGATACAGAATAAGTGTTCAAAGATTGAAAGAAATAGATTGGAAATTTTACCAAAAAACGGAAATAAACAAAAAACAAATTTAGATGCTGACACAAACTTTTACAGCTCTGGTCATGATGCAAACTTGCCTATTCTTTAAAACAGCAATTTGAAAACAGCAGCAAATAACAGGAGCTATAGGCAAAAGCACCCCCATATTTTCTATGTTTAAAGCCTGAGCTGAGAAATGCTGAACTATCAAGTACAGCTTAACGAAATACTATCTTGGTTACTTTATAAGCATTAATATGCACAAAGGGGTAAAAGTAAAACACCAGACCTGGTAGCGCAATCAGTAGAGTGCTGGCTCCTGGTACTAGAGGCATCGGGTTCAGTCTGGGCTGCAACATACCAAAGTCATGTTAAATGGTAGTGTTATTGCTCCCTGGCTAATACTCAAGCAAATAGACAGGTAATTCTATGACTGGTCAGTCAGGTGTCAGGATAATGTGACTGGGTGTATCATGCCAGGTGTTCATGGCATGCTATAATCAGTAAAGACAGCTCTATATTGATTTCGATTGAGCACTGTCTTCAAATAAATTAAATATTGTTGGTGGTTTGATTGTTTATTGGGTTCATTGTGCCACCAACAGTAGTATTTCAGTTATCTGGAGACGGTGTTCACTTGAAGCCGATATAGTGCTGCCTTCACTGTGTATAGTATGCCGTGAACAACTGACATGATACCACACGCAGTCACATTATCCTGACACCAGGCCAACCATAAACACACAGATAAAGCCAGTAAAATCAAAATGTAAGTTATTACAGCAAGATTTTTTTTTTATTAATGTAAGTGAATACAGAGAACAAAGGAAATTGAAATTTAAAATATACTAATTAATTTTAATATTATAATATTGCAATCAAAACAGACTTGCTGACTTGAAGCTCCTCAGCCCTTCACCGCGTGGGTTCGAGTCCTGGTAGGGGTGAGAACTTTCATTTAGGGAGGTTTTCCTCCACCAATAATTACCTGGACGTCACCAATATGGCCATAAATGTGTCAGTGCGATGTAACAATAAACATTTACAAAATCAAACCAACATGCTTTCCCAACAATGACAACTTCATGTACAAACAGCTGTGCCATTCAATTAATGATTAACACTGTAAATGCTAAAAAATAGCAAATGCATTAATACAATAACTGGTACAAATGGTCAAAATGCTGCATAGTTATCTTTGTACCTTTTCAACTTTTGTCTGTCATCCATGCGTTGCTCTTCGATCACTGACTTCCTTATTGACATCAGTCTGCAATTCCGATTCTTTTTTGTTCACTTGCATCTGGCTGTTTCAAACTATTACAGAAAATAAAATACTTTACATGAGTGGCAATACCATACAAGCAAACACAGTTTATGATGTGCTCAACCATCATGTACAAGTTATCTTGGATATCTATTACAGGTGACCTAAATTTATTTTTTAACACAACAATGTAATCAACAACAAAAATATTGTGTTGCCACTTGAAACCGTTTTATGTGCCTTTATTCCTATAGTATAAAATGTATCCTTGTGTAAACTCAGAAATATCCGGTAACTGGATATTACCGTTAATCGGGTCACTCTAAAAAAAACAATATTACAAAAATGTCTTACGTTCGAACTTGTCAGAACCTTATCAACTCTAACTGAAGCATAAATTAAATATACAGTAGATAACAAATGTTTATGGAAAAGTCAACGGTTTCAGAAAACGTTTGTGATAAGAAAAAACTAAAGTGAAATGTCGGAACTGAAAAAAAAAATGGCGAAAATATTTGACACGTTAATTTTGCATTCTAAACAGTTAATGTACTAAACTCACTACGTTAAGAAAACCTGATTTAAAATATGTTGCTTCTTATACTTGTTTAAGTAGATCAATGTCTCACCTCTGCTTAGCAGTCCAGTGAAGGAAAGTCGATTTCTTCATCTTTTTCATCACATTTTTTGCATCTCGTTGAAAATTGGCGCGGCCGGAAGTGTAGACTGTGCTGTTGTAAATCGGGACCCCTCGGCGATTTCTTCAGTTATTTTCCGAAAGTTACGATTGACTTTTACTGAATCACCGTAAAAGCGACTTTCAAACTTGTATTATTAAATGGTGTTTATTCACATTCCCAATAAAGTGAGAGTGGTTTTAACATGATACTCTACTGTCTGTTCTGTAATTTTTTTTGTCCTACTAGATATTAGACTGTAGATCTGCTTGACCAGGTTTTCGAAAGACAACAACAACAAAAAAAAGTTATAAAAAAACTGACTTCTTTGGAATTGGATCATTTTTTTACTGAGCTATTATTACCAAATGTTTTGTAGCTGTCTTAAATGATAACATAGTTAAATATTGCTTTTGTGATCAGTCAGGTCAAGGTCACTGTAACTTAATTAGCAGTTTGCTTTCCATGTCTAAGCAGGATATATATTGATATCAGATGTAGATATTGATATCAAATTTGGTAGTTAGCTTGTTTATGGGATACCCAAGTTTGGAATTGTTTTTGTTGTCCATTAGTTTGATGGACTGAGTCACTGTTACTAATTAAATTTTATTTTGTTCCTGTTCATTATCTTCTTTTTTGAGGATTGATCAAGTTAAGTAGGTAACTAGCTATCTCATGGGAAGAATTAATATGTTTAGAATTGCTTAAGGGATCAATTGTCGTCAAGACAAGTTATAAAATATATTTTTGGATTTTCTATAAATAACTCAAGACAGGAGTAAAGTAGTGTTACCAAATTACTTTCTAGGGAGAGTAAGTCTGGGACTGTATTGTATATGGTTGTGTGATCTCTGTTTAATAATAAATAATGACAAAATAAAGTTTAAAAAATTGGCAATTAGTACAATGTATTTGGAGCTATTTTATGTCACATTCAGCCGAGCTTTTCTCATAACCAACTGTCCATCTAGCTGCATCAACAGTTTGCTCGTAATCACTTTAAAGGCTACGTTTTGATCCTATCTTAACCAACGCTGGTCAGAATGTCATTAAATGTTTGTCTGTATAAAATCTTGGATGAGTTAATAAATAGGTCACATGATCAAAAAGTAGGTGACTTAGTCAAATCTAAAACCTTGAAGAACAAGACTTTTTGGGGGCCTAATCTTCACAGAACTTGACCATGTTTCATGTCTCTTTCAATGTTATTTATTTAAAGAAATACAAAATAAATTTCTTAATGTCTTGGAATAATTTTATGCTTGCAAGACCACAACCTATCTGCAATCCTTATGTTAATTAATTTTAAGCTTGCAAGACCGCAAGCTTATCGCAATCTTTAATGGAATAGAAGATTACAAGCTTGCAAGGCTGCAAGCTTCTCGCAATCTTAATGGTATTTAAGATTGCGAGAAGTGTGCGAACAAAACCAAACCGCAACCTTAATTTCCAAGCAAGCGAGCGTGCTCGCATCCGCAACCATAGAATTTAAGAAATGCAATCCTATTAAGATTGCGGCAAGCTTGCGCAAACTTGTCGTAAACTTGTGGCGAGCTTGTCGCAAGCGAGCGTTTTGGTGTGGGTACTACCAACTTTAAAGTCTTTTGTTTGACCCAGCCAGGGTTTGAACCCGCGACCTCCCAATCTGCAAGCCGACCCTCTACCAATTGAGCTATTGTGGCTGGTCGCATGACAGGAAAGCTGGACAACCTTAGATTAAAGATAATCAAATTGGACTTGAACCTGCACAATCAGTATCTGAGGGCTTAGAAGTTTGTGACTCCAGTTGCTCAGAACAAGTTACTTCAAATGCTTTTATGACAGTTGGGAACTGAATACATGTAGTGAGATTCTTGTTCTTTTTTACTAGTCTTGCTTGTCAGGATTTTTCATCACAATAGTTCTTGCCCATACAAAATCTGTCCTAGTTAATGGGTAAACCCTACACCCAAGTCTTCCATCTTTAAACAAATAAAATAACTATAACAGTAATCCAATGCCTTATGAACAAATCCACCCACCCACTCCAGTTCATAAATCTCTCTCAAAATATCAACATGGAAAATATCATTAAATTAGGTACAATAACTTTTGTATACTTTTCTGATTGTAACAAAAAAAAACATGTTCACAGGTTCCCATTGTAATTGTAATAAAAAGTTTTCATGAAAAAAAAAATCAAAATTGCTCAGAGACGAATCCTGGACAAAATTGTGTTCACATAATGGTCAGTCGGACGAATGGCGGACAGCTGAATAACCTGTTTCCAGTTTAATCCCCTAAATTCCCCAAAAAATAAACTTTGTTGTGGGAGAGAGGGGTATAAAAAAGAAATGCTACAATCATTTAAGATCTGCTATTTACTTCAATCTTGCATGCCAAGAAAGATCTTGCCCTGTCAATATTTTAATATTCTGCCGCCAGCTTCCTATCTTTCACTCAATAAGCTATCCTAAACATCATCTTTACCATAAACTGTAATAAACATCTTAATGATCAATTGATCTTGCATTCTTCAATTTAATATTGCGTGTGCATGATGAATTATCGCTCAATTATGACTCATAAATGAGGAACTAGCAATGTTTTTTTCCGTTGTAAATTGTCTGTAAGTGGTAAATAACATTTAAAATTAACTTGAGGATAAAAGCAGTCTACACAAAAGTCGTTGGTCCACCAAGCTGGCAAAATCTACCGGACTGGACCAAATGTTACTGAACCAGTATGATTTTGGCATTTTGTCACAGAAGGTAGGTAAGCTAACCAAGGTGTAATGAGTTGCTGGGTTCAGTAAGACTGTAATAGGCTGTTTCGCTTAGTTAAGTATATGTATTCATAATAATTCAGAATTTAGAAAATAATGTGGCTGAAAATTGTGGTGGACCATCGGCCCATTTTACTTATAAATTTAATGGACAGAGATTTTGGTGGACTCAGGCCATGGTGAACCGGATTTTGTTGAAGACTGAGTACATTGAAAGAAGAGGGTTCAACTCAAGAGGTTTATAGTCTTCGGTAGCATTGTTTTTATCATAGCAATGGACATATATACTCAATTGCACCTTTATAAACTAATTTAGAGGTCATGAAAATAATAACATTATAAGCCCATACAAACCATAAGAACTTATATGTAATATATAATTTCCAGTTATAACTCACTTTAATACAGGTAAACATTAGCAGGAATATTTAATGTTGGTTTATTGACCCTAAAGTAAAGCATGCATTATCATGAAATAACATGCAGGGATGCCAAGGAACGCCTACTTTGTAACTTTGATTAGCAATGACAACAACTTGAGAGGCCGTTCACAATCTTAACTACACCCACAGACAGTTTCTGTCGAGTAATTAACATAACTGCATGATAAACCGACATTCTCTTCAGATAACACCCAGCAAGAATTATGACTTTGAATTAAAAACAATACGCACCACTGTAGGCCCAAAGCCTTTGGGTAATTTGTTTTTAATCTGCATCATTAAATTATCAAAGGATGCTGATTTAAAACTCATCCAACTGATATCTACTAATGGCCATAACACTTAAGAACACAATAAGGGCAAGTCCCCAATACTTGTACACAGCATCCTCCATTCATCCTGTTCTCAACTGATAAGCCGAGGTCTCTGTCTTGCAAAGAATTATCATATTGTTCTCTTAATGTCTCTTTCAGCACCTTTTGTTTTCTACTGTTTTTGTGGGCTGCTGAGAATCGTTGAGTCACTATTAAACAACAAATAGCTTATGTCATGCTAAATCCAGAAGACTTTTTCATTCAGGTGATTGATGGTCAACGAAGAACAATTGCTCAACTTAATGTCTGTGCAGTCCAGTTAAAAAAATCAATCTTAACTAAAAAAAAATTTAAACAGGTAACTACAACTTGAAGTTGTCAAATGCATGATTATTTCTGTTGACCACCAGGCCTTTTTAGGCTGTTCTGGGGTCCGAAATTGGGCCCCATTCCCCTAATGAAAAAGTTTATATTTTTCCAATTTTATCTCAAACTTCCCATAAAAAAAAATCACCTTCGTTTTTGGAAAAGAAACAAATGAAACGCTAGCAACATTTGTACTAAATGGGCCATCCACACAATGTTTCCTAATTTCAACACATTTGACTGGTTCTCATTCTTGCTTTTACCATAATAATATTGCATAATATGACGGGTACACATTTTTGTCATTAATAAAATTTCCCTATCTGAAAATTTTCCCGTCTTGAAAGGACCCACCACCTTTCCCCCAAAAGGACTGATCATT
Source organism: Sinonovacula constricta (assembly GCA_007844125.1). Lineage (NCBI taxonomy): Eukaryota > Metazoa > Mollusca > Bivalvia > Cardiida > Solecurtidae > Sinonovacula > Sinonovacula constricta. Next base: position 35,902,622 of record CM017560.1, on the reverse strand, counting down.
ATTTTGTGCTATGAGTGTTTATACAAGTGTATTACTGTGACGTTCTAATGACTTACCCTGATTGAATAATAATCAATAAATGTTCATTACTAACTATGACATTGAAGACAGGCAACACAATAAATAAACATGGTCTAAAGGACAGTATTTAGAGTCATATGCTCTAAGGCTTGGCCCATATACACTAGCCAATGCATATACAATTGTTGGAAACCGTTAAATACTGGTTAATGTCATTTATACTACATAATTATATAATATTTGTAATATTATGTTTCCAAAGTAGGGCTTTATGTAACAGTTAATTTTAAAAAATGATTTTAATTTTTAGTCAGTACCTAAAACTGATTTTAAAGTCATCTAGAAATTCAAAAGGTTTTGAGCTATCAATTAACTATGTCCTCAAAAACTTACAAAATTACAACTACAAGGTATAGGTTATATTTTACTGAACAACAAATTGAAGATTAGAATTTGAGTAAGAGCCTAAATATTCACTAATCAAGTCAAATGTATAGCCAAGATGATGACTTTTAATAATACAGCCAGCAAAAACATTAGTATTTGAGTCAAGGTCTGGAGTCCATACTTAAAAATGTCTCAAAAACTTTTAAACTCCACAAAGTTTAATCTTGAAGTTATTGTTTGTCAAATTATTGAAAGTGGAATATTTTTGTAACATGCTGCACAGCCTGTCTGATCAGGATCTACAGTATTTAAAGCTCAGTCTTAATCAATAGACATGTTTCCTTATGAAAAATGGAAAAAGAAAATGGCTACCAGATAATTAAGTATAAAAATTATATCTGGTAATTAACAAATGTAGCTAGTTCTGACTTTCTTTTTGATGTTAGAATGGAGTGAAATACTATGAGAATATCATTTGCGGCCGCATTAACCAACCATTTTTAGGCCTAAGTCATGACTTGAACACAAGTCACAATTTTCATACCAACAAAAATAAGCATATTTCTGAAGTTTCAATGTTATTTTAAGCTCAAAGTAACAAAGTTAAAGCGTCATGCAAAAATACAGACACATAGCTAAGTACATAATGAAGATATTGTGGATTGAAATCCTTTATTTGAGCAATTCTTACTTAAGAATAGTTGGTGAATACTGGCCTTGGTATCAGTTCTGAGACTAAAATGTAGCACGATAGAGACTAAAGTATAATGCTGGATTGAGTATTATTTTCTTATGTGCACACAGTTCCTACTGTATAATCTTAATACCACTGAAGTGTCACAAGTTTGAATTTGTACTGTCTGGCAAAAGGTGACACATGGGTGCAAGACCCATAAACCAATAACAAGGGCCATAACTCAGCTATTATCTACCAGTAGGACAATAGAGGTGTTTGAAATACTCAGTATATGGCTTCTGAGTTCCCAATTTATCAATTGAGGAAAATTGACCAACAATTTACCAACAATTATCCTCAAGTGGTCATAACTGATTGACTTAATCCTCATCCTGCTGTATTTTATGGCATATTTGCTTAAAACCACACATTTTTTATAGAAATATTGCTACAAACTCAGCATCAAATAGTAAAGATCCTGATTTAAGGCTGGATAATCTGGCTCTTCACTGTTTGCCTTATCATGTCTTGATGATTCACTCTGACACTGTTAATTATGAGGAGATCAATTGTTGATTGGGTTTTATCGTCCCACCAACAGTATGTCAGTTATGTGGAGACACTGTTGAAGCAGGTATGGTCTAAAAAGAGGTAAGACTTAAGTAAATTGTTTACTGGGTTTATCATCCCACCAACAGTGTTTAAGTTACATGGAGATGGTGCCCACTTGAAACAGGCATAGTGCTGCTCTCATTATGTATAGCATGCCATGAAACCTGGCATAGTACCACACTCTACTGAGTGCGCTACCAGGTCTGGTACTTAGATTAATAGTGTAGATCCAGATCAGCTATCTCCCTCTGGAAACGGTCTGACTAGGATCAGCACTTGTTATAACATTGTCTCTAACTGTGTAGATTGTTATAAAAATAATTAACAGTGAGCAACCAATTGTTCCATTGCACCCCCTGACCACCCCTTTTGTTTGTGACAAGGAAATCCAAAAGTGCAGATATTCAGAGAGCATAAAAACTGGGCAATAAACAGTCATTAATTGTGAAAGAGAATATTACAACTATTGCATAATTGATTACGTTAGTATAATAAAACACTATGGCTGAATAAATATTTGTCACCTCTACAGACAGAAATGTTCCGACAAAATCATATCGAGAAACATCAATATTATACCCGTGGCAGTGATGTTGACAACACTAAATAAAGTTTGTACACCATGGTGGACACCTTATCACTCTACACTTATTAACAAGCAGTATAAAAATCAAAGATATTTACTTACAAATACATGTAAAGGTAAGAAGAAACAACTGTTAGAATCTCAGTAGTAAGTACAGATTCCTGATTCGACAGATTAAGGTTTGTGTTTACTGATCTGTTTCTACACTTTCTGACTAAGCCTGATCAATTTGTTTTCTTACAGAAACAGGAGATTACAGGACAATTATATGAAGGCTGTTCTGTTATATGTGAATATCAAATGTGTTTTAGTCTGGTTATGCTATGCAATGTGACTACAACACATTGATTGAATTTATTATTTAAAACTCTAGTACATCTGTTACTTGTAACAGCAATAGATTTGCTTCTCAGAGTATAAATTCTAATTATATATTATGGCAGCATGTTTGCAAAGTTTTTAAGAACACATTTAGAAGACCTGTTTGCGAGACAAAATGTATATTTATTGTCATGTCAATCATACATAATTAAATATATTTAGCTCTGCTTGTAAAGTGCAAGCTGAGGCCAGGATTATGCATCAAGTGCAGATCCAGACCAGCCAGCTCCCTTCTAGGTGCCGTCTCATCAGAATCTATATTGATTTGTTTCCACTGAATTTCTTTTTTAGGAACTAATTCACAACCAGTATGGTTATTATTAAGAAAATGAGCTGAAGAACTATCAGCAAGCTTCTAGCATGTTTGATTTGATCAAGAATATAGCATGCTATATAGCCATAAAACCTGGTGGTGTTGATAAGGAAAGCATCGACCAGTGTGCAAAACTCGACAGCAAAATTCATCCAAAGACACCAACAGTTCTACAGGAATACAGAGAATATGACAAATTACCTTAAAGGTGGTATCCAACAGTTTGAAACATTTCTTTTCTCTCATGCAACTAAATAACAAGTTACTTGAACAAATTCAGCAAAATGCTGTTTATTGGTTTACTACATCCACATGAAAAGATAAAGTATAACACCTGACTTGTCGCTAAAATAAATGTGTTTTTTGTACAAGCCATGCTGAACAATTATCTATTTTTAAACTAAGAAAACCATGTGATCACATACTTTAGATATCAAGTTATATGATCATCAAGGTAATCAGCTCAGATGTGGATTTCTATTTTTAGCCAGAATCCCTGACATGCTTATTTATAGATTTGGAAATATTGGGCATTAAATGCAAGTAGTTTCACATTTTGTTGTTGTTTATTGGGTTTATCATCCCACCAACAGTATTTCAGTTATTTGGAGATGGTGTCCACTTGAAACAGATATAGTGCTGCCTTTATTGTGTACAGCATGCCGTGAATACCTGGCATGATACCACACCCAGTCCATTATCCTGACACCAGGCCAACTGTCATGGAATTACCCTTATATTTACTTGAGCATAAGCAAGGGAGCTACACCACTTCCATTTTTAATGACCTTGGTATGTTGCAGCACGGGACCAAACCCGGGTCCTCCCGTACCTGGAGCCGACATCACATTTTGTACTGTCTAATAATTAAGGTAATGTTATGAACACTTTACTATACTAATATGTAAGTAAAGTACAGTTTATGCAGCAATTATGGACAATTCCCCGAGAACAGGGGTAAGATACTGTTATATGTATTTGATAAAGACATACTGATGGATACCACCTTTAACCAAAATAAACTGCTTTGCAAAATTTGACAGCAAAAAAAATCCAATGACACCTCAACAGTATATGTAGATCTAGCAGTATGCAAAATAAATAACAAGATCACCTTAAGTCACCACTATGCAAATGAAGTATAGCAATATATGCAAACAGTCCTACCGATGCACTCACCAAAACAATACAAATGGTAAAAGGAGAAAATACAAATAAAAACAAATGACCATTTGAAAGCCTAATCTGTGAGTTACCAAAGAAATACATAGTATCCCATAGCAACGGTCAGACTTTCTGCATGGATTAATCTGCATGCAAGATTTACATAGCCCATTCTTACACTATTCTGCTCATTTACATAGAATTTCTTCTTATGCTATTTTATTGCTTTCTGTTATTTCTTCAAACTTTCTGCTGAATTTCATTTTAGCACTTCAAACCCTTTTAAGACAGATAAAGACAATTTTCTATGTTATAACATCCCATTTCATGCAAATTCCTATGTCAGACAACTTTATGTATATGTAAATCTTTATTGTAGCTAGTTTTTCAATGCAAAATCCAAGAAGAGAAAAATGAATGATATTTAGGCAACAAACAAGTAAATTTAAAAACAACAACAACAATACAATATTATTGTATGACTATAAAAATATTATTTGCTGAAAACAGTTAATAACAATCTTCATAACAAAAAAGATTTAAATATAAAACAATATTCAACAAAACAAACAAGAAACGTCACCACACGATGAAACCAGGTTTTCATTTTACGCTTAGATTAACATTTCTGTGTCATGTGGATGAAATCCCTTCATTAGTTGCAAAGTTATGCTCCAGAAACTATAAATTTGCACAAATTTTGACCTTTGAATTCTTAAGTGCATTTTAAGTTGAGGTAGGGCCATGGTTCTTGGATGCAATACCCTGTTTCATTGAGGGGAACATTCTTTTATGCATCTAAGCTGAAGTACCTTTTTTAAGTACTAAACGAAACTCCGGAAGCTACATTTTGGCTTTTTTTTTACATCCTCTAAATCCCTAGGTGTCACCTTGACCTTTGAGATAGGGACATGGTTCTTAGACAACACAGTGTCATATTTAATAAACACTTGTTTAAAGACATGTTAAGTTTCAAAGCTCTTTCATGAATGGTTTCTCAGAAAAAGACAACCGAAACAAAAAAATGGATAAGTTATAACTGGCAAAATAGAGTAAGGGGTTATGAAACTTGTCCAGACAACTGTGATATCGCACATATATATTTAGTTTCAAAGCTCAGCCTTAAACAGTAACTGAGAAAAAGACAACTTTGACAAAAGACTTAATGAAATGTTGACGCCTTCCTGCACAAAGACATACCCCAATCTAATAACCAGGATTTTCCTAAAGAAAACCTGGTTAAAATCAAACATAACAAGTAAAAGTTTGAGACCATTTCAATCAATCTCCTACAGACCAGAACAAATGTGAGCAGATATGCTTGAAGACAATCCTATGCAATTGACACATAGAGAATCTTTCATAAAACTGTTTAATCAACCTTTTACTAGCAGAATGAGATAGGCTAGGAGACATTTCACCTGGTAGGCCAACAATCATACATGACTTGGGTAAAACAGAAGACCTCCGCTTGAGAAAGTTAAATGGTTATCTGCAAGATGTCTTGAGATGAAAAAACCAAATGAACATATTCTTAAGCAAGTATCTATTACAACAGAAAGGTTTTGAATGATAGCAATTATACACATATACCTTTTCTCAATTGGATTTTCAAATGCACTGACAACTACTGAAATTATTATATTGGTAAACTTTCATAAACACAAAACATATGAGAGTCTGTAAAATATACATATCAAACTTCTTTGCTTAGATTATATTTAAACAAAAAGGTTATTTCTTATTTAAGTATAAAAAATCTCCAAAGTACAAAAAAATACTCAAAAATATGTTACTGATGTTTTCGATCAGTTTTGTAAAATTATTTTCTTAAAGATCAGCAGAACCCACACCAAAACCGCAAGCTTAAATAAGCTTGCGGCAAGTTTGCGACAAGATTGCGGTAAGATTGCAACCAAGCGTGTTGCAATCTTATTTAAGCTTGCGGTAAGATTGCGATAAGAAAGCCGCAATCTTAAAATTAAGCTTGCAAGGTTGCGATAGGAACCATTACGATCTTGATTGCTCGCTTGACTGCTCGCTTGCAAGCTTGCGCAATCATGCCAAGCGAGCGGTTTGGCTCGCTTAGAAGCAAGCGAGCGGTTTGGCTCGCTTAAACGCTCGCTTGCACGCTTGGCAAGCTTGCAAGGTTGCGATAGGAACCATTACGATCTTAATTGCTCGCTTGCAAGCTTGCGCAATCATGCCAAGCGAGCGATTTGGCTCGCTTAGAAGCTCGCTTGCACGCTTGCAAGGTTGCGATAGGAACCTTTACGAGCTTGATTGCTCGCTTGCAAGCTTGCGCAATCATGCCAAGTGAGCGGTTTGACTCGCTTGCTCACTTATCCCATGCGTGCGGGTTGGCACGCTTGCAAGCTTGTGCTATCATCCCAAGCTTGTGGGTTGTTTTTTTCTTTGCTTGATCAAATCCGTTGAGTGGCTAAGGTTGTGGCTAGATTGACATAAATAAAATCACTAGATAACATTTGTGGTTTTCACTTAAAAATCCGATGCAACAAAAAATTTACAGGGAAAACACACAACAGAAAGTTACTAAATATATTCCACTTTAATTAAAGACAATGACAAAAAACACAAAGAAGAAGTGGTCATTTATTAAAGGAAACAACTAAAAGATGCTTATCAATTAATTTATATTCTTAACCCATAGCTCGCTAAGCACTTATTATTAATGAGAAAGCATGACAAGCCATTTTCGGGGGTCTAGCGAATAGGATTTTAAATGATTAAATCAAACTTAAGTATCAATTTATTTATCATTAAGAATAAAATACATACAATGCACTCAAGAAATAGTACCACAGGTATTGTGTTCAAAAACAGTTCATAGTCAGTTCTTGTTGATTTCTCAGATGACAACTCTAGTTCAGCTTGAGGGAATCTTGCATCCTTCCTCTTACCTGCACAGCAAATGTATTTTTTCTCCAATTACGTCTGAAAAAGAAAAAAAATCCAACATTCTGCATTATTTAATTTTTTTTTCCTTACCTAATTTTTTATTTAGCAATGAAAGATTTATTTAGTATGTAAGGGTCTTGTGTTATTTGTACCACACAGGCACCTAATGATTTTTCAGTCAAATTTAGATGCAGAGTAAGTGTTCACAGATTGAAAGAAATAGATTGGAAATTTTACAAAAAACAAGGAAACAAACAAAAAACCTTATTAGATGCTGACAAAAACTTTAACAGCTTTGGTCATGATGCAAACTTGCCTATTCTTTAAAACAGCAATTTGAAAACAGCAACAAATAACAGGAGCTATAGGCAAAAGCACCCCTATATTTTATATGTTTAAAGCCTGAGCTGAGAAATGCTGAACTAACTAAAAAGTAAAGCTTAACAAAATACTATCTTGGTTATTTTATAAGCTTTAAAATGCACAAAGGGGTAAAAGTAAAACACCAGACCTGGTAGTGCAATCCGTAGAGTGCCGGCTCCTGGTACTAGAGGCATTGGGTTCAGTCTGGGCTGCAACATACCAAAGTCATGTTAAATGGTAGTGTTATTGCTCCCTTGCTAATACTCAAGCAAATATACAGCTAGTTCTATGACTAGTCAGTCAGGTGTCAGGATAATGTGACTGGGTGTATCATGCCAGGTGTTCATGGCATGCTAAAATCAGTAAAAACAGCTTTATATTGGCTTCAATTGAACACTGTCTTCAAATAAATTGTTGGTGGTTTGATTGTTTATTAGGTTTATTGAGCCACCAACAGTAGTACTGGTATTTCAGTTATCTGGAGACGGTGTTCACTTGAAGCAGATATAGTGCTGCCTTCACTGTGTATAGCATGCCATGAACAAATAACATGATACCACATCCAGTCATATTATCCTGACACCAGGCCAACCATAAACACACAGATAAATAAAAAGCCAGTAAATTTAAAATGTATGGTTATTACAGCAAGATTATTTTTTTATTAATGTAAGTGAATACAGAGAACAAAGGAAATTGAAATTTAAAATATACCAACTAATTTTAATATTATAATAATTGCAATCAAAACAGGGGCGCCCATGGCTGAGCGGTTAGAATCGCTGATTTGAAGCTCCTCAGCCCCTCACCGCGTGGGTTCGAGTCCTAGTCGGGGTGAGAACTTCCATGTAGGGAGGTTTTCCTCCACCAATAATTAGCTGGACGTCGCCAATATGGTCATGTAACAAAAAATCAAACAAAACCAAAACAACATAATTTATGATTTCCCAAAAATGACATCTTCATGTACCAACAGCTGTGCCATACAATTAATAATAAACATGGTAGTGCTAAAAGGTAGCAAATGCATTAATACAAGAACTGGTACAAATGGTCAAAATGTTACATAGTTATCTAAGTACCTTTTGTCTGTCATCCATGCGTTACTCTTCATTGGCCTCCTTATTGACATCCGTCTGCATCTTCGATTCTTTTTTTGTTCACTTGCATCTGGCTGTTTCAAACTATTACAGAAAATAAAATACTTTACATGAGTGGCAATTCCATACATCATGTACAAGTGTACAAGTTATCTTGGATATCTCTATTACCGGTGACCTAAATTTATTTTTTTAACACAACAATGTAATCAACAACAAAAAATATTGTGTAGCCACTTGAAACCGTTTTATGTGCCTTTATTTCTATAGTATGGAATGTATCCATGTGTTATGTCCGGTAACTGGATATTACCGTTAATAGGGTCACTCTAAAATAAACAATATTACAAAAATGTCTTACGTTTGAACTTGTCAGAACCGTATCAACTCTAACTGAAGCATAAATTAAATATACAGTAGAAAACACATGTTTATGGAAAAGTCAACGGTTTCAGAAAACGTTTGTGATAAGAAAAAACTAAAGTGAAATGTCGGAACTGAAAAAGATCGTGAAAACATTTGACACGTTAATTTTGCATTCTAAACCGTTAATGTACTAAACTTACTACGTTCAGAAAACCTGATTTAAAATGTGGTGCTTCTTACAATTGTTTAATTAGATCAATGTCTCACCTCTGCTTAGTAGTCCAGTGAAGGAAAGTCATTTTTTCATCTTTTTCATCACATTTTTTGCATTTCGTTGAAAATTGGCGCGGCCGGAAGTGTAGACTGCGCATGTGCTATTGTAAATCGGGACCGCTCGGCGATTTCTTCGGTTATTTTCCGAAAGTTACGATTGGTTTTACTAAAACACCGTAAAAGCGACTTTAAAACTTTTATTATTAAATGGTGTTTATTCACATTCCCAATAAAGTAAAAGTGGTTTTAACATGATACTCTACTGTCTGTTCTGTTATTGTGTTGTCATATTAGATATTAGACTGTAGATCTACTTGACCAGGTTTTAGAAAGACAACAACAAAAAGTTATTAAAATACTGACATCTTTGGAATGAGATCAAAAAAATAAATATTGTACTAAGCTATTATTACCAAATCTTTTGTAGCTGTCTTTAATTATAACATAGCTTAAAATTGCTTTTGTGATCAGTCAGATCAAGGTCACTGTAACTCATAACAGCAATTTGCTTTTCATGTCTACTCAGGATTTAGATAGATATCAAATTTGGAAGTTAACTTGTTTATGGGATGCCAAAGTATGGGATTGTTTTTGTTGTCAATTAGTTTGAAGTACTGAGTCACTGTTACTAAATACATTTTATTTTGTTTATGTTCATTATCTTATTTTTTTTTTGAGGATTAATCAGATTAAGTAGTTAACTAACTATCTCATGGGAAGAATATGTTTTGAATTGCTTTAGGGATCAATTGTTGTCAAGTTATTAAATATATTTTTGGATTTTCTATAAATAACTCAAGATGGGAGTAGGGTATCATTACCAAATTACTTTCTAGGGAGAGTAAATCTGGGACTGTTTTGTATAGGGTTGTGTGATTTCTGTTAAATAATAAATAATGACAAAATAAAATTTAAAAAAAAATTGGCAGTTAGTATTTAGAGCATTTTTATGTCACATTCTGGTAAGCTTTTTTCAACCAACTGTCCATCTAGCTGCATTAACAATTTGCTCGTAAACATTTTAAAGGCTACCGTTTTGATCCAATCTTAACCAACACTGGTGGTCAGAATGTCATTAAATGTTTGTCTGTATGAAATCTTGGATGAGTTAATAAATAGGTCACATGGTCAAAAAGTAGGTGACTTGGTCAGATCTATAAAAACCTTGAGAACACATTAAAATACTTTTTTGGGGCCTAATCTTCACAGAACTTGACCAGAATCTTTGTTTGCAATAAATCTTGATGTGTAACTGTAGGCAAAGATTTGCTTCAACATAACTTGTAATCACTAGAATCCAAGGCACAGTTGTGAACATTTAGTCTTGTGATTAAATTTTAAAGCCATAGTCCTCAGGTGAGCGATACAGGGCCATCATAGCTTTCTTGCTGTATATCTGCAAGTGGAACTGGTCATGCTGGTCAAGTTCTCTTTCAAATGTAATTTCTTTAAAGAAATACAAAATAAACTTCTTAATGTCTTGGAATAATTTTATGCTTGCAAGACCACAACCTATCCACAATCCTAATAATAATTAGTTTTAAGCTTGCAAGATCGCAAGCTTCTTGCAATCTTCAGTGGAATATAAGATTGCAAGCTTGCAAGACCGCAAGCTTCTCGCAATCTTAATGGTATTTAAGATTGCGAGAAGTGTGCGAACAAAACCTAACCGCAACCTTAATTTCTATGCAAGCGAGCGTGCTCGCATCCGCGACCATAATATTTAAGAATTGCAATCTTATTAAGATTGCGACAAGCTTGCGCAAACTTGTCGCAAACTTGTGACGAGCTTGTCGCAAGCAAGCGTTTTGGTGTGGGGAAATGCTTTAAGACAATCCTATATAATTGACATAAAGAGAATCCATCACCATCCTCAATCAAAATCAATCTGACAGTCAAAGACTCTGAAATATTTCACCAAGCATGCCAACCAATCATACGTAATGGTCTCACAAATCCGGAGAAATTTTCATTTCAATGGATTTCATCCAGTAAAAAAATACCTGGAAACATTCAAGGCCATGAGAAAATAGCAGGTTACACAAACATTAAAGGGACTTCTAAATTGTAGAAGGTTCCTCAGCATATAGTTAAGCTAACATTTCAAAATGTTCGAAAACACTTCAAGATCACCCACACCCCTTTCGAGAAATTTAAATTGAAGTTTGCAGCTAGCAGGGGCAGACCTAGGTTTTCATTTTAAATTTTGTTCACATGTTATTGGTACACAATGAGTGTTAAACAATAACGCTTTTATTTTCTGGTGTGTCAAAAATATTAATGCCGGCCTGTATTGAGACCAAAAATGGTACTTTTTTTACAAGTTGTTTTTTTTTTTAAAGTGAACTGATACACTACATATTCTTTGTAACTGTTAAGAAGGTTGTCTACCCCTGTCTAAATCTGCCACTGGATGTCTGCAATGAAATATTGAAATGCACAGGCAGTTGATATAGCAAAGTATCAATAATACAGAATGTTTCAAATTTTGCATGTCTGCAGGAAATATTAGAATGTAAGGGCAATTATTGCAAATATTATCAATTCTATATATACACTGTTTTAAACTGACACATCACTTTGGCTAACTCTAGAAAACTGTCTATGAGAAATGCAACATACCCTAAAATTCATCATTTATTATCACAGAAAAATACAAAAACCTCAGAATTTTGTTTTATTATGATTTACAATGTCATTGCTTGACTTTTAGGATTCCAAATTGTTTTTTAATAACAAAGTAAGTGAACTTTTGTTGCATTAGGATAAAATACTTAAAGCACCATGTTCCAATTCTGTCTGGCATATATAGGCCATCTTCACCAACTAATCTGTGAAAACCTGCCGAATGTTACCATTTGACTTGGTCCCAGTCTCATTAACAACATCAAAGCCAACCAATCACCAGAACAGCAGTCACATTATCGTTAAAGAAATAATTCCAACATAAACAAGGTGTACAAAAATAAATCTATAATCTCCTCTTTTTCATTTTCTCCATTTTCTCTATCACATGGCATGCTGTCCCTTTTCGAATGACACACTTGCATGCACAATGCCTGCCTGTGTTTGCGATATTAACACTGCATCAACTGCGTACAGTCAAACAATGGCTGATCCCTTTCCATAGAACAGAAGCTTAATCCCTTTTATTAATATCAAAGCAATGTTATTATGAACATTAATATTCAATAAAAACAGTTCAACAGCAGCTTTGAATAAGTTTCCTGGATATTCAAACCATTCAGCAGATGGAGCTTTTCTTTCTGAATGTTTGCCGAGAGAATTGAAAAAGTGGTGTGATTCTATAGCCCTTCTGTTTTGACCGAGGTTAATTGACTTTAATCATACCTTTCAAATTTGTTGCAACCTAGCATTTTAAAGCTGTTATGTTATGATTCAGGATAATTGACTTCTTGAAACTCTATTTCAAATGCTTGCAATGGCCTCCATACTTATGGTAAATCTGCACTGTTTATTAAGTGTTATTGAATGCAAAAGAAGGCTTTGATATGACCTGAAACTGAAGGACAAATGTTCCATATCCCAGACTGAAGGCCTTATTAGACTTACAGGTTAGTTTCAAGAAAATAAAAAAACACATGATGTATACAAATGTTTGAAATTAGACTAGTTTGTTTATTTTAAAAAATCAGATTTGGACAAACCACTCGTTTGTTTGTTTGTTTATTGGGTTAATCGTCCCACCAACAGTATTTCAGTAATCTGGAGATGGTGTCCACTTGAAGCAGATATAGTGCTGCCTTCACTGTGTATAGCATGCCGTGAACACCTGGCATGATACCACACCCAATCCCATTATCCTGACACGGGGCCAACCAGTCGTGGAATTACCCTTATATTTGCTTAAGTGTTAGCAAGGGAGCTATACCACTACCATTTTTAACGACTTTGGTATGTCGCGGCCCAGGATCGAACCCGGGGCCTCCCATACCTGGAGCTGACGCTCTACTGATTGTGCTACCAGGTCCGGTCAAACCACTCCTCATTTTGAAAGGTTTAGGTTGTTAGTTGCATGCCTGGAGACTGCTTCGAACCTCTAAGTGACAATTTTTCTTTTATTTTTTTAACATATAAGCTTTGATATCCTAATTCTTGCAAAAATTAATACATTATTTTCATTTTGAAAATTATTATTGCCAAAGAAAGTGTGAAGACTTGAGGGACATTATGTTTTTATTCTTGAATCTTGGCTCAAATAGATTGATGCCAAAGTCAAATGGAGTGAGAAGCTGCCACAAAGTTTGCCAAAATTTATTACAAAACAGATATTTCTACCAGCTATTTGCTCCATTACCTAAATTAAGCCATGTTTTTGTGCATTTCAACATTTTATCCTTCAGGCACCTAAAATATGCTCAAATCACAGGTATTGCAGATAAATTAGATCCATTTGTTTTGCTGCAGTGATTGAAAGTATTTTGATGAAAAAACATCATTCATTCCATTTAGGTTTTGGTTATAAATTTGTAAACTGATTTAGGCAATGTCTGAATAAGGCAGGTTTCAAAAGAAACAATTAACTGAATGCATATCAAGAGGGAAAGGAGATTTTTTGTTTTACATTTAACTTAAAAAAGTTATAAAATCATAATTCGAATCTTTGATTGATGATTAATATTTTTAAAGAATTGGACTTCAGCTCAACAATTTCTAAGCATTTTACTCGTCAAATATGAATGAAGTTTGCGGTCTAACCAATAGTCAAATAGAAAAAGTTGTACACTTTTGGTGTAAGTTGAATTATTGGGCAATTCTGAATATCATTTCAATAATTCAAGAACAGCTTTGTTTGTGTAATGATATTACAGTAAAGTTAACACTATGAAACAGTTGTTTTAACTAATACAATATCCTCATTACTAAAAAAAATTGTGAGTTTGAAGCCAGCACATATCTGCTATCCTTGTGTCTCTCTATCCTTGTTTGTTTATTTGGATTTATCGTCCCACCAACAGAATTTCAGTTATCTGAAGATGGTGGCCACTTGAAGCAGATATAAAGCTACCTTCACTGTGCATAGCATGGCATGCACACCTGGCATGATACCACACCCAGTCACATTATCCTGACACCTGGCCATCCAGTCATGGAACTACCCTTTTATTTGCTTGAGTGTTAGCAAGGGAGCTATACCACTACCATTTTTAGTGACTTTGGTATGTCGCGGTTCAGGATCGAAGGTGGGGCCTCTCGTACCTAGATCTGACACTCTACTAATTGCGCTACCAGGTCCGGTCTCTTTATTTGTGTCTCATTTCTTTTCTGTAAAAGGGTTCATTGCTATCAAAGGCTATCAGGCTGTCAAAGAAGGCAAAAAAATACTGGGTATATTACATTTGTACTTAAAGGATACCAATCAGGACTAAAGGAATAATTAGACAGTTGATTTGATGAAACTCCCAAGAAACATGTTGTTTGTCATACTACCTATTATTGGGAGATAAGGCCATTTTTTCTTGGTGTTTTGTTGGTGTTAAAGTATCACAGGGCCATGCAATATAACATTTCTTTATGAATAACCAAACAGTGCTGTTCATTTGCATAAAATCCTAACAAAAATCTGCAGCTTCTATTACTTGTTTGTCATGCTCCCTATTTTTATAAGCAAGCCAATGGACTTTTTTAGCCATTTTCTCCTGTTTGAAAATGTGTAGTCTTTGAATGTTGCATCTTTGAAAGTTTTAACACAAAAATGGGAAGATTGCGTGTTGTTGTCCATTAATCTGCTCATTTGACAGAGGCTCACCATTATGAGAGCATGAGTTGTTGTTTCTCTAAAGTTTGGTGCACTATCCCTCACGTTGTTATTGAAAATATTTTCTTTGGATTTTAGTGTAAAGGGTAATACAACTGTGTCCATAGCAGCAACAGAAAAAAAAAAAGAGATCTAACAAAGAGACATACGATCTGAACAACAAGTAGGTAATGTTGTAAAATAAACGGTAAAGCATCGGTTATGACATAAGTTAAAAAAAAATAGAAGGTGACAAATGGAGACAAGTTGAGCAGGGATAAGAAAATACAAACAGATGGAAGAAAAAAGAAAGCTAAATAAAATAGTATGGGGAAGTTATCATAGCACAAAAGAAAACTTACTTATATACATATATTTATTTTTACATTGCACCAACACCGTTCTAGTCATATTGGCAATGTCCAGCATGTTATTAGTGGAGGGAGATAGAGGCTTAGAGCAAAGAGTATCAAAGTGGCACCATTGCAGCAGATACCGTAAAGGGCTATAGAGAGTGCGCGCCCATGCAAAATGCACACCCCTACATTGGGCTTTAAATCTTAGGTAATAATTAGCAGCTCATAGATTGTACGCACCCCCAGTTTAGAAAATTTGTTGGCCGTTAAGGTGTAATGAGCGCAAGTTTAGGCTGTTCTCAATGTCACTTGTACTGTTATGATCTCTCAATTATTCTACCTTACCAGTGATTGGCGTAATTATTCACACCTTTTTCATAATTCCACTGCTACTAAACAAACTCAATCTGCGATACCTAAAGTGATGTGTGAAGGTATTAAGTACCTTAAGGTGATCGACATTTCGTGAAGAAATATCAGAGAACATGGAAGGACTTGCCTCGTGCAGGACTACAAACGATACAATAAGGGTCTGTGACGTTACAAGTCAGTGACTCTTACCACTTGGCCATGGGAGCCTTATTACAGATAAAAATAAAAGAAATAGAACAATAATACTATGAATTACAAGTCAATTTTGATTGAAAAAGAATAGAACTAAATAAAAGGTTAAGACAAGCAAAGAAGCAAGACAAACATAAAAGTATTATTCAGTGTATTGCACAGCTGTTGATTCAGTTGTAGCCAAATAAAGATAAGTCACAGCAGAGAATTATCAATAAGTAGTTGCAGCAAAACTATCAATGACATAAAGGATGAGTTGAGACACTGATGGGTAGAAAAGAGAAAAAAAAAGAGGAAAAAGTTAAAATGACAAAAAGGATGAAGACAACTGACAAAAAAGTACAAATGTCAGCAAGAGCAAAAAATAAAAAAGAACAATAATGCAGATCAGATACAGTAAAACTGGAAACAAAAGTATGGATAGCAAAAAAGAAATGCCAACAAAGTTGGAAGAGAAGACTATGACTGGCAAGTTATAACCATTTTCAGAAAGAAAGAGAAAAACACAACTTCATTGTTATTTTGCAGCCTTTTATATAGTTGTTGTAGAAACTAAAGCTGCTGTTGTCACGGTGATTATTTTATCTTGGGAGAGTAATACAGTGTCAGCTGAATGTCTTGATGGAAAATGGTTAAGAAAATTTCAATTCAGAGCATACTGAATCTTTAATCTATAAGGTGAGACAGAAGTATGCAAGATAAATATTGAGAAAATGAGATTGTTTACATTCTAAGATAGGTACTTGAAACTGATGACAACTGTTCAAATATTTTAAGTGGTCCTAGTTTAGTCTCAAATAGACTTTAGATAAATAAGCTGTAGTGAGTAATTTCCATTACATGTTCTGGTATTTAACTAGCTCAAAATATATTCTGGCAGCAGAAAGTTTGTCAAGTTGTAAGTTAATAAAGTTAAGCCAAATGATAAAATAAACAAGGTAATTTTTTCAGTTTCATTTATGTGGTACAACTTTTTATTTAAACTACCGGTAAGTAAATCTTAAAATACAAATAAACAAATAATTAAAAATAAAAATAATATCAATCAAACAATAATATAACCTGACAATGTGTGTAGGTTTGACATTTTGTTACAAAATATAAGTTATCATGCACTTTTTAGCAAGCCCAAACATTAACAATGACCACCTGGTTACTAATAGTCTTTGTGTTCTTGGTCCTGGGTCTCTGAGTTCAGAGTTTGTACTTTGGATATGAGAGTCCCAGGTTCAACACTCAAACCAACAAAAGAGACATTAGTCCTTGAGCAAAGCAATTAACAGCACACTACTCCAGGTACTCAGAAATGGGCAGTCAAAAGGGATTAATATTAATATAACAGTGACATTGTTTGGTGTGCGATTGGCGATTTTAGCACATATTTTTCAAGAAAAATGCATAATTTTAACATATCTGCGCTTAAAAACCGCAATCGATAAACTAGCAATCATAACGTCCGATAAATTTCATATCCATAATATGTTGTCTTTGAGCAATTACTACGAGGTAAAAATTGTCTGGAACACCGCCACGTCACGCGCACTTGTTTCCTGTTTATATCGGTAGTACAATACGCTGCCAGTGACCAGATCGATCTTCAGTCATTTCCGTTTTCATTTTTAGATGCTAATGTCATGCCTCCTAAAAAGAAACTTCGTCCATCGTCTGATCAGCGACTTACAAAAGCTCTTCACATAACTGTAACAGTGTTAGTTTAAGAAAAGCTTTGAAAACTTTCTGTGACAGTTACTTATATGTTCTAAGGCAAAGTTTTTTAAGTGTTCCATTGAGGCCAGTTTTGATGTTCTTTCATTTAAAATGGTTTGCTCAGTGATGTTGTAACCAGTTACTATTACATAATGACTCTAGTCTCTTGTCTAGTCTTGGTTAAAATTGATTTATATAAATATATAATGTTTTTGTACAATGAATGTACATTGTTATTTGTTTTTATGCGCAAAAATAAAAACTTTGTCAAAGATTACTAAAAAAATCTCATTAATTTTGAAAAAATCTTATTGTTTTCAAATATATGCACTTTTTTATCTCATACTTTTCAAAAGAAAAAAAATACTGATATAAGTTAATATAAGTAAACATAACTTGTTTCTCAATTGTTGTTAAATAAATATTAACAATAATTTTTCAGTACTACAGACCTTTATGGGTGCCTTGATTGTTGCTCATAAGGTAAAGTAGACAAGTAAAGGGCCCTGGTAGGAAATAATTATTTTTTAGTAACAAACAAGCTTTAGTATTGTCACCATTAACTGTTTGGCTAAAATATTAATCTGTGAAGATTTCAGACCTGTTAAGTGACCTGCTATCAATGGCCCACACCTTGTTGCATCGACTTGGCCCAGGCTTCTCTAGTACGAACATCATTTTTCCGTACCACACACCTGACCCTACCATTGATTGCTTGGTTCATTTTTATTTTTTTCAGATGAAATCATATGCAGCCTGACACACTGGCAGCTCAACAACTTTCTATTGACTCAACATTACTGAGGAAGGTGAGAAGGTTGGTGAAATATTATGATTGGACGCCAGCGCATCCCCACATTCACAGGACCCTTAATTAACCCTGTGCCTTCTGAACATATTTCTATATATATAAGGCTTAGGCAAAAAAGTGTAGATTCAAAGCACCTAGCTTCCTGCAAGACTTGTCTGACCAGTTGCAACAGGTCTATATCCAAAGCACCTAGCTCCCTGCAAGACTTGTCTGACCAGTTGCAATAGGTCTATATCCAAAGCAGCTATCTGTATGCAAGTGTTGTCTAATCAATTGCAATAGGTCTATATCCAAAGCACCTAGCTCCCTGCAAGACTTGTCTGACCAGTTGCAATAGGTCTATATCCAAAGCAGCTATCTGTATGCAAGACTTGTCTAATCAATTGCAATAGGTCTATATCCAAAGCAGCTATCTGTATGCAAGTGTTGTCTGACCAGTTGCAATAGGTCTATATCCAAAGCACCTAGCTCCCTGCAAGTGTTGTCTGATTGATTACAAAAGGTCTAGATCTATATCCAATGCAGCTAGTTATCTGCAAGAGTTGTCTGATCAGTTGCAACAGGTCTATATCCAAAGCACCTAGCTCCCTGCAAGACTTGTCTGACCAGTTGCAATAGGTCTATATCCAAAGCAGCTATCTGTATGCAAGTGTTGTCTAATCAATTGCAATAGGTCTATATCCAAAGCACCTAGCTCCCTGCAAGACTTGTCTGACCAGTTGCAATAGGTCTATATCCAAAGCAGCTATCTGTATGCAAGACTTGTCTAATCAATTGCAATAGGTCTATATCCAAAGCAGCTATCTGTATGCAAGTGTTGTCTGACCAGTTGCAATAGGTCTATATCCAAAGCACCTAGCTCCCTGCAAGTGTTGTCTGATTGATTACAAAAGGTCTAGATCTATATCCAATGCAGCTAGTTATCTGCAAGAGTTGTCTGATCAATTGCAAAAGGTCTAGATACAAAGCAGCTAGCTGTCTGCAAGAGTTGTCTGATCAATTGCAAAAGGTCTAGATACAAAGCAGCTAGCTGTCTGCAAGAGTTGTCTGATCAATTGCAAAAGGTCTAGATACAAAGCAGCTAGCTGTCTGCAAGAGTTGTCTGATCAATTGCAAAAGGTCTAGATACAAAGCAGCTAGCTGTCTGCAAGAGTTGTCTGATCAATTGCAAAAGGTCTAGATACAAAGCAGCTAGCTGTCTGCAAGAGTTGTCTGATCAATTGCAAAAGGTCTAGATACAAAGCAGCTAGCTGTCTGCAAGAGTTGTCTGATCAATTGCAAAAGGTCTAGATACAAAGCAGCTAGCTGTCTGCAAGAGTTGTCTGATCAATTGCAAAAGGTCTAGATACAAAGCAGCTAGCTGTCTGCAAGGGTTGTCTGATCAATTGCAAAAGGTCTATATCCAAAGCACCTAGCTGTCTGCAAGGGTTGTCTAATCAATTGCAAAAGGTCTATATCCAAAGCACCTAGCTGTCTGCAAGGGTTGTCTAATCACTTGCAAAAGGTCTAGGTATAGATACAAAGTAGCTACTTTCTGCAAAAGTGTCTCATCAATTACAAAAGGTTTAGATACAATGCAGCTAGTTGTCTGAAACAGTTGAATGATCAATTTATACACAGTTTGCTGCTAAGCCCAAACTAAAAGGTAAAATTACCTTTAATAAGTAGACATAAAAAGAACTAAGAACTAAGAAAAAAAATCAAAATAATCTCAGTCTGCCACAAGTCCTGGTATTCTATACTCATCCAAAGTCCCCATACAACTACTACATGTCCACTTAACAATATGAATGGGTGATATAGATTTAGCAGCAATTAGTACAAATCCTGATCAGACAGCTCCAAGCAAAAGCTGGCTGCTCTGGATATGCACTTTTAATTCAATTCTAATCAGTTCTAAATGGGCGCGGAGTTAGCAAAGGATCATGTCATAACAGGACCACCCTGGCATTTCATAGTACTGAGAGGCTTAATTAAATTGATCATGTTGTTTTTACCTGATGCACTTAGTAAATTGAATGTGCTGAGATGTTAAATCAACACATAAATGGAATAACAGGTTCAAATGTTCCAACAAATGTTATTGTTCTCCACTAATTGAATTTGGCTGGCAAAATCATTTTAAGGTTTGTGATTAAGACAATTAACATGTTAAAAAATGTTGTTTTATGCTTCTATGATACAACACAGATGGACAATTTATGTATAGTTGTAAAGGGAATGCTTAGTGGTATTGCTGTTGTTTGTGTGTGTGTGTGTGTGTGTTGTTGTTGAGTTTGTTTGTTTGTTGTTGTTTTTTGTTGTTGTTTGTTTGTTTGTTGTTTTTTTGGGGGGTGGGGGGTGGAGGTGGGGGTGGTTAGTTGTTTTTGTTAAATTACCTTTTTTCCTTATTATACCACTGACTATGATAGTGGGGACAGTCACTTTCTCCGTCCATCTGACTGTTCATGCTTAACTGATGGGCTTCTATGATTCTACTACATCCCTCAGACACACTTCATTTTTTCTTAGTTGTACTAATTGCTCATATTGGGTAAAAAGTGCAGACAACAAATACAAGTAGCAAATATTACACAAGTACTTGCAGCAAATAGTACACAAACTTCTCATATGTACTAGTACTTGTAGCAAATATTACACAAGTACTTGTAGCAAATATTACACAAACTTCTCATATGTACAAGTACTTGTAACAAATATTTCACAAACTTCTTATATGTACAAGTACTTGTAACAAATATTACACAAACTACTCATGTACAAGTACTTGTAACAAATATTACACAAACTTCTCATATGTACAAGTACTTGTAGCAAATATTACACAAACTTCTCATATGTACAAGTACTTGTAACAAAAATTACACAAACTACTCATATATACAAATACTTGTAACAAATATTGCAAAAACTACACATATGTACAAGTACTTGTAGCAAATATTACACAAGTACTTGCAGTAAATAGTGCACAAACTTCTTGTATGAACAAGTACTTGTAGCAAATATTACTTAAACTTCTCAGACATTTACTTGTCAGAAACATTACACAAACTTCTGACATATACAATGTACAAGTATTGGTAGTAAATATTACACAACTTTTCATCCAATCATTACAATGTGAGTTTAGAACTCACATGCGACTATTCCAACATGATGCAACAGGCAGAGCTTCACATTGAGCCTATATAGAAATTGAAAAAAGAGCATTTTTTATTTAATCAAGATCAATATTTATGTGTTTTTGCTCATTAAGGGCATGCATCCAGGCATGAAGCGAACAGTGGGAAATGGGGTGTGACTGATGAGTATGTGGAGTCAAGTTTCCCTGCAATTGCATCGCAACTCACTTGACTCTGCGAGCCATTCCCTCTACGACTCTGAAAAACAGCCTATCATAAACCCTTTAGCTAGCTACATTTATAAATAGCAAATATTCAAACTCATATTCTTAACTCTTATAGTTTTTGGCTTACAACTTTAATGCAAAACAAATTACCAGACTCTGCAACAAATAGTACAGATACTGATCCAGCTTGGAGCTGTCTAATATGGATCTACTCTATTTGCTGAAGACTTTTAAATACACGTATAGCAGGCTAAGAGTTAAAGCAACTTTATTACCATTTCAACTACTATCTCTGATGACTTTCACCCATGACTGACTTAATTTGTTAACAACTGTTATTCTCAGCTTATTACTATAATCAATTACTCGCAAGGCATAAAAATCAAATAGTACAGGTCCTGATTAGATAGCTTTGCCCATTTTTCAAAATACAGCCATTTATGCAATGTTACGAGACACTAACACTGATGAGAATCATGTCCAGACCAATGTCATCACCTCTATCGCTATTGATTCTTACATAACACATCAAGCCAGCTCATCCGGCGACCCTGCGAACATGTCACCATTACACGCTCCAGTGCACCGAATTATGGCGGCAAAAACCCATTGGCAGCATAGTGGCATTGCTGCAGAAGCAGTGAGTTGAGTCAGACGAGGGGGAGGATTTATATGTGTGCTTATTTATGGCTCAAACCATTAACTGTCGCTATGAAGGCAAGTGCCCCAACCAAGCTTACTGGACTGCATAGCAGTGTTTAGATTTTTTGAGGCAAGTTCAGGGTCCAGACATTTATCTATTATTATCATGTGATTGTGGGATTAGCATCTGATCATTAATCTGTTTTCTACAGTGTTCCAATGAAACAGATATAGCGCTGCTTTTACTGCTATAGAATGTTGTCAATACTAGTCATGATATCTAAACCAATGCAAAAATCTTAACTTAACACTTGGATAAGCTGGTCCTTTAAAAATATGTTTAAGTTGAACATAAGCTATGGAAGCTACTTTTTTTTTCATAAGCATTTAATTTTGGGAATTTAACTCATGGTGTCCTACTTCTTGGACAAGGGTCTATCTTATGTTCTATCAGTGCTTTTAAACTCTTTAATTGCTGGAAACTCATTTAGGGTTGGGTATGTTTAAAGCTGTATGGTGTTTCTGGCAAGTAAAGTAACAAGTAAAGTAACAAGAGTTTAAGTTACTGACTAGGACGATGAAAAAATAATCATTAAAATATATATTGATTGACATCCTGACTGACTCATCTTAAAAGAACCCCATCCCCCCTTTTGACACAGCTCAGCAATACAGTGTGAAAAAATGATACATGGCGGAAAAAAAAGTTAACATACACCATAACTCATAGGATGGAAGAAACAACAGACGAGGGTGAGAAGTCAACGGGGTGAGAAAGCGTGCAATTTTGAAGCAACATTATTTTAACGCTGCATGATGATATTGATTGCGGGGCAGAGTGAGTCAATGATTGATTTTCGCATGACTTCAATTGAACAGGGGTCCAACAATGTAGAAAATGATTAAAATGATCACTGCATGGGGATAAAAGGGGCCTGCAACACTATCAAGGTAGTTTAAAACTTCTGGTGGTCTGAAATTAAAACATAATTCATCACACAGCAGGCCTGATAACCTGTGGATGCATGAATAATTAAAATGAGTTTTTCACTTTTTTCTCTTGTTTTCTCTCCCGGAATACAATAAAGAGTAATTGATTGAATGTGGATAGCTGGCTGCAACAGTTTCTTCTATATGCATTTAATATGTATAATTAATTTATGAAATAGATATTCTTATTTTTTTATCAATATTTATTTGTTTTGGTACTATAGCTATGTAGAACGAGTCTCATGATGGTGTCCACTATAAAAGTTGCATCATAAAACACTCTGGATTTAGTAATATTATACAGAAAAAAAGCCAAGGTTAGACAAACACATAAAGAGAAAGGGAGACAAAGGAGTAGACAAAGACAAACATACTGATAGACAAAGTCACAGCAAAGCAGATACAACAAAAGACATAGCAAAAGATACACATCCAAGGAAGACATAGGAAAATAGACTTATTAAAAGATATTGCCAAAGAAGGCATTTTAAAAAGAGACTTACTAAAGATACTGCCAAGGAAGACATAGGAAAATAGACACAGCTAAAGAAACAAGGCTAAAGAGACTTAGCTAAAGAGACACAGTTAAAGTGACATAGCAAGAGAGATACAACTAAAGCTACGTAGCAAAGGAGACACAGCAAAAGACACAGCCAAATAAGACATATGTAAAGTGACATAGCAAAAGAGACAATGCCAAAAAAGATGCAGCAAAAGATATGATGAGTAAGAGAGACTGTAAGAGTTACACATGACTTTTTTTCTGAAAAGCACAAATTAATTAGGCTTAGGCAAAGCATGTAGATACTGATCAGCCAACTACCAATCAAGATCAGGATGGGCAATCTTTGCTGCAGATTCACAAGTAATGTGTAGTTTCTATTGCATGCATTTGTTAGCAGATATATAATTAAGAACTTATTGTAAGTTACTACCAAATGTGGCAAGGTAAGTTATTATTTTTTGTTTTGTTTTTGTTACATCACACTGACACAATAATGGTCAGGCATTGACGATGTCCAGCTATTATTAGTGGAGGAAGGTCAGAGACTCATATGTCTGGGTATTACCACCAGCACACTGCAGGTTAGCTGGATAACCTACCCATATGAAAATTCTCGCCTCAATCGACAAAAGAGTATAAGGTTGTATCCAACAGTTTGCCTATCTAAAATGTATATAATATCCGAGCCATGTTTGGAATTTTTGTGCCTAATTTCTGCAGCAACTCATACTGGAGGAGGATTTTGAAAAACCAGATCAACTGTAATGTTAAAAAATTACCTTTAATGATTATCTACCCAAAATTATAAATAAGCACAATAAGGATTTCTGATAAAAATAGACATTGATGTCAGAGAATATTACCAGGATGGCCGTATAGTGTAATCTCAAAAGTAAGTAATCACATGGTTTTCTTAGTTTAAAAATAGCTAACCATGCACCATGGTTCAGACAGGAAATACATGGTTGTAATAATCATTTGCACATTATGCTTTGCTTTTAACAAAGAAGTCGGTCTCCAATAAATTGCATTTCATGGAACCTGTTTGTGTAACAATAATTAATTTGGATGTTTGTGGGAAAAAAATATTGGTCTTAACTGCTGGATACCACCTTTAAAGCGCGACACCAGCAAGACAGAGAGACCGTCTCCCGAGACATTTCCAGGAAAACTTCCAGCATTGGCTGAATCAATAAACTCAATTACATGTTTAAATTGTAGCTGAAATGATGAAGATAGTGTATTTAAAATAAATTACTGCCCCGGCAATGACAGATACTGTAACAGATCTGAGAAATTGTGTTAAATTCCTCCTACTGCAACTGTACACCAAGAAAGATTGTCTAAAATACTGCAATTTGTGGCCATTTACATGGTTTCCAGTTTCAAGTCACTTTAATATACATGACCAGAGAGTCCAAAATGTCTCAACGGAGACTTTGTTCTACAATCTAGTACTACCCTCCAGCCTGGAGTGGTCTGAATGGAGTCGGGATTAGAAAGTTTTCACTGTATGTTCACCAGTTGCATTTGCAAAAATATCATACTAAGGTGATGTACCAGACCTGGTAGTCTTACCAACAGTATTTCAGTTTTCTGGAGATGGTGTCCACTTGAAGCAGTTATAGTGCTGCCTTCAATGTGTACAGTATACCGTGAACACCTGCCATGATACCTTGTCAAATTATCTTGACAACAGGCCAACCAGTCATGGAACTACCCTTATATTTGCTTCAGTGTTAGCCTGGGAACTATACCACTATCATATTTTTATGACTTTGGTATGTCGCGGCCCGGGATCGAACTCGGAGCCTCCTGTACCTGGATCCGACACTCTTCTGATTATGCGACCAGGTCCAGTAGTGGTATTTTATATGTATAGCATGCCATGAACACCTGCCATGATATCAAACCCAGTCACATTATCCTAACACTGAGCCAACCAGTCGTGGAACTACCCTTATATTTGCTTGAGCATTAGCAAGGGAGCTACCATTTCTTATGACTTTGGTATGTCATGGCCCGGGATTGAACCTGGGGCATCCTGTACCTGGAGACGACACTCTACCAATTGCGCCACCAGTTCCGGTAGTGGTATTTTATATTTTATTAAATGCGGCATCTCTTAATAACCTTTCTTTATATTCCAAGTATTGTTTATTAAAAAATGTATCATGAATACGAGTTAACAGTAATAACCCTTATCTATAATGCTTATCATGCACCTTTTTGTTAAAAAGTTACTGTTTCTGCCTATATATCATGAAAAGTGCATGTAAAAGCTGATATACCGATTGATAGAGACAAAGTAGAAAAGTGTAGATCCTGATCAGACAGCTCACAGCAGGATGATGGCTGATGTAAATCTACACTATTTGTCTAAGCCTTGTAAAAATGCAATTAAGCAGACAAAGACTGGGAATTGGCATCTTCAAATGTTGTCTAGTGTTACTTTTCTATTAAATTATGGTCCTTACACTGAAAACTTGTACCAATATATTACTAAGTTTACAATCAGTTTATTGACCTGCTATTCGATAAATATTTGTGAAGCAGTATTGACGTTTGATCTGTTCCTATTGTAGTATGTTTGTAAGCCCATGAGCATGATACCCTTATGTATTAAGAATAGCCTGTTAAACTGTTTCTCCACATCAAAAACATTGAAATCCATTTATTCATTCACGTTAACCATCACTGGTTTCATTTACTGACGCTTTAGTCAATATATTTTAATTGACACCATTATATCTCATACCGATTCCCTTCCGCAAACTCCCTTTGGCCTCAAAGAGACATGCTCTACCGCAGTGCTCAATTCAGGTTGTCAATTTCTACGTTCATTTTGCATGTCAACTGGGAAACTTCTGACAGATGGGAGGGTTTCGATGTTTGTTGTTTTGTCGTGATAAAAAGAGTTGATGAAAGTTCCAGGGTTTTTTATGTGTAGTATTGATTGAAATGATGGCATTAAGGGGTGTAATTGCATATTTTTTTGTGAATGTTCACCTTTTGATTGTTTGAAGGTTGGGTCATTTAATTATTGATTAAAAATTTGTCAATAGATATAATTGCATATTCTTATAGGATAGTTTCATCATTTGTTATTTTGCCTTGGACAAAAGTTGGAAATGTGTCCGGGGCTTTTTTCATGTGTTAAATTATTTGTAACAGGTATTATTGCATGTTATACCAGTTAATTTTCCCATTGAAGTTCTGTCATTAAATTCTTGATTTTGATTCAATAAGTGCATATTTTCATACAGGAATTAATAGTGAACTCTCTTTGGTTTTATGATGGTTCTGTCATTTAAATGTTCATTAAAATTTGTGAATATATTTAATTGCTTTACCATTTAAGATGGATAATCCAGCTGAGTGCAGTGGTTTTGTTAAAGTATCATTATTTTAATAGTAAGGTGAAATTTGTCAAAGGGATTTTGCTATGTTTTATCAACGTAATTATAATTAGCTCTGTACTGATTATAATTAATGTATTTGACATGGGATGGGATTTGGCAGCATATTTGTTGATACTGTGCAGTGACATTTTTACAATTATAGCACATGGGTACTTAATAGGCACCCAGGGACTGAACCCACCCGGTCCATTATACTGACACCGACGAGTCAGGCGTAATGCTGTCCCCTTAGCCCCAAGCGTTAGGAGGGAAGCAACTACTACCAACTTTAAAGTCTTTGGTTTGACCCGGTCGGGGTTTGAACCCTGCAACCTCCCGATCCATAAGCTGACTGCTCTACCACTTGCACTATTGTGGCCGGTGTATTTGGCATGTATAATGTACAAATGTCAAATAATTTAACAGGAACGTTCAGCTTTATACCGTTTCTGAGCTAATGATAAAATGAAAACGTTTACTTCTTTACTTTGAACAAACTCATCCAATTTTACCAAGCTTGGCACTGGAGAGGAATGAAATATCTGTTGTTATTGTGGTGTTTCGTGAAGTTTTAACTGCATATGGACACAAATAACATTTGTCTTAAACCCTACAAAACCAATAACTTGTTGCTAACCCAATCAACCAAGTTGTACGAGACGAATTTGAGACGAATTTGCTGCAGTAACTACTTTATAAATGAGATCAAACTTTGAAACCAAGCCATTCATTCCTCTAATCACATCATTCATGAAAATTTATTATTGTGAAGATGAAGTAAAACAAATCCCAACAATTTGGAATTCAATTTTAAAGCAATTAAACACTCACTTATTGATAACAGTTTGAACGCTTAACCAATCAGGCAATGAATATCATGGTGTAATAAATATAAATTGTGAAAATAATAAAGAACAAATTGCGAAAACAAAATTAAAGTTGGTTATAAATATAGAATTATTATTAGGATGATAGTGCAGAGATAAATCTATTTCTTAGGATAAATGTAAGCGCTCCATCTAGTTTATGTACTCATTTTCAGGATGATAGTGCAGAGATAAATCTACTTTTTAGGATAAATGTAAGAGATCAATTCAGTTTATGTACTCATCTTCAGGATGATTGTACAGAGATAAATCCTATTTCTTACTGATAAATGTAAGCGATCAATTCAGTTTATGTTCTCATCCTCAGGACGGCTGTACAGGGATAAATCTAAATCTACCTGGTAACTGTACCCAGATACATGTATTAGTGCTAGTAATTTAATATCTGACAGGTATAACTTACATGATCCAGGTGTCTCTATTTTATTCCTCCTCACTAATTGGTTTCTCCCAGGATGAACCTGCAAAATAATTGAAAACAGTTGAATGATGATTTATTATCACCTGGCACATGTAAATCTTGTACTCTGGTTATATCATGGTGGTAATTAAATATTACTTAATGTTTTCGATTGTAATTGAATTCCAGAATAAGCAAATTGAAACTTGCTGTTTTACTATGTGTTTATTCCTCCCAATACGTTACGGAGAATACATAAAGGTGCAAAATCGGAGAAACAGTAAAATAGGTTTATAGGGCTTATGTCAATTATAGACAGGAAATTCTCATCAACATGAGACTTGAAGCCAAAGAAAATAAGTTTTACATGAAAGAAAATATGCATATATTCATACATAAAAGCACTGACCATCTGTTTTATGTCAGCTGGATCCTAAATAAGATTTCCAGCAACAAAATATTTTATGCTAAAGACATGTTCTGCCTTAAGATACCGCCTTACTTTGACAACTGTAATGAAAGACTAATTAACATACTTTATGTTTTCATTACAATTTTGTTAGTTATCATCTATTATTTTTATGCATATTTTTACACAAAAAATCTGTTTGTTTTTATTAACTTATTCCAAGATTAACCACTTTTCTTTAAAAGCAATCATCCAAATTGATTCAACACATATAAATCATAAAGTAGTGTGCCAAGCTACCGAAAAGTCCCAAATTAAAATCCACCATCACTTTTTTATCTTTTTCCAGTAACCATATTTACTAAATCTGTGTGCTCATTACTTCTTTTCACTTTTATGTCCTGGTGACCCTTAACATATAAAAACCAAAATCCAGAAATAAAACTAAACACCCTGAAAAATGCATGCCAAAAAATTGCACCCAGTGTCTCAATGACTCTACACAATCATAAGTACACAAACTTCTTAACTAGATGATGTAATCATATTTTGACATCCTTGAAAACCTAATTAATTATTCATTGCTCACTATTAGGTTGAAGATAATTAAGTGCACTTGAAGGTCATTGACATCTATTGAAATAGACGGGTGCCCTATTATCACACATTATGGCAAGGCTATTGTCCACTGATTGGGCATGAATGGTCCAGTTGACAGTTTGGAAATAATGGCCAGGTTTGGTCAATACAGTGGAAACATGAAGCAGAGACAAGATGAGGAAGAGAAACATAGATTAAGCGCTAAAATATATCCCATAATTCTCCACCAAATGACCATAATATTGGTTTTTCATTAGCTTATGGCCTGCTATATTTCTTAAAGGAAGTATCCGACAGTTTGAACCCGAAATATTCTAATTAAGCATCATACTAAACCATTGTTACCTGAACAGATCTTGCATAATGTTGTTTATTCATGTCCTACACCTGTCTGAAAAAGCGAACCATAGTGTTGCAATCAAATTTAGGACCAATTGCTGTAGACTTAGCAGCTGATAGTGCAGATCCTGATCAGACAGGCTCCCTGATGGGAGCTAGCTAGGGAGCTGGCTGATCTGGATGTGTACTATTTGCATAAGCCCTAAATAAGGTGATGAGCAAGCCAAGAGGTTAGAATTGGCTTGTCATGATAGTTCTAAAGAGAGGATGAACTAGCAATATAGGGATTTTGATAAGAAATAAATCAACTTTAGAGGGATATAAATTAACTTTAGAGAGTAAAAAAATCCCATAAACTGGATTTCTGATTAAAATGTAAAAAAGAAAAAATTATTACAACAATGCAGCCCATATTTCTCTTAACAAATTCATCTTCTGTTTGGACTGCCAAAATAAAATGATGCCTGGGAGGAAGGTTACCAGAGCACCCATAAATGAGTTCTGCTTGAGAAATTTGCTCATAACCCAATCATCGTAAATTGATCGGCCTTGGGCAAAAGTGTAGATTCTGACCAGCCTGACTGTTAGCAGCTTAATGATAGTCAGGTTTTACAGAAATATAAGGGAATAAGAATGTCTGTTGGGTTTATTGTCCCACCAACAATATTTCAGTCTGAATGGCATCAGACTAAGATAGTCAGATTTTGTACAGAAATATGAAGAAATAAGAATGTGTATTAGGTTTATTGTTCCACCAACAGAGTGTCAGTTATTTGGAGAGGGTGTCCATTAATAAGAATGGATCTTTTACATGACTTCAGATATGAACGTGAAATTGACAGCTGATATTATATGAGACAATAAGAGGTCAGGCAAGTGAACACTGGATACAATAGTGTAACATTCTAGCAAGCATCCTGGGTGGGTTCTCACACAAATCTAGACATTTGTCAATAATTGCTCAGAATCAATATCTGACATAACATCACTGTGAGATATCTAGGGAGGCACCATATGCAGTGATATGACAACTATTTGTGGTATACTTGTTGTATTGACTTCCAATGAATAATTTCCCTCTCATTCTGTGTAACTCTTTCACTTTTATTTTACTCTGTTTATTGGAGGCACTTCATTCCATTACCATTTCAAAGTTATTATATACATTTCTTGTCATATTCTTTTGATTTCTGAACCTTGTAGTTATCTACACAACACGTAAGCATGGCATGAATAATACAGAGTACATACAGTTGATGACTTTTACCTTCTCAGACTCCTAAAAATATTTTTATAAACAATATAATTGCAAGCTTTAATGCTATAAATGTTGTGAAAGAGTTTGTTTATCTAAGTGTTTAAACAATCTACCAAAGAAATATACCATAATAATGCCTTTGGCATGCTTTTCACTTTGTTGCTAAATTAAACAGAGCAATAAAACACATTCAGCATTTTCATCACTTTGATCTCATCTACAGGGCACCTATGCCCTTTAATAGTGTTAGTTCACAATGACCTGTCAATCAAAACAATCACACTTTGACAGTCAGCAGTGAAAAGGCAGTCGGGGATTAGCATCAAATGAACGTTTAGATAGCAGAAGTGTATCAAAGGCAGCACAAGCAGAAGCCACTTAGAGACGGGATGAGTCCGGGCTGGATTTGACATAAGATTATCTTAATCCCTGCGGAAACAATGGACAGATTAGCCTTGGAGAAGTTTTATTGTGGGGCGCCCAGAAATGAGAAGTGATATATGGCATAGTAACAGCTCCGAATACTAACTGTGAACCCTTATCATGCTACAGTTTCTTACATAGCAGTACGAACATTTTAAATATGTGCAAACAAACTACAAACAAATATAGCAAGACATTAATGCTAGTTGAGACTCGGCAGCGAATTGTGCAGATCCTAAGCAACAGCTGGCAAATCTGGATCCAATCCTTTTGCCTAAGCCTGATTAATATTACTTATTAGGTTTTAACTTCTGATCCTCTGATCCCATAAAATACTGGAGCTAGGCATTAGTTGGATGGTGGATTTATAATGGCCATGAGAGACTTGTAAGGGCAATATGACTTATCATTGATATAGATAGGGAAGTTATTTATGGTAATTGCAATAATTGTATTTGTATATATGGAGGATGGTGAATTTCACCGATTCAACATATGAGTAAATGTACAGAAATAATTTATCTTTTTGATGATCAATATAAACAAAATAAATCACATGTGCTCTGTGTTAAGTAATACCATGAAGTATATTAGACTGCCTTTTTATTAATTATAATAAAAACAAATCTTCACAGTCATTACTCCTGAATATTTTCTTCAAATTATCTCTAGGGAATTTTTTAAGACTTTGATACAAATGACTAGATTGGTTCTGTCAAAAGATGAATGCACAGAAAAAAAAATGTTTATAATTACAAACCAGCTGATACAGATATGCTTCTTGATTAGGTTTATTTTTATGTGAATGGAAAATAAGATAACACAAACAAGCAAATTAACCATTAATTCTACATTACCTGTCTATGATGGCATGTCCACAATTGTAATATCCAAGTAATATTCCACAGTAATCCAACTAATGATAAAATCTATTCAGCACCTTTTCTACTTGATGCATTTTAAAGATCTTATTTTTACAATAAAATGTTCATAAACATGTTTATGTAACATTTTATGTTACATTAATAATGCAGATCCTATTAACAAGTCACTTTAATACAAGTTTACCATTAGACATCAGATAGCTGAAACATCTAATTTCATAAGAATCCTTCTAAATCCACAATGTACATGTAGAATGTCAACACAAGATTAAATACACACTCTTCTCTCAAATAGGGAAAAATGTTGTTTTCTGTTCTAAGTATGAAACACATTAGATTGTATAAACTCTACCACATTCATCCAAAAGACAATTTATTCAGATAGAACAAAACACTGTTCGTCATAAATACAATCTTTTCTCTCAAACAGGATAAAATGTCATTTTTTGTTCTTAGTATAAAACACACTACGTATGAATGAACTCTGCCACTTTCATTCAAAAGATGAAAAAGATACCATATCAATATCAAGTCTGCATAACCAACTCTTAAAGTGAATGAACTTCAATTGATAAACAAATACAATATTCTCACATCCAATATCAAATCCTTTAATATCAACTTACTGGTCAGAAAATCAAGTGTTCCTCTTCTTAAATCACCTTGAACTATCAGTATGTACTATGATCAAACAGATGTCCATTTAAAACAATGTCATACTACCACTGAGAATCAAACAACAAATCCTCTTCAAACAGTACAATATGTATGAAAGAACCATAACATCCCTCTCCTAGTACTTGCAGTATATGCCATGTAATAATGCTCTAGTGGAGAGCTTCAGATGGCAAGAGATCAACATCTAAAATCCAATATTTAACAGCTTTTCATAACAATGCTTGTACATGTAACAGAGACACAACCCACACCAAAACGCTTGCTTGCGACAAGCTCGTCACAAGTTTGCGACAAGTTTGCGCAAGCTTGTCGCAATCTTAATAAGATTGCAATTCTTAAATATTATGGTCGCGGATGCGAGCACGCTCGCTTGCATAGAAATTAAGGTTGCGGTTAGGTTTTGTTCGCACACTTCTCGCAATCTTAAATACCATTAAGATTGCGAGAAGCTTGCGGTCTTGCAAGCTTGCAATCTTATATTCCACTGAAGATTGCAAGAAGCTTGCGATCTTGCAAGCTTAAAACTAATTATTATTAGGATTGTGGATAGGTTGTGGTCTTGCAAGCATAAAATTATTCCAAGACATTAAGAAGTTTATTTTGTATTTCTTTAAAGAAATTACATTTGAAAGAGAACTTGACCAGCATGACCAGTTCCACTTGCAGATATACAGCAAGAAAGCTATGATGGCCCTGTATCGCTCACCTGAGGACTATGGCTTTAAAATTTAATCACAAGACTAAATGTTCACAACTGTGCCTTGGATTCTAGTGATTACAAGTTATGTTGAAGCAAATCTTTGCCTACAGTTACACATCAAGATTTATTGCAAACAAAGATTCTGGTCAAGTTCTGTGAAGATTAGGCCCCAAAAAAGTATTTTAATGTGTTCTCAAGGTTTTTATAGATCTGACCAAGTCACCTACTTTTTGACCATGTGACCTATTTATTAACTCATCCAAGATTTCATACAGACAAACATTTAATGACATTCTGACCACCAGTGTTGGTTAAGATTGGATCAAAACGGTAGCCTTTAAAATGTTTACGAGCAAATTGTTAATGCAGCTAGATGGACAGTTGGTTGAAAAAAGCTTACCAGAATGTGACATAAAAATGCTCTAAATACTAACTGCCAATTTTTTTTTAAATTTTATTTTGTCATTATTTATTATTTAACAGAAATCACACAACCCTATACAAAACAGTCCCAGATTTACTCTCCCTAGAAAGTAATTTGGTAATGATACCCTACTCCCATCTTGAGTTATTTATAGAAAATCCAAAAATATATTTAATAACTTGACAACAATTGATCCCTAAAGCAATTCAAAACATATTCTTCCCATGAGATAGTTAGTTAACTACTTAATCTGATTAATCCTCAAAAAAAAAATAAGATAATGAACATAAACAAAATAAAATGTATTTAGTAACAGTGACTCAGTACTTCAAACTAATTGACAACAAAAACAATCCCATACTTTGGCATCCCATAAACAAGTTAACTTCCAAATTTGATATCTATCTAAATCCTGAGTAGACATGAAAAGCAAATTGCTGTTATGAGTTACAGTGACCTTGATCTGACTGATCACAAAAGCAATTTTAAGCTATGTTATAATTAAAGACAGCTACAAAAGATTTGGTAATAATAGCTTAGTACAATATTTATTTTTTTGATCTCATTCCAAAGATGTCAGTATTTTAATAACTTTTTGTTGTTGTCTTTCTAAAACCTGGTCAAGTAGATCTACAGTCTAATATCTAATATGACAACACAATAACAGAACAGACAGTAGAGTATCATGTTAAAACCACTTTTACTTTATTGGGAATGTGAATAAACACCATTTAATAATAAAAGTTTTAAAGTCGCTTTTACGGTGTTTTAGTAAAACCAATCGTAACTTTCGGAAAATAACCGAAGAAATCGCCGAGCGGTCCCGATTTACAATAGCACATGCGCAGTCTACACTTCCGGCCGCGCCAATTTTCAACGAAATGCAAAAAATGTGATGAAAAAGATGAAAAAATGACTTTCCTTCACTGGACTACTAAGCAGAGGTGAGACATTGATCTAATTAAACAATTGTAAGAAGCACCACATTTTAAATCAGGTTTTCTGAACGTAGTAAGTTTAGTACATTAACGGTTTAGAATGCAAAATTAACGTGTCAAATGTTTTCACGATCTTTTTCAGTTCCGACATTTCACTTTAGTTTTTTCTTATCACAAACGTTTTCTGAAACCGTTGACTTTTCCATAAACATGTGTTTTCTACTGTATATTTAATTTATGCTTCAGTTAGAGTTGATACGGTTCTGACAAGTTCAAACGTAAGACATTTTTGTAATATTGTTTATTTTAGAGTGACCCTATTAACGGTAATATCCAGTTACCGGACATAACACATGGATACATTCCATACTATAGAAATAAAGGCACATAAAACGGTTTCAAGTGGCTACACAATATTTTTTGTTGTTGATTACATTGTTGTGTTAAAAAAATAAATTTAGGTCACCGGTAATAGAGATATCCAAGATAACTTGTACACTTGTACATGATGTATGGAATTGCCACTCATGTAAAGTATTTTATTTTCTGTAATAGTTTGAAACAGCCAGATGCAAGTGAACAAAAAAAGAATCGAAGATGCAGACGGATGTCAATAAGGAGGCCAATGAAGAGTAACGCATGGATGACAGACAAAAGGTACTTAGATAACTATGTAACATTTTGACCATTTGTACCAGTTCTTGTATTAATGCATTTGCTACCTTTTAGCACTACCATGTTTATTATTAATTGTATGGCACAGCTGTTGGTACATGAAGATGTCATTTTTGGGAAATCATAAATTATGTTGTTTTGGTTTTGTTTGATTTTTTGTTACATGACCATATTGGCGACGTCCAGCTAATTATTGGTGGAGGAAAACCTCCCTACATGGAAGTTCTCACCCCGACTAGGACTCGAACCCACGCGGTGAGGGGCTGAGGAGCTTCAAATCAGCGATTCTAACCGCTCAGCCATGGGCGCCCCTGTTTTGATTGCAATTATTATAATATTAAAATTAGTTGGTATATTTTAAATTTCAATTTCCTTTGTTCTCTGTATTCACTTACATTAATAAAAAAATAATCTTGCTGTAATAACCATACATTTTAAATTTACTGGCTTTTTATTTATCTGTGTGTTTATGGTTGGCCTGGTGTCAGGATAATATGACTGGATGTGGTATCATGTTATTTGTTCATGGCATGCTATACACAGTGAAGGCAGCACTATATCTGCTTCAAGTGAAC
This sequence comes from Sinonovacula constricta, assembly GCA_007844125.1. Taxonomy (NCBI): domain Eukaryota; kingdom Metazoa; phylum Mollusca; class Bivalvia; order Cardiida; family Solecurtidae; genus Sinonovacula; species Sinonovacula constricta. Next base: position 35,866,185 of record CM017560.1, on the reverse strand, counting down.
ACCGTCTCCAGATAACTGAAATACCAGTACTACTGTTGGTGGCTCAATAAACCTAATAAACAATCAAACCACCAACAATTTATTTGAAGACAGTGTTCAATTGAAGCCAATATAAAGCTGTTTTTACTGATTTTAGCATGCCATGAACACCTGGCATGATACACCCAGTCACATTATCCTGACACCTGACTGACTAGTCATAGAACTAGCTGTATATTTGCTTGAGTATTAGCAAGGGAGCAATAACACTACCATTTAACATGACTTTGGTATGTTGCAGCCCAGACTGAACCCAATGCCTCTAGTACCAGGAGCCGGCACTCTACGGATTGCACTACCAGGTCTGGTGTTTTACTTTTACCCCTTTGTGCATTTTAAAGCTTATAAAATAACCAAGATAGTATTTTGTTAAGCTTTACTTTTTAGTTAGTTCAGCATTTCTCAGCTCAGGCTTTAAACATATAAAATATAGGGGTGCTTTTGCCTATAGCTCCTGTTATTTGTTGCTGTTTTCAAATTGCTGTTTTAAAGAATAGGCAAGTTTGCATCATGACCAAAGCTGTTAAAGTTTTTGTCAGCATCTAATAAGGTTTTTTGTTTGTTTCCTTGTTTTTTGTAAAATTTCCAATCTATTTCTTTCAATCTGTGAACACTTACTCTGCATCTAAATTTGACTGAAAAATCATTAGGTGCCTGTGTGGTACAAATAACACAAGACCCTTACATACTAAATAAATCTTTCATTGCTAAATAAAAAATTAGGTAAGGAAAAAAAAATTAAATAATGCAGAATGTTGGATTTTTTTTCTTTTTCAGACGTAATTGGAGAAAAAATACATTTGCTGTGCAGGTAAGAGGAAGGATGCAAGATTCCCTCAAGCTGAACTAGAGTTGTCATCTGAGAAATCAACAAGAACTGACTATGAACTGTTTTTGAACACAATACCTGTGGTACTATTTCTTGAGTGCATTGTATGTATTTTATTCTTAATGATAAATAAATTGATACTTAAGTTTGATTTAATCATTTAAAATCCTATTCGCTAGACCCCCGAAAATGGCTTGTCATGCTTTCTCATTAATAATAAGTGCTTAGCGAGCTATGGGTTAAGAATATAAATTAATTGATAAGCATCTTTTAGTTGTTTCCTTTAATAAATGACCACTTCTTCTTTGTGTTTTTTGTCATTGTCTTTAATTAAAGTGGAATATATTTAGTAACTTTCTGTTGTGTGTTTTCCCTGTAAATTTTTTGTTGCATCGGATTTTTAAGTGAAAACCACAAATGTTATCTAGTGATTTTATTTATGTCAATCTAGCCACAACCTTAGCCACTCAACGGATTTGATCAAGCAAAGAAAAAAACAACCCACAAGCTTGGGATGATAGCACAAGCTTGCAAGCGTGCCAACCCGCACGCATGGGATAAGTGAGCAAGCGAGTCAAACCGCTCACTTGGCATGATTGCGCAAGCTTGCAAGCGAGCAATCAAGCTCGTAAAGGTTCCTATCGCAACCTTGCAAGCGTGCAAGCGAGCTTCTAAGCGAGCCAAATCGCTCGCTTGGCATGATTGCGCAAGCTTGCAAGCGAGCAATTAAGATCGTAATGGTTCCTATCGCAACCTTGCAAGCTTGCCAAGCGTGCAAGCGAGCGTTTAAGCGAGCCAAACCGCTCGCTTGCTTCTAAGCGAGCCAAACCGCTCGCTTGGCATGATTGCGCAAGCTTGCAAGCGAGCAGTCAAGCGAGCAATCAAGATCGTAATGGTTCCTATCGCAACCTTGCAAGCTTAATTTTAAGATTGCGGCTTTCTTATCGCAATCTTACCGCAAGCTTAAATAAGATTGCAACACGCTTGGTTGCAATCTTACCGCAATCTTGTCGCAAACTTGCCGCAAGCTTATTTAAGCTTGCGGTTTTGGTGTGGGAAGAGACAATGTCTCTGTCACAGTACATGTAACTGATAGAGAGACAGAGAAATCTACACTCTCTGTAATATAGCTTTTAGCTCAAGCAATGAGCTAATGTAGGGGTATCTGATAGAGAGACAGAGAAAACTTTATTCTCTCTCTGTAATATAGCTTTTAGCTCAAGCAATGAGCTAATGTAGGGGTATCTGATAGAGAGACTGAGAAAACTTTATCCTCTCTGTAATATAGCTTTTAGTTCAAGCAATGAGCCAATGCAGGGGTATCTGATAGAGAGACAGAGAAAACTTTATTCTCTCTCTGTAATATAGCTTTTAGCTCAAGCAATGAGCTAATGTAGAGGTATATGATAGAGAGACTGAGAAAACTTTATTCTCTCTCTGTAATATAGCTTTTAGCTCAAGCAATGAGCCAATGCAGGGGTATCTGATAGAGAGACAGAGAAAACTTTATTCTCTCTCTGTAATATAGCTTTTAGCTCAAGCAATGAGCTAATGTAGAGGTATATGATAGAGAGACTGAGAAATTTTTACACTCTCTGTAATATAGCTTTTAGCTCAAGCAATGAGTTAATGTAGAGGTATATGATAGAGAGACTGAGAAAACTTTATTCTCTTTCTGTAATATAGCTTTTAGCTCAAGCAATGAGCCAATGCAGGGGTATCTGATATTGAGACAGAGAAAACTATATCCTCTCTGTAATATAGCTTTTAGTTCAAGCAATGAGCTAATGTAGGGGTAACTGATAGAGAGATGAAGAAAACTTTATCCTCTCTGTAAATATAGCTTATAGCTCAAGCCATGAGCTAATGTAGGGGTAACTGACAGAGAGACGAAGAAATCTTTATCCCCTTTGTAATACAACTTTAAGCTCAAACATTGAGCTAATGTTGGCGTAACAGATAGAGAAATAGAGAAAACTTAACTCCCTCAGTGATACAACTTATAGCTCAAGTACTGAGCTAATGATGCGGAAACTGACGAAGAATCAAAACAAACTGTCTCCGCAGTTATATAGCTTATAACTCAAGCAATGAGTAAATATAGGGGTAACTGATAGAGAGACAAAGCGAACTGTCCCCTCTTTTAACATAGCTTGTAGCTCAAGCATTGAGCTAATGTAGTGGTAAATGATAGACAGAACGAACTGTCGCCTCTGTAATATAGCTTATAGCTCAAACATTGAGCGAATGTATGGGTAATTGATAGACAGAGCGAAGTTTCTTCTGCAAATATAGCTCAAGCATCGAGCAAATGTAGGGTAGCGTAATAGTGCACATATATCAGCAGGGAGGAAAAACCAATAGATTTTCATGATATTGACATTAGAGTAGTGAAAATATTTTACTAATGAATCTAAAAACAACCTACATGTATGACATTAAAAGAGAGGTTGTCTCTGTGACTGTACATGTAACTGATGGAGGGATAGACCGAACTGTCCCCTCTGTTTTTTTTATTTATAGGTTTATATATTGTGCCACCAACGTTATTCCGTTATCTGGAGACGATGTTCACCTGAAGCATATATAGTACTGCCTTCACTGTGTATAGCATGCCATGAACACCTGGCATGGTACCACACCCAGTCACATTATCCTGACACCAGGCCAACCAGTCATGGAACTACGTTTATATTTGCTTGGGCGTAAGCAAGGGAGCTGTTCCACTAGCAGTTTTTTATGACTTCGAACCCGAAGCCTCCCATACCTGGAGCTGGCACTCGACCAACTGCGCTACCAGGTCTGGTCTTCCCTTTCTGTATACACTTATAGAAAAGGCAGAGTGCATGTAGCAAGCATCATAGTGCATACATATTAACAGAGATGTAAATCCAATGGACTTGAAAATGTTGACATAAAAGTAGTGCAACTATTTTATTAAAGCCATAATGTCTACATGAAAAAAGTGTTATTGGGTTACAAATCAATTACAAACAAGTTGTATCTGCCATATTAGACTGGCCTAAATAATAGTTATTGTCCTCTCATTGGGCCCCATCTACAATCCAGACAAACTGTAGCTCTGATTGTTGGTGGGATGATAAAACAAGAAACGTACTCAAAAATCAGATGTATTACAGGCAACGTCATTAACGCAATCAAACTTTACATTTTGTATCAACATGTAACTGGTGACGAAATTAAGTTTTGGTGTGGCTTCAACTACATGAAGTATAAAAAATATCTGACTGCGGGATAATCATCTTCAACATCTTCATCTAATGGATTTAAGTCTGACTGATACGAAAATTAAAATGTTTTTGTTCGTATCTTGACAAGCTTTTTATTAAATGTATTAATAAAATTAAAGTATATTACATATTTATATAAACCTAAAATTTAAATAACATTCTACACTGTTTTAAAGGGCTAAATTAACAAGGATAAACGTATGTACAGTTAACAAGATATTTTGCTAGAGACTCAGCCAACTGTGCAGATCCTAATTAGATGGTTGACCTGAATCTTCTCATTTTTCCTCGGCCAAAATATGGTATTTATTTCCTTTTTACATCGCATCGACACAATTATGGATATATTAGGGACATCCAGCTATTTACTGGTGGAGGAATACCCACAACTTAAACTGGATAGAACCTCTGGTGCACCACAGGTTAGTTTGAAAACCTCCCCACATGAAAGTTCTTGCCCTTACTGGGATTCAAACACACGTGGTGAGGGGCTAAGGTGTTATAAGTAGGCAACTCTAACCGCTTGGCTATGGCCCAATGTGTTTTAAGAAGTGGTAAAAAGTAAAAAATTATGTAAAGAAGGACAAAGAATAAATTTTAGAAAAGAACATACCATTTACGGGTACATGTAGGTGTGCATGGGGGTCTAGTCTATGGTATCAAAATACCCGATCTACTGGCGACCCATTGTTTTTTGCCCTTATTGTCAATCTGTCACAGCGTCAGATAAGTATCTATAAGAATTTCCATTGTGACATACTGACAAGCTCGTCAACAAGCATTTCAAACAAAGATTTAAACCCCCATGTCCTGCTATATCTGTTAATAAGCAATACATAACCTTAAAGTTATGACCTTGCAATGGTAAGTAAACATATTGCTAATTACTGTATAGCACATAATGCAGTTCTTGATCAGAAAGCTAGTCTGTATCTACACTATTTGCTTTAGTACCAATCAGGTCTTTCTTGGCAAGTTTAGGGATGAAACTCATACAATTAACCTAATAGGCAGAAGAAATAGACTAAGTCCGCAACTGCGACATTGTCTTTGTCCAATTCATTCATGGTAAACATATTTGTGCCAGTTTTTTGTGTGTCTATCTTATCTGCTTGTCTCCTTAAAGCATCACTTAAGTAATCTGAGTGACTATGACACAAATATTTGCTAGACTTCAAAGAAATGCAAATTGTAAAGTACAATTGATATCATTGTTGTTTGAGGCAGTTACTTATTATGCATGTAGGTATTTATTGTACATTCCATGGGACCTTTTGTGTAAGTGCAAACAAAACAATATGTATATGGTATTGTTCACCACATCTCTCTATACTTCAAACTTAGTATTTAAAAATAGTTTGCAGTAAGTTTGTCCCTCACTGTTAGTCTTATTAAAACATTGTCCAAATGAAAGTGCTTCAATGATAGAAAAAAAGCATTTCAAAAGAAATATTTAATTAAGTCATTTTAGCGATGTTTACATTACAATTATACCAAAATCGCATTGCATTGCTGCATTTTAAAAACACTGCATTATGAAAATACCAAAACAGTTGTCAAGAAGTTTGAATAAAACAATTTTAAAAGGGTCACAGTGGCTCTACGTTGCACAATAATTGCTGCAGACATATAGAAAAAGTGAGAATGGAATATCAGCAACAGACCAGAAAAAATTTAATAATTATGTGCACACAAGCGCCATTGGACAATCAGTTAATTATTTTTTAATACATGGCCAAATGTGGAAAATGGCCAAAGCCCCTGGTGGCCATGTTTTCTGATGGAACAAAATTCTTAACCACATTTGATAGAGATCAGCCACCCAAAAAACTTGTAAACCAATTATCTAGGTACTAACTCTTGTAAGTTCTAATATGTTTAAAAAAAAAGATCCAAAATAACCATAATTATATAGAAAATGTTCTTGCCACTGCCAGCCAATTTTTTTGACAGACCAAAATTCTTTTAATAATCTTGATACAGAGCCACCCAAGTAAAATATATACCACATATCAAGGCTCTAGCTCAATGTAGCTTCTGACAAGAAGATATTCAAAGTTTTCCTATAAATCTATGTAAGAAAAATGGCCACACCCCTAGCGGCCATATTTTTTTATGAATCAAAATTCTTACGTTTGGTTGCATTGGGGCCATTGGTTTCATCGGAGATGTTATTTGAAAAATATTGACAGACTTGTAATGATTTATAACACAAATTGAATATAATCTCATTACACTGCATTATAACGATAAATATCTAGAAGTTTGGATAATCATCGAAAAAAAATAATGAAAGAACAGAACAGGAACATAAAGGAAGCTACTTTGTCTCCATTTTAAGTAACCCATCACAGTTACACTTCCTCATTTCTGATTAACTGACACACCTAGGGGTATAAAAGCAGACTGATAGTTTCTTTTATTTCCATGGCGTTTCATATTTTTTAATGGTTTTGAGGAAATTTCAGCATAAATCGTGGCTGACATGGACGTGTTTATGACAGCAATTTCTGGTCGAGCTTCCACTTTCCGGGAACCAATACATCATTTCTGAGCATCCGCATCGTTAGAACTAACTAGTGGTCTTGAAGATATTTTTTTTTAATATTCGATCTTCAGCATTTAAAGAATGTAATAAATAGCAATGATCCACTCAACTTGAAGCAACTAAATCATGAACACTGACAGCATCTTCGATGGATTTTTTCCGAATTTGGCATTCCTGCCTTATGTAATGAATGACCAAATTAATTGAAAGCACCACCATTCTTAATTTGCTCATTTATTCTCCCCATTAAAGACCAGCCCTTAGTGCAGAAATTAGTACATAATCTTGTAGAAATTATTGTTTTCAAAAATAATTCTTTGGTTATCTGTTGTTTCTTCCTTCTTTGAATGTGTCCAGACATAACTGATTACGGATCCATTCCCTATTTTGACTGGGCCCTTCACAGTTACAAAATATGTCAGTTTTCAACCAAATTTTCTGTCTGTTCTTGTTAATTTCGTATGTCATTTTAATATTCACATAACACGAAACCATACAGCAATGTAAAAGGCACCATTTACTGTTAAGTCCAAAATTTTACCAAACAAAACAGCGTCCACTGTTGAAGAAATAATATATGCAAAATAATGAGCACAACTATAAAGGGGTATACTGTGGTTATGAGAATGCTAAAGGATTAAACATACATTTTTTAATCATAACAACAATTGCCAAAGCAGTTTTTATGAGCAATAAGAAAAGAAAAATGAATTTATTGTTGTTAATTGAAATTCTCAATTTGTTTGGTGTTGTGACTTTTTTTTTTCTCTTATTAGATTTCGCGATGCAGAAATTCACAAGTTGTTCGAAACTGGACCCACTCATAAAATGGGGACAAAAGACCTCTGTATCTACTCTACTAGAAAGCTGAGTTTGAACTAAGCCAATTAACAAACTCAGCATCTAAAGCAGTTTGTTTTAATATGCATAAATTCAAATCGCATGAGTGGCTTAAAATGAGCTAACGTTATTACAAATCCTGTCAGATAATTATAAAAACAGAGTCATTAGACCAAATGCACTGGAGTGGGAATGACCCAGCCATTGAGTTAAGATTCAATTACGCGTCACTGTCGTTCGCCAATAACTCCTTTATGACAAATATGGAGGTAGCAGTGTTATGAATGGCATGTCATTAATCCTTTTTAAATCCTCACTAACTACCCAGCTCCCTAATAGATAGGGGACAGAATCAGGGGCCATCTGGTTGTCTAAGAGACACACAAGCCTTTGACCTTTGTCTGGGGAATGTGACTAGTATGGTCATATGACCTCTAAAGTCATCAGGTGAAGTTATTACACTTAAATACATCTTGTGGCTTTAGATCTAGCTACGACTTCCCAGAGGCAGAGCCAGAAAGTTTTGGTGGGGGTGGATGGGTAAGAATCAAGATCCATTCAACTTTATCACAGTAAACACTAGATATATATACAGTAAGGGACCCTAACTTCGACTGAAGCAGTCAACAACAAAATTTTAACTGTATGACCTTCATTTTTGTCACTTGACCTTTGTTCAAGTTCTTGTCATGTGACCTTTGTCAGTCTATGGACCTTAGTTTAAGATTAAACAAATAATGTAACTTACATGTTTACGACGATTACTAGTAATTCTTTTACCCAGGAAACCATATCTGCCAACTTTTTATCAGTGGATTAACTAACTATAACTAAGCGATCAGAGACAAAAAATACATGGCAGACTCCTTACCATTTGCCGATGTGACTTTCTGGACACAAAATCAAACATCACAGAAGAGCTGTTAGATCTACATTTGTATGTGTGTGTTCTTAATAAAGTCAAGTCTATATATAATACCTATAACTTGACCATTAGCGATTGTACAAATAGAACCCAAAGTTCCTTTAACCTTTCTGCAACAATCCTTCAAGTGCAAGATTTATGGCTCGACAGATATTTACACTGATAAATTCTTTGACTTAGGCTACTTAAGGAAGTTAAACACCAATTTAAAAGTCTGTAAGTATTTTATAGTCACAGATCCATGTTTGTGAAGAACAAACACTGGCAAGGAGGGGGTCAGAGGTTAGGGTGGACGCCAGACTGGTTCCAGAATGATTCAAGGATACTCAAGACTCAGTCCCTAGTTTTAAAGTAGACTGGTCTTCAAACAAACCAGCAGGAAGCGCAACTTGACCTGGATTGTTTTATTTGTGTTGATTTAGATTTTGTTAGATAATAAGTCATATTTTACCCAGGTTAAATGGCATATTGATGACTCTTAGTCAGGTTTGAAAACCCACCTATTTATTTAACCTGTTTGTTTACTTTCGTTGAATTTGTCAACAAGACAATAACTATGTCAAATCACAAAACATTTCAGGTGAAACTGGGTCTAAATGATTTTTGTTAGGTTTATAAAACTCATTGATTGTCTTTGATTAGTTAATTTAATTTTCAATTTATTATTAAATTATTTCAGTTAATGATTATAAGGTAGATATGGTACTGCCTTGATTGTGATAGCATGTTGTGCTTACTTGAGACCATAATATGAACTGACATGATTAGCTAAGCATAAACATGAGAAGACATCAGACAAGAAATTTCAACAACTTGTAGGGCTTAATCTTGGATCAAATCAGCAACTTCTGGAACCCAAGCTTCTACCTGAGGCTTTATCATGTTCAATTATGACAAAATTCGTCATTGTGATGTTTTATACAACATATGAACACAATTATGCTTATTGTAGCTATGACTGGCTATCATCAGGGGTGGCGAAATCAATTGTCCGAGTTGTCCGAGTCGTACATTTCTTGTCCCGGACAAGTTACTTTTTTCAATTGGCTTGTCCGTGGACAAGTGAAAAAATCCAATTTCTAAGTGTTGAAATTCCCAAAAATAACTTTTATTTCCCAAACTGAAACATAAGACTAAAAGCATTAAAAGATTTGTTTACGTTCGTAATTGTGATATGATAAATTTGACTAAACATGAAGTAATTACATGATAGTTTTATGGTTTAACAGATTTAAGTGATTATTAAATCATTGTTGTTAAAATACTTGTGTTTTTATTAATGAATGTACTGACAAGTAGCGCATTGGTACGGACAAGTACATTTTTATAACCACTTGTCCGTGGACAAGTAAACATTTCTGAGATTTCGCCACCCCTGGAGCCTATCATTGTGGCAAATGAATCCCTAGCAAATGCCCAGCAAGAACCACTGGCACACTGCTGGTTAGTTGGAAAACCTGTGCACATAATAAGGAACCTTAAAAATGTTCTTGTTGTGATAAAGGCAAGAAATACTGACTTTTCCAAATAAATTTTGTATGTTTATTACAAAATAAAACCTATCAACTAATAGTTTTAACAGTTAATGACCCATCTACAATCAAGACTAAAAACTTGAATTCCAAGAGAAAATTCCTTAGAATCTTTTGTAATAAATCACTCATTTAAGACGTATAAAAATGAAACATTTCTAGAATCCATTTCAGAACAAAGACTAGAATGCAAATTGTCCTAGTCAGACTGTTAGAATTAATTATCCCAAGATCAAAGATTATGTAAATAGTTTGCATAATTTAGCACTTTTCCTTTTTAATCTTAAGTAGCTCTCTTCTGAAAACAAAAGCTCAGCATATTTTTCCATGAATAGTCTCTGAAAACAGAAATTTGAATATTTATCCACAATTAATATCTGACAAGTTATGCAGTATGAGGAATTATCGTAATCAGCAAAATTTCTGAGAGATGTTCAAAAATGTAAATTTAAAACAATAACTCGAGAATAATGTGCCTGCAATGTTTGGACACTGAGGAAAATGAGAAGCAAGGAATTTTTAAGGCCCCTTGGGGGTTGGCTAGCAGGCCCATCTTAGGCTTAAGTTATTTTCCGATAATTAGTGACTGTCTCTAAAATAACCGGACAAGATTTAATGGACTGTGAACCCTTCTATCATAGAACTCCATATAAGGAAATAAATATGATACTAACAGCTATATTAATGCCATAATTTTTAACAAAACCTTATCAAATTAGTACTCATAAAATTACTTGGTGAGACAATTCAAATGAGTCCCAGGAAAAAAGGTGATGTTTTAAGGAGAAATAAAGGTATAAGCCTCAAAAAATACCTTTCTCATAGAGTAAGAAGTCCTGATAAATTAAATTATAGCAAAGATCAAGGGGAGAAAAATAAAAAAAAAAACAATACATGATTATTTTGTTGGCCTTCATTGACTTGCACTTCAGTATGATGTTTTTATGTTATCAATAGATTTCTACCCATTCTTCAGAAATGCAACTAGCCTTGTCCTTATTAAAAAATACAATGAGAGACATTAATGAACAGTCTCCCTTGAATAATGCCTAAATGCAAGTAGGTCCTTTCATTTGTTTTACTTGGTTGTTATGCTTGTGCTCTTTGGAGTGTATGTTGACTTGTCTGCCTTTCTTATGATACCCAGGTTAACCATCATCAATAAACATGTCCATTTTCTTTTTTTAATAACATATCTCTATAAGTATTTAAATTAATTTCAAGCTTAAATTTATGCAAAAGTAAGAAATTGCCTGTTTGTTATTGTAATATCTACAAAAGAACAGGCGACAAAGTCCAAAAATTTCAACTACAAGGACCTACCTACTGTTTGGAATACCTAGGATATTAACTAACAAGGAAGACAATTTCCATTTCACCAATGTACCTCTTTCTGTAAATAAGGAAAACATTCAGAATTAACATCCTTTCACACTAAAACAAATTAAGTTTTGTTAATGTTATTTCTTTGTGTTCCAATTAAATGGTAAATATTTTCTCAAGAAAATCTTTTTAAAAAAATGTTTAAAAAACTATCCCTATTACATTAAGTAACTTGTTTTCAAGTTTGTTGCTGTTGCCTTTCATTAACTTAGTGGATTCTCTGTAGTAAGTCATCACTGAGTTGTTCAATGACTTGTTATGTTGGTAAATTGCTTAGGGATGCAGGGAATACTTTGTGTTGATTGTTACGAAAATACCAAATGAAAAACATACAGATACAAATTAGTTTTCACTGTCTGAAATGCTCTCATAATTAAAATAGGTGCGTAACAATGTTTAGATGCCGCCTGAAAGAGTTATTTTATTATTCCAATTTGGCTGGAACATATGCAGAATTGTATTGTTAGTTATGTCACTTTTTTTTATATTTTATTAATGAAAGTAAATTTAACATATCTGATCTTGGAAGTACAAGATTGAATGCAAAATACAAATAATACATACAAAGAATTAATACACTTTATCACATTTCCTGTAAAAGCAAAATATTCATAAATTTGACATAAAATATCCAAAGAGTGAAAACATGTTCACCATGGAATACTAATAAAAATTTATGCAGTAATGCAATAAGAATGAACATTATAGAAATTGCTATTGGATTGTTTACATGTTTCAATATTTCATTATTTTTGCAGATTTCCATTGATTTGATTTGTATTTTCAACAACCAGTAAAATTTTACTACCAATTCCTTATTATAATATTCCATGCCTGCTTTGTTTTGATATGCATGCTGAATTGATATAACAAGGCTCATTAAAGTACATTGTTTTTGTTTTGTTTGTTTTGATATACATTTCAGCGACATGTTTTTGGCCATTATCGAGACTTCCAGCTTTCTTTTTTAGTGAAGGAAGACCCTAAACAAATGACTGGGTGGTTTTCATTATTTATTTATTTATTGGGTTTATCGTCCCACCAACAGTATGACAGTTATCTGGAGAGGGTGTCCACTTGAAGCAAATATGGTGCTGCCTTCACTGTGTATAGCATGGAATGGACATCTGGCATGATACCACACCCAGCCACATTATCCTGACACAGGGCCAACCAGTTGTGTAACTACCCTCAAATTTGCTTGAGCATTAGTTAGCAACGGACCTATATCGCTACCATTTCTTATGACTATGGTATGTTGCGTGCCAGGCTCGTACCTGGGGCCTCCCGTACCTGAAGCCGACACAGTACCAATTACTCTACCAGGTCTGGTGGGTCTTTATTAAGTACTGGCATCAAGGGGGACTTGAACCCATATAAAGATGGCCAATTATTGCAAGAGGAGTTACAAATTGCTGCCATATTGTGTAACGGTCTGTATCGGCCAAGACTTTGTTTTCTTTATTGAGGAAGCTTTCTTAGATTGAATTGTATTATTGGTTTTACCCAAGCACTTTTGGGGGATTTTTCCACAACCAATGGCAAGAAGTCCCCTCATGAATACTACTGCAGATCTGAATATCATCAGTGTGTACTGATACACTAAGCATACAAAAAAATCTAAGTTCTATGTGCATAAAACAATAAATAACAATTCAAAATATTTTACTACTATTCATTATCCAGCCATAATTTACTCAGGAAGTAATCAAAAACAATGGTCATAGTGTCTGGCGATTAAAAAACTCACAAAATAAATACTACATGTACCACTATTTTACTATTAGAGCTCAAAGTATTTAAACACTGCTCGGAGTAAATATATATTGACACATTAAAAGTGGTATGCAACAACTAGCTTATATCTAATACATGCAAAAACATCTTATGCCTGCTCTAGGGAATTTGTGCCTAAATACAGTATTAACTTAATTTTTAATTTAAGTAAGGGTTGTTTAAAACATTACATCACTTGTTAGACAGTTAAAAACAACTCGAAATTTATCATTTTAAATGTCCATTATTTCCAAATCTATAAATGAGCATGATGGGGTGTTCAGCTAAAAGTAGATACCAATGTAAAAACTGATCACCGTATGATCATGTAACATGATCCTAAAACTAAGAGGTCATATGGTTTTCTAAGTTCAAAAATAGCTAGCTTACTTGGTAAGGCTCGGATAGGAAATACATTTTGTTAAAGACATGTGGGGCTTTTTGCCTACTTTTCACAAGCAGGGCACCAAAAAACTGCATTTTATGGGATCTATCCAGGTAACAATAATTTATTTGGTTCCATTAGAGAAATAACACCTTTACCAAATATATACACTAAAACCACTTTTTTCTAATGGAACACAATTTAATAAAAATAAAAACAACATCAATAGTCAAGGATGTATGTTGTCTGGATGTGGCAACAATGTTGGACCCTGAACTTGCTAAACACTAATAAAGAAGACTTAGGCAAGATCGAGGCACGGAGCAGTCTGATCAGGACCTGCTTTATTTGCTTCTGATTGAGTCTCTAACAATATGTTTCTGAACCTAAGCATCTAGATGTAAGAAATAATCAAGAATAAGTATTGCTTCTTAACAAAATCTAGCATGATTGTTAGGGTCTATCTATGGGTGACACAACAATTTTCAAGCTATCTCTCTCCACCACTTCCGAAACCTTCTTCACCTTGTGTATCGTTGACATAGGAATGCCTACACTAATTTATGTCATATTATTTAACAGTTGTAAGCAACTATCTCCCTCATATCACCCTGCACAAATAAATTCAAGCCTCATTGTGGCAAAGGTCAAGTGTACGAACCCATATATAAGATAAGATGCAAGCGGCAGTCTGCAGCTATCATAGGCAAGGAGAGACCAATGAGACAAGACAACAACTGTGACAATGAACAGGGACAGAGTGGGGTCCAGTTGACGCCTACCATGGTATCATAGCTACCATGTACACCCTACTGCACTGTCATCAACATTTTTTGTCATTTCTTGGCTAGTAGGCCTGCTTATGGTTAAATCATGCTATGGTAAAACCCTGCTATGGTTAAACTCTGCTATGGTAAAACCCTGCTACAGTTAAACCCTGCTATGTTAAACTCTGCTATGGTTAAATCCTGTTATGGTAAAATTCTGCTATGATAAAACTCTGCTATGGTAAAATTCTGCTATGGTTAAACTCTGCTATGGTAAAACCCTGCTATCGTAAAACTCTGCTATGTTTAAATCCTGCTATGTTTAAATCCTGCTATGGTAAATCCTGCTATGGTTAAACCCTGCTATGGGAAAACCCTGCTATGGTAAAGCTCTGCTATGGTTAAACCCTGCTATGGTAAAACTCTGCTATAGTTAAACCCTGCTATGGTAAAACTCTGCTATGGTAAAATCCTGTCATGGTAAAACCCTGCTATGGTTAAACCCTGCTATGGTAAAACTCTGCTATGGTTAAACTCTGCTATAGTTAAACCCTGCTATGGTAAAACTCTGCTATGGTAAAATCCTGTCATGGTAAAATTCTGTTATGTAAAACCCTGCTATGGTTAAACCCTGCTATGGTAAAACTCTGCTATGGTTAAACCCTGCTATGTTTAAACCCTGTAATGGTAAAACTCTGTTATGGTGAAACTCTGCTATTGTTAAACCCTGCTTTGGTTAATCCCTGCTATGGTTGATCTTGTTAAGACAGTTCACGGAAAAATTTCTTAAATTGTACAATAATCCTCTTCAAGTGTCAACTTCCTGTGTAAAACCAGTACCTCAGGCGGTATCTAATAAACTCCAAACAGAGCTTATAAAGTAAGTAGAATGCAAACCCTTAGAATAGGATGTGGCAGGTTAAATCACAATTTAAGCCATGTACCAAAGAGGGATAAATAAGTCAAAAAGTAAGATAAGTTGTTTTTTCTATTCTTAGATGTTGACAAATTTAACAAGTTTTTAATATGAGTATAATATAGTTTTTGTTTGCATTCACTAATGTTTTACCCAAGAATGACTGACCCACAGCCATAGACAAGACGTCAACTGTCATGTTGAACAGAGGACAAAAGGGTCCCATTGACACCTACCACAGTATCACAGCTACCATACACACCCTGATGCAGTGTCATCAACATTACAGTAAATTCTTGGGTTCCTTGCAGCATATCACAGCAGTATACCAGCCTAAATGGAGTTTAATTCCTAATCTGCCAGACTCAAAACCACCAAATCTTAGTAAATTATAAAGTTTCCAATGAGTCAGTATCGCTGATCATTGACATTAAAGAAGCCAAAGTAAAGGATAATGTGCCTTAAATAGTATGGCATTGTAAAGTTCTCGCTGGGGATTGAACATTTTATACACCATACATATTCTAACACTTCATTAAAAAAGACAAAAACAAAAAATGACACAATTCACACCCTCATCGTCACATGTCTTGAATACATATACCTGATACTTTTCAAAGGGTCTTTCACCATTTTCAAGCACGTCAAATAATCTTCAAACAAACATATTACTTTCTATTTCAGCTCCATTTCTTCTCTTTTATCAAAGAAAACAATGCCAACTAAATATATTGGTCACATTTTATACTCTTACACACAAAAATTAAAAAGTATAGGTGTTTAAATCACTCACAGTATGCTTTTGTCATAAATATATCTTTAAATTTCACTTTCAGAAGTATTTGATGTAAGAAATGGGCGTGCATAAGCTATCATGTTATCTTAAAACAACATTTATTCCCCGGAAACACTTTTAACACTCACCCAAAATCAATATCCTGATTCCCCGCTTGAAAAACTGAACAAATTTACTCAGTCAAATATGATCGGAATAAAACCATGTGAGCAAACAACAGGATGCCATTTGGCGAGGAAATCTCCAATGTTTGAAGAAGTGGTGAAACCCAATGTCAACAAGAAAGGCACAGTAATATGTGTTAGTAAGCACCTGTAATTTGTAATGTTATGTCAAACATGATCCCCATTCATTTGTGAAGGGATACTGGTAATTAAACTTTTGGCAACTTTTGACAATTTTGAGTGGAAAAATAACAGATAGATTATCAGTGGTAGTAAGTGAAACATTTGCAGGCTGCTAAGATCCATAGCAGAGATATAGAAATGTTTTAAAATTACTAGCTTGGCATTCATTGTTCATCCATTGCTTAAAAGGGTCTAGCCTAGAATCTAATCTGCGGGCCAGAAACTGTGACTGATTGTGTTATTATGTCGTGTTTTATGTCATTGCATGTAATCATGGTGAAAGCAACCCTTTTTTTTCCCTCTACAAGCATAGTTTTTATTATTATGTATTTCTAACTGAAACTGTGAGTGGGGGTTTATAACCTGTAACTGGTTCATTGTTTCTAACTTGCAACTACATCCAAACTCAACCAGTCCTAGAGATTTGAGAGCGAACTGATGTGGATCTTGACTATTCTTTTAACTTTATTTAATACATATGCGTATAGAATTGTACTTGTGAGTATAAACACTACCTACACTGTTTGCATAAGCTATATTAATTTGTGTCTAGCAGGTTGAAGAGTTTGAGCTTGACCAAAATAATGCTGTGGATACTTAATATTTTTATCCCAATGACTTATCAGTAAAGATAGCATAGGTATAATACCTCCTACTCTATACAAAGACTGGATGACCATGTTACCATATGGCACGTTAGTTATCAAGCTGGGACTCTGGGTCAACCCTCAGCTAGGGTCCTATTAATTCAGGCTGACATTCTGGTGTGACTAGAGATACCCAGGTAACACAACAGGAAGCACCCATGATTGAGCAGTTTGAGTCCCTGACTTGTAACTCCTCAGTCCATCATTGCTCAGATTCAAGTCCTGATCGTGGTGAGAACTTTCACATAGGGAGGTTTTCCAGCTAACCTGCAGTGTGCCGGTGGTTCCATCCAGTCACAAGTCTGGGGTCTTCCTCCGATAGTAAACAAAACAACAACAAAAACATTTCTTTATGAGGGCTTAGAACATTAGTGGTATAAATGCTTCTTTCTTCAGTGTCATTCAGATCAGTTATGCTCTGATAACTGGACATTATTATACACTACACTAACATTGCAATAAATGATTATTGTCTCATTCAAAAGTCAAAACATTAGGAGCTATTTAATCAATTTAATTTAATTTAATCAATATATATAATATAAGGAAATATCCCATGGGCGTCCATGAACATGCAGTTAGCCACTAACTTGTCATTCTTACAAGGCCCTTTCTGCTTGTATTTTACCGGCCGCAATAGCTCAATTGGTAGAGCATCAGCTAGCGGATCGGGAGGTCAAGGATTCAATCCTCGGCCCGGTCAAGTTAGTAGTAGTGGATTCCCTCCTAACGCTAAGGGCTAAGGGGACAGCATTATGCCTGATGCGTCAGGGTCAGCTGGACCAGGCAGGTTCAGTCCCTGGGCACCTCATAAGTACCCCTGTACTATAATGATAAAAATGTCGCTGCACAGTATCGGCAAAAATGCAGGCAATCCCATCCCATTCCTGCTTGTGTTTAAGTCAAACAGTGACCTTTCAACTAAACTGTGGTGCATCAGTGGTTCTACCCTGAGAAAATTGTCATGGGCATCTTCACAATGATGCACCGCATGTAATTTATATTTTTTTTAAAAAGTGTTATTTTTTAAATTTCCATAATTCATATACATTTATTTTAAATGATTAAATACAAAAATGGAAACAAAAATATGAAAAAAAAATACTTCCCAAAATGAAAAATAATAAGAAAAATCATGGAAATAGAAATTATCTGATATATCATTTGATAAGGTATCATCCAATATCATAACACTCCCCAAGAAAGCAATTGGTGGCTAATTAATTCTTTAAAAGCTAGAGAAAAGAATTTAACATTTGTAAAAACCATGTATCACTCTGAGCATTCTCTAAAACAGTCCCTAATGAGGTGATGTAACATACGGGGATGTCAACATGTCTATAAAAGATGTCAGCATCTCAGGAGAGGGCATAAAAGCATTACCTCTTCGCCTGCGAAATTTAAGTTAGTCATGCTTAGGCAAAATGTGCAGAACCAGCTCAGCCTGCTCCTGATGACAGCTGTCTCTGATCAGCATTTGGGCTTTTTGCTTGGAGTCTCTAGCAATGTGTTTTAATACTAAATTGTTCAGTTAATAAAAAAGTTAGATCCTGGCTGTGTTGCTTAAGTAATAAATGAGGCGTTGTAAGGGGTTAAGACAATCCACTCTTCAGTAACAGGCTGTATGGTGAAATCTCATGCAGGGATACTCAACGTGTTACCTGCTAGGTCAAAGCAAAAAGTGTTGATCCAGATCTGACTGCATCTGCTAGAATCTGCACTTTTTGCTGCTTAGTTTTTTTCCAATATGTCTTGTTATGTTTGCATTTAGTTGTTTACATATTGTAAGATAAAAAAAGGAATTGTTGCTAACTAACACAGCAGGTTACGGGTTAAAGAAGCTCTAATCACGAGAATTTAGTAAATGTGTGGCAATTTTACGACACTTGTCAAATAAATTAATCACATTCAGAGGGACCCCTATTTTCCAACTGCATCACTTATGGCTACAAATTCATTACTGCAAGTGAAAACTCTTCCAGTTGAATTATTTGCTTTTAAGGAAAATGTTTTTTTTATTCCATCAAACAGAAACAGTTTGAAACATTCCTTTGAAATCTGAATTTTTCACGTTTCATGGAGGAATGCCCTTGCTGTCAATCAAACAGGCTGATTCTGTACTGGTTAATGAGTTTTATTCTCATTAATTTGCTTAATTAACAGTGATTAATTTGCTGACCTCATGAAAATGGATATATTGAGTTTCTTAAAAGCTTTTAACAATAATCTTGATGAAAAACATCATTTTTGAAATGGAAACATACGCCCTAAAGCATTAGAACATCTCATTTATCATAATGATTAAGATGAAGAAAATGAAGTGCAGAAAGTGTTGATATTTTTCCTTTTCACCTCCTACTCACCATTATCTACTCCTTCAGTGTTTTATTATTCTACTATTATCCCCTTCATTATTTTAAGGGTTTTATATTTTTGGTTTTGGCTGATTCTGATAATAAAGATGACTCTTATCAAGGGCATATCCCGTAATTCTCTACCAATCCCTATATTATCGGTACTCGTCAAATTGATCTTATCGAGACAATTTTAATGAGTACTAGCAATATTGGATAGGAAGAAAGAAAATGAACTATCATTGAAGATGAATACCCCTAAATACTGCTCTACAGCAACCAATATAGCAATGGGCCATAACTCTGCAAAGCTTAGTACTTCCAAATCCTGTACAGTTTTATCCACATAGGACCAATGGTAACAAGATTTTGCACAGACAAAATCTCATATACTCTCATATACAGATGCATTGACAGACTGACTGACCAACTGACAGATATGATACCAATAAAGCACCCATATACTTTGTATCTGAGGGTATTATAAGCATTTAGTCAGAGAAATTCTCCAGTTATCTTGAGATCTTGTTCTGGATTATATTACTCATTCAATTTGCATTGTTTCTCTGTACATCTTTTCTTCCTATGCAAAACAAGATGTGCACTGCACTGCAAGCATCACCTTGTAATTTAGATTTCAGGGGTCTTCTTGCACCCATCATTTGCTGGACGTCACCAATATAAAGAGTAGAAAGTAGTCACAGAAAAGAACTCTTCAAAGAGCTGAACATCAACATGTGAATGAATAAACAACAACAGTGATAGCGATGCCATCCATGGGCGGAAAGTACTGCTTTTTGGGTGGTTTGTTTTTGTTCATTTTCTGGTCACTAGTAACTTATAAATAACCAAATCATATTTTATAGCAAGATAGGGTATTTTGCCACAAAATCCATGTCTATTTGTTTGCAAGTTCCTATTGCAGTGACTGTATTATGTGGATTAAAGTAACGCCCTGCTCTATTTCACAGAAGAAGAGCAAATCTAATTGCTGGGAGGCTTCTTTAGTGCTCTGTAGGTCAGCTTAAAAGACAGATTCAAGTTTTCACCTACTCTAATCAATGCTGCTAGAGGCTGAGGAGTTACAAATCCATTACGCTGACCACTAAGCAACTGTGGACCTCTACAAGTTCTGGACTGGATATGCACAGCACAGTCTTCAAACTAAGAGCAAAGCACAAAGAACGCAAGCAACCCGACTTTCTTGTGCTCTCTGAGCCCCAGACTGAAAACTCACCCAGCCACAAATTTGCACAAGATCTGGATCACAATAGAAATACCAAATGAGGCAGACATTAAAATCTATAAAGCAGCATGGTAATTCCCAAGAGATGAGACAGACTGTACCAGTGGCATTCTTGCACCCAATGAAGCATGGGGTGCATACACGCATGTCTGAATGCATTGTGACATGTAAAATCTTGCATGCTATTAATGGGCAGATGCCTTAGATAAGGGAGCCGGCCAAAGGTCAGGCCAGCATGTGCAAATTTGCATGTCAATATGCATATAGATGAGCATTTCACATACTTTTCATTTGTGGGACAATCAGGATTTAGGAAATCTAGAATCTCACTGCTTTTTAAGAATTAGCTTGGCAAATGTTTCAGCATCTGCTCATGGGGATAGTTTGTTGTTTCAAATTGTTATCATCAACTCCATCATCATCACCATCAGCGGCAGCAGCAACATCATTTTTTAATTACATCTAACTCAACTGCATATTCAACATCATTTTTAATTACATCTAACTCAACTGCTTATTCTATCAAATAAAAATTTGAACTGACAAGAATTTGTATTTCCATTTTATTTTGTACATGAGCTTATAAAAAGACAATAATATATACATTTATGTAATCATACTGGTTAATTCTGTTAAATATAAATCTTCATATATAGCCATTATAGTTCCAATGACAGAATACATATTTCTCTGATTTATCCTTATACTTCCCCTGCTATGAGAGAGCCAATGTGTCTCAGAGCACCACAGGAAAGAAATTGGAACAATTATTTGGTTCCTGCATGGAACAATAGGACAATGTAATGTGTAGTGTTCAATTCATCTTTTGCATATAAACTGATTAGTCAAAGTCAAAAAGTCTAGATCCAGACCAGCCAGTTCCCATCTGAGAGTTCGCTAATAAGGATCAGTAATCTGCTAAAATACCCAGCAAGATAATTAGTTACCCTAACTTAAAACTACTTTTTAAACTGCTGTGCATAATTTGATGTGGCATAGGCAAATGTGTGTAGATTCTGATCAGATAACATCTCCAGTAGCTGTCTGATCAGGATCTACATTATTTGTGATGGTCTCTAGCAATATGTCTAGTAAAAGACTACATTTAATTGTTTAAAAAAAATTACCATTATGATGAAAGCTTATTGATCAATATAACAATAGAGGGGTAAGTAAAACTTTGCATGTTATCTTTTGAAAATACAAGGTGATGACACAATAATGGTCTCTGTAGTGATGTCCAGTAATTTTAGTGGAGAAAGAATCCCAGATAAATGTCTTGGTAGAATCACTGTGCAAAACCGGATAGTTAGAAGACCCTTAACATGAAATCCTTTGCACCGACTGGGACTGGAACCAACACAGACGCGGTTGAGCAGTCAGAGAAGTTACAAGTCAGTGACAATCACATGGCCATGAGTGTCAACCCAGCTTTTTTACAAATTTAGAAGTTTAAGGATTATTTGTTAAGTGTTTTATTTATGATTCTCTCTCCGCCTCTAAAACAATTCATTACTGAAGCTAACAAGTCCCTAGGCCAATGCAACATCCCCAATCGGCCACAATTTAAATGTGTTTGTCTATCTTGATAGCGGAAGTACAATGATGTATAGGAAATCATTATACACGTTATGGACATCTATCATGTTCAGGAAATGTATGGAAACATTTGGAGAAGAAAAAACCCAGAGGGAAAGCATTAATCCTTGCTTAGGATTAAGTTAAACTTATGTTTTTCATTTTTTCCCCAGGAGACTTCAGTCAACAAGAAATTGCAATAATAAATTGAGCATGCTCATTATCGTGAAAAAAATATTTTAAAAAATAGTACATATAGTAAAAAATAAATAAAAATGTATTCACATTTGATCTAATAAGTAATGTTATAATAATTTTGTGTAGAGTTTTTTCATTGCTAAACTAAAATATTATTTTGCCATTTAATTTTGCATTTTAAGTTTGATATTAATGAATTCAAGAAAAAAATTCCTTTAATAGTGGTTTTTGTCTGACACTTTCTTAGAATCTTGACTAACTTCAATATAAAAAATAAAAGAATCTAAGATATTTTTCATTTCTATTTATGATGTTACTTTTTATTTATGTGGTTCTTCTTCTTGTTTTCATGGCAACCTAGTAAAACAATGCATCTAAACTTAAAAATACAATAAAATCAGAAACATTTTTTCATTTGGTTATCAGAGTTGTTATGTACTTATAAAGTCCTATCTTGTCAATACTGCTACATCTAAAGCCTGCTTAACACAAATTGACCAGACTTAGGCAGCTAGTGTAAGATCCAGATCAGCAACTCTCTGCTGAATGTATTTTTAACTGGGTTTTAAGGCACACCTGACACTTGACATGTCATACAGCACCGAACTCCCTGCTGAGAGCTGTATGTTTAGGGACAACACTATTTACTGCTAAGTCCTTTTTGAAATGCCTCTTGCTCCTTACGCATGAGTTCTTTTCAGCTATAACCTAGAATTGAGTGTTGGTTATCTACAGAAAAAGTGTAAAAAGAACAATTTCAAGAGGCCCTGGGTTCGAACCTGGGCCGAGATATACTAAAGTTATAAAAAATTGTAGCGGATTAATGCTCTTCTTAATGGTCAAGCAAATATAAGGCTAGTTTAATGATTGGCTAGCCCAGTGTAAGGATAATGTGACTGGCTGTGGTATCATGCCAGGTGTTCAATGCATGCTATATACTGTGACAGCAGTACTGTATCCGCCTCAAGTGGATGCCTGTTCCAGATAACTGAAATACTGTTAGTGGGACAATAAAGCCAGTAAACAAACATAAACTTAAATACTTCTGAGGACCATAATTCTCATTGTCTGTTGAATCTAAACAGTAACATAAATTCAATACCATGAAAAAATAAAAAATTATCACAATTTTTGTCATCTTTTTTTTTTTTATCAGTGAGTACCAGTTTCATTTGTTTATCGAAGGTGACATGTACTTATCCATTCTTATCTTGTCAATACAACTAATGCTACAGTGAATTCAAGTGGAATTATGGGAGATTACGGCTCCATCGTGCAGGTGATTTCATAGAAGATTGTCGCTGTTGGCAATGTGGACTGGTTAACAAGTGTTTTATCTGCGAGGAAATTGGACTGGTTCTCCAATAAACACAGGCTAATACAGTTTAGATTGTTTGCCCAGTGGTCATGCTAGGAATTGGACAGTCTGACAAGATGAGAAGCATGTACCGTATATTGACTTCATATATTAAGCACATATATAGTAGAATGACAGCAGCCATTTCTAAAGTCCATAGATAGTCATACTATATTTTAAACCTGCAAGCACCTGCAGCCATGTATCTCACATACTTGCAATTATCCATCTACCAGGTCTATAAACTATTATATCTAAAACAAAATCTGCTGATCTGGCTAAAAAAGAGCAAACAAAACAACATCATCTGCCCCCTAATCCCCCCTCAGTAAAACACATGCCACTTATAATTAGGCACCAAGGCAACAGGGCACTGTCTCACGCCATATTTCAGACTCATCCCAGGCCATTCTGCCTGTGTAATTAATCTAATCCAGCCTGTATTGACAGATACAACATCCCAAAGGGACCAGTGATGTCCAGTCATGAGCCCAGGACAGAGTTATGAACCTTTACCAGCAAGAATTATTGACCCTGATGGCCCTAATGAAACAAGAAACTGTGACAATCTTACTTAATGGTAATGGTGTTGCATGAATAAGAGAGTAATTATTTTTCTAGGAGATTGAATTCTTGTTGTTATTTTTCTATTTGGAGATACCCAGTCTTAATCTTATGAGAGAGTTATGGGCCCTTTCCATCAAGACAAATTGGCCCTGATGGACATAATAATACAGGGAGTTCTAACTTTTTTATTTCATCATGTATGTATTGAACAAATATCTAAAGGGAATTATACTCTGGTTTCTTGACAATATGCTGACACCAATTCATGAACCAAGAACCGAGTTATGTCAAGAAAATACAAGGACTAATATCCATTATATTATTTAAATTAAAATGGTGTTGGGATTAACTGAAAAATACTTTTTGCAGGCATTGACTTTGTAATGATTTTAGCAACAGTTATATAAGTTAGGACTTACTCACAAAGTTCTAAAGACTAAGATTCTTGACATTTAAAAAAAAAAAAAATAAAAAATATAAATATTTAGATATAATTTGAACATGAATTGTAAAATAATTGAGATTGGATTTTGTCATAATTTGTAAAAATAATTATCACAAAGCCAATTTTGACAATTCTAATTCATATAAACAACCATAAAGTTTTTAGAAAGCTAAGGAATGTTAACAACATTTATAATATTAAATCCAATGACTACAAAATTGAAAGGTCTGAATAATTAATTAAAATATTTTGAATAATTAAAGTTAATGGAATTAAGCAATTGAAAGTCATGTCAAGTTATAGATATGAAGATAAAAATGAAAGAAAAAGAAAATCAATAAAACATTTGAATGCAGTTAAAGCAATAAATATAAAGTAAAACAAAATAAAATCAAGTAATTGAATAAATGAAAATCAAATATTGCAATTGAAAGTCAAATAATTGAAAACTATGAAGAGCAAATAATCAAACAATTGTCATGTTTGCCTTTCCTCTCTCATGTCTGAATTAAACAAACAGTTAACAAAAGTCACATCACCTGAATGTCAGTGCAGGGGTGTATCTAGGGGGTGGTGGGGGATGCAACCCCCCACCACATAAAATAGGTAAAAGAATAGAGCTGTGAAAGAACATACTTGTAGGCTTAAAAATTACTAAGCTTTTAAAGTAAATTTTGTCTGTAACTGCTTATGTAGAAGTAAGGGTCCCTTACTGTGTATGTATATATATATATATATATATATATATATATATATATATATATATATATATATATATATATATATATATATATATATATATATCTTGTAGGCTTAAAAATTACTAAGCTTTTAAAGTAAATTTTGTCTGTAACTGCTTATGTAGAAGTAAGGGTCCCTTACTGTGTATGTATATATATATATATATATATATATATATATATATCTTGTATTTATGATTCATATCAACACACACACACCCCCCCCCCCCCCACCCACCCAAAAAAAAAATCTTCTGGATCCGCCCCTGTGTCAGTGTAAGCTACATGTAATGAAAGTGCTGAAACATTTACCACTTAAAAGCAGTGAATCCATAAAACACAGAGAGAATATTAAGAACTGATATTTGACCATTTACAAATAAATTGAAATGTTGAATAATAAAGAGCATTTCACACAAAGGGATTAACATAAATAAAACTATTTTCATACCAATTCATAATTTGATAAAAGACAATAATGAACAATGATCTTGGAGTTCTAGAAAAGTTTTGTCAGTTGAATAAAACTTTGCCTGATCTAACAGATTTTAATAGCTTGATGGTTAAATATTTTTAAATTTCTATGGTGAAGACTGGCATAAGCAGTGATTAAATTATATGCCATTTTTTGTCTGAAAGAATGTCTATAAGACATTGAAGAGATTAAGTTTGTTTATAAATGCTTTAACTGAGAAAAAATAGAATACTTCTCATGTATTTATTTTATTTCTGAAGGAATTGTTTCATGAAAATAATGATGCAACAACAAAAGCTTAAATCATTTTGGAAGCCATACTCTGGTGAATTCAACTACAATCAGTCCTGGTATAAGTTTTTAAATGACTATAATTTAACAAACAACCTACAACTAAACTGTCAATTATTTTTGGTAGCATTCAATCATCACAGAAAACATATGTCCAGCAACATGATACACAGTCTGTAAATCAGCAACCAGTCCATCAGTATTACATGGAATTGCCATAGCAACCATGCCTAGCAACCATATAGTATAGACTTGCAGCCACTATGGTCACATTGGTCATTTTGCTAAATTTATTATTTATTTTCAGTTATTTCAGATTCTCTTTATATCTGTTTTGAAAGGTGGGGGGCAGGGTAATGTCTCTTTGCAATTGCAGTTATTCGAAGATGTTGTCATCTTTAAAAAAATGCTTAACTGACTTTAATGAAAAGGAAATGTTGGCTCTATAGCCTTACAAAAAAAAAAAAACTTTTTTAAGCAGCGGCTATTGAAGAATATATAGAGGCACCTCCTTCACTGTTATAGCATTGTTTAATAGTAACAGTCTGTCAACAGGCTATTCTGTCGATATAACTTGAAGTATACACCATACATAGTGCAGCCTTTACTGTGAACAATTGTTTAATGGTAACAGGCTATCATCATTGAAATAGCCTTGGTGCTGCTTTCACTGTGAAACCAATGTTGAATAGCGAGAGGCCCCTAACAGTCTACAGACTAGTTTCCAGGTGATGTCATAGGCACTGATAAGACAGTTTAAGGCAGCCATCTTTGAAGGCAGAAGCTAATGCAGGCTGAAATCTGGAAATATGTGCTGTATTAAACACACCACTGTGTTTTTTACTTTTCAGACAATTTTACTGAATTTTATTCAAAATTTTCAGCTTTTATGAAGTATTTTAAATATCAAATCTGACAGTTTAAAAGGCAAACAAAATACAACCATAAAAGGCACACTGTTAATTTTGATTAAGGATGAGCCAATAATTATTTTTATTTCTGTATATTAATTCTGTGTGCATTTCATCAATTTTAAAAATATTGTTTTCTAAAATTATGAATTTTAAGAGCTTTTCAACGGTGTATAGCTTTTATTTGCAGACCACAAATAACCAAATTATAGGAAAATAAATCTATTAAGGGGCAATCCTGTGAAATAGCTTTAGTGCAGCCTTCACTGTGTAACCACAGTAAAATAACGAGAGGCCACTTACAGTCTGTTATGGAGCAATCTCTTAAAATAATGTATAATTCTGCCTTAATTGTGATTCTTTCAATTAAAAAGGCAAGAAACCATAGCCACATGTATAATTCTGCCTTAACTGTGATTCTTTCAATAAAAAGAAAAGAGACCATCGAAAGACAGGTGTTGCTCCCTGAATTTTGTAGACTAAAAAATGTATTGGCTAGACATGATTTTGCTTCAAGGTCGCACTGTGACCTTGACCTTTATGATAGCAACCCTAAATTTTGCACACGACAATATGTCTTGTTATCACAATCATTTCTGTG
The DNA here is from genome assembly GCA_007844125.1 of Sinonovacula constricta. Lineage (NCBI taxonomy): Eukaryota > Metazoa > Mollusca > Bivalvia > Cardiida > Solecurtidae > Sinonovacula > Sinonovacula constricta. Next base: position 35,838,441 of record CM017560.1, on the reverse strand, counting down.
AAATAATTTTAAAGTGTTAATAAAAATAAACTTATGGGCTAGACAAAATTTTGCTTCAAGGTGATACTGTGACCTTGACCTTCAAGGATGGCAACCCAAATCTTGTGCGTGACATGTGGTTTTGATATGACGATCATTCCTATCAAATAATTTAAAAATGCGACTTCAAATAACAAAGTAACGGCCTGGACACAAATGCAGGACGGACTGACGGACAGGACAAACAAACAGGGCAACTATATGAGCATAATAAATTGAGGCAAGAGATAGTGATGAAAATTTAAACAACATTTTCCCATTACAAATGGCAATGAGGACAGTCCTTCTATAGGGGTCAAAGGTCAAATGGGGGCTTTGATGGGCCTTTGCTCTTTGAAGTTTTTAGATTGTATTTGCTATTTCCTCATTCACATCAGAATTATTATGAAGGAAAATAAAAATAATAAAAAGTCAATATTTTGAAGATTTCTTATCTGGATTTGCAATATTTGCATTTTTCAAGCCCTTATATTTCTTTAATTGGAGTTACTTAACAGAAAGATTACAATGCACATGCTGTTTAATTGAGCATGCTATTCTTCTAACAAAATTGATTTAAATGATGAAATTCCAGAGCCAAAACATTAAACATTTCTTAAACACACTTCCATAACCATAATTTTCCCCATAACAGACATAAATTTTATTGGATAATTTCTCCATAAATTTGAGGTCCGTCCAATAAAATTATGAAATAGCACATATACAAAGCATTTTTTTTTTTTTTTTTTTTAAATGCTATGATTATCTGTAGGGGATATCTGTTTTCATCCATCCTCCTTCCCTATTCGTACCATGAAAGGACACAATCAAAGGGCAAACTGCATTAATTATATTGGATAATTCCTTCATAAATTTGAGGGTCGTCCCATAAATTTATAAGATAGCACATGGACAAAGCATGGTCGCTAAATGAGTGACAGTTATGGTGAGCTAACAAGACAGATATTAACAACTTGGGAGTCCAAACAAGGTTAGGAATAATCTGTCAACATTACCAACATCTGAACCCATGTGTCTGCTTACATAAAACTGTCTACTTAATAAAAAACAGTTTGCATTAGGCAGCCACAGTTGACTCATTTCAAATTAAACAAAACAAAAAAAATTCTAATAATGCTCACCCTGAAAATATTATCTTACAGTTCCCTATGGAACAATTTAAAACATTGTTAAAAAATAATATAAAAATAATAAATGAACAAGTGAATAAAAAATATCAACAATCATGAGGACAAATGTCAAAATAAAATCTCACAACTTTAAAGTATGAGGAGTGTTATAACAAGGTTCAAACATTGCCTGAAATGTTCATAAAAAGTGACTTATTACGAAATAAATAACAAAAGATGAAATTACACAGAATTCTTAATATTTCAATATCCTTTGTGATTAATTCAATTCAACCATGAATTTAAAGAAATACTTAAATATAATCAGTTTTTCATGGAGCTTGGAAAACAACAAAACCTTGAAAATGAAAAATGAAAATTACATCCATTTCTAGCCTAATGCCAATTTGAAATCATAGTTAAAAAAACCTTTAAATTATAAAAAGTCTTTAAGACTGTTATCATTTTGTAATCACAGCACAAGGAATGTGTTACTGCTTCACACAGAAAGATGCCAACCTAACAATCTTAGATTATTTCTGTCTCCTGTGCTTCAAAAAGTAGTTTAACTTTTTTCCATAATTTGATGTGACATGAAAGGTAGAGCCTGACAGTGAAAATCTTTTTTAAAGAACAAAGTCATGAAAGGTTCACATTAATATATCCAGCATGTCTCAGCTAAATGCAAATCTGGTTAGAAAATGTGTTGATTAATGAAATATGTATTTTAAAATAACCAAGTGAATGCATAAGAATACATGTTTTTTATCAGGACTTCTGTGTGAAGAAACCAATATATGGTGACAGTGACCTACTCTCTTGCAGTAAAAATGGTAAACCAGTCTAGATTCTTCACCATTAACATTCTTCTTATGTCCACTATAATGACAGCCAAATTATAAAGTTTAAGAAGGGACAGGTCATCTAATATAAAAATAATGCAATACAGAATCTTATTCAAATCAGATGTCACTGTCTCAAACTTTGACTGTTTTTTATTAAAAACACTGAATACCACAGTGCCTGCAGCGCTTTCATTTTATCTTGAATAAGATGAGAAAAAGAGGAAGGGGATGCCCATAGGACCATACAATTGGGGCACAACTGATACTGTAATGGTCGGAAATTGATTGCCTAATGTAGCCTGACCCTAACCACATTGTCAGTCTGCATAGGGTCGCCTGATGGCAGCGCCCATTCATCATGGGATGCCCATCTTTTGTGATGCCCAGTTTTGTTTAGGGAGCAGTAGTTGAGCCGTGGGTGGGGTATGGAAAAATGAGGAAGAAAATTTAAGTATGACATACACGTGAACTCTCCCACTTTAGGAGGAAGACTCCCACTTTTAGGTTCAAAATTTCTTGTGAAAATGAGGGGTGTTCTATAAATTTTTTAGAAATCTACCTACTTGGAAACAGAGAACTTTCTTCTCTGTTTATATGAAAATAGCAAATCTTCCACTTTGCAAGTGAAAATCTCCCACTTTGGCCTTGGAAAAAGTTCACACATATGGTATGATAAAGAAACCAATAAACTCGGGAAGAGTCGCTTGAGAATGAATAGAAAAGGGAAGAATAGATTAAAGAAGTACGGACAAGTAAACATGGGTGTGGTGGGAATGAGACAGGAAAATAAGGAAGTCATTGAAGACATGTAGGATATAGAAAAAAAATAATATGGAAGTTGAATAGGTTCAGAGGTTTAAAAGGCCAAAGCAAGGGTAAACTCACATTTTCCATCCCTACCCATAGCCCTTTAAGGTTGTATCCGAAAGTTTACCTGTATCGAATACACACACAGAACCTTACAGGGATATATATTTTGGGGAATAAGAGCTATTTCTACATAAACTGTTTTAGTCTATCTGAAGACAACTGTGAACACTGCCTGAAATACTAGAGAGTAAAAAATCATAAAAATTGTGCTTAATGTTTGTTCTTTCCAAATCTACAAGTAAACATGATGTGAATTTTTAGCTAAAAATAGATACATGTCAGACAGGATAATTATCCGGTTGATCATGTAGCATAATCCAAAGAGTTATTGGTCATGTGTGTGTGTGTGTGTGTGTGTGTGTGTGTGTGTGTGTGTGTGTGCGCGCGCGTGCGTATGTGTGCATGTACGTGCCTCAGACAAGAAATATGTGTTTGTAAGTACAAATAAGGTGCTATGCTTCACTTTTCACAATTATATAGTACAGGATGCAGGATATTTTTAGGTGACAACAATTCAAATGGTTGATTGAGGGATAAATGAAATCTGGTCCGAACTGTTGGACACCATATAGAACACAAATAATGAATATAGATGTCCCTACTCACAGGATCATCTCTTTGTCACCTTATCCACCCTCTCTATTCCCACTCTGCTATCTGTCTACAATATGAGCTATTCTGCTTGGCACAAATTTAGCAAGTATAGGCAAACAGTGCTGGCACATATCAGCCAGCATCCCCTGGGAGCTGTCTGGTCAGGATCTACACTGATAATTTGTATCCATATTTCTTGTGGTTATCCATATTTCTTGTGGTCTTTGCATGCCGATGTTTAAAATTACTAAGATATGCAGCATGATAAGGGTTAATGATCTTTATTCATTAGAACACAAAGACGATATTAGATAAGGGTCAGCTGATCAAATAACATTCCAAGATCTAATGGAGTGGTCTAGCCAAATTTCAGTTCAGAAGTATTGTTATTTTTTATTTTAATTTTGCATGAGCCAAGCTGTTGTCTGTAGAAATGAATGCAAACTATTATGCTGATGGGATATTCAAAGAAAAGACAAGTCTGTAGAATTTGGGGTTCTGGTGTAATAAATATACAATTATTGAGAAATAAGGAATTCTTGCATGCTATTAAAGAGTCATATCAATATCTTTAGTCACCCTGACATGATACAGTTCTGATGTCACTGTTACATAATGGCATAATGAACTGATGCTACATAACCCAAACATTAATCCAAACACATATTCTCAAAGAATCCTAATGCATGAGTTTAGGCATAAGTGATGGACTTTATATCTACAACATTGACATGACTGACCAAGGAGTGCCTGTGGAAAAGCGGTAGTCAACTACTTGTAACTCCTCAGCATGATCATGGTGTGGGTTCAAGTCCCATTTCAGAACCTGAACTTGGTGGTGATGATGGTTAGGGATGGGGTAATTTTAGCAAAAATTCCCATTGTGCTTATTAGCCAGACATCGCAAATATGAACATAACCCTATACTTGCTAGATACTGTTTCTGCGCATATAGAACATCAAAAAGAAAAGCCCACAAATGATCATGATAAGCAGATATGAATGAACCAGCAAAGAATGAATTTATCAGGCTTAGACAAATAGTGTTGATTCAGATCAGCCATTTCCTTCTTAGAGCTGACTATTTGAAGAACTATTTGCTGTTTAGTCTTTAATATGATTTGCTATGCTTGCATGTAGTAATAGGCCCAAATCTAAGAACAAAATTAAAGCCAAAGGGAGAGCCCATGGTGTAGTGGAAGTCACTGACTTGTAACTGCTCTGACCGCTTAGCCTCTCACCGTGTGCGTTTAAGACCCATTTGGGGTGAAGGCCTTAATGGGGAAAGGTCATCCAGTTGGCCTTCGGTGTGCCGGTGTTTTAACGCAGACATTCATTTGGGGTCTTCCTCCACAAAAATTGCTGGACGTCGCTAGAATGATCATAATTGGTCGCTGCGATGTATTTAAAAAAAAAAAAAAAAAAAAAAACCAACAAATAATTAAACAAAGGTAGCATTCAGACTATGGGATTTATTTAGAAAAGCTCTAAAGTAAAACTTCTGAGTGATGGCAATACTAACAACAACAACTTAATCTTGCTTCCTTATATCAGCTTAAAAAATCTACTGCAATCTGGAGTGTTATTCCAGTAGACTAGACCGAATATTTAAAAGCATCTTCAATAAAATGATACACATTTCCTATTCCTTACTTTTTTCCTAATCACATGATTTCACCCAACCAAAATGCAAACCATTTACAATAATCCCAGACAATATACTATTGTAGTAAGAAAAACTGCTGAACATTACTCTCTGTAAGAACAACAAAAGACATAACCACATGGTTTCAAACAATAAAAAATGTCCCATTACTCACTGTCAAATGAGAAGCAACAAAATAAATATCTCCAGACAATGTCTTTCTCATATTAAAACTCCTTTCCCTGCTATTCATTCCAAACCTTTACCAATTTTAAGGATTTATTTAAAGGATTTATTTAATAGTTACTTTATTAAATGACAACACAGCATATTGCTATAGTCTTGGCAGCAAACTGGACAGATCCTGAGCAGATGCTCATCTGGACCCTTGCTATTTGAGTAGGCATTTTAGATTTCTCCATAGCAGTTTAAGAGTTGAAATTTCGGCAGCAAAAGTATCAATTTATAAGCTTTTAACAGCATTGTCTAGACGAGGAGAAAGTTTAATTTACACCCAGACCATTGCTTTCTGACAGGTACAGAATCCAACCATTGTATGTATACTTCCAAGAAAGTGGTTTATACTAAGAATAACAAGGAAAAAGAACCATTCATGATAAGTGATCTGTATTACTGTTGGGAGCTATATCATAAAGTTACTAAGAATAAAAAAAGTACTTTTCTCATGACAGTTGTTAAAGACCAATATTGGGCTTAACTGATGGCAGGTTTTGAACACCAAAATAGGACTTTCCTGATGACAGTTGTTAAAGACCAAAATAGGACTTTCCTGATGGCAGTTGTTAAAGACCAAAATAGGACTTTCCTGATGACAGGTTTTGAACACCAAAATAGGACTTTCCTGATGACAGTTGATAAAGACCAAAATAGGACTTTCCTGATGACAGGTTTTGAACACCAAAATAGGACTTTCCTGATGACAGTTGTTAAAGACCAAAATAGGACTTTCCTGATGACAGTTGTTAAAGACCAAAATAGGACTTTCCTGATGACAGTTGTTTAAGACCAAAATAGGACTTTCCTGGTGGCAGTTGTTAAAGACCAAAATAGGACTTTCCTGATGGCAGTTGTTAAACACCAAAATAGGGCTTTCCTGGTGGCAGTTGTTAAAGACCAAAATAGGACTTTCCTGATGACAGTTGTTAAAGACCAAAATAGGGCTTTCCTGGTGGCAGTTGTTAAAGACCAAAATAGGACTTTCCTGATGACAGGTTTTGAGCACCAAAATAGGACTTTCCTGATGGCAGTTGTTAAAGACCAAAATAGGACTTTCCTGATGACAGTTGTTAAAGACCAAAATAGGACTTTCCTGATGACAGTTGTTAAAGACCAAAATAGGACTTTCCCGATGACAGTTGTTAAAGACCAAAATAGGACTTTCCTGGTGGCAGTTGTTCAAGACCAAAATAGGACTTTCCTGATGACAGGTTTTGAACACCAAAATAGGACTTTCCTGATGACAGGTTTTGAACACCAAAATAGGACTTTCCTGGTGGCAGTTGTTAAAGACCAAAATAGGACTTTCCTGGTGGCAGTTGTTAAAGACCAAAATAGGACTTTCCTGATGACAGGTTTTGAACACCAAAATAGGACTTTCCTGATGACAGGTTTTGAACACCAAAATAGGACTTTCCTGGTGGCAGTTGTTAAAGACCAAAATAGGACTTTCCTGGTGGCAGTTGTTAAAGACCAAAATAGGACTTTCCTGATGACAGGTTTTGAACACCAAAATAGGACTTTTCTGGTGGCAGGTTTTGAACACCAAAATAGGACTTTCCTGGTGGCAGTTGTTAAACACCAAAATAGGACTTTCCTGATGACAGGTTTTGAACACCAAAATAGGACTTTCCTGGTGACAGGTTTTGAACACCAAAATAGGACTTTCCTGATGGCAGTTGTTAAAGACCAAAATAGGACTTTCCTGATGGCAGGTTTTGTGTTTTGAACACCAAAATAGGACTTTCCTGATGGCAGGTTTTGTGTTTTGAACACCAAAATAGGACTTTCCTAATGACAGGTTTTGAACACCAAAATAGGACTTTCCTGATGACTGTTGTTAAAGACCAAAATAGGACTTTCCTGGTGGCAGTTGTTAAAGACCAAAATAGGACTTTCCTGATGACAGCTGTTAAAGACCAAAATAGGACTTTCCTGATGACAGGTTTTGAACACCAAAATAGGACTTTCCTGATGGCAGGTTTTGAACACCAAAATAGGACTTGCCTGATGGCAGGTTTTGAACCAAAACAGGACTTTCCTGATGACAGGTTTTGAACACCAAAATAGGACTTTCCTGGTGGCAGTTGTTAAAGACCAAAACAGGACTTTCCTGATGACAGTTGTTAAAGACCAAAATAGGACTTTCCTGATGACAGGTTTTGAACACCAAAATAGGACTTTCCTGATGGCAGTTGTTAAAAACCAAAATAGGACTTTCCTGATGGCAGGTTTTGAATACCAAAATAGGACTTTCCTGATGACAGGTTTTGAACACCAAAATAGGACTTTCCTGATGACAGGTTTTGTACACCAAAATAGGACTTTCCTGGTGGCAGTTGTTAAAGACCAAAATAGGACTTTCCTGATGACAGGTTTTGAACACCAAAATAGGACTTTCCTGATGGCAGTTGTTAAAGACCAAAATAGGACTTTCCTGATGGCAGGTTTTGAATACCAAAATAGGACTTTCCTGATGACAGGTTTGAACCACAGACCAAAATGACAGGACTTTCCTGGTGGCAGTTGTTAAAGACCAAAATAGGACTTTCCTGATGACAGGTTTTGAACACCAAAATAGGACTTTCCTGATGACAGTTGTTAAAGACCAAAATAGGACTTTCCTGATGGCAGTTGTTAAAGACCAAAATAGGACTTTCCTGATGACAGGTTTTGAACACCAAAATAGGACTTTCCTGATGACAGTTGTTAAAGACCAAAATAGGACTTTCCTGATAGCAGTTGTTAAAGTCCAAAATAGGACTTTCCTGATGACAGGTTTTTGAATACCAAAATAGGACTTTCCTGATGACAGGTTTTGAACACCAAAATAGGACTTTCCTGGTGGCAGTTGTTAAAGACCAAAATAGGACTTTCCTGATGTCAGGTTTTGAACACCAAAATAGGACTTTCCTGATGACAGTTGTTAAAGACCAAAATAGGACTTTCCTGATGGCAGTTGTTAAAGACCAAAATAGGACTTTCCTGATGACAGTTGTTAAAGACCAAAATAGGACTTTCCTGGTGGCAGTTGTTCAAGACCAAAATAGGACTTTCCTGATGACAGGTTTTGAACACCAAAATAGGACTTTCCTGATGACAGTTGTTTAAGACCAAAATAGGACTTTCCTGATGACAGTTGTTAAAGACCAAAATAGGACTTTCCTGGTGGCAGTTGTTAAAGACCAAAATAGAACTTTCCTGGTGGCAGTTGTTCAAGTCCAAAATAGGACTTTCCTGATGACAGGTTTTGAATACCAAAATAGGACTTTCCTGATGACAGGTTTTGAACACCAAAATAGGACTTTCCTGGTGGCAGTTGTTAAAGACCAAAATAGGACTTTCCTGGTGGCAGTTGTTCAAGACCAAAATAGGACTTTCCTGATGACAGGTTTTGAACACCAAAATAGGACTTTCCTGATGACAGGTTTTGAACACCAAAATAGGACTTTCCTGGTGGCAGTTGTTAAAGACCAAAATAGGACTTTCCTGGTGGCAGTTGTTAAAGACCAAAATAGGACTTTCCTGATGACAGGTTTTGAACACCAAAATAGGACTTTCCTGATGACAGGTTTTGAACACCAAAATAGGACTTTCCTGGTGGCAGTTGTTAAAGACCAAAATAGGACTTTCCTGGTGGCAGTTGTTAAAGACCAAAATAGGACTTTCCTGATGACAGGTTTTGAACACCAAAATAGGACTTTTCTGGTGGCAGGTTTTGAACACCAAAATAGGACTTTCCTGGTGGCAGTTGTTAAACACCAAAATAGGACTTTCCTGATGACAGGTTTTGAACACCAAAATAGGACTTTCCTGGTGACAGGTTTTGAACACCAAAATAGGACTTTCCTGATGGCAGTTGTTAAAGACCAAAATAGGACTTTCCTGATGGCAGGTTTTGTGTTTTGAACACCAAAATAGGACTTTCCTGATGGCAGGTTTTGTGTTTTGAACACCAAAATAGGACTTTCCTAATGACAGGTTTTGAACACCAAAATAGGACTTTCCTGATGACTGTTGTTAAAGACCAAAATAGGACTTTCCTGGTGGCAGTTGTTAAAGACCAAAATAGGACTTTCCTGATGACAGCTGTTAAAGACCAAAATAGGACTTTCCTGATGACAGGTTTTGAACACCAAAATAGGACTTTCCTGATGGCAGGTTTTGAACACCAAAATAGGACTTGCCTGATGGCAAGTTTTGAATACCAAAACAGGACTTTCCTGATGACAGGTTTTGAACACCAAAATAGGACTTTCCTGGTGGCAGTTGTTAAAGACCAAAACAGGACTTTCCTGATGACAGTTGTTAAAGACCAAAATAGGACTTTCCTGATGACAGGTTTTGAACACCAAAATAGGACTTTCCTGATGGCAGTTGTTAAAAACCAAAATAGGACTTTCCTGATGGCAGGTTTTGAATACCAAAATAGGACTTTCCTGATGACAGGTTTTGAACACCAAAATAGGACTTTCCTGATGACAGGTTTTGTACACCAAAATAGGACTTTCCTGGTGGCAGTTGTTAAAGACCAAAATAGGACTTTCCTGATGACAGGTTTTGAACACCAAAATAGGACTTTCCTGATGACAGTTGTTAAAGACCAAAATAGGACTTTCCTGATGGCAGTTGTTAAAGACCAAAATAGGACTTTCCTGATGGCAGGTTTTGAATACCAAAATAGGACTTTCCTGATGACAGGTTTTGAACACCAACATAGGACTTTCCTGATGACAGGTTTTGTACACCAAAATAGGACTTTCCTGGTGGCAGTTGTTAAAGACCAAAATAGGACTTTCCTGATGACAGGTTTTGAACACCAAAATAGGACTTTCCTGATGACAGTTGTTAAAGACCAAAATAGGACTTTCCTGATGGCAGTTGTTAAAGACCAAAATAGGACTTTCCTGATGACAGGTTTTGAACACCAAAATAGGACTTTCCTGATGACAGTTGTTAAAGACCAAAATAGGACTTTCCTGATAGCAGTTGTTAAAGTCCAAAATAGGACTTTCCTGATGACAGGTTTTGAATACCAAAATAGGACTTTCCTGATGACAGGTTTTGAACACCAAAATAGGACTTTCCTGGTGGCAGTTGTTAAAGACCAAAATAGGACTTTCCTGATGTCAGGTTTTGAACACCAAAATAGGACTTTCCTGATGACAGTTGTTAAAGACCAAAATAGGACTTTCCTGATGGCAGTTGTTAAAGACCAAAATAGGACTTTCCTGATGACAGTTGTTAAAGACCAAAATAGGACTTTCCTGGTGGCAGTTGTTCAAGACCAAAATAGGACTTTCCTGATGACAGGTTTTGAACACCAAAATAGGACTTTCCTGATGACAGTTGTTTAAGACCAAAATAGGACTTTCCTGATGACAGTTGTTAAAGACCAAAATAGGACTTTCCTGGTGGCAGTTGTTAAAGACCAAAATAGAACTTTCCTGGTGGCAGTTGTTCAAGACCAAAATAGGACTTTCCTGGTGACAGTTGTTAAAGACCAAAATAGGACTTTCCTGATGACAGGTTTTGAACACCAAAATAGGACTTTCCTGATGGCAGTTGTTAAAGACCAAAATAGGACTTTCCTGATGGCAGGTTTTGAATACCAAAATAGGACTTTCCTGATGACAGGTTTTGAACACCAAAATAGGACTTTCCTGATGACAGGTTTTGTACACCAAAATAGGACTTTCCTGGTGGCAGTTGTTAAAGACCAAAATAGGACTTTCCTGATGACAGGTTTTGAACACCAAAATAGGACTTTCCTGATGACAGTTGTTAAAGACCAAAATAGGACTTTCCTGATGACAGTTGTTAAAGACCAAAATAGGACTTTCCTGATGGCAGTTGTTAAAAACCAAAATAGGACTTTCCTGATGGCAGGTTTTGAATACCAAAATAGGACTTTCCTGATGACAGGTTTTGAACACCAAAATAGGACTTTCCTGATGACAGGTTTTGTACACCAAAATAGGACTTTCCTGGTGGCAGTTGTTAAAGACCAAAATAGGACTTTCCTGATTACAGGTTTTGAACACCAAAATAGGACTTTCCTGGTGGCAGTTGTTAAAGACCAAAATAGGACTTTCCTGATGACAGGTTTTGAACACCAAAATAGGACTTTCCTGATGACAGTTGTTAAAGACCAAAATAGGACTTTCCTGATAGCAGTTGTTAAAGTCCAAAATAGGACTTTCCTGATGACAGGTTTTGAATACCAAAATAGGACTTTCCTGATGACAGGTTTTGAACACCAAAATAGGACTTTCCTGGTGGCAGTTGTTAAAGACCAAAATAGGACTTTCCTGATGTCAGGTTTTGAACACCAAAATAGGACTTTCCTGATGACAGTTGTTAAAGACCAAAATAGGACTTTCCTGATGGCAGTTGTTAAAGACCAAAATAGGACTTTCCTGATGACAGTTGTTAAAGACCAAAATAGGACTTTCCTGGTGGCAGTTGTTCAAGACCAAAATAGGACTTTCCTGATGACAGGTTTTGAATACCAAAATAGGACTTTCCTGATGACAGGTTTTGAACACCAAAATAGGACTTTCCTGATGACGGTTGTTTAAGACCAAAATAGGACTTTCCTGATGACAGTTGTTAAAGACCAAAATAGGACTTTCCTGGTGGCAGTTGTTAAAGACCAAAATAGGACATTCCTGGTGGCAGTTGTTCAAGACCAAAATAGGACTTTCCTGGTGACAGTTGTTAAAGACCAAAATAGGACTTTCCTGATGGCAGGTTTTGAACACCAAAATAGGACTTTCCTGATGACAGTTGTTAAAGACCAAAATAGGACTTTCCTGGTGGCAGTTGTTAAAGACCAAAATAGGACTTTCCTGGTGGCAGTTGTTAAAGACCAAAATAGGACTTTCCTGGTGGCAGTTGTTAAAGACCAAAATAGGACTTTCCTGATGACAGTTGTTAAAGACCAAAATAGGACTTTCCTGGTGGCAGTTGTTAAACACCAAAATAGGACTTTCCTGATGGCAGGTTTTGAGCACCAAAATAGGACTTTCCTGATGACAGGTTTTGAACACCAAAATAGGACTTTCCTGATGGCAGTTGTTAAAGACCAAAATAGGACTTTCCTGATGATAGGTTTTGAACACCAAAATAGGACTTTCCTGGTGGCAGTTGTTAAAGACCAAAATAGGTCTTTCCAGATGACAGTTGTTAAAGACCAAAATAGGGTAATATGCTATAACTGGTGGAGGAATATCCCTGACAAATGTCTGAGTAAAACTACCATCCTAAAGCAGGTTGGTTAGAAGACTTACCCACATGGACCTTCTGACACAACTGAGACTAGAATACCTTTATTGAGTCACTGTGAAATTATCAATCAGAAACTTTAACCACTTGGCCTAGAGTATAAACTATTGTTGACAAAAAAATGGAAAACCTTCAACACAGTCATAAAGTGGAAAGAAATCTCAACTGATAATAACCCCTTGCACAAAACATAAAATAATTACACAAGTTTTATTTTTTTTAAATTGTTTTGACAAACGTAACTACATTTATTTATTTTTGTCAGTATCTTGTTACCTAATTTTCACTCGCTTCGCCAACCCAGCATATAAGTACTTCAGGAAATTAGTCACTTATGATATAAACTGACCACAAAATTCCACTCTATGTTACCAATACATGTCCAACAAGTCTGAGCAATACAATTTTTTCTTGTCGTTTTTTATTGAGCCATTAAAACTACCCACCAAGTGGCCACTTCCCCTCGCAAAATTGGATCACATTGCAAAACAGGTTTTTTTCATCTTTCTTACCATCAGCCCATTAACTCTAGGCAGTTGTCAAGGTTTGACTTTTAACACATATACACTAATTTTATTTGCATTTTATGCCAGTTTTATATTCGTCCGTACCAATATATGTCCACATCTGTTGAGGTCTCTGTCCATGAAAAAGTGAGGCTTCTTTACTCAGTTAGTATAATACATGAGTAAAGAAGGATTCTTAAGAAATTTAACTCTTTTGAGATCTTTTAATTTATTTACCAAAATGCTCATACCATAAAATAAAGTGACAACAAGAGGGCCATGATGGCCCTTAATCGCTCACCTGATGACACAGGCTTTACGTAGGCTCAAATCTGGCATTAAGTAATTGAGAGTCATTTACTTTAGAAATCTTTGGTGAAGATTGGACCATTAGTGTGGCCACTGGGTTGATAACATTTTCTAGAATTTTACCAAGTAACCTACTGAATCCACATGACTCACTTCAAAACATATGTAAAATTTCATACTGGCAAACATGATGGTCAAGTTTGGTAAAGACTGGGCCATCAATGTAGCCTCTTAAGTGTTTTCACAAGCTTTTTCTAAAATTTGACCTAGTGACCTACTTTATGACCCCACGAGACCCAATAACGAACTCATCCAAGATATTATGTAGACAAACATTCTGACCAAGTTTGATGAAGATTGGCCTATAAATAGGGCCTCTAGTGTGTTCACAAGCTTTTTCTAAGATTTGACCTTGTGACCTACTTTTTGACCCAACGTGACCCAGTTACGAACTCATCTGAAATTTCATGCAGACAAACATTCTGACCAAGTTTGGTGAAGATTGGGCTATAAATGTGGCCTCTAGTGTGTTCACAAGCTTTTTCTAAGATTTGACCTAGTGACCTACTTTTTTGACCCCACGTGACCCAGTTACGAACTCATCCAAGATTTCATGCAGACAAACATTCTGACCAAGTTTGATGAAGATTGGCCTATAAATAGGGCCTCTAGTGTGTTCACAAGCTTTTTTTAAGATTTGACCTTGTGACCTACTTTTTGACCCCACGTGACCCAGTTACGAACTCATCCAAGATTTCATGCAGACAAACATTCTGACCAAGTTTGGTGAAGATTGGGCTATAAATGTGGCCTCTAGTGTGTTCACAAGCTTTTTCTAAGATTTGACATAGTGACCTACTTTTTGACCCCACGTGACCCAGTTACGAACTCATCCAAGATTTCATGCAGACAAACATTCTGACCAAGTTTGGTGAAGATTGGGCTATAAATGTGGCCTCTAGTGTGTTCACAAGCTTTTTCTAAGATTTGACCTAGTGACCTACTTTTTGACCCCACGTGACCCAGTTATGAACTCATCCAAGATTTCATGCAGACAAACATTCTGACCAAGTTTGGTGAAGATTGGGCTATAAATGTGGCCTCTAGTGTGTTCACAAGCTTTTTCTAAGATTTGACCTAGTGACCTACTTTTTGACCCCACGTGACCCAGTTACGAACTCATCCAAGATTTCATGCAGACAAACATTCTGACCAAGTTTGGTGAAGATTGGGCTATAAATGTGACCTCTAGTGTGTTCACAAGCTTTTTCTAAGATTTGACCTAGTGACCTACTTTTTGACCCCACGTGACCCAGTTACGAACTCATCCAAGATTTCATGCAGACAAACATTCTGACCAAGTTTGGTGAAGATTGGGCAATAAATGTGGTCTCTAGTGTGTTCACAAGTTTTTCCTAAAATTTGACCTCGTGACCTACTTTTTGACCCCAGGTGACCCAATAATGAACTCATCCAAGATTTCATGCAGACAAACATTCTGACCAAGTTTGATGAAGATTGGATAAAAATTGTGGCCTCTAGTGTGTTCACAAGGTAAATGTTGACGACGAACGACGAACGACGGACGCCGGACGACGGACGAAGCGGTATCACAAAAGCTCCCCTTGAGCACGTTGTGCTCAGGTGAGCTAAAAACCAAATAGAATTTATTTGCTACTTGTCATGTACATGTCATTTATACAATATAAAAGTAAACACTTGTTTCCAATGCAGTGGAGAGGAAAACTTTTAATTATTGGTGTTTTCTTTGTCATGTTAATTGTTGAATTCTTGTTTAGGTAGCTTCTTACAAAGGACTACATACTTATAAAAAGCTTTTTTTATTGTTGTTTTTTAGTATAAAATTCACAAAAATGTTATTTCTTCTCTTATGCTGAAAAATGGGGGACATATTTAAATGTAATATTTCGAACATTAAATTTTTGAACAAAATCATTTATTTTCTCTACTACCTAAGATTTAAACCTAGAAGGAAGGTAGGTTAAGGGATCAAATTGACATGAACTTGCACCAGATTTTTATATCTTTAATCTTTCAAAAAAAGCAGTTTATACGATTCATAAAATATTAAGCACAAAAAAAGTGACATGTATGTAAAAATATCAATTTCTTCTCTATCAAGTTTCCTCTACGATTCTTAAAATATTAAGCACAAAAAAAGTGACATGTATGTCACTAAATATCCATTTCTTCTCTATCAAGCTTCCTCTACCCATACATATCAATAACCAAATCAGAAATATTCAAATATCCTTCAAAAATGAGCCAAGGTCACATAACCTGTTCTAAAATGGTATGGCCTTAAATAACCTTTCACCTTGTCATGGCATGGTCATTAAAGTTCATTAAATATAAACAGGCATGTTACTGTCCATACTTGACCAAGATGGGTTTCTTGTAACTCAATCTGGTTTAGTTTTCTTTGATGTTCCCATGCATCAGTGTTGGTTAGAGGAATAACAATAACATAACTTGTGGAAGAATCAGGCCAGTATGTAAAGGGGTGGAGACAGATATATGGGATGGGCTGGCTATTTGTTTGGGTTGAATGTCCTACCAGAAAAACTCAAGTTACAGTTCTCTTGTAGCAAATATAGAGCTGCCTTCACATAAATAGCATAATAGGAACACCTGATCTTACATCCATTTAAATCTGCAAGTTGTAGAGTACTACAGCGATATGTATTCACTCGTGTATTCGCCACACTTTTTTACCCGATTTTATCGTTAAGGAGTTGGGGAGTCTCAAGAGAGTGGATTAAAAGCCTTGTATTTAAGTATTTTCACAATATTAACGTTGTTTACTTGAAAATAAAGTGAAGTGTTTAAACAAAAAAGGTTGTACCTTGGTATAATATATCAGCTTCTATTGCCTTGAATGTGTGAAAGAGGATAAACATGATTTAATATGGCTTATATATCTCATATCACAACAGTCAACTGTGAATAGAAACTATTAACAAAACCATTAATTGAAAGAAGAAGAAAAAACAAAGTTGAAAATTAATCCACAAAACCTGAATTCTTTTGCAGCAACACTGCAAGTGGTACTTGAAAAAAAAAGAGGGGGGGGGGGGGGGGGGGGAGGGGGTGTCAACACGACTTCCTCATAAATGCATTTCTTAATGAGCCATGCACTGAAACACTGCAGCAGTGGACCAATTATACCCTGCTCAGGTTACCATTTCTAATTAGTGGATAATTTTAGAACAGAAGATCAAACATGGCCACACACAATCCAGAAAGAAGCAGCACATCCTTAAAACTGAAAGATATCAACTATTATTAGCCAGAGTCTTAAATGACTAATAAGATTTTTTTTATAGAATTAACTTTTAAAAAAAGTGTTAAAAACAACCAAATAAAAAGAAGAAGAAAAATAGCCACATTAAGCATGCTTAATTAATTAATAAACAAATTAAGACTACATTCTTTATTAAGAAAAGATACATTGAAAACCTTTCTTCTTTAAATTTGAGGCATAAACATAACATCTTCACTGTTGTTGGTGGTAGATAGAACAATGTATCAGGCCGGACCTAGTAGTGCAAATTGGTAGAGCGTCAGCTCCAGGTACAGGAGGCCCCGGGTTTGATCTTGAGCAGGGACATACCAAAAGTCATTAAAATGGTAGTGGTATAGCTCCTTTGCTAACGCTTAAGCAAATATAAGGGTAATTCCACAACTGGTTGGCCCGGTGTCAGGATAATGTGACTGGGTGTGGTATCATGCAAGATAAACATGACATGCTATACATTGTGAAGGTAGCACTATATCTGCTTCAAGTGGACACCGTCTCCAGATAACAGAAATACTGTTGGTGGGACAATAAACCCAATAAACAAATAAACAAAAATGTATCTAATTCAGCTAAGATCATAGCATTCAGCTAGTCATTACCATTGCTATGTCTTTACTGAAAATTCCAGGTAAGAAAACTATTTACTCTATGAGGATAACTCACAAGAGCCTAAGTCTGTAACTCCAGTTCTTTATTTATTATCAATATCAATCCAGCACAAAAAAATTCTCATCAAGTGACAGAAATAAACAAATTTGGCAATCCCATCGGGGCTCATCACACATTTGTTACATTGCCATCATAGACTGAGCTAGTGGGCAAACAAAGATCCCTTGTCCTACCAACATTTGCTTATAAAATCATACATAAGCTTAATGATGTGCTTGCAGCTGCATGCAAATGTTAGCTGATAATTATATTACTGAAGATCAGATAAGAAAAACAATAAACAGTGCAGATCCTAATCAGACAGCTTCCATAGAGACAACCTGATCTGGACCCACACTACTTTCCTGGGCAGGAATTATTTTGAGGTTTATCATGTTTTTTAGATAACAAAATCAGATTTTGAGGTAACTCCAGATCTTGCTAGTAAACCATGTTTTCTTTCACCACTTTTCTCTTACAAAACAGAATCTTTTAATTTCTTTGATGTAGTGTAGGATTTCAGAGTGTGTATAAAAAACAGACCAGACCTTTTGCTCGTTTCTCATTAATTCTTTCTCTCCGCAGATGAACCAGACAATTTTTAAATGTAGAGCGCAAGAAGAAAAAAATACGTGCATAAAAACATCTAGGCATACTTTTCAGAAATCTGAATTTCTAGGGAACTGGTACTTAAAAGTGTACCTGAAGAAAATGTGCTGTTTGCATACTTTTCAGATATAACCTCATGTAAACAAATGTCCATCAACTGAATGTACATGTTAATTAATTGTTTTCTGTTTAACTTTATCAAAAAAAATTTAATTTATAACAATAAGTAGAAATTAATAATAACTAAATCATTTCTCTTTAATAGTAACTATGTCATTGAGGTCAAAATAATTAATTTATATTTGACAGACTTTGACTAGAAGACTAAAATGACACTGAGATTATTCAACAGGTCCTTAATTGTAACACAGATTTGGTAGAGTCAATCATCTCCTGATGTGGATGCACCCCTGTTAAAGCCAAATGCTTAGACACCATAAGAACAAAGATCAGATTGTTAGTTAGCTTATCATTTTGGGGTAGATCCACCCCAAGCATTAACATTCATAAAAGTATAGCTAAGAAATTCTTTAGAAAAATCTGTCATATGCTTAGAATGAAATGACATGCTTGACAATGCAGTTATCATACATGTGAGCTTTTTCTGAGGCCAAAGTGGGAGATATCTTTCCAAGTAGGGAGATTTCTGAAAATATTTAGAACATCCCTCATTTGAAATAATTTTAACCTTAAAAGAGTGAGTCTCCCTCCAAAAGCATAAGAGATCACATGTATTTTTATTTTTTTCCTTTCTTTATTCTCTGAAGGTGCTCTGGTCGTTCTACATTATTCTCAATTGTCTTAGTCCAAGAATGACATAATAAGGAGCATCTTCCAGACCCATGTCACAATTCCTACAACTTTCCTGTACATTCTTTTGGGAGGCAAACTGACATGAAAGACCTTGCAGAAAGCTGCTAAGAGAAAAGAAAACTTTTATCTGTCCCCATCTATCCAGCTATCGTTCCCTATTATCCTCCTGATTTCCTTATCAGCTTTTCTATTGTCTTATCTATATGCTTCCAACTTATGGGCCGCTTGTTTTTTTCTGTTTGACATCTCCCCTCCCTGACAGGAACAAGGTTCTTAAAGTTCCAGCTAACTCAATTTACAGGAACAAGTTCCCGAAGAAACCTTTGCAGCATTTATAGATCCTGAGTGACAAGATGTGTATCCTTCTCCCTCTCTCCTCAGCCTCCTCATCATCAACCATTTAAAGTCACTTTTCAAACTACAGAGTTAGGCTTTTCCTTATAACTTATTTCCAGGCTTTCCTGTTCATTGCATACCACAACACAAAATAAAGGGGTTGGACAGCTGCCTTACTTATTATTTAACAATATATAACAAATCTGTGTGGATTTAAGTCCATTTCAAGAAAAAAACCTTCCTGATGTGCCTTCGATTCTACCCTGATGTTTGTCAAGTCTATTAGTACATAATTATAGCTTGACATCACCATAAAGACCATAGTTGCGCCAGTGGTTCTACCCAGGGGTGTATCTGCTGTTTTTAATTCCACCACAAAATCAAGTTTGCCAACCATACAATTAATGTTAGTATATTAGGAAACAGCTTATATAAACTCTCCTGATTACCCATAATCAGGTGGTAAGTAGCAACAGCCATGTGCAGAAAATAGTGATGCTCTAGAATTTGTCTTTATGTGGGTTGGGGATTCAAACCCTGGACACTCTAAATCTGGACACTCTAAATCAGTCTAACATCTTAGAGCAATGCACTGATACGTTTTCCAATATAATTGTTTTTGCATTCAAAAGTCTTATCTACATATGGAAACTGTTACCTTTTTTTGAGAATTTGAGTCATTTGAGCATGCAACACCTAAATTCATGCCATGACAGCGACAAAAGATTAATGTATGCCTGTGTTGAACTGTTAAACCTCATTTAATTGGGGCAAAAAACAAGTTGTGAAGAATGGAAAACTAACAGAACAGGGTGGAGGAGGAATATATCAACAATTACTGAAGGACTGATAACACCAGAGATAATATGTTAGGGTATAAACAGTCAATAAATCAACAGGATGGGTTCCTAATGAGCCTATTTATATACAGAATGGCAAAGTGGCAAACATACTGAAATATGAGTCAAAAGGCCTCTTGTCACCTATATGCTAAATTATTACTTTTTTAAATAAACACACAGAGTTTACAGGGATCTAAAGCAAGGAAAGACACTTCCAACGTGAAGTTGTTTATCATCTAAATGTACTAACACAGTCACAGCTCGACACAAAAGGCAGTTTCATTCATTCATACTGATCGTTTTTTTTTAATATAGAAACTTTGTATATTGCCATTTTTGTTGGCTTCTCATTATAACCCAAAATATAGTGAGTTCTGGTTTCACTTTTTTAATACATTGCAGCAACCTATTATAGTACTTATAGCAATGATCAGCTATTTTGAGCGAGGAAGACCTCAGACAAATGTCCGAGTAGAACCACTGGCACACCGCAGGTCAGCTGAAAGATTTTCCGCTATCAAGTCCTTTGCCACAAACAGGACTCAAACCTAAGCAGTGCAGACTTAGTTGTCACAGGAGATACTTGTTGACTCAGTCAGACCAATGCTGCCACATAATGCAGATTTGTACAAGTGATTGTTTTGTCTATTTACTAAACTCTAGGCTAATACACATAACTAGATTAGACTATAATGGTGAGGGTATGTTGAAGCCTATATATAACTTTAAGATAAAAATGTAGGTTAATGTCCTATCAACAAGTTTCCAGTTATACAGAAATGATGTTCACTTAAGCACAAATGTGCTGCCTTCACTGTCAAGGCTTTTTTTCACTTCCACGGGAAGAGGGGCCTGTGCCCTATAACTCTGTGGAAAATAGCATGATTTCTTCCTTAAAAGAGGAATGAAAAAAAACTGATGTAAAGTTACTTTTTGGAGAAAACTGCATGAGTTTAAAGAAATTTTCTGAAGGAAGTCTCCTACTAAAAAAGGAAAAAAAGCTCTGACTGTGACAGCATATTCTGCACAACTGACATGATACCATGATAAGTCATTTAATCCTAACACTGGGTGGACCAGTTATGTAACAACCCATACATTTGCTTAAGAGCATGCTAGAGAGCATTACCAATATATATTTTATGACATTGGTATATCAGGGCCTGGGTATGAACCCAGAACAAAAAGAGTTGAAAAAACACTTATCATACAATTAAATATATGCGCTTCTTCTATAAAATCTGTCTTGGGGTGAGGCCAACATTACTGTCTATAATAGATTGGGAAGTTCTTTCTTCTAAAATTATCTACTCTACATTGTCCATTTCTCAGGTACTAAGATAGTAACTATTAGGGACAATATGCAGTAAAATGTCTTGCTCAAGGTTTAATTTCTCCCGGTCTGTCTGGGGTTCAAACATCATTAAGTAGTTGGAAGATAACTTTCTATTTATAAGCAAAATATTCTACAGCATTCATAAACAAGTCAATTCTTTTACATGTAATTTCTTCCTTTACTGTCTAGATAGACAGATATTTAGATATTATATATAGAGAGAGAGAGAGGATTAAACTCAATGCTCATAACATCATATAAACAGGTAGAGAAAAAACAACCACAAAGCTTGCATCAGAAATTTGACATCAAAGAACAAGTAGATATGCAACAGAGATATCCATCTGTGTCTGCTATTTGAGGCATGTCTTCACTTTGTTTAGGTTAAGATTTCCTTTCATGATAAATTTTAGATAACTTTTAACCAACATCCTTTTGCTAGACTGGACAAAGATCTAAAAGTTCCTTGTCTTAACCAATTATTTAAATAAAACACTTCCTACTTGAATCATTTTCTTGAGTGATCTAAAGCAGCTTCAAAAAGAAAAACTTTTTAAGTTACCTGTGTTGAATAAAACAGGAAAGGAAGAAAAGGGCTGTTTAAGTGTTTTCATTTTTTATTGGTTTTGTCATCTGACCGACAATATTTGATTCATACAGAGATGTTGCTTTCTTCCAATCATATATGGTGCTGTGATATATATAGCTGCCTTCACAAAATGTTATAAGAACAAGTGTTCCACTGAATATGAGTTATCTACTTGGCCCAAGATATATGGGATAGAATGTGCGATGCCTCACTGACATTTGTATCATCTATGGCAGATAGTTCACAGCATCTCAGTCTTAAATTTCTGAACATCTTACGGACAAAAATGGTGAAATCAGAATTTATTTACCACATGTCACCCAGCAAACAATATTGAGTAAATAGAGGATCTGACATAAGTGTCAATACTGAAAATATTTTAATTGGGTTTAAAAAAATGATACAAAATGATGTTCTGTCATGTTTCCAATAATGTCATCCAACTATTTTAATATTTTTAGCATTCACCACCAATGTTGGATTCTATTATCTACTCTAAATCCACTGTTGTTTGTTGAATATGTATCACCTTTGCAATCAATAACTAGTGGATTATAGGAAATAACAAAGGAAGAACCTATATAAATTAACTGACAATAAGTTAAAGCAACTTTGTTTAATATGATATACATCATCTTCAACCGATTATGGTCCATGTGCCTATGTACAGCTATTTGAAATAGTAGAGACCCCAGCCAAACTCCTGGGTAAAAGCCACTAGCATGCCACAGGTCAACATGGAAATCTTACCATATGGAGTCTATCTGCCCGACTGGGATTCCAACTCAGACATGCGAGGGGTTGAGGAGTGGTATAAGTTGGTTACTCTTACCACTTGGCCAGGATTTCCCCATATGACTATATGAGTACATTATTCATAATCTTTGGTATGTCTAGACTGGATATCAAACCCTTTACCTCCTATTTTTAGGACAATCACTCAACCTTACCTCATAATATTAATTAATATGATCATAAGATAAACAATAAGTAATCAAATTTTAAATATAAACGCAAAAAGCAAATTAAAAAGCAAGCTTCAGGAAACCATAAATGAGGAATATTGTCCAACAAAGCTAGGTATGATTAATAACTGTTTTACAGTTAGCTTCTTATCTTAAAAACAAAAAAATAAAAGCAACAAACATTTAAAAGCTATAAAATGAAGAACACTGTCCAACAAACTTAAGTATTATCAACAACTTTTTTACATTTATCTCTCTATCTTCAGACTTGTGTACAAAACCTGCCAATTTCAATTTTTCTTTAGGACAAAACCTGGTGATATATAAATATTTTCAAATTAAAAGTATAAAGACATCATAACAAATCATATTTATTTTCTTTTATAAATCATCATTTAAACCCCACGATAACCACAAAGGTACCAAAGAGCTCGTTTCTCACCAGACAAAGTGTCTTGTGTATCCGTTTCTGTAGTCGTATTACAGTCTTTTTCAATGCTCTTCAAAAGCCCATGTCGCCTGCTTTCAATTGTGTTGAGACGATTTAATTTACGCAAAAAACTAATATTTGTTCAGAAACAACGATGATGGCTAAGATAATGAGGCACCGACTGTCAATTCAGTATTTATCGAGTAAAAACTACAAAAGAGAACTTGCCAAATGCAGACTGTGAAATTGCCCAATGCTATTGCTACCTCATAAAATCCTGTTGTATAGACAAACAAAGCAGTTGAATGAGATTATTATATCTACTAAATGGACAGTCTAGAAGGCAGGTTTGATTGGGAAAAAATGTTTGTATTATTTATCATTTAAAGACAACATTTATAGTGTAAGCCTTGCATAAGCAATTGAAATAAAAGCTAAATACTTAATGCAAAACCTTGAAAGAAAGCTTAATGCTTAATGCAAAACCTTGAAAGACAGCTAAATACTTAATGCAAAACCTTGAAAGAAAGCTAAATGCTTAATGTGAAACCTTGAAAGAAAGCTAAATGCTTAATGCAAAACCTTGAAAGAAAGCTAAATACTTAATACAAAACACTGCAAGAAAAGTAAAATGTTTGATGCAAAACCTTGCAAGGAAGCTAAATGCAAGAAAGCTAAATGTTTAATGCAAAACCTTGAAAGAAAGCTAAATGCTAAGAGCTTTATCAGTTGAGATAGTTCCATGCAAATAATTAAAAATTAAATTACATTTATTTGAGATGTCTGATTTTAAAAAAAAAAGCGTAATTGGCCTATCATTAACTTTGAATGACAGGTGTATTTCACATATTTTATTATATATTTCAGATTTAAATCTTGACCCTCAGGTATATAAAATATTAGTTAGACTCATACAGCCAACACCATAAAACTATGATATAAATATATGTATAATTTACTTGGTATGACTGCATACAATTAAAAAATTATATCAATTGATGCTACATATAGGCCTATTCCTAACAGTTTTGTAAAAGTGCAAAGATAATTTGTAAAATGGTAAAGAGCATGACTTTCTTTTTTGACTTTTCCATGATAGGTGGTAGTTAATTTGGACTCAGATGGGGTTATGTCAATATAATACTCATGTCTTCAATAAAATATCCACGTCTTAATCACTTCCTTCGTGGTATCAGGGTGCCAATTAGCTGCCAATTAGAGATTTTGACTCAGCTCCCAATATGTTCGAAGTGTGTAGAAATGTGTGCTTTTTCTTAAAGGTGGTATCTTACAGTTTGGACAATTTATTTTTCTCTCAAACAACCAGATGAATAATTTTTTAAAAAATCCCACAAATTGCTGTTTATTGATGTCCTACATACATGTGAAAAGTGAAGCATAACATTCCACTCGTCATTACAAAATGTACTTTCATAACAAAACGCACTTTCTATCTGAACCATGCTGCACTGATAGCTATTTTAAAACTAAGAAAACCATGTGTTCACTTACTTTTGAGATCTGATTATAACATCATTCAGGTTACCTGTGCTGATGACGACATCAATTTTTAGCAGAAATTCTCCAGCATGCTTATTTAAAGATTTGGAAAAAAATTAACATGTTTGAATGCTTGTTTTCAGGATTTGTACTGTGTTACAATTGATGTTATGTTAAAATTGCGTTTTCTTAGACTAAAGTTGGTGTATTTGCAGAAATTATGCTCCAAATGTCTCAAACAAGGGTGAGATATTATTGCATGTATTTGATATAGGAAATCTGTTAGATACAGCCTTTCAAGCTGTGTATTTAGGTTTTTAGAGGGACTGGGATAGAATGTGAAGCACAACCTATAGTAAAGTTAATTGGTAATATCCAGAAATTGCTGGTAAATGATGACCATAAGCAACTGCATGGGAAGAACCACCACAATATTATTAACTATACGTAAAGTATTGGATTACTCAGTTTAAGGATTTAAAAGTGGTATCGGGCAGTTTGAACCAAAATAGTTTTTCTCAAATAATCAAGTAAGTCATTGTTTACCTGAAAAAGATCTTGCAAAATCATGCTCATTGATGCCCTGGATCAGTGTGAATAGTGAGACATAAATCCCCATTCCTTCATAGTGAATGGGTAATTTTTTTATCTGAGCCACACTGAAGAGATAGCTTTTTTACTAGGAACACCACATGACTATTCACTTTTGAGATTACCTTATATTGTCATCCTGCTCTGACAGTTGGTATTTATATCAAGCAGAGATTACTATCGTGCTTATTATAGATTTTGAATGATTTCACTTTTAGAGTGTTTTCATCACAATTTGTACTATCTAACAACGTAAGCAGTGTTTAGAACTGTCTTTAATCATACTAAAGCATGAGTTTATGCAGAAATTATGCTCTCATTCCCCAAAGCAGTGCTAACATATTGTTTCATGAATTTGATGTAGGCAAACTGATGGATATCACCTTTAAATTCTATACTATTTGATTTGAAACATTGTCACCGATCTATGTCATGTAGATTATAGAGCTTAGAAATGAAATCAAGGTATATTTTCCAGGTATCTGACTGATATAAATAAATCTGGAAAAAAATCTGCAAATTGAAGGGATTGTAAAATTAAATACGTTCTTTAACCAAGATTTGCTGGCAAAATTCTGCCAAATTATACCTTAAGTTGTAAACAATATCCCATTAATTATTATTAGAAAGCCATAAAAGTATTAATACATATTAATTTGGTAAAATAAGGCATTAAGCTTTTCAAGTAGCAGACAATGGTGAAAATTCTGCGGAACATATTTTATTTATTTTGACTTTTGCCCACAAGATCTATTTATCTTGTTATATTGTAACATTTGATAAATTAAAAAAATGACAGATGACAGTACTATAGGCAGATTAAGGTCGTTGCCATTTGAATGACATGTATATTGCAAGTTATACTGTTAACATCAATTGTATTTCATTGTGTTTTTTTTTACTTTTGACGGTTTGGTAACTAGTTTTTTGTTATCAATGAGATACACATGACACTTGTTCTGTTTCAGATTCAAAACAACAAGTCACGACATTATTTACCTTTAGACAGTAGTCTCGTAGATTCAGGGAGAACTTGGTAAAGCTTCAAACTCAATATATGGCTGGCTTCTGACGTGACAGTTCTACCCTGCAAGACATAATAAAAATAGTTATTAGAAAACCTTGACAACTGAAAACAATTATGATCATGATATCAACAAAAAATATTATAGCAGTAATAAATTCCTTTAAAGAATTTTAAACTTTACCAAACTTAGTATTTATATTTCCCAAGGTGGGGATAAGGGGACTAAAGGTAGCATAATGTCTTAATTGTGGCAATACAGCATAGTGAAGGCAGTACTTTCATCAGCTTACAAGTGAACAATCTTTAAGTAACTAAACAAATCGGATTTAAACACACTACTTTCATGTCTTACAGATAAGGAAAGAAATACCTAGCACTGTTTTGTCTTAACGTGATGAAAGCAAACTGACCCAACCCTACCAAAATGTGTAGATTCGGATCTATCAGCTCCTACTAGTAAAACAGAGTTCTATCAGAATTTACACTATTTCCAGCTGGGTCTTGAATTTAAATCCTTCAATTATGGATTAATTAAAATATTTTTGGTCATGCCTATGCCATTTTACCTCTTTGCAAAGCATGCACAATTATCACTGTTATCTTTGATACAGTATACTTGTTTTGTTTTTCGCTACATCAATCTGACACAATTTTGGTCACATTGATGACATCAAGTTAATTATTGTTGGAGGAAG
Organism: Sinonovacula constricta; assembly: GCA_007844125.1. Classification (NCBI taxonomy): domain Eukaryota; kingdom Metazoa; phylum Mollusca; class Bivalvia; order Cardiida; family Solecurtidae; genus Sinonovacula; species Sinonovacula constricta. The sequence continues at coordinate 35,811,294 of CM017560.1, read as the reverse complement.
ACACCAGACAGAAGTTCTTAAATGTTTGTCTTGATCGGGACTCGAACCCATGCAATGAGGGGCTGAGAAGTTAAATACAGTATACACAACAGGTTTATTTGTAGACTGGTTTAGCCTAAGATCTATAACTACATGTTGAACATACATGTATACAACATTACTTGAAACTGTTTCAATTATAATCATCAAAATTAGATTTTTTTTTAATTCATATATACATGTATTATAAATGGAAGATTTGTATCCTGCAAGGTCAGGATTTAACTAACTCTTTTCATCTCAATCACATTTATATATTAGACATGGTAGGTAATTCTGAAATGGAGAAAAATTGTTTGGATAACAGGAGGCCACTTTCTGTCTCTCAAGATGAATGCATGTAATAAACTTTATAGAGATAAATGACCATAAATAATGTGGGAATCTCTGATGGTTCAATACAAAGTAAAGTATCCACCAGGTGGAAAGAAACAAAACAAGCATTGAAGTTCATATTTATGCAGGCTCTTTTTTATCAACTTTTATACTGCTGCATTTTTTGTTTAATTTTGAGGCCACACCACCCTTAAGGTGGTATTCAACAGTTTGAAAAGCCCGTTGAGGGATTGAGATTCAAACTCATGGGTTAAGGGATTGAGATTCAAACATACATGTTGAGGGATTGAGACTCAAATACACTGGTCAAGGGATTGAGATTCAAACACATGTCAAGGGATTGAGATTCAAACACACTCATTTAGGGATTGAGATTCAAACACACTCATTTAGGGATTGAAATTTAAACACACTGGTCAAGGGATTGAGATTCAAACACTCTGGTCAAGGGATTGAGATTCAAACACACTCGTTGAGGGATTGAGATTCAAGCAGACACGTTGAGGGATTGAGATTTAAACACACTCATCAAGGGATTGAGATTCAAACACACTCATCGAGGGATTGAGATTCAAACACACTTATCCAGCGATTGAGATTCAAACACACTCATCTAGGGATAAAGATTCAAACACACGCGTTGAGGGACTGAGATTCAAACACACTCATCGAGGGACTGAGATTTAAACACACTCATCTAGGGATTGAGATTCAAACACATGCCTTCAGGGATTGAGATTCAAACACACTCATGGAGGGATTGAGATTCAAACACATGCATTGAGAGACTGAGATTCAAACACACTCATCGAGGGATTGAGATTCAAACACATGCATTGAGAGACTGAGATTCAAACACACTCATCGAGGGATTGAGATTCAAACACATGCGTTGAGAGATTGAGATTCAAACACACTCATCAAGGGATTGAGATTCAAACACATGCGTTGAGAGATTGAGATTCAAACACACTCATCAAGGGATTGAGATTCAAACACATGCATTGAGGGATTGAGATTCAAACATACTCATCAAGGGATTGAGATTTAAACACATGCATTGAGGGACTGAGATTCAAACACACTCATCGAGGTATTAAGATTCAAACACACTCATTGAGGGATTGAGATTCAAACACACTCATCGAGAGATTAAGATTCAAACACACTCATTGAGGGATTGAGATTCAAACACACTCATCGAGAGATTAAGATGCAAACACACTCATCGAGGGATTAAGATTCAAACACACTCATTGAGGGATTGAGATTCAAACACACTCATCGAGGGATTGAGATTCAAACACATGCATTGAGGGATTGAGATTCAAACACACTCATCGAGAGATTAAGATGCAAACACACTCATCGAGGGATTAAGATTCAAACACACTCATTGAGGGATTGAGATTCAAACACACTCATCGAGGGATTGAGATTCAAACACATGCATTGAGAGACTGAGATTCAAACACACTCATCGAGGGATTGAGATTCAAACACATGCGTTGAGAGATTGAGATTCAAACACACTCATCAAGGGATTGAGATTCAAACACATGCATTGAGGGATTGAGATTCAAACATACTCATCAAGGGATTGAGATTTAAACACATGCATTGAGGGATTGAGATTCAAACACACTCATCGAGAGATTAAGATGCAAACACACTCATCGAGGGATTAAGATTCAAACACACGCCTTGAGGGACTGAGATTCAAACACACTCATCGAGGTATTAAGATTCAAACACACTCGTTGAGGGATTGAGATTCAAACACACTCATCAAGGGATTAAGATTCAAACACACGCCTTGAGGGACTGAGATTCAAACACACTCATCGAGGTATTAAGATTCAAACACACTCATTGAGGGATTGAGATTCAAACACACTCATCGAGAGATTAAGATGCAAACACACTCATCGAGGGATTAAGATTCAAACACACTCATTGAGGGATTGAGATTCAAACACACTCATCGAGGGATTGAGATTCAAACACACTCGATGAGAGACTGAGAATCAAACGGACACATTGAGGGATTGATTTCAAACACACACATTGGGGGAATGAGATTCAAACACACTTATTGAGGAATTAAGATTCAAACACAGATGTTGAGGGATTGAGATTTAAACACACTTGTCAAGGGATTGAGATTCAAATACACTTGTTGAGGGATTGAGATTTAAACACACTTGTTGAGAGATTGAGATTCAAACACACTAGATGAGGGAATGAGATTTAAACACACTCGTTGAGTGATTGAGATTCGAACACACTTGTCGAGGGATTGAGATTCAAGCACACGCATTGAGGGATTGAGATTCAAACACACTCAATGAGGGACTGAGATTCAAACACACATGTTGAGGGATTGAGATTCAAACACACTCGTTGAGGGATTGAGATTCAAACACACTTGTTGAGAGATTGAGATTCAAACACATGCATTGAGGGATTGATTTCAAACACACACATTGGGGGAATGAGATTCAAACACACTTATTGAGGAATTAAGATTCAAACACAGATGTTGAGGGATTGAGATTTAAACACACTTGTCAAGGGATTGAGATTCAAATACACTTGTTGAGGGATTGAGATTTAAACACACTTGTTGAGAGATTGAGATTCAAACACACTAGATGAGGGAATGAGATTTAAACACACTCGTTGAGTGATTGAGATTCGAACACACTTGTCGAGGGATTGAGATTCAAGCACACGCATTGAGGGATTGAGATTCAAACACACTCAATGAGGGACTGAGATTCAAACACACATGTTGAGGGATTGAGATTCAAACACACTCGTTGAGGGATTGAGATTCAAACACACTTGTTGAGAGATTGAGATTCAAACACATGCATTGAGGGATTGAGATTCAAACAAGCTAGTTGAGGGATTGAGATTCAAACACACTTGTTAAGAGATTGAGATTCAAACACACATGTTGAGGGATTGAGATTCAAACACACACATTGAGGGATTGAGATTCAAACATACATGTTGAGGGATTGAGATTCAAACACACTTGTTGAGAGATTGAGATTTAAACACACTTGTTGAGAGATTGACATTCAAACACACTAGATGAGGGACTGAGATTCAAACACACTCGTTGAGGGATTGAGATTCAAACACATGCATTGAGGGATTGATATTCAAACACACACGTTGAGGGATTGAGATTCAAACACACTCGTCGAGGGGTTGAGATTCAAACACACACGTTGAGGGACTAAGATACAAACACACACGTAAAGGGATTGAGATTCAAACACACTTGTTGAGAGATTGAGATTCAAACACATGCGATAAGGGATAAGGGAATTCAAACAGGAATTGAAAGATTGAGATTCAGTCATTGAGGGACAGAGATTCACACACTTGTTGATGACCATGATGATGATGATGATGATGATGATGATGACAATGATTAAGTAGATGATGAAGATGACAATGATGATGATGATGATCATCATCATCATCATGGTGATGGCGATAATGATGTTGATGAAAAAAGTTTATTTTCTGCTTTTGCACAAATGTAAATATATGTAAAATAATATCCTTTTTACAATCACAGAAGAATAAATAGGGAGGGTCAAATCTATGTAAAGATGCCACCTACGTTTACCAGAAACACTAGTCACAGATGGCTGGGTCTGACAGAACTATTTTTTGTACTTCTAACCCCTATCATTATAGTAGCCATTAGTCCAAGGATTGTTTGTAATATCCAGTCCATGTGTTATAATTATAACAGTTGGTAGGGAGGTTTTTATGAGGGTCTAATTGACCAATCAGTGGAGCAGTCAAGGACGGAATTTTTCTGCAAGAGGTCTTAGTAACAACAAAAGCTTCGAGGTTAATGATAGTGCATGATGTTTTTCTGCATTTTTTTGCTTGACAATGCATTGTACTATGGTTTTAATTGTAACTCATTCACAGTCATTATAATACATGGTAGAGTATAAAATATTTGGTCAAGGAACTCAGTTTCATTAATGTTTGAATCCTGGTGGAGGCACACAATTTCTTCTAGTGTTTATTAATACTTTTATATAATGGTAGCCTGTTCCTTGAAAATGGTACATGTAGAGTGCTGTTTTAACATTAAAGGCAAGGCTATTATCGATAAATACCACATGATTATATAAAGGCTGAGATGACCTCACAATTATAGTATGCCATGAGTGGGCTTATGGCGTAATAATATCACCCAAAAACTTAAATTAATTCCTTAAATTTATGGAAAAAAATAAAAAGAAATTTTATAGATTATATGGTTTTATGAATGAAACTTTACAAACTTGTTTATTTCTAAAAAGAGTTTCAGATTCAATGAAATTTCAGTCTTAGTAAAAAAATAACTAAGATTCTTTATAAAAAACCATGTAGCCCTACTGGTCAGAGAACTGCAATGTAATATAAGAATACATAAGGCTGACTATTTAGGCTTGAACCCCCTTCCTCTTGCTCCAGGGGACTAAAACTCCACCTACTGTGGCTGGCAGGACTGATTGAGGTTAATTACAGAAAAATGAATGCATTCCATTGATCAAGGAGATCCTATGGCATATGTTTAGAAATCCTTCAATAATTAACAGGCATATCCTTGCATGTTTTTGTTACTATGAAATAGTATACTTTATATTAATCATATAAATAGTTCATACTTCCGCAAGATGATCATTCCTCTTGATGGCTGACATTATTCAAAAAAGAAACACAACTTGTGAACAAGTAAAAACAGATCCAAATTGATTTAATTAAGAAAGAAATAATTAATCTTCCAGGTTCAATTAACACATCAAGATTCTATCAAAACAGACAAGACACATTATGATAAGTATGATACTTTTACAAAACTGAAGGTCAAAAATGTGCGATTTTACCAATGACACTCCAATAACTCAAACTCTTTATAACTCAGTTTAACCTAACCCTTCACACCATTTTTCATTTAAGATTACAAACCCCGACAAATTCCTCATTTATCAAGTGCTTAATTATGACATCAATGATGTCCATCAATTCTTTAATGACTGATCTGCTCTTGTCTAATTCAGGGACTACCCTCCCCCTCCTCAAAACAATTGCTGGGTATGTTGATCCAACCCTTGGTTGAGCAGCCAACACCGATTACCCTAAAACTGCTACAAATGTTGATAAATAATTCTTTATTTGCTGATATAACATACTAAACAGACTTAATTACACATACTGCTAGAGACTCAGAACCAAAAAGTGCAGATCCAGAGCTGACAGCTTCAACCAGATGAATCTGGACCTACACAATTAGGCTATGCAGACCAATTCATGCACAGCAGTTTAGCATTAGTTTGTCAAGTTTTTGTCACCCCATTTGTCCACAGAATTTGATACAGGATCTAACCATTTTGTCCAAGATTTAAGTTGATAGTGTGATTCAAGTCACAATTGAGCTCTTCTAGCTATTTGATTAATCTACAACATTAATTACATATAGGTATCTAATACATCTTGGTTTACAAAAGATCTCATGCCAGCTGAAGTAAATGACATCTTGACTGGTTTAAAAGGAATGTATCCTTCAACTCTGCTGCTTTAAAAGGGATGTATCTTTAAACATCTAAGCCTATTGAGGGTCGTATAATTAACACATGTCTGTTAGTTTTTGTGGTTAAATATTTTACTTGTAACATATGAGCCCTACTAAGGCTGGGTACATCTGAATATTATAAGGGAAAGACATTGTTGTCAACACTGTGATAGCATGTCTTTAGCACAGGACTCCAAACCACACCCAGTCATATGACCTATATTCACAACCTAAAGAAATCACAGAACACCCCATATAAGGCACGTGTGAGCACACATTTCTCATATAATCCAATAATAGGAAATTTCTATTAAATATTTGGTCCTACAAGTATGGTTATATATATATATATATTGATACAATTTCAAGGCAAAGTAATAGAAAATTTCTATTAAAAGTTGGCGCTACAAGAATGGCTACATGTATAGCTGTACCATTTTAAGACCAAATAATAGGACATTCTATATAACATTGGGCTACAAGTAATGTATACATGTATAGCTGTACCATTTAAAGACCAGCAGGAAAGTTCTACTTAACATTGGAGCCAAGTTACTTGCTATCTTACTGTTGACGTTTCTGTCGTCGATCCTACCTTTAAACTGTAATCATTCATTCAAATAGTCTCAAATAGTTAAACCTTCTCTCGACTCCTATTTTGTTTTGTTTCCTTTGATCCACCACAATTCATCATTTACTTTCTGATCTACAATTTAACTACTTTTTATCGACTACAGGAGTATACTAGACATATTAATTGAGCTTGCCATGAATGGAAAGCCGAGATAGATATCTGTAAAAATAAATTGGTCTACAAACCTCAGACATACAAGCACAACTAGCTATATAGGAGCTATACTGAGAGATTACGTCAAAACACGTGTTTTGTCAGCGAAAGGCGACAGAGAAATTATGAGGCCATTGAGGGGTGGGTTTTAGCAAATATAGGGATAGATATGGATCTAGTGGAGTCGCCCACTTAACAGATTGAAAGTATTGAGATGGATTGTTGTTGAATGTTTGACAGTTGATTGGTGTATGCAAGATTTTTGTGTGCCCTGGAGACACTGCTGGCAGAGTGTTAGGTCCAGGTAACAGGAGCCCCTGGGTTGATCTCTTTTACAGACAATTCAATTAAATAAAATTGACAGTGGTATATTTTCTTTGTTTACAGATAGGCAATTCCAAGGAAAGTCCTATAACTAGTTATAAACTGATAGGTGTGAATGATGAGACTGGGCAATAGACAACATGCTTTTGACAATGAAGGCAGCACTAGTAAGTGCTTCAGGTGAACACCATCTCCAATCATTAAATGTTGCTGAGATGTAAACCAAAAAATATAATTTTGTAAAAACAAAAATTGATATTTAAATCATATTTATAGAAAAGGTCATATGACAGTTTCATTTTTGTCATTGATTTATTTTTGACATGCATACACCACATCATCACAATTAGGGTCATTACAATAATTTCCAACTATGTTGGTGGAGGAAGACATCAGACATCTGGCAGGGTAGAACCACTAGTGCATCATAGGTCAGTAGGAAGACCTTCCTACATTAAATCTTTCGCCTCCAATGAGACCTTAACACGTATGGTGTGAGGCTTAAGTGGCTTTATTAACAGCAGTTCGGTTACTCGGCCCTAACACCCATCACTGCTACAATATTATTGATGGAGAAAGGTTAACAAGTCACTGGTAAGAATATCCATAAACACTCAGCAGATAGTTAAAATCACTTCCCTTGCCAAGTAAGAAACCTACATTTACAAGGATTACATTTAATAAATTTGCTTGTTTATTGTTGTTGTTGTCATTGTTGTTGTTAAAATGTATAAAAGGGTTAAGTCTGTTTTATACTATAACCTTTATACAAATTTTAACATGAGCAAACTGACAACTGTAACTTACAAGGGCACTCTATTTTTATCAACATGTGATGATAGCTTTAAAAGGTTATATTTTTAGCAGTCATATCAACTTTTGACATTTTTAGTCATCTTAAGCGTACTTATCTTCTCCGACATGAAGAGATAAATCAATAAGTAAAAATCCTACAATCAACAGCTGATTATATCATTTTGGTTACTACTGCCATGATGACCTGAACTAAAGAAACTGAGCTGCCTAACAAAGTTGTCAATACAAAAAATCAGATTTATAAATTTGATCTAAATCTAGATTAACTTGTAGACTATAATTCTGTGACATAAAGCTTTGACATTACAGGGATGGTCTTGCCATTAAGATGATTGTGGATAAAAGTCAGTACAATCAGGCGACATCTCGAACATGACATCCACTCTACGAATCACTCCCTCTCACCATCTCCTTCACGGATGTCAATGTAATGGTGTCACCATCATACTGTTACAGATTCACCATCAGAGGTAAGGAGTGTTCACACAAAGCAGATATAGTGTTGCCTTCACTGTAGACACATGCCCTGTGCACCTGACATGATACCACAGCAAGACAGGACCATCCTAGCAACCTTTCTTTGTTAATACTGAAGTGTAAGACATGCATAGTACATGTAATTACTATCAGGTAGGCATGCATAGTACATGTAATTACTATCAGATAGGCATGCATAGTACATGTAATTACTATCAGATAGGCATGCATAGTACATGTAATGCATGTAATTACTATCAGATAGACATGCATAGTACATGTAATTACTATCAGATAGGCATGCATAGTACATGTAATTACTATCAGATAGGCATGCATAGTACATGTAATTACTATCAGATAGGCATGCATAGTACATGTAATTACTATCAGATAGGCATGCATAGTACATGTAATTACTATCAGATAGGCATGCATAGTACATGTAATTACTATCAGATAGGCATGCATAGTACATGTAATTACTATCAGATAGGCATGCATAGTACATGTAATTACTATCAGATAGGCATGCATAGTACATGTAATTACTATCAGATAGGCATGCATAGTACATGCAATTACTATCAGATAGGCATGCATAGTACATGTAATTACTATCAGATAGGCATGCATAGTACATGTAATTACTATCAGATATTTTGCTAGGATGGACCAAACGATCATTTAAAAACAACAAATGAGCTTAAGTCTCCCTTAATTTAGAGCGTATAAAGAATCTTTGATTTTATGTTAGGACGTTGGACTCCTGACTGGGGAAGCCAAGGTTCAAACCCTGAAACCCATCATGGGATTTTAGACTATTTACTGCACATTGCTCCAGATACTAAGTACTGTAGTTACTCTGGTTCTTCCCAGGAATGGGACAGTAAAAAAGATTAAGTTAAAATAATTTAAGGTTGTTTCCCATTCCATTTGAATCAAACAGGTTTAAATTAATGACAGTTACTTGCATTTACATGTACCTACATATGGGAAGAAAGTTTAGGAAGATGCCATAAATATATATACAACTTAAAACATTTTGAGGAAAAAAAATGCCAATCAAGTCACTATAAGATAGGCTTAATATCCTTGGTGTAAGTATACCATAACCAAACTAACATTTTAAAACAAGAAAAAGGGCAGAAATTTATTTCATGCAGGCCCAGGATTTCACCCTTGACCTCTGGCATCTAGATTCTAGCTTTACCTACTGCCCCAGCAACATTTTAACCAAAACCACCATTAACCAACAGAGTTTTGAGTTTGTAATGAAAACAGAATGTTATATCTATATAGATATGATCTAAACGGCTTTTTCAGTTCGAATAATGTTACAGGCATCAGATTAGGTTTTATATATCAATTAATTGCATGGCTGTATAATTCGGCAATAAAATGTGTTATGTTAGGAGAGAATTTGCTGCAGATATAGGTGTTGTAAAGTTGATATGACATAAAAAAAATGACTTCACAAAGTTTTACTGCTTTTAAATGAAATAATACTGCTATTAAATTGCAATTCTAACCTTTACTGATGATATTTAAGACGTATTTATAAAAAATTAAGCATCTCCAAGTACATTGTACTGCAGGAAGAAATAAAGCACAGGGCCCCTAGAAAGTCCTGTGGCTAAATTGTTTAAATGATATTATTTATTGAAATCAGTATGATTGAAAGAAATTGGCATGAAATGACATCAAGTCAAGTGTCAATGAAATGGTATCACAGTTGTTGCAGCACAATATATATATTATTGAACAATCTCTATATCAAACAAAGTTTTATGACTAGATATTACTCCAAATAAACAAACCAACCTATGTTAATCCTTTCAACCATGCATATGCTTCAATTCAAATAATTTCTGTTAATAGTTAAACAGTGTATTAAAGGCAATTAATTGTATGGTAATTAGAGAATTGCGGATATAACAGGTGAAAAGTTCAAAGTGTAAAAACTTTGTAAATTAAGTTACCATTTATTTGAAACTCTTTTATATTATGGCGAGACATTTTTAACAGAACAGCGCCCAAACAGCAGTTTTAGGGTGTATACATTTACTGATATAGTGACTCAAAAAGAGAACCCTTTTAAAATTCTCACAATAAGCTGTGTAAAACTGTTTGTTCGTCATCCTGAATTATGATACAATGGCGACACATACGGCGAACCACTAATGGCGATAATTGAAATAACATGGATATTTGATGCGTGCGACAAGACTACCTCCCCCTATTGATAGACCACAATTGTCATCTTCAATATATCACGCCATGAGAAGGAGAGATTAAAGAAGACGTAGGAATATCTAGGGAGAGTTCTGAACAAAAGGAGGGGTACTTGCGATAGAGAAGGAAATAATAAATAAATATCAAACTATGTAATGGCCATGGAGTCTAATAGCACAATTATTTGGGTAGAAAAGAGTTAATATCTTATAACAGGTAAAAAATAATTTTAAAAACACATATGCGATTATTTTATATTGCTTACCTTTTTTTCTTCTTTTTGCATCCTAAGACTACAAGACTACAGGTTTTCTTATTATTTTTCCAAACTTAAAGCAGAATTACAAAAAAACTACTTTTTTCCTTCTACAAACATTTGTTGCATGGTTCAAAAACCAAAAGATCTTTTCCCACCATAAGATGTCTATAACATAAAAAGTAGGTTTAAAATGAATTCTTCCCTAGATAGAGAAATACTTCATATAGTTCAGACACTTTAAAGTGTATTAGTTAGTCACGCAAAAACAGTCCTACCATGAAATATAATATATGACTTAGTCACACACAAGAAACAATCCTACCATAAAATATATGTAACTAACATACATTGGATACAGATCATCGATATGAACGAGATAGCGCCGTTCTATGCTTTTGTCTAACCAATGTGAACATATTCCATAATTTATAAATGACTTCCTAGTTTTATCTCTTGTATCATATTTCCGAATGTTTGCATCATCAAACAATTTCACCCAGCTGTCATGTGTACACTACCATGCAGATCAAAGGATTTCATAGAATAGCCGATAAAACAACACAGCTTTGATACGAGGCGACAATCTCCTTGACGAGGTGAAAATGAACAGGAGCGTCGACCAGTCATGCTGTCTCAACAAAAGGGTTAATTGGTAAACTGTGACTGTATTTTTGACACGTTGCGAATGTATCTAGTCTCAGTCGCACTGCTATCCTGTAGCTCGTGGCGGCATGAAATTAATTTCTTTGATCTACGTCACCAAGTCTGGTATGACAGTACACGATATATCGGGGAACAGTGCATGGAGAAATGTAATCGGCAGCTGCTTATAAAAACACATCGTTCACTCCCTCACTGTCAAAAGTTTAAATTATCAAGTTCCTGGACTTAGCAATACCAACACCTCATTGTTCAGAGGCATTAGACTGCATGACTACGACACAAAAGCTCACATTCCCAGTTTTGAATTATTCAAAATAATAACCACTAACTACAGTGATTGGTCTTTAAAAAAACTTTCTCAACCACAACTTGGGTATGATCATGCAAATTCAGTATAAAAACACCAATCACAAACAGATCTCACATTAAAAAGCTGCCCAGACAGGAAAGCTGCCCAGACAGGAAAGTAATCTTCAGCCACTTAATTGATCAATCAAGATAATCCTACTGTGCTATGACTCAATTTTGTATGTTTGGTCATCAGCAATTAAGGGCAGCCCAACCTTACATATTTTGTCATTTCATATAATTATTTTTAGTCGGCCAAAAATGGGTTTGGTGCTCAACCATATTTAAAAAAATAAAGGCATACATGATAATTAACTGATACAAGGGATAGTAATTAAAACATGTATATACTTCTTTAAGTTATCAAAAAATAAACAATAGTAAACTACAACAAGCTATTATATTAATGTTTAATTTTATAAACTTAAACAAGAGATTATATAATGTAATCATGATAATAAGAGATCATAAGCGATTATACAATATATGATAATAAACATATGCAAAGGATAATAATAAAAACATGAAAAAAACTTCAATAATTATGTTAATAATAATGTTAATTACATATATATATACCATAAACTTCATACTTAATGCCCCCGAGGGTGTTACAATTTCCAAAAAGGGGGTGTTAATTAAATTTCAGTTACCTGTACTTTTAGAAATTTTAGAAGTAGTTAAAAGTGAAGCTTAATATACTAATACCAGTAATAACAATAAAACAATAATCATTTCAACAATCTTGCCTCTTGAAAACACCTTAAAAATAATCAATGATCACAATTATTATTGCAGCAGCAGTAAACCTACTTGACCCATAGTCATTTTTTATGTCTGCAATGAAAGTGAACTTCTAAAGAGAAAACACACAAATGAAGTAAAGTATTTTAATTAAAATAACATTTAATTCAAAATCAAAAGAAAAGAATCCATCTTGCAGTTAATCTAAAGCAAATATTTGTACATCAAGAAACTACTTAAGTCGGCACTCATTGCAAAACATAACTGCCTTAGGTAAATACTTGTCTGAGGACGAAATAAGAAGTCGGGGAAAAAAATGCTTTTGGACATAGGAAAGTTTACTATATTCAGACAGACTTTCACCAACATCAAACAAAGGTAGAACAGAAAACACGGCAACTCTCTCAAGTGAGCACTTTGCATCAGATAAACTCTTTAACATTGGCTATCATAGCTTTAGTTTAAACTTTTGTCCGCAAACACAATTACATCCAGCAATGTAAACATATTTCATTGAAGATGGCCCCTGGCCTATCCTGTTATCTGATTCTTGTATCAATGTTTTCAATTAAAGTGTCATTTTAAGTTAATCGTCTCACCAAATATAAATGAAATCAGTCGATGAGACTTACTTGAAGCCAATAAAGTGCTGCCTTCACTGTCATAGCATTATGAGCACCTGACATAATACCACACCCATTCAAATTATCCTGACACCGAGTCAAGTCACGAAAGTGAAATTAAGTCCAGTGTAACAGAGTGTAACTTTGTCTTTTAATGATGAGAAACAATTGTATCTAAAACTATAAGAGATTCATTTAACTATTTTTGGTGGAGGACAACCTCCGACAAATATCTGGGTAGAACCATTGGCATGGCACAGGTCAGCTGTAAAACCTTCCTTGCCCCGACCAATCCCTATCTCCCACAAGAAAGTTTTCCCCCAAACCAGGACCTAAACCAACAAGGTAAAGGCCATAAAGTCAGAACTTTCAAATCTGTGCCTCTACCCACTAGGCCACAGGTACCCCTCTGACTGTAAGCAAATGAGGGGTATACCAATACAATTGTTATGACTTGGTATAGGATGCCAAAACAAGACTCCTATAGCGGAAGAACTTGCTCTACCCACAAGATGTATTATATATTCTATATTTAAAGAGTTTTAATTTTAATTTTTATAACCCTGCCAAACCAGGAGTAGCAGATTTGATTCCAACCAAGACATACCAAAGTTAACAGTATTTCTTTAGCTTTATCTAGCTTATACTCATCTTGAAAACCCTTTCTTTTTCGATGATTGGCTAACTTGATCTCAGGGATGTAAATAAGTAAGGTATACCCAGTACCATGTTCATGGTGTTCTGTAACAGTAAAGGCAGCACTGTACTGCTCTTTTACATGTCTTTTTTAAACTTTTGCTTTCTGTAAAAAATGTCTTTTTTAACTTTTGCTTTCAATAAAAACCTTTTGAACTGTTGCTTTTAGTAAAAACTGTCTTTTTTATTTTTTTGAATTTTTGCTTAAAAGTACTGTTTTTCTATCTTGTGTTATTGATGGTACTGTTAATAAAAAAATTATTCAAGTTGGATATTTCATATTTAAACCTTAGCATGACAAGACATACATGATGATTGTTTAAATTAAACCTACTTCATTCCTATCATCACAGTTATACTCACTAAATTTAAGCTAAGACTCTGACCCTAATTTATAAGACCTTGGCCCTAATGGATGCACTTGTAAATGTTATGTGTTATATCTTCAAATGTATGTCTGTAAAGAATGGTTTATGGCAAATTATATGGAAGTTACGTCTAGATGCAGAAATAGGATAGACATACAGACAGCCAATTGGACAGATAGTGCAGCCGCTATATATCCCCACCTTTTATAAGTATGGAAAAAATAACTTAAAAGTTTTAGCACAGGTCTGTCCTATACATGTATAACCTGCTATTATACTATTTGCTGCCTTACATTTGTAAGTATTTTTGTAGCATTCTTCACTAGCATAAACTTAACAAGGTGACCCTAGAGGTAGTTACAGTTACATAGATATAGCAGCATTTAACACTGGATTACTCACGGATCATCCATCAAGTCCCTTTAATCTGAGTAAATCTTTGTTTACATACTTGCCAGCTTTGAAGTTGTATCATCTAGGGCCAACAAGGCAGATAAAATAAGCAAGCTACCATTGCACACCTTTGCATTCTCTACAATCTGTTGTCAAATGTTTCAAAGGTGTTGTCTAGGGCACCCTACAATCAAACAATTTGAGTTTGAATCATTCTTACATTAGATTTTACCAGAGACTATTTCAATATTTTTAAATTAAAACTATTTTACCTGCCACTTGAACTAAACTTAAGTTATTTTTAGGTGCTATAAACTAGCAGATGCATAGATACATAGAAAGTTGTGACATGAGGCTCCTTCTCGAGTTCAGTTTATTGAATTTGTATTGGCACTGCTATAGAAAGAAGGGACTGAATAGCTATGTGACTAGAAAATAATGTTGCAGGCAATTACAGGATTCCCCAGCAGTTTGACAAGGTCGAGTTGGTGAGTACTTTTAAGGAAAAAAAACATATGCAGATGAAAACAGTGTAGCTTGCAATTACTGAAATTTCAAGATAGCTGGCATCAACAAAGAAAAGAACAGTAAATGTTTCTTTTAAGTCATTGACATTGTTAGTAGTATATAGTAGTATGCATCCAGAAACAATAAATGCCAATATTAGCAAGTGGTGTGATTGAAAATGCTTGCCATTTGTTTCCTTGCTTAAAGTGCATGCTCTTTCATGTCAAACATCCATGATGCAGTCTTAAAAGTCCCTAATAACCATACAGGTGACAAAACACACTAGCTGATATTCATTCAAGTTAGAGAACGTTTCCAGCATTTTTGCACATTGGTGGTCCTATACCAAGATATTTGAAGTGGTGTTTTACTCCACAAAAACAATAGGCTTTTTTTAGTTTTGCTTCATTGCATTTTTGTCTTTTTTTTTTCATTTTTTCACAGGCTAATATTTAGTTATAGCAAAACTCAGTACTAATTTTTAACAGCATATACAAAACTGCAACTGTGAAGGTAAAACAATGTGCCTGCTCAAGCTATTATGGTTCTATGCCTAAAATAGTCAGGTCACATTATTCAGAAAAGCTCACTTTTATTCTCCTATATAACAAAGCACCTATTCTGCCTGCCACTCAATCTGGTCTAGGAGGATTAAGGAACTGCTATAAGTGTGATTATTCAGCAGATTCTGTGGATTTAGTTTTGCTTTGGTCTGGAAACAAATTAATAGCACAGCATATTTTGGGGGACTTTCTGAACTATAAGGAGATTGAACAAGCAGAAATGACAGGTTTCCAGACTATATCAAGACTCCTGGCTCCTTGCACATAGACTGCAGGCTCCTTGCTGTGACAGATCCCCAAACAAGGATGTGGTAACTGTCTGGGGACAGTCGCCATTGTTCTGAACCATCTTAATCCAGCTGATGGTATGTTGTCCAGGACAACACAAACTCTGCCCGATGACACCATCATTTACCAACATTTACTTAGTATTTACTCTTAAGCATACATGTGAACTATTTCTGAGGAGAAAGTAGAAGATATTCACTTGCAAAGATTTGTTCTTTTCATATAAACAAAGAAGGAAGTTATCTGTTTCCAAGTGGGGAGATTGCAGAAAATGTTTAAAACACACTGCAATTTCAAATAATTTTGAACCTTAAACAAGGGGAGTCTCCCTCCAAAAGTGGAACAGTTCCAATTTATGTTTAAGCTGCAAAGCAAGAATGGGTCAGTATTACACCCCCTATTCTTCAGTAAGAATTTCTCAAGTCGTGGATTTCAATTTACAGTATCTTCTTTATGTATGTAGCTACATGTCAGTATTTTGGCATGACCCTTTAACTTTGCTACTTTCAGCTTAAAACCACAATGAAACTTCATAAATAAGCTTATATTTGTAGGTATAAAAATTGTGACTTGGGCTTAAGTCATGACTTAGGATTAAGAAAGGTTGTGGACAACAGGCCTAGTATTGAGCCAGGTCAGCCAGCTTCCCTTGGGATCTTTCTGATCAGGATTTGCTTTTTTTCTTTTTTTTTTTTTTTTTCAATACATCTGAGCGACTAAGTATGATCATTATAGCAACATCCAGCTTTTTTGGTGGAGGAAAACCCACCAAATTTCTGTGTAGAACCACCGGTGTACCGCAGTTCAACTGAAACATCATTGGTTTGACACAGAAGTTTGTGTGGGGTCTTCCTCCATTAAAATGGCTAGACATTGCTATTATGACAATTATTGTGTTTTTCTAAAAAAACGAAACAAACTGGTACTTATAGGAAAAAATATACCCTAGGTAAAGTGAAAATGTGGTAAGTAAAGTGTAATATAAAAGATATTTTTAATCCAGCCCCAAGCAATATGTAGAAATTGTCCAACATGAGCAAACACAATTATGCTGTGGCTGTAAAAACATGATGCGAATAAATGGAAGGAAGCATACTACAATCTTTCCAATGGACAAGTTCAATGATAAGCTATAAAAAATGACTCAATTTACAATTATGTTTGAACTCCCAAGAGTTACAAACCCTGTTGAATTGCATTTATCCAATTAAATGCAATTAAACCTACCAATCCATTCTAAAACACATGCAACTGCCAAGCAATATCTATAAACAATTCTCTAAATAAACAACAATTCAGCTTCGAAAGGCAATTTCCTTACCGCATACATAACAATAAAAAGTCGAAAAATGCTTAAATTGAAGCTACACCAATTACACAATATATGTGTATATTCCGTGACACATGAACTATAAAAACACTTGTAGATTCAAGTCATTTCAGGTTCAGCCAAATTATTTCCCATTATGTGGGTTAATGGTCCCTACCAGGATGGATAAAATGGTAGCTTGTCGTTTGTACAAGCCATTTCATTATTCTTACTGCCTTTAATTGCTATCGCAAAGGTTATTTTATGGATTAATAATGACAGATATAGAAGGAAGACTGATTCTATAATATATCTATTATCTGCATGTTTTATGGCTCTGATAGGGACCCAGACTGCCAGAGATTCCTCAATAATATGGTTACTTAGATTGCTGCTATTTTTAAAACTACCGTAAATCCACCAATACGGCCACTAGATCAATATAAACTACCATATAAATACTTATAAAAGTGCAGGGAGGAAAATAATAAAAATGTGTTGACATTAATTAGTTGTCTGCCAACAAAAAAGAGTTAAGTATTTATTATTAATATCATTAAATATACTTTAAGCTTAAATTAATACTGTGTTCATTTAATAGCCAAAATGTTGTGGGGTTTTTTTTGTTAGGTTTCTAGTAAGCAGTTGTTGTTTTTTGTTTTTGTTTATTGGGTTCATGGTTCCACCAACAGTAATTCAGTATTTTGGAGACGGTGTCCACTAGAAGCAGATATAGTGCTGCCTTCACTGTGTATGGCATGCTGTGAACACCTGGCATGATACCACATCAAGTCACATCCCGATACTGGGCCAACCAGTCGTGGAACTACCCTTACATCTGCTTGAGCGTTAGCAAGGGATCTAAACCACTACCATTTTTAATGATTTTGGTATGTCGTAGCCAGGGATTGAACCCGGGGCCTCCTGTACCTGGAGGTGACGTTCTACAAACTGTACTTCTAGGTCCTGTGAGCTGTTGACCTATCATAAATCATCAGTTAATGACCATCATAACATGTCTGCATAAGGACTGTTACATCATCATTACATGCTCTGAAGAGACCATGACAGTCAAGAAATTACTACACACTCAAATAAACATTACTATTATATACTCATATTTGCAAAACCAAGTTGACAACAGTACTTTGCATTATTCCTCTCCTGCACTGTAAAACTTGCCAGCCTAGTGACAGGAAAAATGACAATGATGGGGACTACATCACCACCGGGGGCAAGCAGCAGCATCTATCTTCATCACCATGAGAACAATCCTGACCTACAACTGCAGTGACTGCTCCAAAGTCGTAGAAGATTTCTTGTTTGTATGTTTGTATGTTATTTTTTGGGAACATTTGTTGTCAACTTCTATCATATTTTTGGGCATAACGCTTAATGAATTAAATCATGCTTCTACTTAATTCAAAAGATATTAGAGAAGGACCAAATTATTTACAAAAATGTTATTATAAAACTTACTAATTATACAATAATGTGATATGGAAACTTAGCAGTACAGTGCAGCATTCTTTCTATTACATTTTTCTACCTCAGTCAAATGGGTGTGTAAATTACATATAAAGCTGGATGCATAAATCATAAAATTTGTCAAGGAATGACACTCAGAGCTAATTTTAGGAGAGGTACACAGCTTGCAATGTGGGTGACCTGTCAAGACTTTATAACTTTAATGGTGAGTTTATTGGTACAACTTCATTTTTAAGCTATAACTCTATTGATTTCCATTGGTCTGGTTCACAAGGCTTATGGTTGCAGGCCATTTGCCTCTCAGTTTCCCCAATGTTCACGCTGCACACAAATAAAAGGTGCTTTCTTTTTGCTGAAGGCCATTGCAATATTAACTTCATGGTGAATTGGTTCAATTAAGTAGGCATGTACTGTGGTTTGTTAGTTTTCATTTTTACTTGTCTTTTTAATTTCATATCCAACAATCTCCCAGTCCTCATGATGGGGTGTACGTCACTTGGCATGGTTATAGTGCTGCTTTTACTGAAACATCATGCCAGGTAAATGTGCAATGGTACCATGACCAGTCACAAATACATTTATAACTAAACTATCAGTCTAGGAATAATACTTATACATGTAAGCTTAGTGTAAGCATGGAATTTATAACAATAACCTCACACACTAAGTAACATTATAACCTTATTTTTAAGTAAGTGGACATAATAGCCTAATTTTAGAGTACAGTGGACATTATAGCCTTATTTTTTAGTAAGTGGACAGTACAACCTTATTTTGTAGTAAGTGGAAAAGAAATGTGTTTTAAAATAAAATTGATTAGCATTTATGTTAGAATTCAAGCTTAAAAGTTGTCTCTATTAAAATTAAATCTTAATAAAGCATAAATTGATCCTTGGAAAGTAATGGAAAAACTTCAGCTAAAGGCATGTATGATAAAATTCAGGTAACATTTATTTTATTATGCTTTAAAGAAACTAAATGTACATTTATTATTTAATTATTGCTATTTAAAGGTATACTTTATTTAATGCAAAGAAATACCAAATTTCCATACAGAGAAAAACAAGTATTATTTTTAAAGAAATATTATTTTTTAAGTTTTTTTTTTGTATACTCGTTCAGTGCACTGAGGCAGGTTATTTTCATTTATCACTCTACCTTTTTTTTAAATCTATTCCAAAATAATCTGAAGAAATTATAAAATTTTAAAATATTGACACTGATCCAAGCGGCAGGATGACATCTTCCACCTACTCTCCAGCTAAAGCTAATCTGTCACAAGTATGTGTTGCTGGCTGTGTTTTTGTAACTGTCTGATTGGTTTTCAAGCATGATTTATTGGACTCTAGCAGACACAAATCTCCGACTCGGGTCTAATGTCACAGAACAAATACATCTTACACTGTCTCATTCCTCACAATAAATACATAGGGTGCCGACATCACATATTTATTTTGTTATTGCTTTTGCCTGATGACAAAAAGAACACAACAACACACAACAGCAATGTTTTTTTGCTATAAAAAAAAATTGTCAAGCAACAATCAGAACAAGTTTGAAATTTTAGTTACACATTATGGGAAGTACTGCTGTGCTTGTTAATAGCCAGACAGTTTTTATTATTGTGACAGTTAAAATTTTATTTCATGCTGTAGGGTTAAAGATTGAAAAAACTTTGGTATTTTGCGGCCCAGGATCGAACCTCCAATACCTGGAGCCGACACTCTAACGATTGCACTACCAGGTCCAGTCACATCTAACAATTTATCTTGCCTATATATAAATTACATCATCAATACCACATTTTATTTCGATCCGTGCCATGCATGTGCTCCCAAAGTTTGTATGATGCATTGGAAATGTATTGACAAAATGTATTTCTTACTGCTTCGAGAGTTAGCAAGCCTACACAAGATATATCGGGAAATAACACTCTGTTATGCAAAATGGGTTTAGCAGCATCACAATGACTTTATTCATCATATCATGTGTGCTGATGCAATTCTTCTTGTATTTAATCTCTCCTGGTTTTCATAACATTGTTACACGAAATCTGTAAATAAACAACATGTTATTCTTAGGTTTTTATTGTGCAAACAATTACATCCAAAAGTAACTGGATATATTGTTGGCAAATTGAGACCTGGAGATCTTGCAAAAAATAGTGCAGATCCTGAAATTGAGGAACCGTGGAGACCTGGCAAAAAATAGTGCATAACCTGAATTTGAGACCTGGAGACCTAGCAGCAATAGTGCATATCTAGATGCATTATTTGTTTTTGTTTTAAGAAATATATCACAATAACCTTTGAGGATCATTATAGCAATGTCCCTGCTATTCAGGTGAAGTTGTAATTGGTATAGAACCACCTGCCCACTGCAGGTCTGCTTGCACTTACCAGTCTACAGAATATATATCTGTGAATAAGTATATACTTAGCTGTAATACTAATGTCCCAAAAAATTAACAATGACACTAACTGAAGTGCTATTAGTTACAAATTATGATTATATTTCAACTCAAAATATTTTAACACAAATTACTCTAGGCTACAGCATTTTTCTGTAGAAACATGATAAATTAATTTTTTAATCAGTTGCTTTACTGTACAATAGAATTGTTTTATGTTTTTTGAACCAATCTGGCACTTTCATTTTCGCTCTTCTTATATATAACAGAAGTAGATTAGACAAAATGTCTGCAATATGTCTGTATGTGAAAAACAGAAACGGGCAATTTTACAATTATACAAATTTTAGTCTCTTTATTTTACAGACACAAACACAACAGTTTGCTTTAAATAAGGCAATTTATCTGAACACAGCATGCAACCGTTAAGGCTTAATTGACATTAAGTGACATCTGGACATTGTCCACAAAGCTCAATTAAAGACTTTAAGTAAAATCTTTCTGAAAGCAGAGCTCCATGTTACGAGAAAATAAACTGTTAAATTAATTTAGGTTGCAGTTTAAGAGTAGGTTCTTGATTCTTAAGAAAAATTATCAACACATATTTAAAAGATTTTGTGATTATCAAGCCAATCAGTGTATTGTTTATGGCAAGCAAAGAAAAATGATAAATATATTCCAGTGAGAACAGTTTGGAAATTCAAGAATACTTGGCTTTGGGTTCAAAATGATGTATTTCAAAATATATTTCAAAAGCATTGTGACGCTTTTAAGTCTTCCAATCCCTGATTAACTAAAGTATCTTTTTAATTACAGCATGCTCTTATCTTGTGGTCTGTGGTTATAAATGATTCCATTAGCTATCTTTTTTTTTTGTTAAAAAAAGTTTCATTTTAAACGAAAATTTAAGGGAGGTGCCCATGGCAAAGAGGTAAAGTTGTCGATATGTAACTCCTCTGACTGCTTAGCCTCTCACTGTGTGAGTGTGAGTCCAGTTCGAGGTGAAGAACTTTATGTGGAAAGGTCTTCCGGCTGATTTGAGGCGCATCTGTGGTTCTACTCAGACATTTATCTGGTGTCTTTCTCCACCAAAAACCTGGACATTGCTATAAAGATCAAAACTGGTCACAGCAATGTACTTCAAAAACAAAGAAAAATGAAGAAAAAAAAAACTAAAAATGAAAAAATGCCAATCTGAACAGCTGTGAACTGTTTGCTTTAAATTATTTGCATAAAGTATTCCCATAGTATTTTCCACTTTCCCCTCCAAACACTAAACCTTATAAATAGGTATACTTAGCAGACTCTGATTTTTAAGGACAATTTGTGTATTACCTCTGCTGGACATTGCAAAGACCGCAAGCATGTAAATTAATAAACAAAAAACCTTTTACATGGCTATTAGACGGTCATCCAATATTAATCGAGGTAGACCAGTCAATTGACTGGATTTCCATTTGTGAAGGTTTTATGGTCCCATTGGTACAATAAAGCTCAGAGAGACAGGGAAAAAACATTAAATAGAAGCAAGTTATGTTTTTATATTGCATCCTCTACTACTCAATGCCCTGAGGACACTGACTTTGTGTGATTGCCATTATTGAAGTGGGACTGACAGGTGTATATAATTAGTAAAACAAATTTCATATATAAGGAGAAAGTGCCGATAATTTTAAACTGCTTAAAAACATGATGGGAAGCAATGAGTTGTACAAAAATCTGTTTTCTAGCTACATGTATGCATAGAAATCCATTCCTCTTGCTAAAACAAGATACTGAATTCTCTATATCTGTAGACATCATTCCATTTTGCTAAACCTTAATGTTAATACCAAGACTGAAAAATACATACCTCTGTCTGTTAGTGGTGAACATTTTCATGCAAAACATTCACAAAAAAACATGTCCTAGGTCTTTAAGATTACAACTTAAGTGACAAAACCAATGATGAAATCTTCATCTACTCGGTAAAATATGATTGATGAAAATTGATCAATTTGTGAGAGGAATAAAAGGTTGCCAATATGTATTTGGCAATGATAGATGAATCACTGACTTATTTTACTTACGCCTTTAAATGTTTGAGTTTGAGACCAGAGCTGGCAAAAGATTTTACAAAATTAGCAAGCATTCCTACCAGCTTGCAGTGCACCAGTAGCTCTTATAAAGCATGTGTTAGGGTCCTTTTTCTACCATAAATAACTGAAAGTTGTTCCTCATTGGAGGTTCCTTGGTTTGAACCCCTGCAAGATGTCAGTCCTTGAGCAAGACTATTTACTGCACATTGCTCCAAGTAGTAACTACCAGAGTACTGATTCTACCCAGGAAGTGGGCATTCATGAAATGCATTCATTTTCAAAGAATTTGCTTTACAAATTGACAATAATCAATAATTTATTTATAGTAAGTGATCTTAGCTAGTGAAAGTGATTGTTATTTTGTCGATATTTCTCTTGCACAACAGAAGACAAATATAAACCATTTCTGAAATGATTGAAAAATAATTACCTCAAATTCTCCTTATCTTTTGGTGTCAAATTTTCTTTGGAACAATTCCCCAACACTCAAATGGAATAATTTAAGTAAGCTAATTAGGTTTCTTTCTTAAAAAGAACATACCCACTTTAAACAAATATGTAGTATATTACACTAGTTAAGCTGCTTGCAATATCCAGCCAACCACTTAATTCCATCAGAGGTGTTCTGCTATAGTGATGACCTATAGGTAGAAAGACAATAAAAAATAAAAATCCTGAACTTCCATAAAACCTCAGTCAAAACATACACTCCATGCTTCCACACATCCTCACTATAAATTTTCACTGATCCATTATGTTGCTAGCAGAAAAGGTGCATTAATCTTGAAAAGTGCAGTCCCCTGTTTTTTATGACCGCATTTACTCCACAAGCTGTCCAACATCAAAGCTGGCCGAAATAAAAACTGGCACATAAAGGACTAGTTGTGGCTGTCTGATGACTTTATTAATGACGTCTTCCCTGCTAGGCAAAACTTCACCAGGCTTAGACAAATAGCCCTAGACCCAGATTGGCCAGCTGTCACTGGGAGCCATCTGATCAAGATCTGCACTCATTGCCATCAAATTTAGCCATGTATAATTAATTTTTAGTTAGTTTGTAGAAACAAACCTAGCAATTTTGATTGGTTATTCACAAACACAGTAGGATTAGGGATCAACTCTAAACCTGCTAAGCACAAATTGATCAAGCTTATGTAAAAGGTGTAGATCCAGCTCAGCTAAACTGATCATGATATGCACTTTATCCTGTTGAGTCTCTAGCAATATGTAACTTTGTTTTAATGTAAATTATAGGCCAAAAACAAAGAATTTAGTATGAGCTATTTACAAATGAAGCAGATTTAGGCTTAATGACTTCTTGCCCAGCCTAGGGACCTGTTCAAATAAGACAATCAGCTAGTTAGCAGCTAAACATGGGGATTATTTTCATATCTGTAATAAAGGTAAACAGGCCACTTTCTGAAACTAGGGCCAAAGAAATTTTAGTACAGATGCAATAATAAAACTGTGGCTTCAAAGAGACATATGAAAATTGCATTGGAGAAGGTGGAAGAGAGGAGAGAAGGTTTGATGTTTATTGGGTTTATCATCCCAATAACAGTATTTCAGTTATCTGGCAGACAGTGTCCACTTGAAGCAGATATAGTGCTGCCTTCACTGTGTATAGCATACCATGAACACCTGGCATTATACCACACCCAGTCACATTATCCTGACACCGGGCCAACCAGTCATGGAACTACCCTTACATTTGCTTGAGTGTTTGCAAGGGAGCTATACCACTACCATTTTTAACGACTTTGGTATGTCGCGGCCCGGCATCGAACCTCAGGCCTCCCATACCTGGAGCTGACACTCTACCAATTGCGCTACCAGATCCAGTATGGGAAAGAAGGTGTCCTGGCTATAGGGAAGATACCAAAGCTAGTTGGAAATATATATATAGTTTGATCCTTGAAACAAAGTTTCTCAATTTACTGTTTTTAATAGAATGTTACATTTAAATCAAAGGAACAACACAACTTGGTACCAAGACAAAGTCATATGCAAAAGTGCAAGGAAGAGGTGTGATTGTCTGTTATTATAAATTATCTGTGCAAGGATTTGAGTTATGATGAAAGGACATCATTAATTTTTAAAAGCTACAAAGACAAAAAAGTTTCAAGAACAATGAAGTCAATTAATTGTTACTTCCATATACATACAATTACATGTAATTACATAAGAAAGGACAATTTTTGGTGGGGTTTATTTTGTTTGTTTCAGTTCTTTTAAACTTTTTCAAATCCAATGAACAATCCTTTGTTTCAAAGTTTTTTGTTGCCATGGAAAAAATTAAAACAAAAAATATGTATTTTTTCTTACCTTTTAGGTAAAACACTCAGTTCTGTTATCTGGAAATAGAAGAAAATGTGATAATCAACATTATAGTTGCACAAACTAACATAGCAGAATAGGACAATGTATGTTAATGAATTTAACAGTCATGCTGTTTCAATTTAACTTATTACACTCTTATGTATTTCTCTAAAATAAAAAAATAAAAATGCTTATTGTTTTTTCAGACTAAAAACATTGTAGCTAAATAGTACACACTCATATGCATTTCTATGCAATATGTTACCCCTTTCAAAAATTTGCCTTTTCAGCCAAAGTTTAAGAAAATGGGTTTTAAAATTACACTTACTTAAGTAACATTTGCATTTATATATTGAAAATATTCATTGCAAGAATTTGCTTCTTTAGCCAAATATTGTACTTGTAAAATTATATTTACTTGACTAAAGTTTGTGTTTCTCTATTCAAGATAATTTCTTTGAATTGTTTGGTCAGAGACAATATACCTTAATATTTCACAAGATTGGTTGCATTGTCTCTATCGGTCCTTTAATTTTTTTGTAATTTTACCACAAAATACATAATATCTAAGATCTACTGATGGTTTACATTTCTCCTATTGTTTCTAAAGACATAACATGACTAAGAATCGAGATGATATTGACAACATTTCTTTTTGTTGCTTTCTAATTTCTTCTTTTAAACTTCATTTAAATCAGTAGTCCCAAACTACCCCTATTGGTAGCTAGAGTGAAAATGGCAAACCTATCATTTCAGAGTGCCACAGCTAAATTGTTAAGGTTGTCTTTTCAGTGTTATTTCCCACTCTTTCACTTAAAAGCAAGTAATATAGCAATCTCACTGAGTGACATTATATAAGTGCGCAAAATAAAGTTGCACTTTTGCTGGATGTAATTGTATAACTTAATTCTGTGCATATAACATTTATATTTGTTGTTTAGACATGGAGCAATATGGAGGGTGCCTGTATTGCCTTAGGGGAACTACTTGTACAATGGGTTGCCTATTAACTGGAGAATTGTCTACCCACGTTGAACCACATATCTCGTTTGTTGGATATTGTGCATTTTCATAATTACTGTAATATTAAATTAGACAAGCCATGGAAGTTCTTTTAAGAGAGTCTCAGAAACTGATACTTTAGAGGATTTTCATGGGATGCTTTGATGTTGTCAATTATTTTGTAGGTTTCCTCGGCATACATGTAAATTTAACTTGGACAAACTTGGGTTATAAACTGATCAGGATATGCACTGGTTATATAAGACCCATTCTATCTTAGGACTTTTATGACTATATTTGACCCTTAGCTTGCTACATTTTGTTGAAAACCCACGCTTAATTCTCAGGGTTTGTTGCTGTTGTTGTTATTGTTTGGTGTGTTTTTTTCTTTAATATTATATATGTTACATGTCAGGATTGATATACTTATGAACAGAGACTGAGCAGTCAATAGTGTAGATCCTGATCAGACAGCCTGCAGCAAGGCGATGGCTGATCTGGATCCAAACTATTTGCCTAAGCCTTTTAAATGCACGAATAGCAGGCTAAAAGTGAAATAGATCGGTTAAAACAAGAATGAAAGCAAAAGTCACAATTCTTCTGATAATTTTACATTTTGTGGACATGGCTTGACTTATAGCTAGTGGAGATAACAAAGTTTTGTCACTGATAAGTTCACCATGTTCAGTTACCATATTGTGGAAAACGATTATTGTGTAACTTAAAAATGTACATATAAAATTTCACCTACTTATGTTGAAAGATGGAAGAGGGCTGTATGCCTTAAGGGACCATGTACAATGGGTAATATATTATTTCTTTGAGTTGTACCTAATGAGGAAATAAGACCAAATCCTATGAGCATTGCAACATACAGCAAAATTTGAAAAATGCACAGGACAAAGATATTCATATGCAATCCAAATGTAAATTTAAGAACAAATCTGTGATGAGTCATTAAAAGGAGTAAACCCAACAGTTACCGCCTTGGAATGGTCAGTCGGCAAAATGGACTGACTGGGGTGCTTAAACCAGTTTTTACAGAGCTCTAATCTAGCACTTCCTGAGAGGTTTCTCAAATGCAAGCAATGAAGACAAAACTGATCTATTTGGATACAAAATGTCCAATGTCTACATAGCTGGATATTTGTCATTATTTTTGCTTTAGGAATAATAAGACAGGATATGTTCTACATTAGTAAAATGTCACAGAACCTTTGTCTTCCTAACTACAAGCTATTTCCTTTGGATGCTTGATTCATAAATACAATGAGGCATAAATTCATCAAGACCAATTCTCAATAGCTTTACATTTTTTCACAACACTATTCTACAGGTCTCATTTTTACAACCAACATGTAAGTAAAACCTTATTGACATACTTACTTTATTTATTGATATTTAAAAAAAGTTAAATGGAAATTAAATTCAGTGCTTATTCTAAGATAAAATTTAGCCGGAAAAATAAAAAATAATAATTGTGGAAACTATTAAGTCAAATTGTATCCTACATGTTAGGTTCACAATATTTGTACAAAAGAGCATTATCAGATTATAAATAATCCCATCCAAAAAAAATTGAAGTTCATATAAAAAGGCATTTAGACATTCATCATAATTTCATATTTGTCTCACTGTCAATGTTCTAAATTTTAAACAAACACATCATCAAGCACACGCACAGAAGTGGGGTGGGGACAGTTCAGTTTAAGAGGTGTGGCCAAAAGAAAACTTTTTCGACCTGCTAAAACCCTTGCTAGTATTTCTTGCTGGCAGGCCATGGTATAAAGAAATAAGTTTTGAAATCTTCATCTAAGTAACTATAAGGTTAATTGTTTCTTAGTTGTACAATTTAACATAGCAAAGTGGGAAGATGACATGTAAAGAATGACTTCACCTTTTAATTGCAGCATCCCTCCCTAATTATGTCCATGGTGAGTTATTTTACAGGTACAGCTAAGTAACAGACACCTAAGGATTGACATCACCCTTTTTATTGCTAGGAGACCTAAAATATTATTTATTCTTGTTAAGGTAACAAAATTATTATAATAATGTACATAATAGTATAATGTACAACAAAACAAAATAATTTGTTTTAACAATTAAATTAATTTATGACATTTTGTTAATCTAAATGATGATGCAAATAATCACATAACTTTACATTCTTTATAATTCTGTGGATGACAGCAGGAAAAGATATAAAAAATTTATTAAAAACTGGTCTCACAAGCCAACAAGTCACATGGGGTGTTCTGGAAGAAATAAAATTTATATTAAAAACTGGTTTCGCAAGCCTTCAAGTCACATGGGTGTTTCTGTGAATACTAATGTTGCATTCCAGCAGTGACGATTTTCTTTTCCAAAAACCAGCTAAGGGGGATGATTCAAGAATCAGATGACCTAGAGTAACTGTTATTGTGCACCGGATGTCTTATGCATCATTGGGTTTCTATTTTCCCAGTCCAGAGAGCATCATGCCATAGAGTGAGTTATGCTACGCATACAGGAAAATGTGACCATGTCACAGACAAGGTCAAGGATGAACAAAGTGATCCCTGATGTGCAGATGACATGAAAAAATGTCAATACTTTTTTTTAAATCACAGCCACCAGAAATGACATATTCAAGACAGGTGACAACATTTTACACTTCAATCTTTTTTTTTGTTCGTCGACCCTTTGATGTGAACTCACATTATCTGTAACAAAAGCAAGCAAAATTACATTTTCAACCACATAAACAACAAAAATTAACCAATCATTTTACCAGCTGCTGTCCGATAGAGTTTCATTCTGGCTCCAGACATGTTAATTGCCCATCGTTAAAATTATAAATAAATTCACACATAATTTAATTACCGAAAAATTATTCTTCCCCCTTCAACAGTGAGTAATGACCCAAGAAATGATCTGCAAGCAACTGTGAGGCAGCTATCAAGTTAAACATTGATGTTTAACCTTGTAACAGTAAACCCTTATCATGCTACATTTGTTAATAATTGACAATATTAAATTTCTTATCATTTTCTATTAATTTCATGTATTGGTAATATATTGATCATATTGACTTGGCAGCAATTAGTGTACATCTTGATCCGACAGACCCCAGTGGGATCCAGATGATTGGTCTACAATTTTGCCTTCGCCTGATAAAATAAAGATCAGCAGGGCGGTTGAGAGTAGACTTGATTTTTTTTTTTTGTAGGTTTCACCTATTTACCATGTTTTACAGTCTGCCTGTGGAGTCAGCAACCCTGAGTATCTAACCTGCCACCTGCTTGAACTGTTACCAAGACATCCATTAAAAATTAGCCCTCTAAATTTCTGTACCAATTTCTTAGCTGTTTTGCATTCTCAATTCTTGTTATTTTGTTTACAAAATACTTATTTTACATACTAAAATACTTTATTATTTGCCTACTTCTTATCCATTTGTCTACTAACTTCTTGTTTATGTTGCCTACTTACTTCTTTTTTTTTGCGTACTAACTCATTATTGATTTTGCCTACAAACTTATTGATTTTGCCTGCTAACTTATTTATTTTGCCTGTTAACTTCTTATTTATGTTGCCTACTAACTTCTTATTTATGTTGCCTACTAACTTCTTATTTATGTTGCCTACTAACTTCTTATTTATGTTGCCTACTAACTTCACAGTAATTTGCTGACAACAACATGCATAGGTGACCAATATAATTTCTTGAAAGAACAAGCAAAGAGTGCAGATTCTGGTCATGCTGGAAGCTGGATTATCTTGATTTACACCTTTTGTCTGTGGCATTTCAATTAAAGCATAGTGTATTAAGACTGAATATTGAGTATCAGATATTATAATAGCATTTCCCATACAACATACTTTATTTTTAGGTAAACATTTTTTATCTTATATTTTGATTTTTTTTAAGTAACTTCAAAAAATCAGAATATAGTAGTACTGCGTAACATTTTTATCAGTTATATTCAAACATGACAAAACCTTTGAAAGACTACAAATAAAATAAAAAAAATAAAAAATTTACAATATATTTCAAACAATTCTTATTTTGCTAATTGTTTATTTAATTGACTCTTTCATCGAACACTATTGAACTTTAACATCAATAGGATGGGGTTGAATCATACTAGAATGTCAACATGTTATCGAGACAAAGAATCAAGTATAATTGTCCTATATCACTAATTGACTTGCTAAAAAAAGCCATTATATCAACAAGATAGCAATTAAAGTAGACAGGACAATATCCATCCTGCCTTTTCAAAGAAAATCATCTGGGAATTAGAGTTGGGGTTTCACAGACAGTGATGTCATCTGTCACATCAGGGCCTATAATGCTCTGATAACGTCTACATACTTTGTACAACACCCGTATCTTGGTAATTGATGAACATAAAAGTGGAAAAAAATACTGAAATATTGCCACTGTTTAGTGACTTGCGCAATAGATAATTGTAAAGGTGGATACAGACTGAAATATTGGCACAATTGTTCAGGATATCTTAATTAGGCATCAGAGAAAATAAGACAATATTGATAGTGATGCTATCAATCAAAGATTCATCAGTTAAGTTCATTTATGTTGGAAGCAGTTAAGACAGTCAGGATGAAATGATTCAGATTTTTAATTTTTAACTTTAATCTGGCTTCATTTGTTAATTACCCTTTCTAAATTCTTATAATTGGCAAAACAAGACAGGATGGAGGAGTCATAATAGCTGGAGACTCAGAAACTAATAGTGCAGACCCTGACACAGGACAGCTCCCTGGTTGATCTGGATCTGCACTATTCATCTTATCAACATACGTTTAGCAAGATAACGGTTAAACTTTAGATATTATATGAAAGTAATTAAGATCACATTACAAGAAAATACAGTTGTTTATTAGGTTGAACATCTCTGTGTTCACACTTAAATTAATCCAGTCAAACAATAATAGTGTCCACTCAAAGGAAACTCATATAGAATGCTGCCTTCACTATATTACCATGCCATAATATATATCAGTTCACACCCACTTGCATTTAGTATTTTTACAGACATAATCTCAACAAGTCCTTAGAAGCTACAAACAAAGATTAAAAAATGCAAGGACAATTAAATTTACAGAACAAGATGTCTCCTTAGGCAGTATTTAAGATATTGAATGGGTATCTTTCCCCTGTAAGATGAACTTAGGCAGAACGTACGATCTGAAACACTACCTCAAGTGTAAGGCTGTACCAATTGTGAACAACATTGCTAAATGTTCATCATTTCCAAATAGATAAATAAGCATAATGGTAAAACTGTGACTCATTTAAGATTGTTAAAAGAAGAATTTATGATAACATTTCAATGATATGCACCTAAGAAAATTTGAAAAAATGACACAATAAATTAAAAAACAGAAAAATGAAAATAAGAAGAAAAAAAGCTTTAGTACCAACATAAGTTCATACCTCAAGATTGTTTCGATATATCAAAATCAACAGTATCCAACAACAACCCTATATACAGCCACTAGTTCAGGTCAATATTGCCATCAGCAAACCCATAAATTGGCAAATATTACCACTTAAAAATTGTTAACATGCAGTTAGGTGTTAACATTGGATAACACTTTCAAGTTTTATCACTACCTAAATGACATGTAATAAAACTTAATTGAGCAGTTTGCCTTCTACCCTCACTGTTGATATGACATAACGACTTTACACCCATTTACCGCTCATGAAAATGTATTAAATCACCGTTCTTGTATCAACTTTGTCATTTTCTTAATACCTTTTCCAGTTCAGAGGCAATATTTCAGTTAGAATGTTATACTTGGTTGGGTAGCGAGTAGCTTCAGTTGTGGGTAGGGAAGGTCCAAGGTTCAATTCCCAGGCCACAGGTAATAATACTCTGAGGTGGAGTCTGAGATCAATCCCAGGCATCTGATTGGTCAGATTTCAAGCCATATATAAATAATGACCAATCATTTCCTTTTCTTACTAACTTTGATATTTACAGACATGGCTGAAGCATGGTAAAACTGGCTCTATTGATCAGTCAATTAAAGTGAAGACAGCACTACACTGGCACTAAGTCTTTCTGAATAAATGATTTTGGATTGGATGTGAAACCAAAAAAATAAAGTTATTCTAAATAACCATGATAGATTATACTATTGTCAGGTAAATCACTTGAAGGCAGCACCATATACAGACACAGTTTCCAACAGACTAAATGAGTTATGGTGGAATTTTGAACCATTAACTAACTTAAGAATATTACTAAATGTAAAATCCTGCAACTTTATAAATGAACATCAAGATAAAGATTCGTGGCTAGCAAGCTTTTAAATTTAAAGTCATTGCATTGAATCAAAGCCCCAGAAATCCTATGTATGTGCTCAGAGAGCTTCCCAAGAGGAAACAACAAGGGGCCTGGCACAAGTCACAGCAGCTGCCTGGTTTGGTGCGTATTGAAAATCATTTACACGAAACATTACCTCCACTGCCGCTCAGCACTAGGTTAGTGCATGACTGCAGAACTATCCACCGTGCGAGAAACTTTTCTACACGTTGGAACATTAAGGAAACCTATGTTTTAAAGTCTTTTGTGTTAAATCTAGGGTAGTTTTCAGCTTGACTAAACTATTTGTGTGGCCAGTGGGTGCTTAGTACAGGAGGTTGAAGGGCTGTCTGATTGATTAGAGGTCTTGATGGAACTTTGTCACAGGATCGCTGAAAAAAAATGTTAACATGATATTGGAATGATTTTACAATTTGTGGTACTTCAGCCTGAGTAATCTCTTAAATTTTGATACACCTCCCTCTAAACTATGTTCATTAGAATTTTGATGCTCCAGCTCTTAAATACAAAAGAATTTTAAAATGCTCCAGTTCTTAAAAACATGTGATTTTTTTTATGCACAAATTCTAAACTCCATAAGCATTTTTGATGGACCAGTTCTTAACTACATGAGAATTTTTGATGCACAAGTTCTAAACTACATAAATAATGTATGCACAAATTCTAAACTAATAGAATTTTTGAGGCATCAGTTAAAAACTACAAGATTTGATGCATCAGCTACGAACTTTGTTACCAGATTTACCAGATTTGAAGCTTCAGTTATGAACTTCTTTGCCAGATTTGATTCACTCATTAAGCAGTCATTGATAGCAACTCCTTTGACCATGTAAGTATAAGGATGATTGTATTTCTAAGCCCAAATAGGAAGAATACATTTTTAATTAACTGATAGTATCTTTACAGTTTGGATAGTCTTACTGAGATGGATTTTTGTTGTTGAAATTACTATGCCAATGAATAAAAAATACAAATGGCATTTTGTTCAATTACTTTCCTGAAGGCTGTTCTATTTTTCGTTTACAGTCGAACTTCGTTAACTCATCTCTTACTAAGTCGATACTTATGCATCTGTCGATGAAAACAAGCGGTCCCGACTTTAATCCTTATATATTTAATATTAATAAAAGTTGATATATAAGTCAATGCAATAAATGTTAATAATCATTTTATTGGTCCCAATGTCAATAAATCAACTTAATTATACCTGGTCTAAGTCGATCTACCCTGATTGCTGTTGATTGCAGAGGTGTGAAACCTTTTGTTTTCAATCAAAGCTGTGAAACCACTTAAAATAACTGCGTGTTTGAGCAAACTGTCAACTGACAATTAAGGACTTCTTTGTGAAAAACGCAAGCAGATGAAACTGTAAACGCGAGCCTGACTATTTGGATTCACCATTTCCTAGTTACGTAAACAAGCAAGTGTTATAATAATATTTAAGTTTTCCATTCATTTATTGTATTGATTTGCTAAAATAATGTGTGCTTTTGTTTGTAATTACATTCTGTATGCTTTGACTCTACTGATCTATGTTTAAATAAACAAATAATAAAAAAGTTAAATAAAAACATTGTATTTTATTTATTCTCCCACCCCAAAATGTTCTCATGCACATGGTAAAAATTTAACAATTCACCAGTCTATAATATTCATAACTCGATGATAAATGTCATTCCCTTCAAAATCAAGATAAAAAAGGTTGACTACTTGATGATCAAACACAATACTGGAACAACCAGGAAGTAAATTACAATGCAAAAATTGTAAATAAATGATTTTAAAACAAATAATCAAATTAAAGTGCTTGCTTTTAGGGAATTAATGGTAAATTTATTTAGAAATTTCAAATCCCTGTGATTATACTTAAAACTTCTAATTGCTTTCTGGCTTTTTTTATTTACCTTTCTGCAAAAACAATTTTGGATATGCTGGGATGCAGACAATATGGTGTGAAAATACATCTTGGCGACAGCAAGAAGATGTTTAGGTTGTCAAGTCGTCATATGAAGTTCAGACTGGGAAGGTTGGTGCACTTATTCTTTGCCTGCAGAGTAAGAAAAGGGCGAATAGTGCAGATCCAGATCAGCTAGCTCCCAGAAAACGCAGACCGTTCTGACCAGGATTTGTACTATTTTCAGCAAAGTCTCTAGCAAAATGTCTGAAAATGGGCAAAATACAAGCATGGACTAATTTCAAAATGTATAGCAGCTGAAGGGTGAATACCTACAGCAAACACCACAGAAACAACATCCCTCACCCACACCACCTCCTCTGATTGTTTTCTTTCCATTAAACGTGGGCTGGTTTTGTCATTTCATTTCTCCATTATGTCAGTATATGATACCCGAGACAAGGAAAGGAAAGCAAGGATCCAGTCATTAGAAATCTTTGAAGTTGGGTCGGTATAATTGTATAGCAAATTTATCTACACCAACTGCATTCCACAAGGCCAAAGATTAATGCAACAAAAACAAAACAGGACCTTAACTTCAGTTTGTATTTTTTTGTTTCTGTTTTTTTTTTTTTACACTTCTAATGAATGTTTGGCTCATATATACTGTTAGGAGAATCAGAGATGAGAAAGCCGTCTAAAAGGCAACCTTTTCAAGCTGTAAACAAATAATGAATGGCTTGAAAACTGAAATTAAGCATAACAATTTAATTGCAAGTACCAAATATTTCACACACACTCAAATGTTGAAAATAAATGTACCGTTACTTTATTATTTTTTCTGTTTCTGGATAGATTTGTTTCTAGGTTGCTGAAGTAGATCTATTTGAGTCACACTACCATGAAGTACAGTTTAATGAGAAAACTGCAAAACTTATGCAAAAACAATTTTATCCTACAATTTCTTTTTTTAATTCAATTATAAATTAATTATTAATTTTATAATTAATTTACTTTAAATTTTCACACTACAAATAAATAATTTGAGTTCATAAAGCCACAAATAAACATGCAGCATTTAAAATTTGTTTATTTCTTCCAGTCCAGTAAACGAGACACACACTTCTTTTATGAAGTGTATTACTTCTCTCAAGTAAATAAATTTAATGATGTTTTGAAACACAGGAAAGTTCTTGATTATGTGATGTTTATTGTGACAGCAGTACATTAATGTCTCAAATTATATCTTAATAATTTAGAATTTAACACCCAAACAGAAACTGTAAACAGTAATTAAGCTTTAACTTCAATTTGAAGCCATGACAACATTCAAAATAGTTATTTGTCGTCATGACAATAATTCTAACAGATACAATCTGATACCTCATCAATGCTATCAAATATCAGTTTTCATTAATTCTTCACAATTTCTTACCTTTATTTTGAAAGAAATGTATGATTTATCTCCCTTATCAGTTAATATTTTCAGACCGTTTCTATGAAATATCAGTATTCAGTTTTCACTAGTTCTTTTTTTACAATGCCTTATTTTTACTTTTATTAAAATGATCTATCCCTCACATGTTAAGACATATTTTGCATGTTGGAAATATACTTAATAAAAGGAACAACAATCTCATATTTGTTGCAAATTTATTCTCTTCATCATAAACAAGCACACTGAATATTTCATATTTCATTTTTTTATTTATTTTTTTTAAATTTTAAGGACACTAAATGGTTAAAAAGTGTGAAGTTCAATGATGTTACTTTGTGACATATAAAGGAAATTAGCAACAAGGGAGATAATTCAAAGTAATTTGACTAGTGAGATTATATCCCCAACATACATGTACAGCTGAAAAGAAAGAAATGTTTTCTAAAAATACAGAAATTGTAACTGACAGAGAAAGTTTAAAGCGACATAGAGGCGTTGGTGGTGGTTGTTGTTGTTGTTGTTCTCTGATCATTGGATTATAATGTGCATAATTAATTGTGTCCTTTAAAGGTGGTTTCCGACAGTTTGGACCAAATATTTTTTTCTCAAAAAACCAAATAAGTCATTGTTGCATGAAAACATGCCACAAAATGCTGTTCACTGATGAACTAGATCTGCGTGAACAGTGAAGCATAAGTCCCCACTTGTCATTGCAAACAGATATTTCCTATCTGAGCCATGCTGCAAATAGCTATTTGTAAACTAAGAAAACCAGGTGACAACTTACTTTTGACATCGCGTTAAATTGCCATTGGAGTAGTCTGCTCTGACATCGATATCTATTTTTAGCAGAAAAACATTATCGTGCTTGTTTAGATTTGGAAGGAATAAACGTTTAGAGTGATTTTTTCGCAATGTCTACTGTCTTACGACATATTTGTTTGCTTAGACTAAAGTATGACTTTATGCAGAAATTATGCCCAAATTCTCAGAAACCATGGAAATATCTTGATGCATGCATAATTATGATGTAGGTAAAGTGTAGGAAACCACCTTTACAAGGTTGTGTTGTCTTAAGGATGAAAGCTTCGTAGACATTTTTAGCAATCTTGTATATCTCTAAACTGCTCATGCTGCAATATATCATTGTATATTTCACAAAATGCTGACAGGCTTGATAGCTTTGGAATAATTTAAATACATGTTAAAGTGCAAATTTTGAAGGTCTATGTGTTGCTAAATTGTGACCTGGGGCCTGAGGTTATAAAACTTTGAGCTCGTTTTGAGATCCTTTTCAAGCATCTGATTGGTCAGATTTCAAATTTCCCTTTAAACTGAGCCAATCAGATCCTTGAGAACAATTTCAAACTCAAAGCCCAAGTTGATTACATTTATTCCTTCATCCTTGAAAGAAGCATACAACTGGTTTTATCAACCTTAAATGTTTGTCTGTTAGCATTTGGAAAGGATCAACAATTAATTTATAAGTGTTTTTATAGCATTTGTACACTTAGCTTCTCCACACGCCTTCTTGGATTGAATGACACCATAAATGACATTTCTATTTTGGTGTTTCTTTTCTGGTAGAAATCCCTAGCGATCACAAAAAAATATCTTGGGTTACTGTGCTTTTCAAAAGCTGAAAGCTCAATATTGGTTTTTAATGGTGTTCTGAAATTTAAGCTGAGTTAAAAGTTGAGACCAGCTGAGATGCTATCCATCAGGGTCCTAAGGGATGTTTTGACACAAGTCGGCTAGCAAGACCAACAACAGACTGTGCTGCAACTTGATATCAACTTGACAGCAACAGGCAACATATAACACCATTTGAGAGAATCTAAATCTGGCAAAAGCAAACAACAAATCATTGCAGAGAAGGAAAAAAACATAACATTTCCTGTATGTCATCAATGCTATGATCCATTCAGGGCTGTATTACATTTAAATGAGAGGGCAAACAAATTTCAAAGGAACTCAATATTCCCTAAGAAACCTACAAAAAATGACCTTTTCTTTTTTTTAAGCTGCTTTTTAACTTAAACAGGGCTGCTTAACTGATCATGTGTGTCACATATGCCTCCGAGGTTTTGTTCTCAAGTTTCAACCAAAAAACATGACAGACAAAATGCTTGTTAAAAAGCCATTTAATTACAAAAAAAATAGTTCCATGCATACAAAAAGTAGTTCCTAGTAAATGTGTATTTCCATTCAAAATGAAGTTCATGCTCAAAATAAACATCTGGACATAAAGGGTAGTTGCAGGCAAACACAGGAGTTTCAAAATAAAAGTAGTTCCTAGTATAAGGTACATATGCTTTGCCTTGTTGCAATTTGCACATCATTTATGACAAAAATATTTCCAGACAAAACACAGTTCTAGCAAAAAAAGCACTATTATTTCTGTACAACTGCAAGCCATTAGTTACCAAGTCTGTATGAGCAATTAACAAGGCCATCATGTAGTCTGCACTTATCTTTACACCTCACAGTTGTCATCAAGCTACCATGGAAACCATTTGCAGAAACTGTAGTTTAGAGGTCCACAAAGGTGAAATTAACCTAACTTTGTCTATCTGTAGCAATATTTTCATATATGTATATATAAAATTTCTCTATGAACTATTGATACTTCATAATCTTCACCCCATAGTTTGCCAAATTGCCTATTTTATCATAAAACAAGTTTTTTTTTGTGCCACATAAATGCCTTGGTTGCAAAATATAACTTTTTTTTATTGTTACAGATTATTTGTACTGTAACAGGTGCAGCCTGTAAGTTTTTAATGCCACATTTATCATTTTACATGTCTTATAGAATTGCAACATTTGTCAGGTGCCTTTCAGTAACCACTGCCAACGCATTCAAAAAAAGTGCTGGACGTAAGTTAAATGAGCTTGGAACAAAATTTATTACATCTTTTTTATAATTTTAAATATTCACATCTTAATTTTTTTTAACCTTAACAAAAAAGTCTGGGGAATATAAAACTGTTATAAAAAATTGTTGGTTTTGATTCTATTATGTTTTAAGAAATTTTAACTTCTTTAAATTGACAACAACTTCAGTGAGCACAATCAAAATGGCCTTAAAGGTCACATGATTTCTGAAATGTAGCACAACTTGATGTCAACAGCATGAGAAGTGTGAAATAGGGAAAGTATTATGTTACAGTCCTAAGTGATGGCACATTTATTGTATAACCAGTCTATTCTAGCCTCATCAACAGTTTACAAGGAAATGATGCTGAACAATAGATGTTAATCTATTATCGAGCATGTTAGACTGTTTGCGACATTCACTGTCAATCTATCGTCTACAAAAACTTAAGAAACGCTCACTCATTCCCCCCCCCCCCCCCCCCCCCCCCCCCCCCCCCATGACATTTCCAGATAAACATTCAACAGGCAGCATTTGGGGGGTTTTGTGGGTGTTTTTTTTTTTCTTAACCTTTACCAAGTGTTTCACTTTTAACCAAGAAAATATAGTAGCTGGGAACTTTGTATCAAAACATGGGACTGAAACTTTTTGCACTCTTTAGATTTTTAAGGGACAAACAAATATTAAATGGAATGGAATTTTATAGATTCTTTACATTATATATGGCATAGTTTTCACACTTGTCCTTTTTTTACTTTACCAATATATTAAAAATGTGTGCACAAATGGAACACTAAAACAGCTGGCTCAGCAACATGTATTAGAAATATTTAGTAAATGTTTGTACTTGAAAATGAATATTTACAGTTGGAAGAGAACATAAAATTCCATTAAGTGATGCTTGATATGCATTGAATAAACATATTTATATGGAAAAGTAACGTACATGTAGGTATGAAAATTGTTGATTTTGAGCATAACATATGATTTTTCTCACAAAAGATTGAACAATGTCCTTTGTAACGCCATCTAAAACATGGTACATCTCTTTGGACCCTTTTGGAATTCTAGTAAAGTACAAGTTGTCCCCCTTGAATACTCATCCGTTTAATGTAGCAATTCCTACATAATGTCTCTTGGATGACTAACCTCCATTACATTTAGTCTTGACCTGTGACACTTTTATTTTCACCCATACATCTTTGGCAATAAATGTTCTTTTGCCTGTTATCTAACTCTTCACATGCGAATTATTAATAAATATTAATTATTAATTATTAAAATCATAATTAGGCTTATACAAATCATGTAGGTACAGATCAGTCAGCACTCTGCTTTCAAGTAGCATGATCAGTGTTATATATGTATCCATCCGCAGTCTGAAGTTAACGGAAAATTTATAGGAATCAGTTATGAAAATTGTACTTTAAATGAACTAGCATTACAATGATCTGAAATATTACTTTCTTGCTTACTATTTAACATTGTGGGTTTGGTTCTTTTGTGTATCAGAACAGGTTTTATTTGCTGCTCTAGTTTACCAACAGGTGGAGCTTGCCAAAAAAAATATTCAAGTCATACTAGTACCTGAAACAGGACTCTCCTGCTTTTTAACTAGAAACTTGTGTTACTAGTAGGGCCACCATAAGAAATGTATTTGCACCCGAGTCAGGAGGCCCAGGTTCCACCCAGGCTGTGATATAGTGATTTAGCTCCCTTGCATCTACACAGAGTATAAGGGTAATTACAAGACTGGTCAGATTGGTCACAAAATGATGATTGATTTGTTGTCCTTATCATTCCAATAACAGTATTTTAAGTTATCTGGCAACAGTGTCCACAATAAGCAGATGTAACACTGCCTTCACTGCGTATAGCATGCCGTAAACACCTGGCATGATACCACATCCAGTTGGCACTGGGCCAACCAGTTGTGGAGCTATCTTTATATTTACTTGAGCATTGGCAAGGAAACTAGCCATACCACTTACACTTAACCACTTTTAGCATTTAGTGGACCAGGATCAAACCCAGGCCTTCTGTACCTTAAGCTGATGCTCTATTGACTGCACTTTCAGGTCTGGTAAAAAATAATATATCTTGGTGTGGTATTATACCAGGTGTCCACAGCATGCTATCACAGTCAAGATAGTCCTATACCTACTTAAAGTGTAAAGCAAATTCAGGTAACTAAGAACTTATCAGTTAGTTGATAAATTCAACAAAGAAACAACATTGGAAGTTTTACCCAAAAGCATTTTTAGTATGGTACTCTGTCGATCTAAACCTGCTGAAATCTTGCATTCTGACTAGAGTAGTATTGTTCAAAATTTTCATTCAAAATAAGACAAGTCACAGAAAAAAAAATATCTTTTTTTTAAATCAAACAATCATAATTTTTTCTCCCTACCTGTATGAAAACAGACAATATCATCAGATGGCAGTGTTGTTCTTAACAAGACTCTTTCTCCAGGAGATAATTATAGCTGATCTGTGGGGTTAATTGTCTAATTAAATCACCTTGTTCTGAGTCCTAAGAAGCAAAATGTGTTGGCTGTTACTTTTTGGGAGGAGGAATTTGTTTGTTCTAAAGAAAGTGGAGAGGGGCTTGTGCATGAAGTTACTTTTTTTGAGAAGAAAGTTGCTGATGGTAAAAGAGGCTGCTGAAAAGAGCTATAATGAAAAGGGATGCAAACAAGGAAGGGACAGAAATGTTGGAAGAAATAATATTACATTACTTAGACCCTTTGCATACATCTGAACTTTTTCTGGGGCCAAATTGGGAGATATTCACTTGCAGAGTGGAAGATTTATTATTTTCACATAAATAAAGAAGTAAGTTATCTTTTTCCAAGTTAGGAGATTTCTAAAAATGTATAAACACCCTTTATTTTCTAATTATTTTGAACCTTAAAAGAGGGAGTCTCCCCCCAAAAGCGGGAGAGTTCACATGTATGCCCTTGTAAAAACTAAACTACTTTCTAATGTCGGCAAAAGAATAAAAACTATAACCAACTATCCACATATAACATGGAATATATTTTAATTAAATTTACTTACTCGAAAAAAATGATTTCAATTGCATTTCTATTTGGATACATTACAGGATGATAATGAAATAAAGAATATTCATTCATTATAAAACCTTTATGATTCAGCATATTTATTTGTCTTCCATTTACATTATCTTATAAAAAAAATCCATGAGAAAGTAGGAATTCTCATACTGTGAACAAAATTGCTTCATGATTGTCCATTAATATAATACACAAACACCATCACTTTCCCTGTCGCTACATGATTTTCGTGCTAATTTTCGAAGTGATACGAATCTTTTAACAATTTGCAGATAAGAGCTTTATTCCTTAACCTACTTGGGTTTAGCCAGCAACAATCTGTCAGTTACCCATTGATGGTATCTACTTGAAGCAAATATAGTGCTGCCTTCATTTTGATAGCATAACATGATTTCAGATCCAGTCATGTCATGTTGGTCTGTGGATAAACACTTGAAGAACTTCTCTTATAATAGCTTCAGAACAATTTTTGAAGGTACAGATTTCTCCCACTTGTTATGACCAAGCCTGTAATTGAACACT
Organism: Sinonovacula constricta; assembly: GCA_007844125.1. Classification (NCBI taxonomy): domain Eukaryota; kingdom Metazoa; phylum Mollusca; class Bivalvia; order Cardiida; family Solecurtidae; genus Sinonovacula; species Sinonovacula constricta. The sequence continues at coordinate 35,768,473 of CM017560.1, read as the reverse complement.
GTGCTCCATTTTTTCTGGAGCTGTTTCAAATAATGGTTAGTCTCTGGCTAACAATTCCATGAGTCTTTGCCAAGAGGTTAGAGTCGCCTACTTGTAACTCCACAGCCCGCCACCATGTTGGTTAAAGTCAGGTCTGGGCTTGAACTTTCATGTGCCGATGCTTTACAGCTTATAGGTAGTTCTACCCACAGTCATACGACTGGGGTCTCCCTCCACCAATTATTAGCTAAACATTGCCAATATGACCATAACTGTGCTGACACAATGTAACAAAATAAAACAAAACACAAATACATGTAAATTATAACAAAAATGCCATGAGTGAAAAATATATATAACTAGACATGCAAGGGTAACTGGCTCTTTATCAGATAAATGGAAAAAATAATGGCTGTTTCATTTTGTGCTAAGTTTTAAATGTGTTTTCATAAATTGTATTATTTAGGTATTTTATTTCATATTAACTGCAAAGATATTATTTAAAAAAGTATGTTGCTTTGTGTTGCTTGTCATGACTTGGTCATTAGTACTTTTTTTGTTGAAAATGTCAAAACTTTAAAGTTTGACATTTTTGACCAAAAATATATATTTATTCAAAGAACACATGGTAATATAAAATACATTTTAAAAAAGAGCCAACTTTATTTGGAAGCAAATAGTGAAGATTATATGATGCTGCTATATGGAGCTATCCTATAATTGCCTGGGTCTATGAAAATTCTACATAACAGTTTAAGACTCAATAATATACTAGAAACATGAAACAAACAAGAAAGTAAAGAGCAAGAACATTTCATACATGTTTAATTTAAAGTAATAAAAATAGGAGATACATTTCATGACACTAAATAATGGCAACTGACCTTTTACAGGATTGAGGTCATTCTTGACAGGTGACCTTGTAAGGTCAACATCTAATTAAGACCGTTGGACATGCTACCATGTGTCACGTTACCATGGAAACTTGCGCTGGACTGAATGAGTTTGACCCCAATATGCGACCCCTTAATGGAAGTTTTATACCCCTACAGGAGATACAAACCTGTGATGGTAGTGATAGAGGTAGTAGTATTGAGAAAGACATTATAAACCAATTAATTAAATATTATCAGTTTGACACATTTTAATTGAAGGGACTATCGGTATGGTGATTCTAATACAGGCAGTTATGAAGATTGTAACAGGTTTTGGTTTGTTTAATGATCTTAGAGAAATATGTCTATTTAACATAATTGGGTTCGATCTCTTGATTCATGAAAAGTTTATCATATTTGAATCCATGTTTTTGCTGGATTCGGAATATTTAAAATCTGTTACTTGCAAGTAAAGCATAAAATATTTCTTTAAAAAAAAAAAGGAAAAAAAGTTTTGTAGTTAAACTCATGTTGACAAATGGGTAGGACTTTATTACTGGTTTTGTTATGTTGTTTTAGAAGCAATAGTTGGGTTTGTACTGGTACAACATTTTATTATGCTTTAATCTGCATAATAATATTTACATGGAAAATCAATTTGTAACAATTTTTCAGCAGAAATAAGTAGGAGTTTTATTCATGTTTCAGCTTACATGTTTAATTTATACTTCATATAGTTTTCAATTGAAAATAGTAGTACTTGAATCTCAATTAACTTTTTTGATGCATACCAATGTTTTTTAATGTTTTCTTCCCACTATCTATAAGTAGTCTGCATGGCCTCATTATTATTATATATTAGCCACTAGCATACTTGAAACCCAATTAAAAATTAAAAAAAAAAAAAAACAAAAAAAAAAAAAACAAAAAAAAACAAAAAAAAACGCAAATGCAATAAACACAGAAACAACTAGAGTAGAGATTTATAGTAAAACTAGGTCAAAACAAACGAAAAAAAATCTACCTACTGAAAGTGCACTAAAGTTATTAAGCCGATTCAGCAGTAAGCTGTCAGGCAAGGTAGGTGATTGAACACTAATAATAACAGAGCCTGTGTCCATTCTTGATTATAGGTTCTGATAGTCAATGAGCCATGCACATCACACTACCCTGGCAAGGTTACTGAATGTGGAAATGGGTATCTACGGTGTAGCAGTTAGGCAATTAGACCATAGGAGGATGAGAGATTGTTCTCATTTTTCTTTACACAAATGCTATAGATTCAAGGATAGAGATAAAAATCCAAACTTATGTGAACAAGTTTTTAACAAGAGAGAATTATGAGTACATTAGGTGTAGTGGAAAGACCATATGATGATGAGAAATTTGTTAAAGTTTCATTCAATCTGCTCTGCTACAGTTTTTCCAAAGTCCAATAAATATGAAAAAAGGAAGTTTCTGAAAGAAGCCTTACCATGAGACAACCATGAATATATGATGCTTACAGTTGAAGCTGGAAACAAGGTTTCTACATAAGCCATTACTATAAGAGAATCACAAATCCAGTGACGAAACCATTCAAATATAAGAGTGTTCTGAGAATTTATTCAAAGGTGACATCTGGCATTTTAAACTTATTATTTGTTCGCTCATGCAGCCAAGAAACGCTGTTTTTAAGCCCCATACATCCATGTATAAAGTAAAGCATAATACCATAAACGTCATTATAAACATTTATTTCCTATCCAAGCCAGGCTGCACATTAAGCTATTTTTAAAATTAAGAAAACCATTTGACCATACATGCAAACTTCATCTGAGGCCATAGTGGGAAATTTCACTAGGAAAGTGGGAAATTTGTTATTTTTAATATAAACAAAGAAGGAATTTATTTGTTTCCAAGTAGGGAGATTTCTAAAAATGTGTCAAACATCCTTTATTTTTAAATAATTTTGAACCTTAAAAGTGGGCATCTCCTTCCAAAAGTGGGAGAGTTCACATGTATGTGTGACTGCATACGTTGAATATCAGTTACATAACCATCTGATAATTAGCTCTGATATCAATTTCTATTTTTAGCTGAAATCCCCATAGCTTTTTTTATAGATTAGGAAAAAAGGAACATTCAAGTAATATACTTCACAATTACACCTGTCTAACAAATGAGGTAGTGATATAAACAGCCTTTACTTTAACTGTAAGTTTATGCAGGGGTTATCCACAAATTTCCCAGAAATAGGGAAGAAATGCTGTAACATGTTATAGATATTTAACACATCACCCAATATTCAACATATGACACCAGTGTAAACAAGAGACCAATTGATGAAATTTAAGGTCTTTGCCATAACAGAATAAGCAATCTTCAGTGTAGCAAAGGTATTGCTGGGTGATGATGCAGTTTTCTGGCACTTTATGTATTATGACTTGACCCAGGTACATGCAATTTCTATGGAACAACTGTTTCAATCCAAGTTGTTGGTGATTTTCAAATGACTATAAACTAGCAAGCTAATGATATCCATAACACAATCACACCGTGAACCGATGATATATGTGCTTTATATTTTTTTAGTAAGATCCATCTCCAATTTTAACTGACTGGATGCAGGATTATAAGCCCAACAAACAAAACAATTGACTTTTTTCTTTACTACCCAAACTGTACACCGTACAAGTATCTGCAGGTTGCCTACCATGTGTTGCTATCGTTCTCCCTATGTCATCAATGTCTTCAATGTCTCATGTCCTCTGTTAATTCTAGGGTCACAAGGGGTCGTATGGGGTCACATGGTTTACAGGTGGCAGGTAATGAGGCATTCTGGGTATGAATGGTGAATATCGGCAAGTCCATTGTAGGGTGAGCCAGCTAACAAAGGCACCATTTCAGTATTCCACATGTCCAGCCTTGCTCAAATATTTATGATATTCATATTAATTTTTGTTTTGTTTTGTTTTGCATTGGCTTTTACACCTGACGCATTGCACAAATCAGATTTCAATGTCAACACAATCCTTGTCATCAACTTTAATTTTATATAATATAAAATATTGAATGTCCATTTTGTCATTTATGTTTTAGAAAAAAGATTTTTCAACATTTGTAGCATATTTTTATATCTCTTGATAAATCTTCCAGAAATTCTTTGTGACATTTCTTTGATAATACTGCTTTAGTTCTGTAACTGTCTTTAGCACCAACAATCATCATAGGGGAGCTAGCAGCTGAGTAAATCTCCTTAGATCTTATGATCTAGGTTCGAACTACTGGGGGAGCTGGTAAATGAGCAAATCTCCTTAGATCTTACAACAGGGTTCAAACTACTGGGGGAGCTGGTAGCTGAGCAAATCTCATTAGATCTTATGATCTGGGTTCAAACTACTGGGGGAGCTGGTAGCTGAGCAAATCTCATTAGATCTTATGATCTGAGTTCAAACTACTGGGGGAGCTGGTAACTGAGCAAATCTCCTTAGATCTTACAACAGGGTACAAACTACTGGGGGAGCTGGTAGCTGAGCAAATCTCATTAGATATTACAATCTAGGTTCAAACTACTGGGGGAGCTGGTAACTGAGCAAATCTCATTAGATATTACAATCTAGGTTCAAACTACTGGGGGAGCTGGTAGCTGAGCAAATCTCATTAGATATTACAATCTGGGTTCAAACTACTGGGGGAGCTGGTAACTGAGCAAATCTCATTAGATCTTACAACAGGGTACAAACTACTGGGGGAGCTGGTAACTGAGCAAATCTCCTTAGATCTTACAACAGGGTACAAACTACTGGGGGAGCTGGTAGCTGAGCAAATCTCATTAGATATTACAATCTAGGTTCAAACTACTGGGGGAGCTGGTAACTAAGCAAACTAAGCAAATCTCCTTAGATCTTACAACAGGGTACAAACTACTGGGGGAGCTGGTAACTGAGCAAATCTGCTTAGATCTTACAATCTAGGTTCAAACTACTGGGGGAGCTGGTAGCTGAGCAAATCTGCTCAGATCTTACAATCTAGGTTCAAATTACTGGGGGAGCTGGTAGCTTAGCAAATCTGCTTAGATCTTACAATCTAGGTTCAAACTACTGGGGGAGCTGGTAGCTTAGCAAATCTGCTTAGATCTTACAATCTAGGTTCAAACTACTGGGGGAGCTGGTAGCTTAGCAAATCTGCTTAGATCTTACAATCTAGGTTCAAACTACTGGGGGAGCTGGTAGCTTAGCAAATCTGCTTAGATCTTATGATCTGGATTTGAACTACTCGGGGAGCTAGTAACTGAGCAAATCTCATTAGATCTTATGATCTGAGTTTAAACTACTGCGTGGGTAAGAACATACATTATTTCCAGCTGCCCTGAAGTGTGAATTAGGTCTTCCTTCACCACAATGACAATATATGGAACTGACAGTTCTACTAGACAAATAACCAAATCAAACAACCTTTAGAAAGTTGTCCACCATGGAAATTCTTCATGTTTGTTTGTTTTTGAGATGCAACAATGAACATTATAGCAGCATCCAGCTGTTTTGGTGAAAGAAGACCCCAGACAAATGCCTGGATAGAACCACCGGCACACCACATGCCAGCTGGAAGACCTGCCCATATTAAGTCCACTGCCCTAAATAGAAGGCAATTCTTAGATCTTTTGAAGTTACATTCAACATTCATTTTAAACTTAATGCAATGATTTGTTTGTTGGGTCTATTGTCCCACCAAACAGTATTTCATTAATATGGTGCTAGTGTTCACTTTAAGTTGATATAGCACTGCCTTCACTGTGTATAGCAGCTACAAACACCTGATAAAGATACTACACCCATGATACCATACCCAGTCACATTATTCAGACACTGAGCCAACCAGTCATTGAACTACCCTCGTATTTGCATAAGCTTTAGCAAGCTAAGGCAACTATACCACTAAAAATTTTAATGACTTTGTTGCAGCCTGGGATTGAACCTGAGGCCTCCCATACATGTACCTTCCATACTGCCAACATACAGGCAAGAAAGATATGTTAATGTCATAGTGCGAAAATAAGAGTCAATTAAAGATAGCAAAATGTTAGTAAGACTTGCTTGATTACCTTACCGATTCAAATTCCATTCATACAAACATAGAAGCTGTTATATAAAATACATATACTACAATGATCCAGTAGTTGCTATAAGTTTTATTTAGTACTTAAAAATCCATCAATTCTGTGACCTGAACTACCATTCAACCATCATGTCTTCGTTCCATTTGGTTCCCTTGCTCCATTGGGTCCCCCTTTTCGTTGACAGGATGGCATCAAGTTTCATCCTGATCCTGCTTCAGTTAGTAATTCGTTCTAAATTCTAAGTCAAACATTAAGTATAACTAGACGACAAGCAATGGTATCAAGACACTCTGTAAGACACTCAGCAGCAAAAGGAGCAGACTTTGATCAAATCATGCTAAGGTTGAAGAGTCAACTCTTAACCTGCTTATCACATATTTGTAAGGCTTAGGATTAATTGTGTCGATCTAGCTCAGCTAGCTTAGCTGAGAGCTGTCTGATCAGGACCTACACTATTTGCTGCTTAGTCTTGCTCAGCTGAGAGCTTTCTGATCAGGATATACACTATTTGCTGCTTAGTCTTGCTCAGCTGAGAGCTTTCTGATCAGGATCTACACTATTTGCTATTTAGTCTTGCTCAGCTGAGAGCTTTCTGATCAGGATCAACACTATTATCTTTTTAGTCTTGCTCAGCTTAGAGCTTTCTGATCAGGATCTACACTATCTGCTATTTAGTCTTGCTCAGCTGAGAGCTGTCTGATCAGGATCTACAATATCTGCTATTTAGTCTAGCTCAGCTGAGAGCTGTCTGATCAGTATCTACAATATTTGCTATTTAGTCTAGCTCAGCTAAGAGCTGTCAGATCAGGACCTACAATATTTTGTTTATACTACCCCAGCTTACAGCTGTCTGATCAGGATCTACAATATTTGCTGTTTATACTACCCCAGGTGACAGCTGTCTGATCAGGATCTACAATATTTGCTGTTTATACTACCCCAGCTTACAGCTGTCTGATCAGGATCTACAATATTTGCTGTTTATACTACCCCAGCTGACAGCTGTCTGATCAGGATCTACAATATTTGCTGTTTATACTACCCCAGCTGACAGCTGTCTGATCAGGATCTACAATATTTGCTGTTTATACTACCCCAGCTGACAGCTGTCTGATCAGGATCTACACTATTTGCTGCTTAGTCTATCTTAACAGCTATATTAACATTTACATGGATAATATATTGGCAATAACTTATAAATACAGTAGAATATTAACAAAATATAGCGAGGTAAGGGTTTAGAGCCATCATATGACAGTCAAGCACCATTCTACATCTGGGCAAATCAATAATTCATCACAGCACAAACTACTTAGATGCCATACAATATACCAGTACACAGAATCACTTCAAATTGATACAGTTATGTTTTAGTAAAAAGTTTAAAAAAAACAAGCAAACAATGCTATTGGGAATTTCTTCTAATTGATATAGTTATATTTTAGTGATATGTTTTGAAAACAAGCAAACATCACTATTGGGAATTTCTTCAAATTGATATAGTTATATTTTAGTCATAAGTTTAGAAACCAGACAAACAATTCTATTGGGCATCAGCTGATCGAAAGACTGTAGGTTCAATCCCCAGTCATGTCACACCAAAGACTTAAAAATTGGTAGTAATGGCTTGACACTCAGGATTTAAGGGTGCCTTGGTGTAAGGATATAATGACTGGCCAGGTTCAGTCCCTTGTGCTTCTGTTAAGTGGGGCACTGTAATACACTGTAATAAGTGTCTGTAATACACTTAAAAAAGTTGGAAGTACTAATAGAAGAAGAGAACTTGTCAATTTTATTCATAAGAAACAGAAAAAAACAGTTGTTTGTTATGGAGTATGTTTACTAAATATGTACTATTCACTGGAACAAACAACAAGAAATGTGGCCATGCCATGAAAACAGGTCTTCAACGCTTTAACAGTTTAACACAAATTATTATGGAGAAACTTTTTCTATTTTAAGTAACAGTGACCTTGACACGACTGGCCCCAAATCAAATCAGAAGCTAGGTCTTCATGCAAGCTTGCTATATCCAAAGTTTCAGCAAGATTGGTATCCAAACTGAAGTTATCGACCAGAAACTGTTTTTCTATTTTTACTAACAGAGACCTTCACCTGACTGGCCACAAATTCAATCCCAAGCTAGATCTTCATGCAAGCTTGTTAAATCCAGAGTTTCAGCAAGATTGTTTTATTCCAACTGAAGTCATTGACAGAAAACTGGTTTTTTTATATTTTTGGTAACAGTGACCTTGACCTTGATCCAACTGGCATTAAATCCAATCCCAAGCTAGGTCTTCATGCAAGCTTGCTATATCCAAAGTTTCAGCAAGATTGGAATCCAAACTGAAGTGATTGACAGGAAACCCTCAGTTTGATGCTGGCTGCTTGCACGCCTTACCGACCAACTGACAGCCCGCCCTCCAGCACACCAAAGCGCAATCAAATAACCAGGATTTTCCTTGAAAACTTGGTTAAAAACTTCTTTTTTGTGTTTACTTTGAATACTCCAACTCATGATATCTTTTATTATTTAATAAACAAAATGCACAAGCAAACTACAATAATTAGAGTTGCTTTAACATCAACATATTTTATTCAATATATTTTATTCATAAGTATTTAAATCAAGAAACTATTCTATTTTTTTTAAATAACTTTTATCTGGTCCTATTGTATTGTTATGAAATAAAAACAACACCAACTTTTGTCATAAATGGACTCACTTTACCTTTAGAACTTTTTATTTATTTACAATTAAACTGAGGGAAATGGAATAAAATTTCTATCCTTTCAACATCAGCATATTTTATTCATCAGAACACATCAAAACCAGTTTCTGCATTTACATTATATGCATGCTTATAAACAGATTAAACTAGCCAGTTATTTCATTTTGTAGAAATAAACCAGACAATCAATACAATTTATGTTCAAATGCTATAACAATATATTATTCATTATTAGCAAAAAGGTGGCAATAAAAATCTGTCAGGCAAACAATATAGTTTATTATTATGGAAGTCACTTTAACTGGTTATATTTTTTAACAGAAAATACCACGGCAATATAGATAAAGCATATTTTTAATGAAAAGAATGACAATATTGTATTGCAATTTTATTTAGATGAGATACGAAGTGTTTTTGATCAATAGTAATGGGGAAAAGGCCATTAGAAGGTTTCATAAAATCAAAGCACAGCAGTCACTGGAGTGTTCAGTGCTTGAAAAAATGGTTTGAAGTGTAGTTGACAAGTGATTCGCTCAATTGAGTGATGTATACATTAAGCAACCTTTTCTTTTAACAGAACATAGAAACTGTGACATTGGTAAAATGGAAAGTTTGCAAATATAATTTGGTGGGGGGATAATTTAATCTATAATTTAATTTAATGTACATACTTGGTCTAACAAAAAGCATTTACAATAAATCCATACATGGATATACAAGTATATAGAAAATGTCGATGAACACAATAAAACTTCAATCCACTCTCCTACTTTGTTGACTCATTACATATCCCTCTGTTACAGGCTTATACTATGTGAATCAATATAAAATCAGGTTATATGTTGGTTAGAAATTTGAAAATAGAAGCTTCTAATAGGCTTCACACTTAGCTTGTGAAACATATATCGGATGAAAACAAATAACATTTGTGTACTTTAATATTATTTAATTAAATAATGTTCGCTTATAATTCATTTAGTTTTTTTAATCTACTTGTATGTTTTGAATATTCATGTGTCATTGTTAACTTTAGTGTACTTACCTGCTTTAATACGAACAGAAATACTTCCATAACTATTGCAAAATTAGGCAAGAAATCTGACATTTTCATACAAAATATCTTAACTGTAACACCACATGTATAGTAGATCTAAATTTCCAAAAACATTATTAACCTTTTTCTCTTCGTCCAAAATCTTGACATTCATGGCCTAGAGCCTGTTGCAGAGGTATATGTAAGAGTAATGAATGATAACTTTGGTTGCAGAATGCCTTCAACCATTGGCACCAGGATATGGAGAGTTTTACACTATGCCCACAATAAAATTACATCAGTACAGTCAATTAAGAGAAAGAACATGGATGTGCTGCATTTAAAGGTCACTAAAAAGGGCAATCACTTTGAGCTAGAAAATAATTATTTTTGGAAGCAGACTATCTGCTACTTTGCTAATTCCTTGTTGTTTGCTACATTTGTTTTGTTATTGCATTCTGCAGTGTTAATTTAAGCATAATTGCTTGTTTTCTTAAACGAAGTCCCGTCAAACAGCTGCGAATACCTGTTATTGCCTGCTACCTTATAAATCTTTTTCTATAACTGCAAAATGAAGTGTTCATGTCAGCATACTTGTTTTTTTTTTTTTAGGAAACTATCGAGCTAAACTGCTGCTAGTTCCCGTTATTGCTTGCTGCATTACTGTCTCCAATAAAAATGTTATTCCATAAGAAGTACTGTCTCCAGATTGGCGCCAATAAATGGGATGTCACAATAAAGTCCAAGCCTTCTGAGTGCAAAATTGATCATGCTTTAACAAATATTGTAGATCCTAAACTGCATATTCACAATGCACACTTTCAGCTACCAATTCTACATGCAAATTGTTTCAATTAACACGAAGAAACTCCAGTCAACAACATTGCTGATTGTTGCACATTGCCTGTCAAAAGTTATTAAGAAATATTTGCTTTATTAATTGAAGCACTTGATGACCCTGATATTTTGTTATTTGTTGAGGAATGTAAGAATACTTATTGAATCACCAGAGAGCAAGGGGGAAATGAAGGACAGAACACACACAGAGATTTTGAACCACAGTTAACCCTTATGCTACATATTTACTTAGTAATATAAAATATTAGATAATTATAAAAACCAGCTAGGTAAAAAGGATACTTTGTTAAAGAATTAATAACAAGTAATGCAGATCCTGTTAAGTCAGCTCCCCACTAAGGAGCTTGATAATCTGGATCTACACTTTTTTGCTTGAGATTGATCAATCTGAGCTTAGTAGGTTAAGTGTTAAATGAACCAGTAACAGGGTACCCTTCCGACGACATGCTTCATTAATTAATATAATGGTCTGCAATATTTAAATAACAAACAGCATCCCAAGATGGCATAAGTGCATAATGGCTGAGCTCATCAAAAATTAGAGAGTTGAAAAATTGTTGTAATAATTATTTTTGTTTTATAATCATAAAAGGTTGTAAAAAATAAAAATAAATTGAAATAGCAATTCTTTGGCCCTTACATAAAAAAATCTTAACAAACCTAAACAGTCCAAATGGATATTTCTGCTTTGCAGAGACTGATTACTATTTTTCAATTTATCTTTGCAATACTCTGTTAAATAAGAAATATCATGATTACATTCTTTCACAATTGAAATTTGAAAACACGACTTATTAAATAAAAATTATTATCAGAAATAATAACAAATGTATTAAGCAAAATAATTAACATGTATGAGAGTATCCATCATCTAGCAGTTAAGATGTTGAGACTCCGAATTGGAGGGACCGAGGTTCAAAACCCAAAACTGACTAACAGAATTTTAGTTATCTGGAGACAGTGTCCACTTAAAGCAGATATTGCGCTGCCTTCACTGTGTATATGTTGTAAGGCATGCCGTGAACATGTGGCATGATACCACACCCTGTCACATTATCCTGACACTGGGCCAACCAGTAGTGGAACTACCTTTATAACTGCCTGAGCGTTAGAAGAGAGCAAGCTATACCACTACCATTTTTTACAACTCTGGTATGTCGTAATGACAGGGTTCAAACTTTGGGCCTCTTGTACGCTCTACTGATTGCATTACCAGGTCTGGTAAACTGACCATGTAATGTTTGTCTTTGAGCAAGACTTTTTTACTGCATATTGCTCCAGGTACACAGTACCTGGGTACTGGTTCGACTCAGGAAGTGAACAGTCCAGAGGGAATTATACAAGTTGAAAGAACTTGTTTCAGAATTGACTATAAATAAATAGGTTTAACCTTACATGTATGTGAATGCCAATAACTAACTTTGATCAGGACTTTCACCATATGAAACTTAGTCTCTTACAATATGTCTTGTTACCATAACATGCACAACTGCAGTTTTTTTAGCAAAGAACTTGGATTTGTTTTGCTGAATAATCCATGTTGCATGGAAGCATAAAATGAGTTATGAAAAAATTATTTCTTCACGCAAGTAGCAGATTAATGTGTTTTTATGAGATACTGACAAATGCCATGAATTATTAACAAAATGTAGCAGGTTATGGTTAACGCCTCACCAGAAACATGCCCTGATCTGACCTTGACATTTCATACATGTTTCTACGGTTGTCAAGAGTGAGACGTTAATTGATAGAACACAGATCTACAGAGAGACATGGGAGAGTGATAGAAAATACATGTGGATGGTATCCAACCCTTGCCTAGAAGCTGGGAGCTGGCACATGTCAACAAACATTTAACTCCTGGGAGCTGTAGAGTACATTACTAGAAGTTGTTATGGTTGTTAGTGGTAGAAGTGGTGGTAGTAACAGAAGTAATGGAGGAGTGATAATTCTTTTAGACCAAAAGTAAGGTGGCAAATGTAACTGCTTGACTATGATGATAGTCAACCCTAGGAATTTTTTATTGGCTTCAATTCCACCAACAATCTTGGTAATCTAGAGATGGTTTCTCATTAACTGTTCTTTATAACTGTGACAGCTACCCATGACCAATCAAATGATGTTGTACCACTCCCAGGCAATTTTTTGTGATGTATCATCTTAAACTGTGCTTGAACATGTGATCTAAACAATTACAAATTTCTAATCTCTTCCCAGTGATAAAGGTACTTCTTTCAACCTAACAATTTGGGTATCACAACATGCTATACTATGAAGGCAGCACTATATAGGCTTAAAATGAAAACTGTCTGCAGATAACTGAAATACTGTTGGTGGGATGATAAATGCAATAAACCAACAAACTAAATGACCCATCAAAATGTTCAGTAATACATCTGGAACAATGGCCTTCAATATTTCAAAGTTGAAATTACCAACCAAAATGCCTTGTATACATGTACATGTAAATGTAAAATATATATTTTCCTTTTAGAAATGACATATCTCCAGTTAACATTTTATACTTAATTCAAAATATACACTTCAAATTTAATCAAATAAAACATCACAATGTAGATGTCATTTACTAATCTTGATTTTTCTCATTTTAAACAGAAATATTGATAATTTCCAAGCTATTTAATCATTTCAGCATAACATACAAGGTATGTGGTTTAAAAAATCATTTCAAAATTGTGTTGAAGTTTAGACATTTATACCTGAAGCATGTTGCATATTTTTTAACAATAAAAAATCTAATTAATCTCCCATCCCAGCCATGGAAAGGCATCAAGAGAAAACCTGAAAACATGTGGTTGCTACCAGAGGAATTGCTATACTTTTAAGTTTTAAATCCAAAGAAGGGAAGATCAAGCTATCCCAGTTATTGATTTTGCGTGTGTGACACAGAGCACGAACAGCATTAAAGAACATTTATAGCATAGAAGAACTTCACAATTAAACTGTTGCATCTTCATGAGAAAGAAAGCTGCTTCACAATGCTGTAAACAGTTTTTGTATTCACAAAGTTGGTGAATACATTGTTTCTTCTTCACAAGTTATTAAATGGTGACCTAACAATTTGAGGCTATTCCTGTCTCCAGTGAGGCTAAAAAAATTATGTATGTCCATGATATGTTGTGAAACAAAAGGCAGTCATACAGTTAAAAACCCAGTGAATTTACATTAATATGTCAAACTAGATAACAAAATGCAACAGTAAATGGACTTTAAATGTAAAAATAAACTTTCTTCCCGAGTGAGTAAAAATAAAGCATCCAGTGAAACAGTGTATGTGTGATGTAACTAGAATAGGGCAATAGTGACCACCATGCACTCCGGTGTTTAAGTTGTCCAAACGAACGTGTTTCTAGATAACCTTTACTGCAATCAGAGTTGTATAGTTTATGATAAGATGGTTTATCTAACAAAAAATATGTAAGATATTTATCCACAATGGTTCTCATTGCCTCAAAATGTGACTTGTTTCCAAAGCAGTGAATACCATAGTGCTTGCAGTGCTTCCATTTTCGCTTATACAGTTAAATGCCACCTAACAGCCATGCCACTAATACGAGCATGCTGCTATTAAGACCAGTTTTCATAAGTACAAACTATTTGGCTTCTTCTATTTGGCGATAGGAGACAAATTTATACAGGTAAATAGCACTTTCATTTTTGTTTTACAATGTAATACCTTTTTTGCTAGCATTTATGTGAAATTATACCAAATTAGGAGTTTAAAGGTTTTTTGTATAGAACATAAGTTGTGCATTTCATAAGTATCAATTAGGGATTGGATTTGCTGGCATTTTTGCCGAAACTGTGCAGCGACATTTCTATCATTATAGCACAGGGGCACTTATGAGGTGCTCTGGGTCTGAACCCGGCCGGTCCATTATACTGACACAGACAAGTCAGGTGTAATGCTGTCCCCTTAGCCCGGAGCGTTAGGAGGGAAGCCACTTCTACCAACTTTAAAGTCTTTGCGGTTTGACCCGGTGGGGGTTTGAACCCGCGACTTCCTGATCTTTAAGCTGATGCTCTACCACTTGAGCTATTGTGACCAGTTAGTGTCAATTTAAAAATGAAATAAAATTCAGAACTTTTTATCCATTGTATTGATCAGCTCCTAGTTTTATAGAGTAAAAACAATTACACACATGACAGACAGCAATCGAAATAAATGCACTTCATCAGGCATTTGTTGTTTTTTTTGCTCATTCTTGCTTCTACATTCTTTCAAAAACATTGCTCTCCTAAAATAAACATAGAAATGACAGTTAATTGAAGAGACTTAGGTTTACAAGAAAAAGTTAAATTGATTAATGGTAGTGAGAATGCCGGCAAATCAGAATTTTGTTAAAAACATTTTAAAAAGAAGTGTGTTTGCTTGTTTGTTTGTTTTGTGTGTGTTTTACTTCCCTTTTCAATTGTCAGAGATGTATTAGGTGGAAATTTTGATACATAAACAAAGCTGATTTATGCACTCACCCAAACTCACTATTAAGACCAACTCTCTATGGAGACCACTTCGAGTCAGAATGGAAGGTGGTCTTAAAGGTGGTATTTGACAGTTTGGACCAAAAATATTTTCATTAAACATCATAATTAACCATTGTTACCTGAACAGATCAAAGCAAAATGGTGTTTAATGATCTCCTACACCTATCTGAAAAGTGAACCATAACATCACAATCATCATTTCAAACATGTTTTTTCCTATCTGAGCCAAGCTGCACAGTTAGCTATTTTTAAAATAACAAAACCACGTGACCACTTACTTTTTACATTATATCACCACTGGGGTAAACTGCCCTGCTACCTACATTTTTTACAGAAATTTATCTGCTGTGACATCAATGTCTTTTTTAGCAGAAATCCCAATCATTCTTATTTATAGATTTGAAAAGAATGAAAATTTAAGTGTTGATTAACTGCCATTAAAAGTTTAACTGCCATTAAATTGAGATACTGTTGAAAATCTTCAAAGCTTAGACTAAACTATGATTTTTTTTTTCCGCAAAAATTATGTACAAATACACCAAAAAAAGGTCAGATAATGTTATACATATTACATATAGGCAAACTGTCGGATACCACCTTCAATAGATGGAATTTACTGTAGTGGCGATTGATTGTTATATATAGAACTTGTTTACACATTCACACTTAATGGTCCTTTAAGTTAATATACAACACTGATAACGATGAAGGTGATAATATTCTTCCCAAGGCAGTGAATACCACAGTGCTAGCAGGGCTTGCATTTGTTAGCAATGCCTTTATTAGAACATAAGTAGAGTTGGACGATAGTGGAAAAACATTACAAGAAACTAATGCATCTAAAAGAGAACAAGATCTGTAAAATGCTGTGGATCTTTATTTCGTTGAACTGATGCCCTGTTATTGATCCCGATGACTTTATGAAAATATGGAAAATAATTCAATTTGTAATAAAAATATTGCTTCTTGAAAAGAGGAGACCTATGAAAAAGTAGTGGATACATACTGTCAGACAAACCTGTCAATCCATGTCACTAGAAGCATTTTATGATATTGAAAAAAGATAACAATGAAACTTTCTATTTCTGAGAGAAGCAAAATTAAAGCAAAGTTTTTAGTTCAGATACTAATGCAATGCTTTAGAAGCCACAAGAACACTTTTTACTACAGTTTATAATATTGAAGAACTTTATAATAAAACTGTTGAATCCTGAAAAGAGGATTTGCAAAATGCTAAGGATATTTCAGTCATTAATCCTGCTTTAGCTTTAAACATTTCAGGAATATTGTATTATGGTATTGAAGAATTTTACAGTAAGTTTTTTCTAATAAAAGTATCTGCTTTGGATATAACTTGTTAAAACTACTGTAGGCCTGCAATTGCTTCATAAGCATGCAATGGTAATGAATAACTTGAACAATGAAATTATTCTATTTCTGAGAAAAAAGTTTCTTTGAAAATGTTGTTGGTTTTATGTCATTGATGTTGCAGCCTTGTGCAGCTGCAAAATTATAAGAGGCTTTTATTTTCCTGGCAAGAAAAATTCTAATAAACGTGCAATCTTAAAAGATGATCTAAAAAATTAAGGTTATTGGCCCTGCTTCCTTTTATAGTTTCGAAAGGTTTTATATGGAAAACAAAGAAATTGTTTTACCTCTCTGAAAAAGATCTGCATAATTCTGTGGCTTTTTTAAAATTCATCCTACATTCCTATTTATTTCTGATATGATGCGAGTTTCTTGCTTTTTCTTACTCTACTTTAATTCTCAACTGAATGCTGTCCTTTAAATTAATTTTTACTCTGTATTGTTATGAAAACAAGGACACATTGATGATGGATAACAATTTCGATGTTGATGATGATGATGATGATGATGATGGTTACAGAGTGTCGCACCTGTTGACATTAAAGATGATAATCAAGACCATAGTAATGATGATTTGATGATGATCATCATGATGATGATGATTATGATGATTTTATGATGATGATGCTGCTGATGATGATGATTGTTATGGAGTGCCACACCTGTTATGTTAAGAATGATGATCAAGGCCATAGGTAATGATGATTTTATGATTATGATGATGATGATGGTGATGATTGTGATAATGATGATGAAATGTCGAGACTGTTGATGTTAAGGATGATAATCAAGACCATAGTGATGATGATGATTTTTATTATGACTGATGATTATGATGATAATGCTGCTAATGATTATGATGATAATGCTAATTATTGTGATAATTATGATGATGATGATGATGATGATGATGATAATGATTATGATGGATGATGATGGATGATGGTTATGGAGTGCCGCTATTGTTAATGTTAAGGAAGATAATCCAGACCATGATGATGATTATGATGATGATGATGATAATGATGAACTATAACAAAATACTAGTAAGAATAATAACCATTGACCTTTGGAAAGAATTTATACTGATATCTACAAACAACGTTTGACAGCAAGCTTTCTTATATAACAAACAACAAAACTGTCTGCATGCTTAAACAACTTAAGCAGCAGTCTCCAGCCATGAGACAAGCACCTGTCAGCTACAATTGGATACAATAAAGAGGATCTGGACAGAACAATTGTCTGAGAGCTTTGGTGAAACAACAAACAGCCTTTGGCAACCTTATAGCCACCATCATGAAATAGATCAATACTATGAGCTAAAAGTCTCCAAACATGAATAACATTCTGAGGCAGTACCGGTAAATACAGTCTGGAAAAGAAGGGGAAGCCAACTCTCTGGTGCTTTTATCTTAAAGCATTTTGTCCCATGTCTTGCACAATGCCATTGTGGGGAAAGATGTTAGACATGTAAGGTAATATGCTGACATTTCATCGATAAACCCTACTACAGTATTCCATTATGATATTGTCCAGTTATGAACGATGAAAAAAAATATATATATGTCCTCTATCAATAAAAAATACTTAGGTATTCACTAACTTCATTAAAATGGTTCATAAAAGTTCTTGCTTGTTTCATAAATAATGTGTAGCTTTATGGAAGAAATCACTAATTTCATCAATTCACTGACTACTGTACCTCTATTCACTTATTCCTATCAATACAGTTAACTAGGCTATGCACTTAAGGTTGTCTATACAACACTGTGTTTGATTGACAGGAACAGTTATAACTCTAATGATATTTTCACGTTTGTTAAATGAAGCATCATAACATACCTCTGTTTATACAGAATGTCTGAAACTGCATTAAAAGAATAAAGAAAAAGAATCTGTTCTTGGCAAAGCTTGTTAATTATTGAATAAAAATTGTGACATTCTTTACAAATTTATAGCAAAATAAATATAATTAAGGCATTAAGAATGACATATAAGCTAAAATTAATAAAAATCTTCTATTGTTAGAGATAATAATGTCAAACAATTAAAAGAAATATTAATATTATTGATTAAATTGATGATTGAAATAATGAATATTTTTAAAGAAATTCAATGTAAATGATGCATGTTCACTAGGCTAGATGCCATACTTTATTTCATAACTGCACTTTTAAAGCTGAAATTCAATACACACAAATGCACTCACGTTTACCAAATTCATTTTTTTCAGGTATCATTAAGCTCAAACTTAAAAAACAAAACCAAAAAACAATAACCTTGCATGGACTTACACCTGCACCAAACCAACTGTTGAACATTTTTTAGTACAGTACTTGAATTAACCCAGAAGACTTCCAAAATGATTTCTCACTAAGGATTTGACAAGGGTATTTTTTCACTAGCAGCCTTCCATAAACTATCTGTGCTAATATCTTCAGGCATGCATTCTGTGACAAACACCTAATGACAATTGACAGTCCTTGTCAAAGGACATGCAACAAAATACAACATATAATGTTACCACGGAAACTTGTTTACAAAATGTTTCGGATTTCACAGAAGAGGAAGATTGACTACCAGTAGATGACTAGAGGAGAATAGGGAGATAGAATGTTTTATCTCAGAGTTGACTCAACTGGAAATAATGAGCAATCTTATTGATAGATGAGAGAAAACAACTTATTACAGCCACTGAATGAATGAGTGGATTGTAGTGATGAAAGTGTAAAAGTGGTGGTGCATGATGATGATGATGATGAAGATGATGATGATGATGATGATTATGATGTTGATGATGTCATGTTGATATGATGATGATGACGATGATGATGGTGATGACAATGCTGATGATGCCGTGATGTCATGATGATGATGATGCGGAGGCGAGGGGATGTCATGATGATGATAAGGAGGAGGAGGTGGATGTCATGATATGATGATGATATTGATGATGATGGCGTGATAATGCCGTGATGTCATGATGATGATGCGGAGGCAAGGGGATGTCATAAGGAGGAGGAGGAGGTGGATGTCATGATGATATGATGATGATGACGATGATGATAATGATGCCGTGATGTCATGATGATGATGCGGAGGTGGGGGGATGTCATGAGAAGGAAGAGGAGAAGGAGGTAGATGTCATGATGATGATGAGGAGGAGGAGGAGGTGGAGGAGGTTGATGTCATGATGATATGATGATGATGATGACAATGAGGAGGAGGATGATAATGATACTGTGATGTCATGCTGATGATGCGGAGGCAGGGGGGATGTCATGAGGAGGAGGAGGAGGAGGAGGAGGAGTAGGAGGTGGATGTCATGATGATATGATGATGATGACGATGATGATAATGATGCCGTGATGTCATGATGATGATGCGGAGGTGGGGGGATGTCTTTAGGAGGAGGAGGAGAAGGAGGTAGATGTCATGATGATATGATGATGATGATAGTGGTGGTGATGATGGTGATAAGGCTGCCGGGGATTACAATAAATATATTTCACCATTTACATATTTACCACAATAAATACACTAGAAGTGTAAAGAACACTTAACAATGCAGACTCTCTCCATCATGTCTGCGATTCTTCATGAGTACTTTTGTATACCAGGGAGACTCTCAAATATTCAAATGTGCAATGTACTCTATCTTCCGATTTCTATTGCCCCATAGAATTCTGTGAGATATTAATATTGCATGTGTCTGGGATCCAAATTGGACAAAGGACTTAGCACCTGAAGCATGCTGGTCAGTGCTAGTGTCATTAACCAATGACTTCTAACCTTCTTGAAACAATTAGATGAAGTTTAAGTAAATAGTGTAGACCCAGATTAGCCAGTTCCCATTCTGCACTATTTGCTGCATAGTCTCTAGCAATTTAAGTATTGTTTCCCCTTAGAATTAAGTTGTTTAGCAAATAACTTAGGATTTTAGAAGTGTTCACTGAAAGAATAAGCAAGAGAAGGGATTAATGATATGGACCATGCAGCTGATCTGCTGCTCTGTAATTAAGCTGCATTGTCCCCAATGATGCAGAGCAAGCGGAGAGAGAGAGAGATACACAAGAGGGAGCATTTGAATACAACAGCCAGAAGGGAGAAAGATTATCCAAGAACTCAGACACAAATAGAACTGGGAGGAGAAAGGTAGTGGAAAGATGAAAGACTAAAAGGAAGGTTGTAGGAATAATTATTCGGGTGCTGTTATGGGTGACCATGGCTGCTTGTCTGATGAAGACTCGACCTCGATCAGACAGTCCATATTATGGGATATTCTTATTTTATAAAAGGTGTCCATGATCAAGGGGTTAAGATGTTGGACTTCACATTGGAGGGTCACAAGTTCAAATCCCGACTGGCCAAACTAGACCTTTGGCAAGATTATTTACTGCATATTACTCCAGGTAGTATCTGTGATCGTGGTCCAGCAAGGAAATCAGCAGTCAGAAAGGATAGTTGAGGTTATAAGAAATTATTTTGAAACTGACTATATATAAACATATAGGCCAGAACTACATAAAAGGTGTATGAATAATCCACAGCAATATAGACAATGTACGACAGAAACAGATTAAGGTGAAAACGTGTTGCTTTTTTTCCCCTCTTTATCCTTAATTATACATAAGATGCACTCAATAGCAGATTTAATGACAAGTTCAAGCTATCAGTAGTATGTGACAGCTGACTTGTCAAAATAGAGGAGATAAAATTCTTTTAATTGGTTTCATTCACATACCATATATCATTTGAAATGGCATCAAGGTGAAGGCGGTGTTACTGACTTGTAACTCTTCAGTTTCATACAAGGTGAGTTCAAATCCCAGTTGGGCAAAGATCTTCATGTGGAGAGGTTTCCCCGAGAGATCTGCGGTGTGCCATTGGTTCTACCCAGACATCAGTCTGGAGTCTTCCTCCACTAACAACAAGCTAGACGTTGCCAACAAGGCCATAATTATGTTGGTGTGATGTAACAAACAAAACAAACAAATGATATCATGAGAGGCTAAAAGGTCCAAAGTCTACCAGCTCAAACTGGAGCTTATGATGTGAGAGAGTAGCAATGAATTCAACAAAGAAAATAAAAATGACATTATGTTTGTAATGTTAAGTATCACTGAAAAAAATAAGTATTTTTTTTTTTTAGCAATAATATCTGCAAAATATCTGCAAAAGATCTGTTTCCATGGTTTCAGACTCTCAGTTTTTCTTAAAACAGAGCAAGTACAAGACAAAGTTTATATACATTAGAAAACCTCATCACCATTACACCACTGGCTTAACACCTGGAAGAACATTCTTTGGCAAAGGTCTGAGTGATGCTAAAGTTTAAATGTTTTGACAAAAAGCATCCAAATAGATAAGTGTGCTGGCTTATGATCATTGTGAGACTACAAAAACTGCAAAACTCTGTTCAAAATCACATCAACAACAATCAGTATAATCAGACATGGAGGATTATGCCGGGGCAGAATAGTATAAAAATATTTACAAACAATGGATTTCTGAGGGTTTATGTTTATTTGTAGACATTCCCACAATGAGATGTACTGTTATGAGCGTATCTATGTACAGACAGGCAAAAAAAGTCACTCATTTACCAGCAACAAGACAAGAACAAACCCAAAGTATCCACAGTATGGATTTATATTGTTCTTACATAGTTCTGATAGGGGCTAATAGTCTACCCATTAATTCAAAGGAGAGCTTAATTGGCAATGCACAAAGGAAAATGTTACAAAACAGCATCTTGGCACAACACTATAAGCAGATGGAGCAAACACAAAGTAGTTATGTTCTTTAGCACTGCTACATTTTGTAAATAATAGTAATAACTTATACTAATTCTAAGTCATCTTCTGATATCAACATTCAAGGATGTCTAGACATACTGTTTATGTACTTAGTATCCCAGCTGGCTGATCAGGATCAACATTATTTGCCTAAGCCTGATCAATAGGTGTTTAACAGGCTAAGGAATACAAGCTTCAGACTGCTTTTATTCTGCTATATTTTGTTGCCCATTCCCTATGCCTCTGATAATAATTATTGTCTAAGAAGAAATGTTTTTTGGCAACTTTGCTAAGCTCTGAGAGAAAGAGTCTCAAACAGCATGGTCTAGGTTGAACCAACAACTGGAAATCATCTGAAAGCATGCATAATGTTTCAATGTAAATTTAACACATGACATCATAGTTTGAGATAAAAAAAGACTACAAGGAGAATCCAAGAAGGCCACAAGTTTCAACCATGCTTTTACAATGTATGATTTACAAGTTCATTTTTTTTTTCTCTTTTTTTCTTGTTTTTTAATTCAATCTTTAGGAAACTGATGCTTAGCAACTTTGCTTTCCTATGATTACACACTACAGTTCACAGACAATGAAAGCAGTGCAATCACACTAGTATTCACTGCAAAATGGTTGCCACATTTTGAACTATGTTGGCGATCATTTTCCTACATTACGTTTTGTTAGCTGAGCCATCCATGCTCAAACTATACAATTTTGCTTTCAATGAAATGAAATAAGCAGTAGTTTTAGGGTCGAAAACCAAGACGGTTAACCCACTTAACTGGGGTAGAATAGGTCACCATGCTGATTACGTCACATGTACCATATTTCACTAAGAGTTTGTATGCTGCATTCTTGCGTGATCTGGAGGATGGTTTATGGTTTATTTATAAATCTTTCATTTGTTTATTATAAATATTTGTTTATTTTGCTACAAAAACAGTGTGACTCTGATATTCATTTCATATAAAATCATGTAAATAAATCGAACTACTTTTTGTTGAGATGGAACTGTTAATTCAGCAGATACCTGTGTAAAAACATCATAACTCTGTATTTAGTGCTAATGCTGTAAATACTAAATACATCAAAAACCATGGCAGCCATTTTGAATATCTGTAAAACACCCTGTCCCATGCTGTTTATAAATGATTTTATATATGTTACAGTTACCATTACTATCAAAACGGCGTCAGCAATTGAGAAATACTAATCGAGAGCCCCCTTCCTTTTTACCAACAATTACAATAACTCCAAAAATGATATCAGCCATTTTAAATTTCTATAGAACAGAACCTGAGCCATGCTATTGTCCCATTTCATTCTACAGGAGCAAGTTTCTAGATCCAATACAGCTGTTTGCCTACCCTATAGTTACTCTGCTTTGATCCCCAAATATTCTAAGCCATCGTGAAATTTTGCTTAAATGACCTTGAACAATCTGTTTTCCTATGATTCTATTCATGATTTAAATTTTAAAAAGAAAGTGATGTCAGCCATCTTGAATTCCTGCAATGTGATTTAGAACCTTTCTGTTTTCTAATGATATTATTTCTAGGTGACATCAACTCAGAAACTGATGTCAGCCATGTTGAATTTCTAGACCTTGATCCTGGACCACTCTGTTTTCTAATGTTATAATTTCTTCAACTCAGAAACTGATGTCAGCCATGTTGAATTTCTAGACCTTGATCCTGGACCACTCTGTTTTCTATTGATTACATTTACAACAGACAATTACTCAGGAACTCATGTCAGCCTTGTTGAATTTCTAGAACTGGATCCTGGACCCCTCTTTTTACTAGTAATTACATTTATAACTGACACCGGCTCAGAAAGTGATGTCAGCCATCTTGAATTTCCAGAACTTGATCCTGAACTAATCTGTTTTCCTGTGATTCGTTTCTATGGTTACCATGACTCCCAAGCCTAATCAGGTGTCCAGGTTCATTAGATCTCCATGACATTAATGTGGATTTTATGGGAAGCATGTCTGATTGCTGGTGCTTCCATGAGAAAACAATAACGCACAATCAACCTCTTCTTCCTCCATCATTGGAAATACAATACTGTGATTAATGAAGTCTGGGATACATATTAATATGCATAGAAATATCACCTACTATATTTGTTAATAACCTTTACTTAAAGTCCTTTTTTTACACACAATTTATTTAATTTTTGTTATTTATTTCATTTGCAATTTGCTTATACCGGTAACTTCATATAAAAGTTATTCATTGAAATTTTAAGTCAAGGGATATATATTATTAAGAATTTACCCAGATCCTTGTGAATGAACATTACTTCAAGGTGGTATCAAACAGTTTGGACCAAGTTTCTGTTGCTCACATAATCAAATGAATTATTGTTACCCGAAAAGATCCTACAAAATCTTTATATTGATGTCCTACAATTATGTGAAAAGCGAAGCATAACAACCGACATGTCAGTACAATTATGTCATCCCAACATAGTCACGCTGCAAAGTTAGCTATTTTTAAACAGAGAAAACCGCATGAGCACTTCCTTTTAAGATCACATGTTATCACCATCTGGATGATCCACTATGACGTTGATGTCTATTTTTAAAAAGGAATTCTCCCATTGTGCTTATTTATGGATTTGAAATATTCAGAGTGATTTATTTTTACTATTTGTACTGTCTAACAATTTATGTAGTGATCAGAATTGTTGGTCACTAAGACTTAAATACAAGTTTAGGAGTAAATGATGGCTAAATTCCCAAAACAGGAATTAGATATTGTTACATGTATTTGTTATTTATGCAAAGTGGATATCACCTTTAAATTACAAGTTTTTTGCTAATAACTACCAGTGCTCCAGATAAACATCATTTTATCGTTTTTACAAATTGATTTTGATGCAAGACGCATTGAAATTAAAATCTTATCGTAGTAAATCGATTTGGGGAAGTTAAAAAACAATTAACAATCGATTTAATTAGCATTTTGTTTACAGTAAAAATTATCAATGTAGAAATGTATATATACAACGGTTGGGGCAAAACTTACAGGGTAAAAGATATGGGTGCACCGTTAAATCTATTACATATGAATTTAGCAGTCAAACATGAGGTATGCAACATGATGTGCTAGGGTGCCCTGTATGATTAGTGCAATGGCTGCTCATAGGAAACTGGTCGGATTTTTAAAAAACTGTCTGTCAAAAAATCTTATAGTGAAAACTAATTGACCAAAACAATTATCTGGAGAACTGACTACATACAGAGGTGATGTGTGAAACCATAATACATTGATAACAGAATTTAAAGGATACTTATCATACTGCATTAACCATAGCTTGCTACATCTTGTTAACACAAACAATACAAAATTTGTTATTTGTCAATCACTACATGTACATATAAAGTTAATAATCTATGTTTAAGATTCAACAGCAAAATTTAATAAAAAGATCCAGACATTTTTCAAACATTCTCTAAACACAAGATTTAACTTAAAGCATCAGTGACATGTAACTCTAGAATGTATACAAAGATAGCAAATGTTAACATATTGATAGAAAGAATGTTTCCAGACATTTCTACTAGGAAAAAAAGACATTAGCTTCATGAAAGTGTTTGGAATGACACCATGGCTGCTATGATAAACGAATGCTTGTTGTTTCATCATTAAAATATGCTTTAAGAAGTAAAAAGAGATGGAAAGAAAAACACAAATCATTTAGGTTTCTGTCACCCAATGGCAGAAAACATTTGATGCACATATACACATCTGTACCTAAATAAATATGTTTAAGAACTGTGTCTGCCTCTGCAGTGCAAATTACAAGGCAGTGCAGTTTTTGTAATGTTTCATATCTGCAACAATATGGAAAGTGTGATTTGGAGACAATACTTGCTTCCGTTACCTCAGACTATTTACTGTTATTAATGTTCCTCCTCTTAGAGAACCAAGTTGAAGGTCTACACACTGTATCTTTAAAACTGAACAGTATAACTTAAAGTAGACACTCAGCCATCCACTTTAACTTTTTTTTTCTTTCTTTTTCTCTCTTTTCTTCTTTTTATTTTCATTTGTTCATATTTTTATTCTTCTTCTTTTTTTACCTTAAGGGTAAGTAAATGAGGCATTAGCATTTCATCTGTTAATTTCAGCTGTCAATCTTGCAAAGCAGGCATTTATCCAGATTATATGAACAGTGTTGATCCGGATTAGCTAGCACCCACTGACAGCTGTCTCATCAGAATCAACAATATATTAAAGAGTAGTAGTCAGACAATAACCTAAACAAATTTCCTATTTACTTGTTTATAACTAATGCAGCTACTTAAGTATATAAAAAAATTTAAATTAAGCAGTGGTGCATTTAAACACAATTAAGCAAGAAACATTAAAGGTGGTATCCGACAGTTTAGACCAAATATTTTCATCAAACATCATAACAAACCATTGTAACCTGAACAGATCTTGCAAAATGCCTTACACCTGTCTGAAAAGTGAACCATAATGTCACAATTGTCATTTCAAACCTATATTTCCTAAATGAGACTATGCTGCACATTTAGCTATTTTTAAAGCTAAGGAAAACCATGTGACCACTTATGTTTTAGCTCATCCTATGTCATCCGCTACGACATCGATGTCTGTTTTTAGCAGGAATCCCAATTGGCCTTATTTATAGATTTGAAAAGATGAACATTTAAGTGTTGATTAATGAGTTTGGCTGCCCTAAAATTAGATATTGCTGAAAATTGTAAAAGCTAACTAAAGTATGAATTTTTTTCTGCAGAAATAATGTACAAATACCACAAAAAGAGGTCAGATATTGTTACATATATTAGATATAGGCTACCACATTTTTAAGTTTCTAAAAAGCATAAATATAAATGGCTTGAAGTCCTTGTAAGGTCACAACAAGGTCACACTTTGGTAAAACAAGAAAAATGAACTCAGCAGTTATCTCCTTATGCTTATTTTCCAACCAGCATAATGACAACCACTATCTCTGAGAGAGAGACCTGAAATAAGTAGGAAATGAGGAAATGGCTTCCTGCCTTGGTGCCTTGATGAAGCCTCTCGACTGGCAGCTTAGGATGATAGAAGCCTTACAGGCTGTTCGTGAAATCCCCAGACTTACAACCTATGATTATCTAAGGCTGAGATCTAAAGTCAACATGTATCTAATCAATACTGGGAAGATACGACAAATCCTGACAAACCCTTATCATGCTACATGTTGTAAAATACCAATAGTTAATTCTTAGTTATTAGCTAACAAATTTCATGCATAGGGTATAAGGTGTATTAATTAATAGACTTTGCAGCAAACATTTAGTTCCTAGATCGAAATGGCTGATTAGATGTTATAGTATTTGCCAAAGCCTTATCAATTCACTGCTAAGCTGGCAGTGTTAATATTTAGATGTGTCTCTACAACATGCCATCAAGACTTTCAAAATTCCTGGAGGAAACTTAGACATTGTTATGGTTTCTCAACCACTGAACCAGCAGCCATTATTAAACCATGATTATTATTTTTCCAAGAATGGTCAAATAGTAAAATGACGAGCAGGGAGTAATTTCGAGGAGAAATTTTCTCAACTCAATCTTCAGGAGTGAGATATATCACGTATCTCTGAATCTGTGTCATATCAATCATAGTATAAATGTGACACGTTTTTTATTCCCAATTGAGTATCTCTTTTTTTATTTCCGATTGAGTCAGCTCTGCTCGTATGAAGAGCTCTGTGAGTGTCATTCGCATCTAGATGTCGATCCTGGACCATCCATTACTGAGAAGTATAAACTTTCCAAAAAAGCCAATATTTGTTTCAAAGAGCATAGGCATAATCCAATTGTTGAGCCACCTCCTGTCAAGACAAATTAAGGTAGTGAAGCCTCTTCCCCAGCAAGTGTTACTTATAGCACTTGTTCAGCCTGCTGCGTGTCGCGACCTTTCACCCTTAAGTGACCTTCATATTTGGACTGGTTCTAAATTTCCATATTTTTCATACCACATTTGCATTACTGGCTCCAGACTGACTTTCAGTTGAAGCCAGCTGTCATTTCGAGTCTTCTGGTAGACAAACAACATCATTACAGTGTTCAAATTCTCAATCACAATGTCTTCTCTATCATTAAGATGTATTTGCAGAATGGATGGACCTAATGGAGCAATCGCTCAAGAATGTCTTCTCTGCTGACCGAAGAGATCATCATAGTTAAAAAATGCTCTTTTGGTGCAAATATTTACATAGAGCATCTGATCAATAAAGATTTATTTTGATTATGTTAGCACAGCTAGCTTCCTTTCAGAGCCAATCCTGAACACTGAGAATATTTAAAAAAAAAACGTGTTAAAAGGAAAAGAACAGATTTACATATCTATATTATAAATAATTTCAAATAGCTTAGAAAAGTGTAAAATTATACAGCCTAGACAGAGAAGTGCCTTACGACAAGCTTGGGATTAAAATACTAAAATGCCCAGATAGTAAGTTTGTGAATGCCAAAGCTGTCCTTACTTAAAAGGAATTCATTAGCACCAGGTGTCAGAATGTTAAGACCAGGATTGGTATAAAATATGGAGCCCACATCCTGCTAGGAAAGTAACAGCAGCACTTTACTTTCATTTGACAGCATTGCTAAATGAATAAAATGATGTTTTTTTACCTATCAACAAAAGGATTATTTGAATTCTATCACCACTGCAATGCAGTGTACGACATCCTAAGTTACTGTTGCTATCTGTTCATAAGTTACCTTTCAATGAAATGCCTAGCAAGGTAATGAGACATTAATGAATAGTCTCCCCTGAATAATGCCTAAATGCAAGTAGGTCCTTTCATTTGTTTTACTCGGTTTTTATGCTTGTGCTCTTTGGAGTGTATTTTGACTTTTGTGCCTTTCTTATGATACCCAGGACACCATCATCACTGTGAAATAGTTTTAAAATCCGACTTCAAATAAAGAAGTTATGGGCCGGACACGATTTTGTTTCAAGGTCATGCTGTGACCTTGACCTATAAGGTAGCGACCCAAATCTTGCTCGCGACACGTCATCTCAATATGGTGATCATTTCTATATAAAAGTTTTAAAATCTGACTTCAAATAACGAAGTTATGTGCCGGATACAATTCTGCTTCAAGGTCATCTTGTTACCTTGACCTTCAATTTAGCGACCCAAATTTTGCGCGTGCATATTGTACACATTGCTACCTATTAACATACCAAGTTTCACTAGCTTTAATAGTTTTTAAGTTATCAAAGGATTCAGTTTTATGGGGACAGACAGACAGACAGACAGACAGACAGACGGACGGAATGACGGACGGAGGGTAAACCTATAGCACCCTCCTGTGTAAACACCGGTAGGAGACTAATAAACATGTCCATTTTCTTTTTTTAAATAACACATCTCTATAAGTATTTAAATTAATTTTAAGCTTATATTTATGCAAAAGTAACAAAACCACTGTTTGTTATTGCAATATCTACAAAAGAACATGCGATAAAGTCCAAGAATTTCAACTACAAGGACCTACCTACTGTTTGGAATACCTTGGTTATTAACTAACAAGGGAGACAATTTCATCTATGTACACCATTTGCAAGCTACACCATGGCAGGATATAGCTTGTAAAGTATTTTTCCACAGAAATAATAAAAATGTGTTTCTGTTTTTGTTATATTGCACAGACACAGTTATGGTCATATTGGCAATGTCCAAACTAGTTATTGATGGAGGAAGACCCTAGACTTACACTTATCTGGGTAGAACTACTGTAAGCTAGCTGAAAAACCACCCTACACGAGAAAAAAGTTCTCACTCCGATTGGCACATGAACCCATGTGGTGAGCGACTGAGGAAAAGTATTTAGCCATTACTCACCATCAGCAACACTATTAATTAATCACTGATGATTTTGTTCTAAAAAATATGGATATTTGGAACCATTTTTTCTTGTCTTGACCTTTAAAAGCTGAGTTTACCTTGCACACTGGAGGTTGCATTCGATATCTTCCCTGTTAACTTTTTAAGGGACAAATGAATAGCCACTTTCTGACACTTTAAAAATTAGCTTGTTTAAAACTGCCAATAGGTCTCCTATAATAACCCAATATTCTACAACACAAAAACTTCACGAAACTCCAGCATTCTCTTATTGTCTGGTTAACAATTCCAAGCAACAATACCTATAACAGTCTGAAAAAAAAAAATGATGCTAAGACTGAAAATAACCTATTGATTTTCACCAGCCTTGTTTACAACAGTAACATACATTCAGGTACATAGAAAGGAATGGCATCTTTAAGACATTATCAGGGTGATTAAGAAGGTGATAACTACCTATTACATCGCCAGTAACTACCTGATCTATTCAACATGTCTCTACACCATACTGTCTCAACATCACACAACAAAACGTCCTCAATAGCAGCAATGATGGTGATGGCAAGAAAATGATGGGCCATTAAGTCTGTACCCTTAGCCTGCATAATCCATACATACGTCTTGTGAGTTATTTTTAAACAAAGAAATGTGCAGTAAACTTGGTAAGATTATATTGCTTCATCAATCTCACTAAAGTCAGATCTTACAAAATGTAAGATCTGATGACAGCCTACAAATACTATAAACAAGAATAGTTTTTCCAAGATAACTATTTTTATAACAGCCAATCAGAGAGTGTAATGCATAATGCTCTCGGTAAGAGTCGTAAAATGACTACTGTTGATGATACAGCAGAAAAGTCGCTCAGTTTAAGTTTGTTCTGCAACTGCTTGTTAACTTTTGACTTGAAGATGTTACTGATGTTGAAACAAATGGGATACCGCATACAACGCACCTGTCTTCAGTGACATAAGTCTTGCGCAGAGTGTTCATGTTTACATTTCACAACGATATGTTCGGAATACTTCAGATCATCATTTACTTTTAAAATTTTGTAGGCGACGATCTGATTGGTTAAGAGGAATTTATTGATTCGTCGTCAGATTCTGATAGCAAAGTGGTTTTCAGGATATGATTTTAATCCCATTGCTGCTACATAGTCAGCAGCATACTAGTGTAGATCTTTATCAGATGGCATCCAGATAGGGTTGTCTGATATGGATTACTTACAAAGTTTCAATTGTTTTGTATTGTTTTTTTAAACATATAGATCACAATTGCACCATTATTGTCATTATAGAGACATATAGCTATTATAAATTTTGGAGGAAAAGCATAGATGGAAGACCTTCCTATATTAAGTTCTTGGCACCTACCAGGACTTGAACCCACACAGTTAGTGGTTAAGAAGATTGACATACTGCAAGTAAGTGACTTTACCACTACAATTGATGGCAATAAGGCGTCTACTGTGGTCATGTTTGCCGATTGCCACTGAACAGTCATGTGATCAGGATGTTGACCAATAGGATCTCAGCGGTAATCAGAAATACGCTTCATAATCAAGCAATGATCTAAAAAACATGCCTTAAAAATCTAATGTCACATCAAAAACTATCATGATTGTCACAATAAAAAAATGTCGTCAGATAATGATAGTCAAATATGTTTAATTTTGATTATTTATTTTTCTATTGATTTTATATTGTACTGTTTTTGAATTTGAATTTGATTTGTCAAGCAAGGGATGTAATGGGAATATTGCTGACATTTGGCAGAAAAACAACTGAATCGCTCAATTTGATTGGCTGGTTGTGTTGTTTACATCTTCCACTGATCGCCATTTCGCCAAGCATTCTGTCACGATATTTATTTTTGCCACATTTCTCTTACTGGTACAATACTTTTGCGTTGTCTTTGATGCTTTGCATCTATGTTCTTCTTGTATTTAACTTGACTTAAATCATTTGATGTGCACTATGAGGTCAAGTCCTTAATCTAAATTATACAAAATGATCAGACCTTTCACAGACAGTTGAGATCCAGTGTCGCCTGAGATCTGTTTGAGGAGGGTCGACACTGTTTGCTGCCTATAACATATTGCAGAGTAACATGTGTAGTTGCCACCAAATAACTAAGAAAAAACTATACAACTATTAAACTTGGCCGGTTACAGCTATATCCTTTACTTGCTGGAAACACCATTAGGGTGGGGTATGTTTTATGTGAACCCTTTACTTGCTGGAAACACCCTTAGGGTGAGGTATGTTTTATGTTAACCTTTAACTTGCTTGAAACATTATCAGGGTGAGTATGTTTTGTGTTAACCCTTTAGGGGTGGTTACACTAAATTTCCTATTCTGAAGATAATCTCAATCTTTTGGTTTTAAAAGGAAGTTGAAACCATGTAGAATTAGAAAAAAGCAAGTCTTGAACGCCTATGCACAATAATGGACTGATCCACTTTTACAGGAAGTACATATTTAATTGAAATTTGGGGGTTACCGACTGGCAATTTTGCGGTATGTGCATTCTGTGAAGCAGACCCTTCTTACAAGTTGCAAAAGTTGCCTTATTTCAAGGTCATTCTGATGGACAATAAATAGCTTGTTTCACCTATATATGGTTATGGGGGTCCATCATAACTTGGTAGTGGTGCAATTTGTTTCCAACTTTTCGCAATTCATAATAGAATATATGACAAACTTATTTAGTACCTAACCTTTACTTGCTGGAAACACCATTTGAGTGGGGTTGCATGTTTTGTGTTAACCCTTTACTTGCCGGAAACACCATTTGGGTGGCTTATGTTTTATGTTAACCCTTTACTTGCTGAAAACACCATTTTTGTGGGGTGGTATGTTTTGTGTTAACCCTTTATTTGCTGGAAACACCATTTGTGTGGGGTGGTATGTTTTGTGTTAACCCTTTACTTGCTGTAAACACCATTTGTGTGGTGTATGTTTTATGTTAACCCTTTACTTGCTGGAAACACCCTTTGTGTGGGGTATGTTTTATGTTAACCCTTTACTTGCTGGAAACACCATTTGTGTGGGATGGTATGTTTTATGTTAATCCTTTACTTGCTGGAAACACTATTTGTGTGGGATGGTATGTTTTATGTTAATCCTTTACTTGCTGGAAACACCATTTGTGTGGGGTGGTATGTTTTGTGTTAACCCTTTCACTTGCTGGAAACACCATTTGTGTGGGGTGGTATGTTTTATGTTAACCTTTTTACTTGCTGGAAACACCATTTGTGTGGGGTGGTATGTTTTATGTTAATCCTTTACTTGCTGGAAACACCATTTGTGTGGGATGGTATGTTTTATGTTAACCCTTTACTTGCTGGAAACACCATTTGTGTGGGGTGGTATGTTTTGTGTTAACCCTTTACTTGCTGGAAACACCATTAGTGTTGGGTGGTATGTTTTATGTTAACCCTTTACTTGCTGGAAACACCCTTTGTGTGGGATGGTATGTTTTATGTTAACCCTTTACTTGCTGGAAACACCATTAGTGTTGGGTGGTATGTTTTATGTTAACCTTTTTACTTGCTGGAAACCCCATTAGTGTTGGGTAAGTTTTTATGTTTATGAGGTGAATAGTGTTTCCAGCAAGTAAAGGATAAAAGGTTTTTACAACACACTATAAAGCTCTCCATGGACCTACAGCTTTTTTACATTTTACAGCTACTTGCATCTCTCAATGATCTTTCTACATGTAAGTCTCTTTTGGGATACAAGTATAAATATATATATATATATAGTAGATGAATTTTACAAACATCTGGAAGGTTATGGTTATGATTGCCTAATGATGTCACTTTCTGGCTCCTGTAATAATTGATGTCACTTTCTGGCTCCTGCAATAATTTATTTTTTTTATACTACTGTTTTATATTCATATTTCAAAAACAGTCAGCAGTAATGTGCAATATTCTTCAAAATGTAAAAACTATGTAACACTTTAATACAGTCATTCTTCTTTTTTTTTTTAAGAAGGCTTCAAAATGATGAGAATGAAATACTGAGTGAGAATGGCAAATGAGAAGATCATTATTTTAAATTTTATTTTTTTCTTTCCTCATTTCTTCTCAAATTTTAGCCAATGCAAATCTCAAGTAATGTGATCAAATTGGCCGGCTACCGAGTCTTAATGACAATCCTGTAATTTCAAGGTAAAAAGTCTTAAAGTAAAAAAACTAATTATATTTGTATTATACATAATATATTTACACTTTCCATTTTTTATTTCCAGTAATCTTGGGAGACTTTATCAAACTAATTAAATATTTAAACTCACTTTTACAAAAACTGTTAAAAAAATTTAATTGATTCAATTTACAAAGCCTCTTTCATTTTCCCCCATTAAGTTCATCATACAAATTCAATTTACCAATAAGTTCCAACAGAAATTGAACAAATAAGATACATCTAGTTTTCTAAGTACAAGCATGATAGAACAGCTCCTGTCATGTCAGGTTAAAGATAACATTTCATTATTGAACAAAACACACAGAAACAAAATTACTTTAAATTACTTTTGTAATTCCCATTATCCTTCTTGGAGCTTAAACCATGATCTTAAACATTAGTTTGAAATGAAGACATTAAGTATGCCTTGCAAAAGAAAATAGATCAATTTCTAATGTATTTTAATTTCAGAGGATGGATTGAGAATAAAAACAATTTCTCCGCACAGAAGAGTGACGAGGCAAGTACCAGTGGTATTTTGCAAAGTTGTTTTTCGCGGAGACGATTGCGGGGATGGGAGACGGAAAAATATCCAAGAACGTCTCCTGAGAAATTATAGTAAATTACACAATGCTGAGCCGTACATGGCTGTGAGCTGAAAATGGGAAAATGGGGGAGAAGTGCACACACACTCAGAAAAACCTGACAGGACGCTTTTGTTTATCTTGAATGCTTGAGAGATAGAGAGTGACAATTGTGTGTTGAAAATGTCCTGCGTGCAGACATCATCAAATTTAAGCATCGTTTGGCAGCGACGGTCTGGAAAATGGCGGCTGCCTGGACAATATGCTAGCATTCAATCTAATTTCAGTTATCCCCTATGCCTCCCTTTCTCTCCATCTTATACATGTCATCCAATCTCTGAAGGAGGAATGTGACAAGGCATACTTTGAAAAGAATTTTTTATTTTTTTTGGTCTCATTCTCACCATCTTTTTAAAGAAAGCCGACAATAACTTTTAAGTAAAAGGGGGCACTTTGAATATAACTTTCCTCTTTTTTTTTTTCATTTTGTCACCATCTTACGGTCTTCTTATGGAATTCAGACAACAATGAATTAGTAAATCGGGGCACTCTTGAATAGAATATTTCTCTTGTTTCACCAAGGTCCTCACTCTCTAACTCTGTCTTTCAAATTATGAAACTCATTCAATAAAAAATTAGGGATAATGTGTGAAATCCCCTTTGACATGCCGAAGTCATAGAATTTCATATTCTTCATGTCTTAGAAGCATCCAAGCAAAAAATATTTCAATATGGACATGCCTACAATGCAAATGAGTAAGCCATTGAGCCCTTGAAACGTTGAGTCTTTCAATTTTTCTGCAGACTTAATCTTCCCAATGCACTCACACAAAGGGACAAGAAAATTGGAACCTAATGCTAGAACAATGACGGCAAAATGCATGCAAGTTGAAAAAAAATTCAATGAATGTCAGTTCTAAACAGGCTTTCAAGAATGTTTCACGAAAAAACAATAACTTGTCTGCCTGACTCATGACTTCATATCCAACAAAAACGATATCAGCTTGGATCTTAGAATTTGAAATTGAATTTTGAATTTCAAACAGCATTTTTAACAAAACTGTACACAGACTTTCCAGTTAAGTAAGAAAATGAAGGCATTAAAGTAAAGGAGATAATATATCAAACAACATTAGTTTTAAAGTTATTTCTATTGAAAATGTTTTATGTGTTTACCAAAGTTTGTAAGCGTGGGTACAGTAGAAACTCCCTAAACCGGAAGTATTCCGGACCAGCAGAAAGTTTCAGTTAAGAGAGAATTTCAGTTTGCAGAGTGTTTCTCCTTTGGCGATGATATTTACTACATTATGTATTATACTAAAACGGTAGTAATACCATATTTTTTGATAATGTCAATGTTTATTTTTTATATTTTCTATGTGTTTGTTATATATTTTTCTATTAGATATTTTAAAACCAAAAGTTTGTTAACTATGATTTATTTACATTACATGTACATGTATATCATTCATATATATATTCAAAGTCAATCCAGTTTATCTTCGTCACATTCCAAGTTTCTATCATGCCCATCCTTTTATTTAACTTTTGATGTAAGTGTGAAGTGTGGTTTGTTTTTTTGCTGCACTTTGCCTTCACAATCTTTGTTTACACAATCTTAGTTTGCGTCATGTTGATCATACCTTGAACACCATCAAGATAGTCACTGTCAATGTTCAGTGCAAAACACTTCATTTGCTCTAGAAACTTCAGCACATTACTGTGGGCTAGCTCACACTTTGGAATGTCATCAGACACAATGTCATCCCTGAGCAACTTCATTGTCAATGTCCATAGAGGCTTGGTAAGAAGCCACAAGGTTTCTTTCCCACTCATCAGATGTGTTCTCCAGTGTTAAGGCTAGAACTTCAAAGCAGTGGGCCAATTTGACCCATCACTTTTGAAAACAGTGGTCCAATTTTATAATCAGTGGGTCATTTAAAAAGATGGAAAAAAAAACCCTCACCAAATTGTGTTTTTTAGTAGCTGAAATCGCGAAAAACGTCACGATGTTACGGATCACCCAAGCGCTTTACTTATAAACCGCATCATTAAATGTGAAGCGTCTATTAATTATGATCATCAGAGTTGTCTTTCAAACCGGAAGTCGCTAGTGCATATAAAGACCATCGAGTACAGCCGTTTTTTTGGTCAACAGGTCACGCCGAGTCGGTCTATTTTTAGCGAAAACTTAGTTTGTGTACAAGCTAAGCTTAGAATTACGATTGATTGATACAAAAGACAGAAGTTATTATTTCTGTTTTATTAATTCTTTACTTTTATTAGCGTGCGCCAAAATGACCCATTCAGTTAAAAAATGTGCACCAACTCTAAGAATTCTGCACCTATCCCGCAAAGGCGCGCTCTAGCCTAAACGCTGGTTCTCTGTGGGAACTCCAGCAGACAAAAAAAAGATGAACGGATGTTGTTTGTCATAAGACCCTCGAAAATGTAACACTTGATTTAATTACTGTACCTTATAAATTAACGTATACAATCAATTTTCCTTCAACTGCAATTAATTAACATTAAATGATTGCATGTAAATTTTAAATGTAATTGTTAATTGTCTGCTAATCATCTTTTTCAAAGAAATCACTGCTAAACAAATAGGGACAAAAGACTTAAGCGCATCCAATACAAATGTGTTCTTCCTGTCTTGTAAAATATACGGCACACAAACCACACCCTTCGCCTGTCAATAAAAGCACTGCAAAGGTGCCACATCTCCAAATACACATGTATTGTTGATAATACACAAGCTTCCATGATGACATGCGGCTTTCATCTTCTTTAGCTGTTGACAGAGGTAAAATTACATTGAATATTAACGAAAATTCTGCCGAAATCGTTCCGGTTTGCGGAATTTGGAGTTTTCAGTTTTCAGAAGCACTTTTCTACAAAGAAATAGAAGGAAACAAATCGGGACTGCAAAAAATATGTGGTTTTTAAAGGATTCCGGAGTTCACAGGTTGCGGTTTAGGGAGTTTCTACTGTTTCTACTGTGTTAAGAAACACTGTTCCTACTTGCCATGTTAACATTTCAGGTCTCTGATTTGAAGATAGTTAAAATTTTACTCCAAAATTGGATGTCATGTGCCTTTTACAACATAGTAACCACTGCCACCATAACAGAAAAAGGACATAGGACTGATGAATGAAATCTGAATGAGACACATTTGCTTTTACGAATTACCAATTTTTAAAAAAAAAATAAAGAAGATTTTTTTTAGTTTGTGAATTATGGGATTGGCTTAAAGATTTTGTCAAACATTTTAGTAAGTTTTTGGGGACCTTTTTCAACAGTCTCTAATGGTTCTTAAATTCTATTATAACTACCATCCTTTAACAACAACAAAGAACAACAGGGCAAACCTAATACCCTAACACAGCCTTTAACATGGAAGAAATTTGTCTCTGCTACAGAGGCATGTTGATGCTTTGACAAGTACATAAAGACAAGGGTCCACACATGGATGCATAATTTATGAACATAAAACCTGAAAATCCCATAGTCTGTGGATTGGGACATATCAAGCTAGATACACATGAAAGTGGGTTTTGTAGCTGAACAGTAATAGTCTTTCATAGAACTCATCTGACCGTCACCAATGACGGTTCCAGATAGTTAGCAGTCCATGGATATATGACAAAATCCTTTTCATTCCACAGTAAAATGGAACACCATTATAGAAAAACTTGAAGGACAAAGCAGCCTCCTTTCCCTTCACCGTCTCCTCCCCATCTTTCACTTTCCCAGTCTCCCTTTCCCTCTCTCTCTCTCTCCATCTCACATCCTACCACACTTAGATCACTCTCTCTCTATCTCTGTTTCTCTCTGTGTCAAAAATATCTTATAGCAAAGTGATTCTATAAAATTTTTTCTAAGATGCTAAAGCAAATTAACAAACAACAAGGTAGATACTAATAAAATATAAAACTTACCAGGCTCAGTACTTGTTTTATCACTGGGAAAGGACATAAATTCTGGCTGTTGCAATGATATTAACTCCAGGCTGTTGCAATGATGTTAACTCCTGAGTCCTGAAATAAGGAAAAACTAATGTAGACAATGACAACACTGAGTTGTCTTATTGACAAAATGTTTGATCTCCAATTTTCTACTTTTTTAACATAGAGGGGCATTTCAGCTTTATGAAAATGCAATCTATTGTATCACAACACAACTCTATAAAAATAAAATCAAGCCTAGATGTTACCAGTTCTGGCTCAGGTAATACATACATTTGAACTTTCTCCGAGGCCAAAGTGAGGAGATTTTCTCTTTCAAAGTGGGAGATTTGTTCGTTTCATATAAACAAAGAACAAAGTTATCTGTTTCCAAATAGGGAGATTTTTTTGAAGATGTGTAAAACACCCCTCATTTTCAAATTATTTTGAACCTTAAAAGTGGGATTCTCTCTCCAAAAGTGGGAGAGTTCACATATATGGTAATATTTGACTTTATTCTTTATTCAATTTTAAAATATATAAAACTGCTAATTCAAACAGTGTCAATAGCAACAATGCACTAGCCCATACAAAATTGTTTTACTTTTTTTATATAAGATGCATTCTAAACCAATTTTACTTTTTATATAAGATGCATACTAAACCAAACTATGTCACAACAATAAAATAATTAAACTATCTTAAAATAAATGACCTTTCGACAGCTGAAATATCTGACCGAATTTTAAGCATGTTTTCTACATCACATGACATCACTGACATCTATAAAGCCCCTTTTTCTGTGGCACAACACTCATCACTATAACATAATTTTGTATATTAAATCAATTATTAAATAACATCATATATAATTATGAAGGCATTGTATTAAAATCAAGATGGAGAAATTATTCATATCATGATCAACATAAAATTCATCCATATTTCCATAGCAACCCTATTTGTAAGAAGCTAAAAAGCCTAATACTGCAAGCCTATGAACCTGCCAAGCAAAAATTGGCTGATAACTATTTCCACAGCTTGTGAATGGACATAATGAGGCTAATGAGATGAAAATTGGTAAAAACACAAACAATTAGTCCTTTAGCGGACAATGAAATAAATGGGTTCAATTTCTGATTTTGCAGTTATCTGCCCTTGGGGGACATGAGTGACACAAGTCAGATTCAGGAAGCTTGCTGGTGTTTCAAAGGGCACTGATTGTGGCCTGGATTAATTCTTAACCTGCTGAGTCTTAACTGGTGAGGCTTAAGCAAAAAGTGAAGATCAAGATCAGCCAGTTAATAAAAGAATATCTGCTGAAAATTTGCATTTATTTCCATATTTTCAAACCAAGTCTCTAGCAATCTGTCTAAGTTACCTTTGAAGTCATGAAAGTTGTTTTAGTAAATACCTTTTTTAAAAAAAGAGTATAGATTATTAATGTAGCAGGTTAAAGGTTACTTAAGGATCTTGAGGATACTGAGTTTGCCGCGTTTTCCATAATTTTCGCCAGCAGGCATCTATAGCAATATGAGAGCTGCTAACACCGTTCCATTAAGCAATTCAAGGCGATAGATGATCTGATTCATGCGCCAATAGCTTAAGGTGTGTGCCACATTTAATGCCACCACACTCAAATGACCAACTGTTTAATAATGCTCTATATACCCGCCTTTTTTCAGGGTTGTGGGTAGGGTTAGACAGGAGGGTTGCTGCCTTTTACAAACAAATCACCATGGGAACCAGCAATGCAATTATGTTGCTAAATGAAAATTTATACAGTTGGAAATACATTTCCAATTGTCAGCTGTCAGGCTGGCGTGTGCCATTCACATTTTAATATAACCCCCTTCAAAGGATGGCTGGCGGACTGGGCTCCCTTTTACAGACAGCTGGAGTTAATATGGCAGAAAACAGACCCAGTGTCCTGCATGCGTCCCCCACTTCACAGTGTCCAGTTCATGGTCAAATGACCATCACAGGGCCAACGCAGAACAATTACAGGCCAGAGCTTCAAGTCCTTGTATTAATGCTGCCATATTTTATCCTGCATTTTTCCTAATCTGAAATGTTTTTATCTTCTACTGCCAAAAAAAATGCTGAAATAACAACTGCTAGAAATATGCTTTAAAGAACAGTACATTATACTTCTTACTACAAAGTTAATTATTGTTTTAGAAAAATACATGGAATGACACAATAACTTACATATGCCCCTCCCAAGTTGCAATAACCTTAGATGTGACTATGACCTCATTGGCTGCACTTGAAAATCTTATTCATGGCATGCCTTTGAGTGGATGGCTGTAAGATTGTTAAGTTTGCCTAATGTATTAATAATAATATGGAAGTTGTGGCTGAGACAGGGAAATGGGACAGACATATATTTAGACAGACTTCGGGTCTGGGCTATATGCCGCCCTTTGTCAGCATGAACAAATTTGAAATACCACTTACAAAACAAGAACCAGTCATTGACAAAATATTTTGTTAGAACTGACACTTATTCATTGCAGGTCACACAACACTGACCAATACAGGGTGGAAAATAAAACAGCCCTAAACTCGTCTCAAGATTAATATTTTCATGATTAAGCAGAAGACAGTCACAGTCACAAACTTAAAGGTGGATATATTATTCCATCTATCTCAGATTGTCTTTGTTTACTTGTATATTATTCCATCTATCTCAGATTGTCTTTGTTTACTTGTATATTATTCCATCTATATCAGACTGTCTTTGTTTACTTGTATATTATTCCATCTATCTCAGACTGTCTTTGTTTACTTGTATATTATTCCATCTATCTTAGATTGTCTTTGTTTACTTGTATATTATTCCATCTATCTCAGACTGTCTTTGTTTACTTGTATATTATTCCATCTATCTTAGATTGTCTTTGTTTACTTGTATATTATTCCATCTATCTCAGACTGTCTTTGTTTACTTGTATATTATTCCATCTATCTTAGATTGTCTTTGTTTACTTGTATATTATTCCATCTATCTCAGACTGTCTTTGTTTACTTGTATATTATTCCATCTATCTTAGATTGTCTTTGTTTACTTGTACATTATTCCATCTATCTCAGACTGTCTTTGTTTACTTGTATATTATTCCATCTATCTCAGACTGTCTTTGTTTACTTGTATATTATTCCATCTATTTCAGATTGTCTTTGTTTACTTGTATATTATTACATCTATCTCAGAATTGTCTTTGTTTACTTGTATATTATTCCATCTATCTCAGAATTGTCTTTGTTTACTTATACATTATTCTATCTTTATCTTTGTTTACTTATATATTATTCCATCTCTCTTAGCTGATCTTGTTTTACTTATATAATACTCGATCTATCTCAGCTTATCTTTTTTCACTTATATATTATTCCATCTATATTAGCTTATGTCTGTTTAATTATCCAAGGGTTCCAGACAAAGTTTAATAAATCCATTTTCTCAAACAATCCCCACAGAGTAGTATGTGATCTGAATCCATCCCCACCCCCATCATGACAATTCACCATTTACAATAATGTTCCTTTATTCTAGATTCATCGACTAACCAGTTCTTAATGGTGGTATCGGACAGTCTGCCCATATCAAATGTTACAATATGTTTTCACTGTTTTTTGATAATTTTTGCATAAATTCTGCATAGTCATACGTAAGTGAAGACGCTTTGAACACCTACCCATATTGTTAGATAGTACTTATTTAGAATCACTCTAAATGTTCATTCTATGCCAATCTATAAATAAGCATGATAGTAATCTCTTCTAAAAATATAGACATCACAGCAGACAACCCAAATGACCATATAATGAATCTCAAAAGTAAGTTGTTACATGGTTTTCTTAGATTAAAAGCTGCGTAGATCAGATAACAGTAGGAAATACATGTTTTCTGTGACAAATGGAAATTTATGCTTTGCTGTTCACATAAACCTAGGGCATCTATGAACAGCATTTTGCAGGACATGTTCAGGTAACAATGACTTATTTGGTCCAAACTGTCAGATACCACCATTAATTTGGTTTGTTGAACCAGTCACCAGTCAAACCACTCAGCTGATGAAGACAATGTCATACT
Organism: Sinonovacula constricta; assembly: GCA_007844125.1. NCBI lineage: Eukaryota > Metazoa > Mollusca > Bivalvia > Cardiida > Solecurtidae > Sinonovacula > Sinonovacula constricta. The sequence continues at coordinate 35,725,511 of CM017560.1, read as the reverse complement.
GCCAAAATATTCTAGGCAAAGAAAATCAAGGTCCAAATGCAGTATCATTTCTCAGTAGATTTTTCTCAAGTTCAAATATTGGCTCCAAGAAAACTTTGAACAGTGACATAATGTTACAATTTAATATTTTTTGATACCATCAACATGGAAAGTTTGAGGTTTTAGGATACTAAAATACATTTAAATACCAATGATTCAATATGTTAATAATATGCAATAAAAAAGCTTGTGCTAGAGCAAAATCCCAGGAAATGTCTCTTCAAGTTGCAGCAGATGCCCCATGTAGTGCGAGAATGAGAAGTTACAAATAACCGATTCTAACAGCTTGGCTACCAGACACCTCCTTAAAACAATTCAAACCAATAACATTGGGCTTGTAGAATAGATAACTGATTAGTGCTAGATTTATAATTTGTAAAGCTGTTAGACAATTAAAGAAAGTAATAAAAATTTAATTGATAATTAATCTTTAGGTTGTTGATCCAACAGTTTTCTTATCATAATCTGTGTTGATTTCATAATGACAAGCATTGGACTCTGAGAAACATAAGTAATCTTAACTAGAGCTCAAGGGATATAAATATCAGACAATTTCTCCATAACTGTCGAAAATATAAGATTTTTTTTTTATATCCCATGTCGATGATTCTGTCGAGTTCCGAGAATTAGGATTTTGAGAAGTAATAAGAAATTATAACAATATTATTCTCCTAAACCATCAGCTTACTGTATTTGTTGATAACCCATTTTATTCAATAGCTAACAGTTGAAAGCAAATACATGTTGTAACTAGGGCCTCTATTTAAGTTTCTTAAACTAAATTAAAACAAAAGCTTTTAAAAGAGACTTAGAAGCAAATAGTGTAGATCCTGATCAGACAGCTCCCACTAGACAGTTCATTTGAAGGAGACATATCAACAAATAGTGTAGATCCTGATCAGACAGCTCCCACTAGACAGTTCATTTGAAGGAGACATATCAGCAAATAGTGTAGATCCTGATCAGACAGCTCCAACTAGACAGTTCATTTGAAGGAGACATATCAGCAAATAGTGTAGATCCTGATCAGACAGCTCCCACTAGACAGTTCATTTGAAGGAGACATATCAGCAAATAGTGTAGATCCTGATCAGACAGCTCCCACTAGACAGTTCATTTGAAGGAGACATATCAGCAAATAGTGTAGATCCTGATCAGACAGCTCCCACTAGACAGTTCATTTGAAGGAGACATATCAACAAATAGTGTAGATCCTGATCAGACAGCTCCCACTAGACAGTTCATTTGAAGGAGACATATCAGCAAATAGTGTAGATCCTGATCAGACAGCTCCCACTAGACAGTTCATTTGAAGGAGACATATCAGCAAATAGTGTAGATCCTGATCAGACAGCTCCAACTAGACAGTTCATTTGAAGGAGACATATCAGCAAATAGTGTAGATCCTGATCAGACAGCTCCACTAGACAGTTCATTTGAAGGAGACATATCAGCAAATAGTGTAGATCCTGATCAGACAGCTCCCACTAGACAGTTCATTTGAAGGAGACATATCAGCAAATATGCAAATATTGTAGATCCTGATCAGACAGCTCCCACTAGACAGCCCTTTTGAAGGTCTATATGAGCAAGTAATGTAGATCCTGATCAGACAGCTCCAACTAGACAGCTCTTTGAAGGAGACATATCAGCAAATTGTGTAGATCCTGATCAGACAGCTCTGACTAAACAGGTCATTTTAGGCAGACATATCAGCAAATAGTGTAGACCTTGATCAGACAGCCCCAGCTTAGACAGCTCATTTTAAGCACACATATGAGCAAACAGCATAGATCCTGATCAGACAGCTCCCACTAGACAGCCCTTTTGAAGGAGACATATCAACTTGTAATGTAGATTCTGACAAGACAGCTTCCACTAGTCAGCCCTTTTGAAAGAGACATATCAACAAGTAATGTAGACCCTGATCAGACAGCTCCAACTAGACAGCCCCTTTGAAGGATACGTATCAACAAGTAATGTAGACCCTGATCAGACAGCTCCGTCTAGACAGCCAATTTTAAGGAGACATATCAACAAGTAATGTAGACCCTGATCAGATAGCTACCACTAGACAGCCTTTTTAAGGAGACATATCAACAAGTAATGTAGACCCTGATCAGACAGCTCCAACTAGACAGCCCCTTTAAAGGATACGTATCAACAAGTAATGTAGACCCTGATCAGACAGCTCCATCTGGACAGCCCCTTTGAAGGAAACATATCAACAAGTAATGTAGACCCTGATCAGTCAGCTCCGTCTAGATAGCCCCTTTGAAGGAAACATATCAACAAGTAATGTAAACATTGATCAGACAGCTCCATCTAGACAGCCCCTTTAAAGGAAACATATCAACAAGTAATGTAGACCCTGATCAGACAGCTCCATCTAGACAGCCCCTTTGAAGGAAACATATCAACAAGTAATGTAGACCCTGATCAGACAGCTCCAACTAGACAGCTTCAACTGTGATAGGGATGATTTGGATCTACATTTTATACCTAAATGTAATCAACTTGTTCTTATTAGGCAGGCTGAATTCAATATGGGCTCTGCTATACTTGAAGGGAAAATGTAAGAGAATCTGAGCAGAATTAACATCATTAAGCTTGTAGTGTTAAAGAAGCTCTAACTGACACTTTATGTCAACTACAAACAGGATTTCTGAAGTAAGCTGAAGATGTTAATCGCGTTTCTAATTCATACTTTGACGATAAAAGGACCATTTTTCACACTTACAGGGATAAGGTTAATAGGCTGACTGAAGACTGACGGGGTGTGAAGTTTGCACACATTTTAAGTGGACTGGCTCTTCAATGACAATTAAGGAACATTTGGAGATTAGGCAACATAGCAGATATAAGCCACAGATTACTCATTATATCACATATTTTAGCAATTGGTAAACCATGCAACATCTGTAGATAAAAGAGCTATACAGATGATTAATAGTCACAAAAGTTGGGTGGGTTTTTTTTCATGTCATGTATTGCTTTGTCATTATGATTTGTTTGGTAGCAGGAAAACCTTGGGCAGGGTAAGTACTTGGGTAAGGTAAGTTCTTGGGCAACGTAAGTTCTTGGGCAAGATAAGTTCTTGGACAATGTAAGTTTGGCAAAGTTCTTGGGCAAGACAGTTAACTCTGCTCTGTCTAGTTGTGTTGGACTGACAATAGACCGTTCTGTGATTTTCAGTCAATTCCCCTCTATTGTCATTTGACCTTATCATGCCTACCTTCAGAGCTCACAAACAGTGTCCAGAACAAAATGCACATGTTGTTTGGTGTAAAGTAGATCAACCCTTCACCTCATTTACTCTTATATTTATCTAATAAGACAGTTTACATGAATAGATGTGTCTGACCTTTTTGAACCATAAATATATTCTCTGAAAACCATTCCTTCCCTATTAACTTTTAATAAATTGAAATAAGAAAAACAACGAACGTGACCATGCCACAAAACCAGGTTTCCAACTGGTTTTACAAATCCTAATCCCAAGCTAGGTTTTCTATGCAAGCTTGCTATATCCAAAATTTCGGCAAGATTGGTTTATCCAAACTGAAGTTATTGACCGGAAGCCCACTGTTTGATGCCACCCTACACGCCCGCAAGACCGACCATGCGCCCGCTGCCATACCTCAATCTAATAACCAGGATTTTCGTTGAAAACCTGGTAAAAAATAAGTTTTGCAATGAGCAAAGGATTCAAATGTCTCTACTTTTAGTTAAAACTTGTTTTCTCTTTAACTACACACATTATTACATTTATTTCTTCTCAGTTCGTAAATCTAATTAAGTCCTGGTACATTTGGGAGTAAAAATAAACATTTCTCCTCGAACATGCAATACCTTTGTGGTAAGATAATTCAATTAACATATGCAATGTTTAATCAATTTTCTATTGTATGTAGGTTTTAGTTACACAAAAAATGTTTTTCAAATCTTCAGTTTGTACATTAGAGAGCCTGCTATGTTTCTTTGCAAGATTAACAGGATGACTAAAAATGAACTTGGTACAGTGTTTACTCTTACTAAATTTTCCATTAATTGATTATTTACTACTAAGCTTTTCATTAATTGATAATTTACTTCTAAAGGTTGTTAATGCTCAAACGATGTCTGTTATCAAACATTGCAGACTGGAAGCTGACTGATCAAGACATTACACTATTTGTTGCTAAGTCCTATAGCCATATGTCAATATATCTTTAGCTATTTATGCATGATGTTAAGTCATCAGTAAAAACAATTATAATATTTGGCCACATTCAACAAACACTCAGCATATTTGCATTTTTCTGTAAGATGTTAATAATGTACTAACTAGTCAAAAGAACCTGTTTCCTTGTCATGCTTGTGTATAAGAGACCATAAAGTTTCCTAGCTTTGATGACAACATTGTCAAAAATTGAAAATTAATGAGTGAAGTTGCCATGCTATATATAAAAATGAGCAAAGATTACTATTTTTTGTTTTTTAAATACACTACCCAGACAGTCATGATGATGGTCCTAATCAGTGGCCCCCAAGTATGTGGGGTGATAAAAGACCTCAGACCAATGTCTGGGTAGAACTATGCCGGAAAATGGTCTTCCTGGAATATTTTAACCTCGACTGAAAAATTATGTATCATTTATGAACATTATTATTAATTTATAAATCATAAAATGTAGCAGGGTTAAGGAATTAGCAAGAAAATATTCTCCACAAAGCAGGGAATAATGCATAGCAGCTTAAGTGATGTCATATTTCTGTACAAATTCCTTTCCAATATTTTGCTGATGTGCAGACAAAGATGACAAAGCTTCCAATTAAATTACCAAGTGTTGGAACAAAGTCCAAACAAAAGCATACAAATTATAAATAGATTAACTCAATCAATGCTATAGCTGACTGTCTGAATATGGGACATCTTCTAGACAGACAAGCCTAAGCCAGGCAAAAGCAATGCAACAAAGACCCCCAAATTTAATTATCCGAGGCTAAGGGAAAATCAGGGGTTGAGGAGATAATTTAAAAATGCATGATGACTAAGTGAATTGCATTAGGTAACACTTTTAGTGCATGCAAAATCTGTAAGTGTGCCAGGGAATCACAAAGGGACAGACAAACAATGAAAAGTCATTGCAATGATTGTGCTAATATGTGATAAAAAGACCCACGCCACATGTTCTCCAAGTGGCAGAACAGGGTAAGGAGTTGAAGTGGAATGGAACAGTTTTTTTCTGCATTTAGGGCATCAAAGAGGCAGGAAATGATTGTAGTGTTTGTATGTTGCTGAAGTGGATGCAGCAGGGTTGTTGGCAGGTCAGATGACAGGGCAGATGACCATGACAATGGCTGAGCATCTTCAAGGCACAATGTTGAAGAATCCATTGTGTCCCTGACACTTAAAAGAACCATTTCGATTAAAAGATTTAAATGAGTACCCACATTATAGAATTTTTCTTTCCAAATTATTGGATATATTGCTTCACTTCAGACTAATTACTTTTATTAGTAAAAATGCTATGGGTTGTGAGAAATATCAAAAGACCAAACCAGAAACCTGCACATTCCCTTGCTCTGGTGATCAAGTTAATGCTATTGTTTTACTGAATACTATAAGAAAGTGGATAATGAAAAACAAAGCGCACCTCTGAACTTTATTATTTATGAATTAGGTGATATTTGTGGAATGGAGAGTGCATTTATGGCCTGGCTGTGTGGTAGTCGTGCCTTACTTTGACTGCTTATCTCTTACCATATAGGGGTTCAAACAACTTAATGTGGAAAGGTCTTCGAGCTGACAATAGGTGGTAATTCGTTAGTGGTTCTAAAAAGACATCTGTCCTAGGTCTTCCCCTACCAAACTAGCCTGACGTCACTATAATGACCTTAATTTTGTCGCTGCATTGTATTTCCAAATACTAAGAGCACATTTATTAACAACTAAGTACACAATATTACATAGCATCAGTAAACTGCAGGTCCTTGAACTTTGTCAAGATGGAGACATTTAACATGCTTAATAATTTATTTGAATCTTGTATTAAACACATTAGGAGATGTTATCTGAAAATGTCAAGTCTTAAGAATAAAATTTCTAATTACATTTGTCTTAAATTGGAGGCAATATTCAAGACAAAGCATAATAAACAAACCTCAAGAGATACTTGTAATAATAACCTTAATATGAAAAAATATTATATTTAAGTAGATGCTCTTAATATCTAAGCCCATAAGAAAACAAAATAACCCTTATCTCGAATTTAAATTAAACCTCTTGACATCTTATGACATTCAAGAGAGAAAGTCCCCCTTATATTTATTCTTTGTCTGATCATCCCTTCATAAATCTAGTTCTCCAGACACAGTATTTACAGATGAAGTGCTGCCTTCACTTTCAAATTCTGGTCTAACATCTCCATGATAAACAGCAGGATAGTTGAGAGGTAGGATTATGGGGTCTGTGGTTTGAACCTCGGTTGGGTTGCTGCTAATTTCCTTAAGCAAGAAATTAACCTCACATTGTTCCACTCCACCCAGGTGCCCAATGGGGTGCCGGGAAGGGTTGATCAAGTCATGCACATCACTTCCTTGCACCCTATGTAGCTGCAGGTATTGGATATGCGAATATATCCAACAACTAGAGGATAAAACTATGAAGTTGGCTTAATGTGCACTAGCATAAAAGTAGAGTACAATTATCAGACCTTTACCATTATGACACCACACCAATAATGTTAAGCTGACACCATGCAAAACAGTCTTGGAACAACCATTATATCTGCTTAAAAGTGGTATCTAAAAGTTTGCCTTCTTCAAATACACATAACCCCGATTTGTGGGAATTGGGGCATAATTTCTAGAAAAAGTCAAACTTTAGCCTAACAAAAGATTATTAAGATTATAGAATAATTATAAGAAAGTAGAAATTGTGAAATAAATTGCTCTGTAAATTATTTCCAAAAGTATAAATAAGCATGGTAGGTATTTCTGCTTGACCTCTTGACCTCTGAGTGGATTATCTGTATGATGATAACATTAGTTTAAAAATGGCCATCAAATGGGTTTTCTTAGTTTAAAAATAGCTAGGTGTGCAGCATGGCTCAGAGTGGAAATACCTTTTTGTAATGTAGTGAGATATGCTTCACTTTTCATACAGATGCAGGCCATCAATAAAACTGTATTTCAAGGGATCTTTTCAGGAAATAATCATTAGTTTGGCTGTTTGAGGGAGAGAGAAAAAAAACTGCTCCAACCTGTGGGATAAGTCTAAGCATGGAAGGTGTACCACAACTTTTTTTTTCCAACTAGGAAGTCCCAGCCAGGATTTTAATCCAGGGTTTCTCATACCCAGGGCTGACAATCTACCTAATGCATTCCAGGTCTGGTAATTCTTTTGGATTTCTGTCTATTTCTACACTATTCAACCATAAATCTTCTTCAACTTTCTTGACACTTTGTATTATTGTATGTATGTGTCTACATTTGTCAACCACAATGTAGGTTTGAAAAGGCAATTGCAAAACCCCTCAGAAACAGTATGTCAGTCCATCACTTCCCCTTAATTCACAACATGCCATCCCAATTAATGCTGTAGGCACTTTCTAACTGCATCAAATACATTATAATAACACAGACAAGATGTTCACAACTCTGCTTAATTGAGAAACAAGCATTACAATTTGTTACACCAAACATACTATGCATACATTGATACATCTTAGGCTTATAGTGTAGATCATGATCATGCTACCTCTAGATGGGAGTTGTGAGATTGGCATATGCAGTATTTAGTTGTAGATTATCTGGAAATACATACCTTAAATAAAAGTGCAGATGTTAGCAAATTATATATAATTCTGGGATTATTAACAAATGAAGTATCTTTAGGTTAATCTGCTTTCCTAGATAGCTTAACAATCTTGGAAATAGTAAGCATTCTTATACCTCTTGCTTTTATTAATACTATGACAAAAGTGCAACATGTATTTTTTGTTTTTGTTTTAATGAACTACTACCTTACTGGTCTATGTAGAATGGTAGATGGGGAAGGCTGCACTTGTGGCACCATGGAAGAGAGGCTGACTTCCTCAGACTGCTTAGCCTTTAACCACGTAGGTTCGAGTCACTTTAGAGGTGAAAGACTTAATGGAGGAAGGTCTTTCAAGTGACCTGTTGTGTGGTGGTGGTTCTACACAAACACTTGTCTGGGGTGTACCTCCACCACGATAGCTGGACTTCGCTGTAACAGCCATAACTGGTTTCTGTGAGGTATTTATAAATTAAATGAATCTCAAACTTCTCTGATTCTTATGATATATGCCACATCTGACAATGGCTGAAAACAGGATACAATTCCCAAACCTCTATGTCTATGCCCTAAACCATAAAAAAAAAAAAGGGACTGTTCACTGAAAGGAATATTGCGAGACAATAAACCCCAACAATATTAAAAACAAACACACAGAGAAGAAAACATTTCATTCAACAAATTAATTAACACATGATGCAAGCCACTTAAAATTATAGCAATGGCAAAATATAAAATTCCTAAATCTCTCCGTCTCTTTCCCAGCAGGCAACTCTTGATACCAGAGTTGAGACGAGTAAAACAATGGCAACAGGGCCATCAACTTTAACAAAATAATACAAAATGTTTCTTTTAACAGTTTAATTAAGAAAAGATGCTACCCACTTCTGACAGTGTCTGTAAAAATGATACAATTTTCAAAGACCGTCTGCTAACAGATTAGTGGCAGGACAATTAGCCCAAACAAAACAAAAACACATAAAAAAGACGAAATCAGAAATTTATCAGACAAATTTACTAAGACTCATGCCACTTCTAACAATGTCTGAACAAATGATAAAATTCTTAAACCTTTCTGTCCTCTTCCTCCTAAGTTCATCTTCACAGCAGGCTTCTAAATACATCATTAAAAACTCGCTTGAAATAAATCAAAATAATAAATGCACCTCAACATCTCAAAAAAACCCTTAGCCCCCGCTTAAAGTCATTTAAAACCCATTATTTAAGCATTAACTTGCTACAATTTTGCTTTCTTGTATTTACTCAGTGACCCTCTAAGAGACACTTAAAATCCCCTTAAAAGTATAATTTATATCTTCATGTATGATTAAAACTACAAATTACTATGTCCCTTTTCCTAATCAAGAAACAAGCAACCCACCTTAAGAGAAATGAAGAGTATTTATCACAAAAAATTCATGTACTAATTTTATTCTTAAACCATCCAAAACATGGCAAACATACTTGACATTTTTTTACAATTAAGAGGACACACTCAACTTCTCTTGAATGACAAAGTCTATAACCATAGCACTACATAATATCATCTGTTGTTGATTTTAAGTCACTTCGCAGAAACATGACATTACACATCCATCAGTCGTCATTCAAGAACCATTTAAAAATGCTTGCTAACTGTTAAATAACTTTTTCCACATCTTGCATGATTTCAACTTCAGATTTTAACTTCAGTCAAAGATCTGGTGACTTGTTATAAATCCATAGTTAACAAGCATAAATTTTAATGCAAATATGGGGCCGTAATTTCACTGCCTTAGGTGCAGTAAAAATAGTTTTTACCCCAAATGGAAAAAAAATTACCCACCATTTTCATCAGTTCCCCCAAAAAACCTTAACAAAATGCTTTTCCTCAAAATGTAAACAAAAATCGCCATCAAGCATTCAGCAACATTGCGCAAGACATTTATAGACAAGATTAAGCAGCTAAGAATGAGGGATTTCAAAGTAAGATTCCAAAGTGACAGTCCAAGAATTGTCTACAATTCTAAATCATTTCAGATATGTTGATGTGCATTACAGTAATTCACAGAAAACAAGATTATAATTTTAAATATGTATAAAAGTAGAAAACTTTCCTCACATTAGCTATTAAATAAGAGCATTCTAGATACGTGAAATTCACAAAAGGTTTTGCAAGAAACATAATGGTAATAATTTTCAGCTCAAGCATCAAGCGAAGTATTAAAAGTCAGGCATCAATTTTCTTGTTTTCCATATCTGTAAATCAACAAAGAGATTAAATTATCTTACAAATTTTGGAGGATAAAAACAAATGGCTGTCTTGGTGTTCACAATATCTCCTTGGTTACATTTAGAATATTTTTAAAAATCCCATGTTTCACATAAAATGGCAACCTGACATTCTGGAATCCAACTTTCCTGAGCTGAACAGTAAATAAACAAGTTTTTTTGGTGTGATTCATTGCGTTCATTGTCCTATTAACAGTATTTCAGTTATTTGATGACGGTGTCCACGTAAAGCAGATACAGTGTTTCCTTCACTATGTATAACATGCCATTAATATCTGGCATGCCACCACAACCTGTCACATTATTCTGTATGCCAACCAGTCATGGAACTACCTTTATATTATTACTTGAGCATTAGCAAGAGAACTATACCACTGCATTTTTTAACCACACTGGCATATCACAGCTTGGGTTTTGAACCTGGAGGACCTCCCATACTTAGACCCTGCAAAACAGATTCTAAAAATGTTTTTTTTTTATAAATTTCAAAGTAAAATAATAACGAGGATTAAAATCAAACAAAACTCAGATTAACAATGTTTCAATTCATCAGTGCATCTTCTTTAGGTTTATTTTAATTTAAAAATACATATTTATGCACTCCTGTAATAACTAATTGTCAATACTTGATTTTTCTCAAATAAAATATTTTCACAAAACTATGAACTAGAACCAGGACAGTTCTCTAAGGACAACTTCATGGTATAGATCTACATGGTACTAAACAACAATCAGAGATATCAGGATCCCTTGGCTGTTGGACATATATGGCTATATAATTCTTTAATCAATATTTCTAGATCAGGATCTGTGACAAGAACAAAGACATTCCTAATTAAACTCACAAAAAAAACGACCAAAGCAAATGACACTAATTAAATGAAGATGTCATAGTACTTAATCTTCTTTCTTGAAATAAGGATATAAAATGGAAAGAAAAAATGTAAGAGAATAATTGAAAATGTCAATGGCAAAGAAGTGTCTTTTTGTTTGAGTTAAAAAAAGTTCTAAGATGCTTGTATAAGCTGTGGTGTCCCTGAATGTCAAGGAATCTTAATCTCAGTGTCATTTTTATCATAAGAAAGGAGATTTTCTTGTTTTAAATAATAATCACACATGCAAGACTTTGAACAAGTGTGTTGCTATGGTAACAAACTCCGCATCTTATTAATTCAAATGAAAAAGTAACCACATTTCACCAAAAAATAACCAAAAAAAACTTTACAGTTTAACTATAACCTAAGTTATAACTGCAAGAGATTTAGCAAAATAGAATGACTTAACAATAGTTTCATAATAATTCAAACAGAATTCAGACAAGAAAGGAAATGATATAACTTTTAAAATGTACTGGAAATGTGGAAAGGTATTTCATCAATCAGAATCCCTTTCAATCCCTCTTTATTTGTAATCACTTCCACAAACAGCAGACACAAAAATTGCAGGACCAGATGACAGTGACTTGGTGCATGCCTGTACAAAAGCCGGTCAGTTGAACAAACATTCCATTTGTGATTAATTTCCTTTACAGTGAGTGAAAACAGCTAGTTATGCAGTATGCAAATGCGATGATGGGTTCACTTTGCTGTCAGTCGAAGACAGATATTTGAAACGTCTTCATGCGATTCCAATATGAAAGGAATGCTATTGGTATGTCTTGAGTGATGGGTAATAACATCCTGTTGAAAAAATATTTTCAAGTCAATGAAGACTGTATTCACTTTGTTTTCACTTTGATATAGCTTAGTATGAGCATTATTGAACATGATACCCATGGGGGCGCCCATGGCGTAATGGTAGAGTCACCGATTTGTAACTCCTTTGACTGCTTAGCTTCTCACCAGCCTGGGTTCAAGTGAAGGACTTAACTGAGGGAAGGTCTTCCAGTAAACTTGCAGTGCACCAGTGGTTCTACCCAGACATTTGTCTGGGGTCTTCCTCTACCAAAATGCTGGATGTTGCTATAATGATCATACTTAGTCACTTCAATATACTGTATTTCAAAAACAAAAACATGAACATGATACCAAAGCGAATCATAGTGATGGCAGACCTTAATTGGTAATTTAGTACACACTGCCCCGTATGAATTATAGAGGGATGTTCATAAAAATGTTATTTGTTAAATTTCTGCTTTGGTAGTTTCGACAACAGATGGACCAATGTCATAGTGTTGCATAAAGTCATGTGTACATAACTCAAGCTATCAGAGAGAAGGCAACTGTATTTCATATGCTTCTAGACTGCTACATGAGAATTGCTCAGTCTTAGACAAAAACTGGTAAAAGAACACAGACCAATCTAAAGCTGTTCTGGTCAGGATTTACACTATTTGCTACATAGTAGATGTCAATAGGTCTTGTTATCATTGCATGTAACTGTAAGTAGAGCAACTAATAATAAAGTTTGGGGTATTAAAAATGTGGCATAGGTAATTAGGGTTTAATTCCAATTAAATGCACAAAAAGAAGCAACACATTCCTCTAGCCATTGATTTAATTTTTCCATCCTCTCTCAACTCTAACACACCCACTTGCTAGGACACCACGGGTGTCAAACAAACAATTATATAGTGGGACATCCAATCAGCCCAAAGTTCGTACAAGCACCCTGAATTATCACTTTCATTAGGCTGATGGCCATTCGCAATTAGCATTGGGACAAGACAATACGGGTCAACAAGAGCGAGGGTCAATTTGTGCCAAATGACCATGCCAGAGAGAGGATTGGGAGACACGAGAGGGCAGTCACAACCGACAGCAGTCAGTAGCTGACCATTGTCTTGGACAATAATGAGCATGCTGTCGACCACAATCAACAAACTGGGTGTTGTATTATGAATTATGCAGAGTACTATATAAGGAAAGAAAAAAGAATTTTGGGGAAGCAATCAATCCCATAATTCTCAACCAAAATATAGACTATTCATATTCATTAGGTTTGCCTCACTGAGATGATACGAATGAGTATGAACAATATAGGGTTTGGAGTAGAAATGTAAGTTTTAGCATAGAGGAATACTACAATGTAGCATTCATCTGGAGAACAAAATGAGTGGAGTGTCCATTAGAGTCAATATACAAGGACACATGCCAAGAGTGGCATGGCACTGCCCTCACTACTCCCCCTCTATTCTTTGCTATCAATAGCAGTAGTATTGCTACTGCATTAAATTATGAGATGTTCATTGAGCACATAACCATGTACAACCCTCTAGATATAAAAGTACACCAAATCTTTGTGTAAGAATGTTTTCCATAGTTCTATACCAAATGCTAAAGTTTGTATTCATTAGGTTTGTCACATTGAGGAGATTTTAATAAACATAGTGGTTTGGGAAAAAACATAATTCAATTAACATCAAAATATCTTACTTTTGCATGGAGCTCTAACATTAATGAGAAGATTTCCATCCAATCAATGTATCTGGACATGTGCCTTTTGTGACATCAACCTACACTATCCACATTTTTAAATTGCATTATTTGGTATTCAGTGAATACATACCCATAGTCCTATGGAGCATAATACAAATGGTATGGCAATATGTCTCAAAGTTCTAAACCAAATCTAAACCAGTTTAAGCACCCCTGCCTAACCCCAACACCCCAACACCCACCCCCTCTTTCCCTCAGCCTTTTGTCAGCTAACCATTCCAAGGCTATGTCAATAAGGTTTGCTATTTTTTATGTAATATCTAATCTCAGCTAAAATGCAAATATCTTTCTTTGTCTTGTACTTTTTTCAATCTTAATGTATGTTGCAATACTAAAAGACCTTGCCATAATTTCATCGTCCAATGCTACTTAGTTTTGTCTTATTGAGGAAATTCAACAGTATAGTGTTTGGAAGAATGCGGGTATTAGCTTTCAAATTTGCTTGGGTACTAGCAATAATTAACAAAATGTCCATGCCCGTGTCATGAGACAATACCTCACTTCCCATACCTTTGTTTGCCATCAATTACCGTTATTTCCATTAGTTTTGTTACAGCAGTAACTTATTGGGTGACCAGCGAATAGATAGCCATGGCTGCTTCTGTTGTCCTGAAGGTGAACTCAGTCCCTTGATGACGGTTTATGAAAAGCTTCCTAGTGTCATAAGCTAGTTTGATGAATGTAGGCTTCATTAAAAGTGAATTGTCTATTAAATAATTTGTGGTTTTATGAATAAAGTACAAATTAATGTTCGCACAGACTTATTATCTGTACGTTTATATATTGCATGGATTTTTGTATTTAATACGTAAGCAGTGAACACATTGTTACCATACAAGAAAAAACAGCTGACCTAAAGGGAGTTCAACTATTCCATGTCTGACAAGAAATAATTTCATGTATTTTGGATTATAGTGTAACTATGGAACAAAAGAGTTGCACAGTTAAAATCCTGTAGAAGTATTAATGTTCATAATAAATTTCAATCTGTTTAAACTAGATGTAAATAAGACTATAAAAATGCATTACAAAATGAACAACTTCATGCATAAACCACCATTTAGACAGTGTAGAAATACAGAATGCTGTAAAACATGGTACCTGTTCAGCTCTTGGTCCTCGACCCTTAACATTCTGCTTATTATATGTCCAATACTCTGAATGCCAACTTGTATGGTTTAAAAAGGGGGGGGGGGGGGGGGGGATGAATTAACATGAAAACTTTGTATGACAGTTTATCTACACCAGTTTTCAATGTTTCAAATTGTGACTACTTTTCCTAAGCAACACTGTCCTTTAAATTTTCCCAACAAAAAACACCACAGATCAAAGCTTAAAATTGTAAATCTCACAGCTTTAGTCTGAGTTCAACCTCATGCATTTGATTGGTCAGATTTCAAACTAGTTTCAAATTCAGCCTATCAGGTTCTTGGGTTAGGCCTCAGACTTTAGCTCAAAGTTTTATAACCTTAGACCAAGAAGCTTAACAGACGATTGCAGGGGTTGGTTTTCCACTAAATTTAAAAAAAAAGATTTATACCTGTAACATAGGGATTTTACCCTAACCTCACCCATACTCCCTGACAGATGTGAGGAATTTTTCTAAAGATTTCTTTCTTAACTTTATATGTCTTTGCATAAAAATAACCAAGTAACAGTTTCTACAGAATCTGATACATAAATATTGCTTTTGAACTTAAATAAGAACTCTCAAATGTATATTTATCCCAATTGGATATTTTACATATTGCTTTTGAGCTTAAATAAGAACTCTCAAATGTATATTTATCCCAATTGGATATTTTTTATGTAAAATTGGGGGAAAAAAATACACTTTTTTTCCATTTGGACTATGACCCAATAATGACCGTTAAATTGGCCAAATGATATCGACTGACTTGGATTCAAACAGGGGTAGTGAAGAACAGGACTGTTATGAAGCAACTGGAACTGCTTTGCAACAGAAGTCCTTGTAATATTTTAGATCATGGCAAGCTAATGCACATAATGGTCAAGCTATGGGAAATTGTGAATATCTGGAAATTGCCAGATCACGGTCTGCACTATTTCAGTATTTGCTGCTAAGTCACTAGCAGTATGTCTAAAACATTTGCGTGTGAATGTGAGAAGATGACTCATAGCTTGTATCTTTCCCTAACAAAATATTGTATGACATGCATTGATAGAAGTAGGAGGCTTAAATTGTCCTGTATATAAATCATTTTTTTCACCTTTAACATTTTTACAACAATCTAACACAAGAACACTTAGCCATATGGTCATAACATTTTAGCCCTATCCAAGAATGGTGGCCTCAATAAATTTTGTCCACTCAATGTCCAGATTGCCATTTTCAGAAAACAGCATGTCCTGGCCATGGACAATGGACAGAAGGGATGAGGGATGAAGAGATAATAATACCTTAGGTCCAACTCAATATCAAATATGCAAATAACCCTAATTAGAGCACAAAAATCTGCTACTTGCAACACCCAAGCTATTTTGGGATCAACTTCAATAATGGTAATTTATGCCGCAGTCTGACAGTGTGCATTAAATTAAGGGTAGTTTGGGATTTTTATAATGCATTTGACTCATATGATTATACAAGAAAATGGCTCACATTTACAGATCCCAAAAAATAAAAATCAACAATATTTGTGTTAAATAGTTTTGTAATATTTATTTATTTATAACATTAAAAAAGTACTAAACACAAACAAAAATCAATAGAAAAAATGGATATATTAAATATGAATAGTTGATAACTACTTTCTATGCAACATAAAGTTTAGATTGATAGGGAGAGTGGTCTTGATTTCAAGTTTGCAACAAAATATTTTAATTTACTGGTATACAGCTGCAGTTGCCTTGAAAACTGGATGACTTTAAGTGTATATTATAGACTTACAATGTAATTCTTCAGTGATGAAAACTGAACATCAATTATGCTATGCTGATTGTATAGTCATTTTACATGCAAGTGTAATTAAATATTCACATAAATATATATTTTGTGAAAATCCACTAATACAAAACTACTATCTAGCCATTTAACCAATAGCCAAGATATCACCACAAAGAAATTGCTGGAGTGTTTATTTTTGTAACCAACACACCCAGAAAAAATCCTAAGGAATGTTAGAAAAAAGGATCTGTCAAACCCTTTTCAAAGCAGCTTAATTATGGAGCCCCCTTCACAAGTTCCCTACTTTGTAGCAATTTAATGGTCATTTATTACAACCCCACTGACGTAGCCTTTAATTATGAACCAGTAACAGACAAAAAGTAATCCTGCCGATTCCTTATAATGCCAGGAAATAAACGGTAGTGGCATATTTTGTTGTCAAAGGTTTATATAACTCAGAACAAATTATTCCAAACTAGATCCACTTTATTGCTGCCTCAGAATTTTCTGCTTTAAATTAGTATCTTAATGATGCCCTGTAAGTCTAACTATAAGTGAATATCTATGTCATTATGTCACCAAATTTCTACTATTATGTGATTTCACACTAAAGGTGGTGTCCAACAGTTTGGACCAAATATTTTTTGTTAAATAACAAAATCAGTCATTGTTACATGAAAAGGTCCTGCAAAATGCTGTTCATTGATGCCATAAATCTATGTGGACAGCAAAGCCTAAATCCTTACTCATCATTGCAAACAGATATTTCCTATCTGAGCCACACTGCAGAGATAGCTATTTTTAAACTAAGAAAACCATGTGACAATATTTTGTATAAGTTTTATCTTCATGCATGTAGTCCGCTCTAACGCCAATATCAATTTTTAGCAGAGATCACCATCGAGTTTGTTTATAGATTTGGACAGAGTGAATATTTAGAGTGCTTTTACTTAGGTACGAGTTAATGCAGAAATTATTTACCCCCCCCACCCCACCACATTTAAGCATTTTACAACATTTTTATGACATCTAAACAACCAGCTAGATATGTGATTGATTCATGTTTTAATTAATTGCAAACATAACTAGACATATTTTTAGAGACTAAGCAGCAAGGAGATTACTGATCTGGGTCAACACATTTGCCAAAGCCTGATCAATTTTTGCTAAACAGTTTAGGAATAACTAGCCAATAAATCAAGCCATATTAAAAGAAGTCATCTTGTTTTAAGAGCATTAACAGTTGGACTAGTAATACTCCTGTGACAACATCAACCGGGACAAACTCCTCTTTGTCAAGTCATGCTGTGGACAAGGCCTGATCTAATGAAACGAAATAATCCACAAAGCAATCATAAAAGAACCATCGCTCCAATTATGTGGGAACCAGACAAGGAAAGGACCAGTCGACCCCTGGACCCCTTCGACAGAACCCTGGTCAGGCGATCAATATGAGATCAATATCAGAGAATATGAGAGACCTTAAATCTTTTAGCTGCTTTAATTGCTAACAACCCATGATCTGGATGCCATGGCACTTAATAAAAACTAATTGTGAAGGTAAAGTTAAGACATATTGCTATACATTCTGTTCTATGTTCTAATGGAACACCTTGTCTGGACAGCACCAAACAGCCATGACCTGATCTAGATCCAAGCCCTGTTCCCCTTTTCAATAAACATGCCTAGCAGGATACGGGTTAGTTCATAGCCTGTTTAAAACATTGGTAATGCAAATAGTATGGATCCAGATCAGCTTCTTTGTACTGGGAGCCGTCTAGTCAGAATATGCTGTATTTCTAGCTGTATACTTATGCATATAGTTTTAAGCAAATCAATAAGACCTTTTATTGCTTATTAATAAATGTGGCATGATAAGGGTAAAGAATCTCCATTAATCTGGCAACATATTACAATTTACAGCGACCCATGTCAGTCTCTCATCTTTGATTGGATTCAATATTAAAAAACTGTATTCACGCTCATGCCACCAGCTCGGACCGTATAACACTTAGAGACTTAAGTCTTCTGGAATTAAGAACACCATGGTTACACTAACTGCAAAAACATGCAGTTGCCATGGCAACAAAATACACTATATTTTAGGACACTAATGGAGTCCAGTAAAAAGCGGATCCTTTTTTGGCAGACGATTATGGTGTATGAGATGGGTTCGCTACATGCGGTCAGTCACCACTGCTTGTATGTCGACGATAGTAACAGTTTAGTTGTGGTCTTTTGTTTTCCACCGTGGCTGAAATTCCGGTAGGCTAATTACACTAAGACATGTGACTGTTCCTCTAGTGGATGGAAAACTAAAGCCTGGTGTTGGGTATTGATTATGTTAGAAGACCATCTCACAAGGACACATTACAGAGAGGAATGAAACAATCCACAACTGAAAATGAAGAAATTATTTAAATAAAACTGACAAAATTATGTTTGTGTAACATTAAATTTTAGAAATATTCTTAATGTATGTGATTGGCCAAAACAAAACAATACAGAAAGGAAATCATTGAGAGTGTTAGTTTACAATGCTTGGATAGCTAAATCAAGCCTTAGCATTTCTAAATGACATTACAGTAATAAGAATCAATTTTGACAAATCAAATGTCTTTAATTATTCTTAGAGTTGAGTTTTATCATTTATAACTATTTTCATAGACATAAAACTACTGTACAAGGAATAAAAACTTTTAACTAGGGATGTCAAAGGATACTAAATTTGGTATCCGGATATCCGTCGAACGATCCGAACGGATATCCGGATATCCGGATATAAATCTTAGTAAATTCTTATGTTGCGGTCGGATGTGTGCGGGGTTACTAACGTTTCCATTGACATAATTAAATCGTAATTTCAAAGGAAATAATTTTATCAACATGTCCATAGGCATGGGCACTTCATCGTTTTAATGAAAAATGTCGCCAAACATCGGACTGAAGATTGCAAGGCATAACTAATGACTTGTTAAGGAAGTGGATGTGAATAAGTCAAGATCACCGTGATCGAATGAAAACATAATAAATTCCTCAATTCGTTTATACAATCCAAACGGACTTAATTAAACATGAGTAACTGATCATTGCCGACAAACCTGTTAATTGTCTACATAATTGTAGCTCTATCTCTTCTTAATAAAGCTGAACAAACGAAATTAAAGATTATAATCCTTAATCAAAATGGATAAGTAATAGCTTCAAACAATTGCTGTTAATTGGCAAATTATTTTACATAAGCTTGAGCACATTTCTAAACCTGTGAAGTTCATCAACAAAATTAAAGATAGTATTCGCTAAGCAAAATGGATCAGTAGCTTCAAACGTTGGCGGTTAATTAGCATGTTATTATACATACCACCATGCTTTAGCACATTTCTAAAAGTGTGAAGCCAAATATACGATACTGCGTGTCACCACCTGTCACCACCTGTCGATAATCCGTTACACCTGCGTATGCGTGAATGCACACTGACATAACAGCAGAAAGATAACTTAGCAAAATGGTCAAAACATTTAATTTTATATTTAAAAAACATTTAATATGTATATTTAAAATTTTACATTTTTAAGCGAATATCCGGATACCAAAGTCGATTCGAATATCTGATGATTCAAACGGATATCCGGATATCCGTTGACATCCCTACTTTTAACTTAATGCCTACAGGAATAAATAACCTTGGGCTGTCTTAAGACTAAATGCCTGGAAAAATAGTTAATGACCTTTGAATTTTCATGGAACTAAATGCTAAACAATAATAAGTAACTCTGGTTTTCTAGGAACTTAATGCTTTGAAGAATAAACAAAGGCTTTGTAAATTACATTAATAACAAATGACTGTTTAGCTTCTTTTTTTTAGCTTTTAGGACTAAAAGCCAAGCAGGATAAATAACCTTGGGTTTTTATACAAGTAAAAGCATACAAGAATAAATACCCTTGGGTTTTCATTTCATTAAAAGCATAAAAGAATACATATCTTTGGGTTTTCATTGCATTAAAAGCATACAGGAATAAGTATCCTTGGGTTTTCATTTCATTAAATGCATACAAGAATAAATGTCCTTGAGTGGTTCATATCATAACAAGCATATAAGAATAAATAACCTTGGGGTTTTCATATCATTACAATTCTAGAAGAAAAAATAACATTGGGTTTACATATCATCAAAAGCCTAAAAGAATAAATGACCTTGGGTTTTCTTATCATTAAAAGTCTAGAAGAATAAATAACCTTGGTTTTTCATAACCGGACATGATGTCTAGAAAAAGAAGATAAGCTTGTATTTTTGTAGGATTAAACATCTAGAAGAATAAATAACGTTCACCCACATCAACTATTGATGGAACACTCTATCCAGTCTCTCAAGCCAATTGCCAATCACTCATTTATGACACAGATGCATTTATATATTGGCACCAAGCAAGGAGAATAATGGCCGATATAAATGCCGCAGGGTTATAAATGGTTTCATTTACTTTATCGCAGTTTTGTTCTGGCTGCTACTATAATACAGGGTTAAACATGAAAACTTTATGAAGATAGGAAAAATTACTGGCAAAAGAGAAGGAAAAGTTATAAATTGGTGTAGATTGAATATATTTGGCTGTTCACTTTTTGCCCAAAATTGCTGGCAGATAATGCAATAATCCATATCCATTTTTTTATGATTCAGGTCTCTTACTATTCCTATTGTGAGGGTGAGGCCTGGCTGTCCTGTTGTGATCGAATTTCCCTCCTCCAAGCTATTATGTAAAGAAATGTTTAAATTGAACTTAAGTCTAAAAGCTGAGTTTTCATTTGCTTTATGGATCTTTATTCCTTCCAGATACCTTACAGGTAACAGATGCATTTAGTACAGGATGGTTGAATGAAGGCCAAGCAATGAGACAATGATGGCGACATCTAGCTATTTTAGTGACGAAACAAGGCAGACAAATTCATGTGTCATTTTATTCTTGATTAAAAAATTAAATTTTATTAACAATCATGAATTTTGTAGTTGTTTAAATAAATAAATAATTATCCCTCTCCCAGATTCAATGTGGACATTATTTTGATTACATCACTACTTGCAAATTAGGTGTAAGAATGTCTCACATTTTAAAGTGATTTGCATGACCATGACCTGAACCTTGTCTTTGGGAGGCTAACAAGGAATTACCCGACTTAATCCTTTTGACCATGGAAGTCCTTATATATCACTGACTGCCGCACTATATTTGTTTTCAGTCAATTTCACTGTATCTGTAGGACTTTTTAACTTTTTGTAGGGTATTTAACAACAAACATATATAAACTAAAATTTGTAAAAAAAAAACAATAAAATGTCTGGAACATGGTTAAGAGGACATGTAATGTAAACAAACAAACAAATACAAAGTTAAATTTTGCATCGTCACAAAAAAAATAATTTTAATTAATATGGCCATGTTGCTCCCATTTATTTTGGACATTTCATTCATTTTGCAGGAGGAGAGGGAGCTTTTTGGCCATGGACAATTAAGCACTTGTCATTGTCACTAAAAGTTCCATAGACCAATGTCCCCATAGACTCCACCCTTAGCCTGCTAATTGTAAAATTGATCAGGCTAAGACAAAACAGGAATTATCCAGATCAGACAGCTGGATGATTAGGATCTATAACATTTGCAGCTTTGAGTCTCCAGAACATCGCTTGTTGTTTCAGTTTGTTGGAGAAAAGGTAAAAAAAAAAGTATAGGTTAAAAAATATACCCGCATAGGTCATAGGAAAACCTGCTGTTGAGGAGAGAGAGCGGGTGGACCTAAATACAATTAATTGGTGAAAGCAATTAGGCTAAAATTAAATAACATGTGCAACATGTGAAGCAGTTAGTGAACAGAATAATGAATTATGAACATGGTAGAATTTGTACTAGAACTGATAAAACATGTGCATTTTAGGAAAATAAGTACCCATTTTACAAATATGTAAAGTTACGAGGTTATGATTAAATTTTTAATAATTTATATGTTTTAGTAATTGGCTATGCAAAAACTAAGTAGTGCAGCAACCCCTGATATGAATCTTCTATAAGTTAGTTTATATAATATATAATATGTTTCTATAGACGATTTGCTTTTCTTGTTACATCTGTCATATTAATATAACAGTTCTCCATAATCTCTTGTTATTTTTACATGCAACTGATAAATAATCTACATAAGCTACAACTAATTAGGAACATTACTAGTTCATCAAGCTTCTTGCATAAAAAATACTCATGCATAAAAAATACTCATTACTTTGCCAATTTTAATTAATTCTTATTGACACTAGTAAGTCAAAGTTTTTATGCAATTAATAATTAGAATTTTCCATCATGTCCTAAGTTCTGTAGTTAATATTTTCAAATATTTTATCAGGAATATTATCCCTAGGCCCTAGGTGATATGTCTGAAACAATACCAGTGTGCCTAGGTTCATGTTGTCTGCAGCCTCACATTTAAGGCTAGATTTATCATGTAGGTAACCTCACCAATGTATCTAAGGTCTTTTTGTCAGCAGCCTCACCATTGGGCATAGGTTCTTTATGTGGGTTACCTTACCTGTCACTATGACAACACTGGGCCTAGGTTCCTGTTGTGTGCAACCTCACTTTTGGGGCTATGTTAACTTTGTTGATAACCTCACCAATGGGAATAAGGCTCATTATGTCACTAACCGATGCTTTACCTGAGCTATTGCTGCAGGTTTGGTGTATGAGAGAAAAAATCTCAACTGCCCAAACTGTCAGATACTACCTTATATGTTATATTGTCCTTAACCTTTCCACTGGGCTTAGGTTCATTAAGTCGGTAAACATACCACTGTGTCTGTGTTTTGTTGTCAAATGTCACATGTTTTTGTTTGTAACCTGTACCACTATTCCAGGATATGTTTCACACATTTCACATGCAGTAGTTTCTGCATCCTGGAATTTAATATCCTGTTATAACAACAATGCAATTTATAGCTACAATCACTATTTTTGTTTTTTTTTCCTCAACCTGCAACAACATCCAAGGAATTTCGTTCCAACAAAACAAATGTTGTCATTATAAGAGTTTTCAGGTTGCCCTAGCCTTGTGTTAGTCATCAGCATGTAACTTCTCTGCCACTAGAGGGGTGGGTTCGAGCCCTTGACAGGTTAATCGCTTTCATGTTTATTGGTTTGTCTGCTGACCTTCTGTATGACAGTGGTTCTATCCAGAAACATGTATGACTGCTATCTTCCTCCACTGATAATAGCTGCACATCACTTATTTAATGTAATCATGTACATGTTGACATGATGTGTCCATCAAACAGAACAACCAAACCATGGTGACTTTAAGACATTATTGGTTAAGGAAGACCACAGACAAACCATTAAGTCAGAACCAATGACTCACCTACATGGTACCTGAAAGACCTCCCCATGTAGAAATATTCATCCCCACTGGAGATTCAGACCTCCCCATGTAGAAATATTCATCCCCACTGTAGATTCAGACCTCCCCATGTAGAAATATTCATCCCCACTGGAGATTCACACCTCCCCATGTAGAAATATTCATCCCCACTGGAGATTCAGACCTCCCCATGTAGAAATATTCATCCCCACTGGAGATTCGGACCTCCCCATATAGAAATATTCATCCCCACTGGAGATTCAGACCTCCCCATGTAGAAATATTCATCCCCACTGGAGATTCACACCTCCCCATATAGAAATATTCATACCCACTGGAGATTCAGACCTCCCCATATAGAAATATTCATCCCCACTGGAGATTCAGACCTCCCCATGTAGAAATATTCATCCCCACTGGAGATTCAGACCTCCCCATGTAGAAATATTCATCCCCACTGGAGATTCAGACCTCCCCATATAGAAATATTCATCCCCACTGGAGATTCAGACCTCCCCATATAGAAATATTTATACCCACTGGAGATTCAAACCTCCCCATATAGAAATATTCATCCCCACTGGAGATTCAGACCTCCCCATGTAGAAATATTCATCCCCACTGGAGATTCAGACCTCCCCATGTAGAAATATTCATCCCCACTGGAGATTCAGACCTCCCCATGTAGAAATATTCATCCCCACTGGAGATTCAGACCTCCCCATATAGAAATATTCATCCCCACTGGAGATTCAGACCTCCCCATGTAGAAATATTCATCCCCACTGGAGATTCAGACCTCCCCATATAGAAATATTCATCCCCACTGGAGATTCAGACCTCCCCATGTAGAAATATTCATCCCCACTGGAGATTCAGACCTCCCCATGTAGAAATATTCATCCCCACTGGAGATTCAGACCTCCCCATGTAGAAATATTCATCCCCACTGGAGATTCAGACCTCCCCATGTAGAAATATTCATCCCCACTGGAGATTCAGACCTCCCCATATAGAAATATTCATCCCCACTGGAGATTCAGACCTCCCCATATAGAAATATTTATACCCACTGGAGATTCAAACCTCCCCATATAGAAATATTCATCCCCACTGGAGATTCAGACCTCCCCATGTAGAAATATTCATCCCCACTGGAGATTCAGACCTCCCCATGTAGAAATATTCATCCCCACTGGAGATTCAGACCTCCCCATGTAGAAATATTCATACCCACTGGAGATTCAGACCTCCCCATATAGAAATATTCATCCCCACTGGAGATTCAGACCTCCCTATGTAGAAATATTCATCCCCACTGGAGATTCAGACCTCGCCATGTAGAAATATTCATCCCCACTGGAGATTCAGACCTCCCCATGTAGAAATATTCATCCCCACTGGAGATTCAGACCTCCCCATATAGAAATATTCATCCCCACTGGAGATTCAGACCTCCCCATATAGAAATATTCATCCCCACTGGAGATTCAGACCTCCCCATATAGAAATATTCATCCCCACTAGAGATTCAAACCTCCCCATATAGAAATATTCATACCCACTGGAGATTCAGACCTCCCCATGTAGAAATATTCATCCCCACTGGAGATTCGGACCTCCCCATGTAGAAATATTCATACCCACTGGAGATTCAAGCCTCCCCATGTAGAGTAGAAATATTCATACCCACTGGAGATTCAGACACACAAGCTGAGGGACTTATCTGGACAGCTCTGAATTCTTGGCCACAGACAAACCTGCTAAAGTTGTTATTAATCCATATTCT
This sequence comes from Sinonovacula constricta, assembly GCA_007844125.1. NCBI lineage: Eukaryota > Metazoa > Mollusca > Bivalvia > Cardiida > Solecurtidae > Sinonovacula > Sinonovacula constricta. The sequence goes on along the minus strand of CM017560.1, from coordinate 35,699,866 downwards.
GAAATTTTAATAATGATTGAAGAGAAAATTTCAAATATTACTCATGACCTATTGGTTATGGCATAAAAACAAATGGCTCAGACTACTGCACCTCTGCAACACCCAAAAAGGTCATTGTTACATGAAAAGGTCCTGTAAAATGCTGTTCATTAACATTCTAGATCTGTGTGAACAGTCAAGCATAAATCCCCATTGCATCATTGCAAACATATTTCCTATCTGAGTCCCACTGCAGAGATAGCTATTTTTAAATGAAGAAAACCATGTGACCACATGCGTTTGATATCACAACATATAGTCATCCAGGTAATCCGCTCTGACATCAATATCTGATTTTAGCAGAGACCACAATTGAGCTGTTTATACAGCCAGACACAATACACATTCAGAATGATTCTTTTTGCAATTTATTCTGTTTTAAGAATTCTGTTATGTTCAAAATAGTAATTATTAAGACTAAAGTAGGGATTTGTACAAAAATATGCCCTATTCCCCAAAGCAATAGTAAATTATGGTTGCATGTACATGTATAGGCAACCTGTCGGATACCACCTTTAATTTCCTCATAATTTTTATGTTAAATTCTTATTTTCAAAAAAGGGTTGTTTTAAGGTTTTCTCTTTTCAAATAGTTTAAGCATAGATTTGTTAAAGTCACATCTAACTGCATCAGATGAAAAAGAAATTTTAAAAAAAAAGCCACTCTAGAGCAATACCTTCCTTAATTGCAATGGAAAGCAATAGATAAAAGAGAGACAAAATGGTAATTACGTGCCTTGATAAATAACCTGACTCCTAAAGATGCACCTGTTTTCTTGCAGTTATCATACCTGCGATCACTTCAAATTGAATTTAATTGAAATCACAATTACAGATCTTAGCATCTCATTTAAAGGTACCCACACTAAAAAACCCACTATACTATTATTCAGGCTTATTTGGCAGCAAGAATGCAAACAATTTGAAGAAAACTGCATCTCCTTCATTAAGCACCTACTTTATGATGCCAATTGCATGCAGAACAGTCAATATTAATGAATTTAGTAAGCCAATGTGATAAGGAAGTGATAGTGATTATTCCAAGAGGTTAGATTCTGCCAAAAGTGCAACAAAGTGTATTCCTGATCACGATTTTTTTTCAATTTCAGATATGGCTTTACAGCTGGTTTTTATCAATGACTTTTCTATGGCATGTGTGACTCTAAAACAGACTTTATAGTATTTCCATTAAGTTTATGGTCACTAACTGTATTCTTTGAATTCAAAAAAGAAATCAATGCATATAAATTTTAGCCTGCTATTAAAATTAATAAAAACTTTTAAAATCTTAGCAATTTGCTATCTAATAAATATTGCTTGAAACTCGGTCATAATATTGCAGTTCCCAGACTGATAAATTTGTACCTGTCGGGTTAAGTTAAAAAAAGTAATCTAACAAACGTAAATTTCTTAACTTCACATTTAATGAAGTGTCTGCATCAAGTATTTTTTAACATTTAGATAAAGTTAACTTTTTGAAATTTAAATTGGCATGTTACCTGAGCATAAAACTTAATTTGTCTACTTTTATAAAAAAAAATTTGGTAACCTACGCTTATAAAATTATAAATCAAAGACTAACAGGTAAGTTATAGGAGATGAGGGAGCAGAGGTTAAATACTTGGCGACACTGAACACTGGTGTTCATTAGAGTTGTGAAATAACTGGGTCCTTTCATGTCTCGATTATGTTTCAGCCGCAAGATACTGGAGTAGATTCTTCAAAAGTCATCAAAGTCACACTTTCAATGTCAATTTCCTTAAACAACAGTATCAGATTATTATTTTTTTGTAAAATATCCTATTAAACAAACAAAAAACTAGTTCTTCAAGAAGTCTATGCTCATAACAAAATATTCTGAAATGTGCATTTTGCCAGGAGTATCATTTTAATACACTTTGTAGACTATCTATAAAAAAAAAAAGTTATAACAATTTGGGTGGCTGAGATGTCTATGAATAATTTCATTTTGGAAAGGTGTAGTAAATTTCCTAAATATATTTTATGCTGCATACCTTTTATATAAAAAACATGGATCTCAGGCAATCTTCCATCTTTAACAATTTTTAATTTAAAATATATATTTCTAGGGTCAATTAACATTAACTGTGAGTTTTGCTGTAGGTAAGTTAAATTTAACAAAGGGAGATCATTCAAATAATGGATAGACAAGAGTCATGGTTCTGCTTCGTGACTCATCACATGCTTACCTACCTGGTTCTTATTGTACTTCAAGAAGTATATCTACCATTTAATTATGAAGTTCATTACATACTGATCTTTTTTATTCTAAACTACTATGGGAAGTATATTAAACTTCTGGTGAGTCAAAAATATTACTAAAAACTTAAATTTCAAAGGCATTTGACACCCATTTATTGTTAAGCTACCTGCTTATCTGCTGGCCTGGCCAATTTTAAAATTCTTATAACTGAATTTGGTTTTTAAAAAATCCAATTCAAATGAACAAGGACAGTATGAAGAATATTAAACAAACAGTAAGATGACATTTAATCCCAGCATCAGTGATCACTCTGGATGATGTCAAAAGTGACTCCACCAAAAACTGAATGAGCCCTGGGACATGTATTTTTTCCCCTTCATTATGTAGATTAGCTTTCTGATGACAGTTAATCATATTATGCAAAATGTTGATTGGTTATAATGGTGACGATAAATAGCTTGACACAGCATCCATTGGGAGATAGGCTACCTCTTAATCTACTTAACATGGCCTTATCACGATTAAGCAAATACATACATGTGAACTCTCCCGCTTTTGGAGGGAGACTCCCTCTATAAAGGTTCAAAATTATTTGAACATGAGGGATGATTCTCACTTTTTCCTTACTTGGAAATAGATAACTTCCTTCTTTGTTCATATGAAAACAACAAATCTCCCACCTTGCAAGTAAAGATCTCCCACTTTAGCTAAGAAAAAGCTCACACATATGCAAATAGTGTAGCTCATGGTCAACCAGCAGTACCTGCCAGCAGTTGCCTGATCACGATTTGCGGCCGAATTTCTAGCCATATTTTAAGGCAGTTTAACATGTAGGTGAAAGATGGCAAGGAATAAGGGGTTATGGGTTAACCAAAGTATAAGACTATAGGTTAATATACTTATTGCCATAGCAACAACTGGGTGTTTAAAGATGGAGGCTGGGGATAAAAAAAGTAACAAGGTTAAAAAAAGAAGACTTCAACAGTCACAGGCTTTCAGCTAATTCTGTAGGTGTTATCATCATTCTTTCACAGATAAAATGTTGTGTGATATTTTTTTTCAAATATGAACTAATAAATACAAATTATAAGAGAAAGATCACTCTGCATCAGTACAACCTAATAACATGGAAAGTTTTCTGGATAATCATCACATTTAGCACTTTTCTTTGTACAAATTGAAAAAAATTGTGCTGCTCCAAGATACAAAATCCGCGCTTTCAAGCTAATTCTATAGTGAACATAATTATACACACAAAAAGTTTGTGAGAACACAAATGTAGATAAAAGCTGACAGTTTAATCAAATGCAGGGAAATAACAATTGCTTCGGGGTACAGTATTCACGATTTTCTGCATAGCACCTAAAATTATGTGAGGAAATAATCTTAAGGAATAAAAACTGACAGTTAAAGACAAACTTTAAGAAAGAAATATATGCTTTGGGGTACAACATAACACTTTTCTACACTGCACTGTCAATGCAATTCAGAACTCAGCTTCTTTTTCCAGTTGCTTACATCACGCATGACATAAAACCATGCATTTCCACCCAAAATATCCCCTACTGAATTTAGAAAGTGTCATAGAATAAGTCTAAACATCCCATTTGTTTGCAATGCAGCTCATTTATATACCAACAAAATAATGTCATTCTTGTTCGAAGAAACCTCCTTATTATAACAGAATCCCAAGACAGGGAAATGGCTTCTGGGTTATCTGTATGATAATTTCGGTGTCATAAAATTACCATGACATTACACCAAGCTGTCATAATGCACTCTTGATTCGATCCCTCGTCTGACATTGTGGGTATGACATTTTGATCAACGGCAGCTGAGCTGGGCCTACCACATGCTAATACCTGTCCTGTATTAGCATAACTATTGCCATGGAAACCATTGGTTGTTAATTATTATACAATATATTGTAACTCCCAGCAACTAGTTTTAACCTAAGTTGGCTAACATGGCTTACATGGCGTTTATAATTGAATTGCAGACACAAATTGAATTAATAAACATATGTTAAAATAATATTGCTTTTTGGTAACATTACTAGACAGGTAATTTACAAAATGGTGGCCCTTGTGTCAATAACTTAATTGCATAATTATTCATTTCTGTCCTCATATTAGAAGGTGTTGGAACTTACATGCTGCGTGCCTGTGATGCAACCCAAACATTTGTCTGAGATTATCCTTAAGCCAAAACAGCTGGGCGTCATTATATTGTGTCGCTGCAATGTTTTAAAAAAAACAACCACTGTTCTTAAGAAATAAACTTATGACTTGAACTAGTTGCTGTGTCATGCAGCAAAGCAAATATAAAATGCCTCAACAATGAAAAGTGCTTGTGGACAAATTCCCTTAAAAGGGGACTGATGCTAGTGACACATTATGAAAATCATTCCATATGCCATTACGGGATGCCAAAAACATGCCTGTTTGTTTTTTTAAACTTGAATAACAACATAAATCATTTCAAGAATTTTGAACCTAACAGTACAATTAAAATATAATCAATAAAGAATGTATGATCCAGATATTCAATTATTTCCTCAGAATTGAGTGTCATAAACATGCTTGTAGACAAAAGCATGTAAACCATTTTATAACCATAAATATATCATTTCATTTTTCAACATTGTTTATTTATTGGGTTTACTGTCCAATCCACAGTATTTCAGTTATCTGGAGACGGTGTCCACATGAAGCAGATATAGTGCTGCCTTCACTGTGTATAGCATGCTGTGAACACCTGGCATGATACCACACCCAGTAAAATTATCCTGGCAATGAGTCAACCAGTTGTGGAACTATATCCTTATATTAGCTTGAGTGTTAGCATGGGAGCTATACAACTACAATTTTAACGACTTCGGTATGTCGCGGCCCGGGATCAATCCTGGGGCCTCTTGTACCTGGAGCGGACGCTCTATCGATTGCACTACCATGTCCAGTTTTCAACATTGTGCAAAACAGTAATTCTTTGAATTTCACACCGACTGCTACCGATATTAGATTTTTCAAAGATGGCACAGAAAGAGATGAATCGACAGAACCATATGTGATTGAGAAGTCCCATTATGACCTTATGCTGTAGAACTCATACATTATTATCAAATGTGACCATCTTGTCATAGCCCCAGTACAATGTAGTCTTAATTCTAATACATGTAGAAAAATCAATCCAGGTGCGACAAACACGCAATACGATACCTGCCAAAGATGGCTATCATGAAGACTGAACTCGTATACTGAGTTCAACACTTACCCAGATCATCATATGGTTGGTCTATTCATGAAAGATGGTATTCGACAATTTTGACTAAAATTGTTTTTCGAACATCAAAATATTTTAAATATTCTGGGAAATGCTGTTTATTGGCATCCTAACCATGAAGTATATCATAAAAAAAAATGTCTTAAAAACAAGTATTTTCTATCTGTGAATAGCTGTACAGTTATGTTTAAGCAAAGAAAACCTTGTAACCACTGACTTTTGAGTTCATCTTATATCATCGTCCCGGGGCTTCACTCCGAAACCGATATCAATTTTTAGCAGAAATCCATATGGTGATTAATTAATTTGTAAAATTTATAAATAAAAAAAAAAAATCAGCATTTAAAGCAATGTATTTCATGAATTATACTGACCTTGAATTGAGGTAGTGTTTAAAGTCTACATTATTTTATGTAAGTTTCTGCAGAAAGTAAGCCCATATTTCCCAAACAGTGTTTTATATTGTCACATGTATTTGATATAGACAAACTGCAGGATACTACCTTTAAAAGTAAGCTCCACCCTGTCTTGATTAAGAATTGAGGTTTTATCAGTATTGAAATAATTAAATAATGATCAAGTATATTTTAAATAGTAAAACGGAAGTAAATACACAGATAGTCTTATCATAAAGTTATGAGATAAATTTAATTGAGATGGCGACAGAGGTGTAGAGGAGAATGGATTTATCTGCTTATTTGTTAATTTGGTTTATCTGTTTAATTGGGTTAAATATCCTGCCATTAATTTTCATTTATGGGAAGATTGTGTGTGTTGCATGAGGCAAGTAAGGCTACCGTCACTGTGATAGTATATGAACACTTATCATCAACACTTAGCCAATCTAATGAATAGTCTGTCAATTAGTTGTTGGTTGAATTTAAGATTGCTCCAACAATCCTTTAGTTACTTATTGATGGTGTCCACTTGAAGCATATTTTGGTGATGCCTACGTTGTGATAGCATATCATGAACATCTAGCATCTGGCATGATCATAGCCAGTCAAATTATCTTGACTCTGGACAGACCTTGTGATAGCATGTCATGGACATCTGGCATGATCACAGCCAGTCATATTATCTTGACTCTGGACAGATCTTGTGATAGCATGTCATGGACATCTGGCATGATCACAGCCAGTCATATTATCTTGACTCTGGACAGATCTTGTGATAGCATGTCATGACCATCTGGCATGATCACAGTCGGTCACATTATCTTGACTCTGGACAAACCTTGTGATAGCATGTCATGACCATCTGGCATGATCACAGCCAGTCATATTATCTTGACTCTGGACAGACCTTGTGATAGCATGTCATGGACATCTGGCATGATCACAGCCAGTCATATTATCTTGACTCTGGACAGACCTTGTGATAGCATGTCATGGACATCTGACATGATCACAGCCAGTCACATTATCTTGACTCCGGCCAGACCTTGTGATAGCATGTCATGGACATCTGGCATGATCACAGCCAGTCATATTATCTTGACTCTGGACAGATCTTGTGATAGCATGTCATGACCATCTGGCATGATCACAGTCGGTCACATTATCTTGACTCTGGACAAACCTTGTGACAGCATGTCATGACCATCTGGCATGATCACAGCCAGTCACATTATCTTGACTCTAGACAGACCTTGTGATAGCATGTCATGGACATCTGGCATGATCACAGTCAGTCATATTATCTTGACTCTGGACAGACCTTGTGATAGCATGTCATGGACATCTGGCATGATCACAGCCAGTCATATTATCTGGACAAACCAAGTGTTCCAACTTTTTTTTCAAATGGCACTAACACAATTATGGTCATATTATCGGTATCCAGTTTATTATTGATAGAGGAAAACCCCAGACATATGTCCAAGTAGAACCGGCAGCACACTGCATGTCAGCTAGAAGTGTAAGCAAGGGAGCTAGATATATCTGTATCATTCGTTATAGCAAGTTATTTCACATCTCGGGTTAAACATGGAGTCTTTCGTACAGGGATAATATATTAAAAACACTTTAAACATACTTAGACTGTAGGCGGTAACAGTTGGGTGTGTTCCTTTCTATATCACATTTTTGCTGTAATTTTTACATTTGGCTGGCATGTGCAAATTTTTGTCCTGTGTCTTTTTGAATTTTAATATAATGTTGTAATACTCATAGGGCTTTGTTGTATTTTCTTAATTATAAATATGGTACTAGAAGGTATTACTTTTTTTAAAATTTCAAAACAGTGAATACATGTAACAGATAAATCGAACTGAACTACAGTAATGTTCTTTCACTTTATTTTGTAAATTATATTATAAAATTCCTTTCTTATAATTAGTTATAAGGGAAATGATATAATATGCCATCAATTCTCGATAAAAATTATGTCCATAACTAGCATAAATTATGACTCAAAAAACAAACAATAAACCTGTCAGACTCAATAAGTTATAAAATTACAACAAAAAGGTTTTATCCAATTGTCAACACCCTATTAATGATCGCATTTCGACCAATGTACTAAAAAAGTGACATAAATTTAAATAAGGCCCACAATCATAACAATTTTATTGTAACGCAATCTACTATACCAACTTTCAATACCCATGCCATGATTGCATTTTCAACTGAATGCACTTGAGGAAATTGACACATTCAATAGAATTCTATTGACATATACTTCAAACACACTTCAACATTCAATAAAATGTACAAAGGGAGTTAATGAAACTGTATTCTGTGGAGGTATTATTTATTTTTATGAATGAACCAAGGAACTCTACATGGAAGCAATTCAATGCTTTACAGTACAACCTGCAAGATGTATGCTATAATTTCCTACTTATTAAATAGGCTATGGAGCTGTGGACAAATGGTGCAAGAAAACTCAAACACTTTAAAAAAATGTAATTAAGTTAGCTTATTCTGGCATGAATACCACAATCTAGAAAATGAATGCAAGTCTGGGTGCAATGAGGACTAAGGCTCTATTGGGAAAATGACTTGACAATTTTTTTTTATTCTTAGTTTTAGAGACTATTAAATAGTAGAATTTGTTTATCCAGGGTTTCAAAACAATAAAATGGATGACACTTTCCTATTCCAGTTTTAGGGACCTTTAATGGATCACATTTATCCAATCTAGTGTAAGATACAATATAATGGGTGACATTTTATCATTCCAGTTTTAGCGACAATTAAATGGATGAAACTTTTCCATTCCAGTTTTTGAGGCTACTATATATAATGGTAGAATTTCTTCAATCCCAGTACTAGAGACTTTAAATAAGTTACATTTTTTTTTCCATTCTAGTTTAAGCTTTAAAATGGCAGACATTTATATATCCGGGTTTAAGGACAAATAAATGGTATACATTTTCCCATCCCAGTTTAAGAAACTAATAAATGGTACACATTTTCCTACCCCAGTTTAAGAGACTATTAAATGGTACACATTTTTCCATTCCCATTTTAGAAGTTTATCTGACCCATTGTTTGTGACTGTTAAATAGCAGACATCTTTCCCTTTCAGTTTTAGAGATTATTGAAATGGCAAGTAAATAGATCAACAGCATCAACAAGCTGTCCTGGGTAAGCATTGAATCCAACAGTTGTCCTCATATATACTCAATTGTTGTTTTGCTCTAACTTAAAATACTATGCAAACAAATGCAGATCAGAACAAAAAATAGTTGTTTGACTTTAGCAGCAAGTTATCAGCATCAACATGACTTTAATGCTCTAAATATTCTTACACTCATAGATCTAAGCCAGCCTTCTTACAAGCAGAAGTATTAGGCGCATACATGCATTCATCATCAGAGCCCATGTTCATTCATACTGCTTTGCTTCATGGAAGCTAAGGGATATTAGGCTGGTAAAAGTTCATTTTCATGAATATTCATAACAACCAGTGGTCCAGTGAAAATGCACGTAACATTGACACTACTGTTTAATTGAAGTTAAAACAACTGGTCAAGATGGTCACACTAACCTTTGACGACATCTTCATATACTTGCGACAATAAGATAGAACTTATCATTTCAATGACTGAACGAATGGAGATAGAACCAATCATTTCATTGGCTAAATTTAATGCCATTTTGGACACAGAGCCAATCAAATGCTTATATTCGCAATATTGTTTTGGCCAAGTAACCCACAGTATATGTTTGTAGTGATAACAGAATATTTACTGTAGGTTCCAATGATTACTAGCAATTACTCTGAGGAAACCTGACAAGGGAATGCCTTGGTCTCACAAGAGGCCCATCTGTTGCAAGATAAATTTCACCCAAAATATACAGGGAGGCATCCTATTAGAAACACAACTGACAATACTCTGTGATATATATCCTATCTTTATTGTCTTTCATTAATTAATTTCTCAATAAATGTTGGGAGTTATTATGCAGATATCCCACACCAGTGCTTGGCGAAAATGTCAATAGCCACCCATAAAGTTGCAAAATTAATCAAATAGGGTTGCCTGAATTTGTGTAGTGGAATTCAACAGGGAGCAACCAGCAATAAATAGCTCTGGTTCAATATAAGATAATTGTAGAATTCAAACATGATTCCAACATACAAGCAAGGAAAAGTCTAAGTTCTATGAAAAGTGTAAGTTCTTTGAAAAGTTTGTCAGTTTAGAATTCAACAGTGATTTCAGCAGAAACCCCAAGAACTTAATTTCACCAGAGCATAAAAGTACAATGCTCAACAAGGATTCATGAATTCAACAGTTATCCTACAGACCCACTTTATCCCTGGCTTCAGCAAGAGTTTTTTAGGACCAATTATGAACGTTATGGGTAGAAACGTCAAGGTAGAACACCGGCACATTGCAGGTCAGCTGGAAGTCTTTCCCATATTAAGTCTTTCATGCCTAATGGAACTTGAACCAACATGGTGAGAGACTTAGCAGTCTAAGAGGTTACCGATGCATATCAGAAAGCCTACGACTATGCCACGGGCACCCTAGCAAAAGAGTTTTTACAAGCTAGTATTTAGAAATTCAACAGGTCTCAACTACTGTAAGCCTGGTTTACTAGCATAAAACAAGAATTAATTATACCTGCATTAAACGATAGTTAATACAAGACCCAGGCATGACAGCAGATACAGGTGAGGGCATTTATCAAGTCCATTGCAAGCTCTGATTTGTCTATGAGAAGACACAGCAATCCATCAATTGACAGAAAATGAATCGGTTTGAATCAGCCTGGCTCTCTAGTTGCTACAGCACCATGCTGTCTAACCATGCCTCATCGTGCTGTCACCACATCTCATAGCTGCATCATCACCTGGTATAAGCGCACAGCTACTCTGTGATATTTACAACAACGAGTACACCCGTAAGTATGTCAGTTTTGCTCTATTGATTGCAGCTTCCAGCGAGCCTTATACATAGGAGAAGCATCGTTGATATATATATACCAATGTAAGCCAATATAAGGTAGCATGTCATAGTTTCATGTAATTGTGTAACATCAAATGAGGCTATTTGGCAAGAAAGCTAATGCGGTTAGAATGTCAACTTCAAAGAATGTGGAAAATTATAATTTGAAATTAATGAAACTGATAATGCTTCAAGGCTTGGCAATCTGATGAAAATCAAAAAGTTGATTATAAGTAATAGCAACTATAATGTGTAAACTCTAAAGAAAACATCAACAAGTGTAAGAAAGTCAGACTTAGATAACAAAGAATTTTTGTCTTTTAATTTTTCATTCTAATCCTTGAATCCTTTTGCTTATGTCATACAAATCTATGTAAAATATAAATAAATTTATTGAAAATCATGTCAATAACAGTGACCTGACATAGGAAGAAGCATTAAAAGAAACAGTTTGTAAATAGATAATTTCTGGTCTGTTGATCAAGTCTATTGGCATTAGCCAATCAGTACAAGGGCAAAGCACATGGTAAACAAATGACATACTATACACCAAAGAACATGTGCTGTTTGTGATACTCTTAACGAGCACTTGATCAATGGTATGTATGAATAGAAACTGACCAACTATCAGTAATGGGTGGAGTTACATACAAATAGGGGGCAGAGTTATACATAAATAGAGGGAGGAGTTACATGTCCATGGAAATTAAAAAACAATCAGCAATAAATTCCATTTTCCAATCGCGTTTGGTATTTTACCAGGAATTTTAAATAATCTCAATATTAATTCCTGACTATCAATTTCAAGCTGCTTTTTAGCAAAGAAACATCTTTAAATTGGTTATGGAATATATATCTGTTGTCACATTATGTTGTAAAATAAAGAACCTCTTTCTGTAAAACACAAAGAAGTGCAAAATAACACTAATGTGTTATACAAAAGATGGAATCTCTCCAATTATGACATCCTGAATAAAAATGATTGACAGCAATTTTAGCAGTAATGGGGAATAGATTGGAACTAAATCGCGACGCTGTTTATACCTGTGATTAATGGATAAATCTGAATAAGAGGACTGGTGGTCTAATTACAATAGACCATAAAGCTAGATCTTCTATTTAACTCCCTATGTTATGATTGGTGTAGAAGTATCCACATTATTGAGGTATAATTATGGACTAACTAATATATATGGGAGGAATATTCTTTGGGAAGCATTACTAAAGTACCCATGGGAAAAATAAAGCAATAAAAGAATTAATTCCAAAATCTGTCTGACATATCAAATGGGCCCTCATTTCAGTATGGGATGTATGTGGATTTTGGAAGTGAGTTTAGTAATGATAGGGGTTTTAATAAAAATTTGATGAGTTTGTGGCTGTCAAGTATGATTTATGACCTAAGATAAAATATTTTTTTCTACCTTTCTGCATTCAATTTATCTCAAATTAATGCCTTCTTTGGCAGATTATATTTCCATTCTGGCATAAATAAACACTTCTGTCCAAGTCTGCAGGCAATAAAATCCTGACAAAGCTCAAGAATGATTCAAACTTAAATGATTCACTTCAATGTTATAGATGTGAAAACATTTCAACGTAATGTTCTGAATGTGAATTGAATATGTCAATCATAATTTATTTATTGCACACTCAAAGGGGTTTTTCAAACTTTTGCTCAAGGTCATCATATCAAGCTGTCATTATAAAAGTTTATTCTTTACCAACAGCACAAAAAAAAACATCACAAGTTACAACAGAGAGCAAAGACCAAAATCATTTTGCAAAGCTAAAAAATAATATAAATAACTTTGTATTGCTACATATCCCATAACTCTTAACCCACAGTTTATCTCATAAAGTATGTCAGATTATTATAGACAACTTTTTATAAATTCTGAAAAAGAGTATTTGATAGCTTTGAAACCAACACTCTGCACCAGGCTCCGTATGCCAATGTATATCTTGCGATGTTTTTTTTTCTCTCATCATCTGATTAGCTAGCAGAACAAAATAGTCGCATATAGTTTATAATTTTGCATGAAAGTACATCATTGTGAACAAACAGAGCAATAAAAGCAATTAGCATCATTCATAAGCATACACAATAACTGCAAACAATGGTTTGATGTTTCCCACAGCGAATTTAAATGTCTAATACCTTCTTCGAATTATCTTGCATCAAACATTACTGTCTTATTATTATGACAATAAAGGTTTATAGGATTTTAAAGAAGGCCACCTACACAATATTATGCGATGGCTATGAAAATATTTATAACTTCCACCAGGAAGACAATTTACAATTTTTAAACTTGTAAAGAGAAAAACAACCGAGCTCTGGTTTGTTGCCATTTTTTTGTCATACTATTTTGGTGGAGGAGGACTTCAAACAAAATGTCTAGACAGAACCACTGGCACACCGTAGGTCAGCTGGAAGACCTTCCCACATTAAGTCCTTGACCCTGACCAGGTCTCGACCCCAGTTAGTGTGAGGTGACCAGTTAGAGTTAGTACTATGACTCAGAAAAAGTTCTGGTTATGGTCTTATCAAAAATAGCATACAGATGTTTAAAAAAAAATTCTTGATAAGAAAAATGGTAAACAGCAAAAGAAAAACCCTAAGCAGTTTTTACTACTTTATCAGGGAAATATACTTTAAAATGCATTGATATACACTTGATAAGTGTGACATCAGTATTCCTCCTGAGCCTCAAAAAAGTTCTTCTGTGGTTTAAAAAATCATTTAATATGTAAGTTTCTTGCCAATTTTGCTTACTTTGTCTCTTTGGCCTAGTCCCCATTCTCAATCCACTGGATAGTAACATCAATAATAATGATAAATAATTATAATAATGATAATAACAATTATAACAACTTTATCTAATGACACTGTAGATAAAACTTTAAATTACACAGATAATTTAACAATAACAGTGGTATATTGTCTGTTTTCTGTAGGATACAGAAAAAGGTGATTATCAAACTTTGGCCTGCTAAGAATGAATTGATCAACCATAGACAAATTAATAGTGTAGATTAGATCTTCCATGGCTGGAAGTTATTAAACTTTGAGCTGAAATCTGTGATAATTCTCAAAGCATCTGATTGGCCAGTTTCCAAATTTCATTTAGAGATCAGCCAATCAGAGCTTGCAGTTGAAACATGACTCAAGCTCAATTTTATAACTTCAGACCCTGGTCCCACTGGGAGCTTGCTTGCCGAATACCATAAGGTGGGAGGAGAGGGTAAAAAAACCCAACACACACTTGGAGCTTGCTCGCCAAATACCATAAGGTGGAAGGTGAGAGTAAAACCCCCAACTCACACACACTGGGAGCTTGCTTGCCAAATACCATAAGGTGGAAGGAGAGGGTAAAAAAACCCAACACACACTGGGAGCTTGCTCGCCAAATACCATAAGGTGGGAGGCGAGGGTAAACAAAACCAACTAACAAATTGCTCCTGCAAGAGTAACAGGACATATAAATACAGACATAAAACCATCAAAATAATCCATGTAAGTGCATTATATATATAAGGTGGTAAATATTTACAAGCACTTAAATAGAAAACAACACCAGCAGTCATTGCAAAAGCAATTAAATGGTGCACAATAAAAGAGTTGCACAAAAAAAACAAATTCAAATTTCGATTATCTATACACTTATTTTAAAATGTGTTGTCATTTGAAACAAAATTTAAGCTTTAAAAATTTAAACATTTTAATGCCTGTTATAAAGTGAACAGTAAAATAAAACATCAATAAGCTCTAAGGTCATTATACACAAATGTCTGCTGGGTTTTTTTTGTTTTTAGTAGGAGACAAGACAGAAATATATATCTAGGTACATGGGACGACGAGTAAGCATTGGGAAGAAACAATAACCCAAAATTTTTCTAGGCGACACTGTAAGGTTTAAAGAAGAAAAAATATGTTCCAGTCTAGCAGACAGAATAACAATCTACGACAATATAAGACAATATAACACTGACCATCCATTAATGATGAGTCTGCCCCTTCTCCTCTATTACAACAAATTACTCTGATATATAGATTTCACAGCTTTCTGGAAATAAAAGCAAGCCAGACTGACAGAACCATCAGGGAGGGACATTGACAAATGAAGAAACACAAGCGTTCACCTCTGAGTAGATTGATATAGACAGATCGAGACTTCGGAAGAGATGTATCGACAGAGATGTAGCGACACGTGTCCCAAGATACTGTTGCTGGGGTATACAGTTGTATGTGCTTATATCAGTCAGAAAACCATACAAGAAGTTTTTCCTCAGGCTAAATTGTTCCTGGTTAATCCTTTATTTGCTGTATAAAGCCCATACTTTTTGTTTTAAATTATTGACAAAATACTTTATGCAAGGGTAACAGGACATATTAATACAGACATAAAACCAAATAATACAGCTCCTGATCAGACAGCTCCCAGTGCATGTGAGCTAGTTTTGTTTACCATTTCCTCCCACCTTATGGCATTTGACGAGCAAGCTCCCAGTGTGTTAGTTAGTTTTGTTTACCAACGCCTCCCACCTTATGGTATTTGGCGAGCAAGCTCCCAGGGTGTGTGAGTTGGGTTTTTTTTACTCTTGCCTTCCACCTTATGGTATTTGGCAAGCAAGCTCCAAGTGTGTGTGAGTTGGGTTTTTTTACCCTCTCCTTCCACCTTATGGTATTTTGCGAGCAAGCTTTCAGTGTGTGTGAGTTGGGTTTTTTTACCCTCGCCTTCCACCTTATGGTATTTGGCGAGCAAGCTTCCAGTGTGTGTGAGTTGGGTTTTTTTACACTCTCCTCCCACCTTATGGTATTTGGCGAGCAAGCTCCCAGTGTGTGTGAGTTGGGTTTTTTTACCCTCGCCTCCCACCTTATGGTATTTGGCAAGCAAACTCCCAGTGTGTGTGAGTTGGGGTTTTTACTCTCGTCTTCCACCTTATGGTATTTGGCAAGCAAGCTCCCAGTGGGACCAGGGTCTGAAGTTATAAAATTGAGCTTGAGTCATGTTTCAACTGCAAGCTCTTATTGGCTGATCTCTAAATGAAATTTGGAAACTGGCCAATCAGATGCTTTGACAACTCAGATTCAAAGTTTAATAACCTCCAGCCCTGGAAGATCTAATCTACACTATTAATTTGTCTATGGTTGATCAATTCGTTCTTAGCAGGCCAAAGTTTGATAATCACCTTTTTCTGTATCCTACAGAAAACAGACAATATACCACTGTTATTGTTAAATTGTCTGTGTAATTTAAAGTTTATTGATGAAGTTTTTTTTTAAGCAGATGCACAAATGCATTAAGAAAACTAATTTTAATCTATCATCATACTCTTTAAGCTTGGACCAAACAATTATCTTCTTTCATATTATTGTCATAAATATTCCTAGTAATTATCAGAATTATGTCTTTTGCAGTTAAAACAAGACCCAACACTCTAAGGCATTGAAGAATAAAATACTATTTTATTATGTAAAAACAATAATCTAAAATATTTGGAGCTGGCATTTGATTTTCAGATTGACTTTAAGCAAATAGTACTGCCTTCATGTTGATAACCCAAAGAGTTAATAACATGATATTAAGGTAAGAAATACACTTGTAAAGCTGAATGTTTGCTCAACAAACATCAGTTCCTGTGCTTTCATTACTTTGTAGGAATGCACTTACTTTGCTTAAGAAGTACTTATCAACAACAAGGGACTTATATTGCTTACAAAATTAGATTGAAACAAATTTAAATTCCTATGCTGATACATTGAAAGTACATTTGATTTTCTGTTTTCTGTATTGCATCTCTGGATTTAGATGAATAGAATGCTATGGTACAGCATATCATTTTACCACTGCCTTTCAGGTGCTGTATATATGGATTCTCTCCATTAGAACAGATGTAAATACACTTATCCTCATTATTTAACATTGTTATTTTAAGAGGATTGTTTATTTAATATCATTATTATCACTTTTTTATTACAAGACAGTTTGAATTGCATAACTAATATGTAGCATAGTCATTTCCTCCATAATGAAGGCTTATATAACAATTTAACATTAAATTTTCAATAATGAAACATTATATAACAACTAAACATTATATTATTATTAATGAAACATTATATAACACTTCATATTTTCATTTCATTTCATAACTTTTCAAAGCTGTAAAACAACCATGTCCAACCAACTTCATTTCATGCAAACTCTTTGGACAAATTTGCACACAAAGTAAAAAAATATGCAAACTAAATAACGGTTAGCCAAATTGCAATGATTGTAAACTGGCGAGTACTCACATTTTTGAAACAAAATGACACATTAAACCACCAAATGTGTCAATTTAAGGGATAATTTGGCTCTAAGTGGCCGCTTGCTTCACATTTATATGCAAATGAATCAGTCACAAGTACTGTAATTTAAACTCAAAACCTGTTATTTTTTGTGAAACAATTTTCCAGCTTGGCTGACAAAGCATCCTGCAACAAAAGACAAGTATTGCTAAAGTACTCAAAAAAAAGCTGGCAAATAGCTGCCATAAGGAAGCACTCTTAGAGGTTACCCCCATGCAAGGAAGATGACAACCCATTGATAGGCTCCTTTTTCCATCTTTTTTCCAGGGCTCTAAATTCCTTTAACCCCTTTTATGCTTAATTTTCTTAAATTCTTAGTAATTTCTTAGCAAATTCATGCAATAATAACACGTGGTATCGACAGATTTAGCAGCGAAAAATCTTGATTACGACCAGAGAGCTCTCTGCAAAAGTCGCTGATCTGCATCCACAATTATTGCAAAAGACTGATTAAATTCTAGCTGGTTGAAGCTGAGACAATTAAAAGGGGCTCATTTTTTTGTGTGTGGAATGGGATGTTTGTATGAGATAGTTGGGGTGTGGGGTGTAGTGTCAAGGGAGAGCTTCTTTGACTGTGTTTTATATTGAATTTATAAAACCAATGACATGGATTGGAATTAAATCAACATTCTTGAATCATTAAATACACAGTGAAGTCAGTTTAGATTACATTTGGCTGTATTCAAATGAGTCAGTCTTTAAGAAAATGTGATAAAGACTAGTTGTCTTTGTTTAAAAGATAATAATGAGCTAAAAATAAACAAGTAATACAGCTTTGTTCTTTTCTGCGTTTTCATTTATGCAATAAAAAGCATAATAATTAACCTATAAAGAACCAACAATTGTGACAGAGTGGCTTTGAGAAAAAACAAAACAAAAAAACTCAATGAAATAAACTATCATATATTGCATAACTGTGATTTTCTGAAAATAATATCATATATACTGTATATAATATTGGGCAACAGTGTCAACAACTTTGTGAAAAAAAGTACCTTTGAAGAAATTAAATGATTGTGGAATTTATAAATACCTAGCAAAAAAGGCACTTGTAGAAATAAAAACATATTAATAATGTGTAGATGACTGAGCTTAGGTTGTGGTGTACAGATTAAAACAACATAATAACAACAATTTTAACAATTTCACACAATATAATTGTACTGAAAACATAAAATAATCGGGAACATACGCCATGATGTTTTCACTAATCTTTTCACGGAGAAAAAAAAATAAAGTGCTATAAAAAAAAGTCAGGGATGAGAGCCATTTCAGCGTTTCAAAACAAGAGTCCCATAAGAATAGTAATATTGGCATATAATCCAACTCTTAGCCTGCTAAGAATAAAATGATCAAGCTTCAGCAAATAGTGTTGATCCAGATCAGACAACACTCAGCTGGAAGTGGCTGATCAGGATCTACATCATCTGCGACTGAGTCTTTGCCAAAATGTCAAGTTATCTTTTGGATAACATGGCAAGCAAGTAATCTAGCATTTATCAAAACAACTAAACAATTAAAGCAGGGTAAGGGATAATTAGCAACCTTTTTTAAGTATGGATATTTTCAGGGTAAGACAAACAGTGCCGATCCAGAGCAACGAGGTCCCTGCTGGAATATGTCCGATGAAAATCTATTTAAAATATTTTCTACAAGAATTTTCTCAATACACATTGTTACATAAAAATGAATTGTGGACAAAATGCAAGAATTATTGTTTCTAACCTTCAGCTTGCTTTGTTTGTTTATAATCCCAACTAAAACTTTTAGTCATCCAACTTAAACTCTTATTCATCCACCTTAAACTCTAAGTCAAATTAAAGTCTTAGTCACCCAACTTAAACTCTTAGTCATCCAACTTAAACTCTCAGTCATCCAACTTAAACTCTCAGTCATCCAACTTAAAGTCTTAGTCACCCAACTTAAACTCTCAGTCATTCAACTTAAAGTCTTAGTCAACCAACTTAAACTCTTAGTCATCCACCTTGTACTCTTAGTCATCAACTTTAACTCTTAGTCATCCAACTTAAACTCTCAGTCATCCACCTTGTACTCTTAGTCATCCACTTTAACTCTTAGTCATCCAACTTAAACTCTCAGTCATCCAACTTAAACTCTTAGTCATCCAACTTAAACTCATAGTTATCTTCTTACATTGAAATCCATATGTGCCTAGACATATTGCTAGAGGGTCAGCAGCAAATAGTGCAGGACCTGATCAAACAGCTTTCAGCAGATGGGAATCTAATCTGGATCTACACTATTTGCTGTAATCACATAAACAGGTGTTTAGCAAGCTATGGGTTAACAAATGTAGCATGGTTAGTGTATTTTCCATGATTCACTTCTGTTTCACAGTATTATTGCGCCAACATCATACAACAATGACGCCTTTTCTCCCCAAAATGAACTTTTATGAGCCCAAAGTTCATGACCTTCAATTCTTTGTTTCAGATTTATTTCTTGGGTTTAATTATGAATTTATGATGCTTGATTAATGAATGCATTTACACAACATCATTAATTAAAAATTTTGTTGCATTTTAATGAATAATTGATCATCAAATGAGGACAATAGTTGTTAATTTTGAAAGTAATGAAATTACATACCTGATATCTGAAAATCCAATGTAACAATCACTTAAAATGCATAAATAACTCTGTCAATAAATACTTGCAATTACAGACTTGTCTCAATTTGCTGAATTTCACAATACAATTCATAAAAAAGGCAATTTTAGATGCTCACTCCTTATGCCAAAGTTGAGTCTTAACCCTAATATCTTCATTCAGAATTGCACCTTCAGACAAAATTAAACAAAAAAGTAAAATAAAAAAATAAATAGACCAAAAACCCACTTGTGGAGATAAAAGTTTCATTGATAAAACACCTGAAGTTTATCCTCGTTGTCATGACAACACCCTGCACCAAAGGTCAGGGGTCACAATATACAGGTGAGGGGTTAAGTCAATTATTGGTTAGTTGAATTTGAGCCCAGGAAGTATGCTGGTGAGGGGTTAAGCCAATTATTGGGGACTCGTGTCTGAGCCCCGGTCACATTGACTTAAGTGAGACTCCCTTATCAGGACCCCTGGTGGCAGAGCTGCTTACAAGGATCCTTGGCCAGGACAGGTAACTCTGTCTCCAGGTATGATTTGTGTTTAGCTCAATAAAGGTTTAAAGACAAGCAAGTGAGGATTAGATCATGATAAAGACCCATGTAAAGTTTGAGACATTCTTATTCAGGGTCATTTTCCTTTATATGTAATTTTGATAACATATCAAAAAAAGATGTCTTACGCACAATTTCTTTTCCTCAAAATGAGCTTTTTTACCACAATTGAGAAAAATCCCAACTTTTAAGATCATTTGTTAATTTCAAATTATTTATTTTATCAGAAAAGTGATCAGAAGCCATTTGCTTATGCATTGTAAGAGTTACACTTACTTGTTACAAAATTCTTGTTTGTTGATTTAGATTAGGAATTAAAAATGTTGTTTTCCAATTGGGATTTTTGTGTATTATTAGGGAAAGATACCCTTCTCCCTTTTGTGAATATGACCAAATATAGGCTATAAAATAGACAGAAAAACAATATCTGCCCCATATACACAAAGTCACTAGCAATATATAGTAAATTTATATCATCAGCAGCAAAAATATAAGCTTGCCACTTTCATTAACAGATACCTCTGTTTAAGCATTCCAATGTGCATACCATCGTGTATCTTAATGAATGCACTATTTATATGCTGACATTCAAGACAATTACTAATTGTGATCTAAAGGAAGATGTAGGTCCGAGGTACTTTAATGTGATGCTATCTTAAGAGCAAGGTGAACTAAATGTGAACAAGCAACCATTATAATGTATTAATCTTACCATGATATCTGATCGGAAAATGTTCTTGCATAGCTTTAAAACTATGCAGATACTGTGTTTCTTTCATGCTGTCATAGGGTTGTATTTAAAGGCAGGTAACTTAGACATGTATTATGCAAAGTGTAGAATCTCTTTTGATAAAGCTACAGTTTAAAAATATTGTACACTTATGACGATTCCTGAACATCGTTTTGGAGGGGCCCATGGCATTTGGTAGTGTCACAGACTTCTAACTCCTCTGACAGATTGCCTCTCATGAGCTGCTTGGGTTCAAATCCCAGTTTGGGGCAAAGTATTTAATGAGAGAATGTCTTCCAACTGAAGTGTGGTGCACAGGTGGTTCTATCCAGACATTTGTCTGGGGTCTTCCTCCACCAAAATAGCTGGATGTTGTTGGTAAATAAACCTGACTTAGTCAAATAATGTAGATCCAGATTAGAAAAATACTGTTGGGAGATGTCTTTTCAGGATCTGCATTATTTGTTGCTGAGTCTATAGCAATATGTCTATTTTCTTTTGCAAGTTGTAAGCAAATACACTTATTATGGGTTATAAACAAAATGTACCAAATCCCTCGAACGCAAGCTGGTTCTTCTAGAGGTATTTTTTTCACACAATCATGTGCAATTATCATTTATGCCCCTTCAGTTACATAGTTACGACAAACACAATAGCTGCAAGGTGATTATTTTCACTCTCATTTATTTCAAAATCACTTAAGCAAAGAGTGCTTAATTCCCTGAACAATATGGCAGGAATGAAATCTTCAGGATATTTTTTTTTTCAAATCACCAAAGGCTCAAATGTAAAATGAAAAATAATTTAATTAACTTCCAAAAAAGCTGACACTATCAGAAATTAGCTTTTACATGCTGCAGCAGCAATTGGTATAAAGTGCCTTAATCCTCCACCAGCCAAACATCTTATGCTAAAACTTGACACTTATTTCACTTCATAAAGAAACTACAAAAAACATCTTAGCAGAAATGAAGATAATTAGTCTCATCTTTGATAATGCCATAGACAGAAAAGAAAAAAAACATGCCATTGTTGGAGATAAGTCTTAATAGGACAACCTGACTACAGATTGCACAACCAATTGTGTTGTTGGAGCCAAGGCTAATTTAGGACAACTTTGATGACAGGTAAAACAACCTATGCTGTTATTTAAGCAATTGCTTACATGGGACAAACTGGACTACAGATTAAACAACCAATCCTGTTGTTGGAGCGAAGGCTTATCCATGACTTCCTGGACCACAGACCAACAACCAATTCCATTGTCAGAGACAATGCTTATTTGGGACAACATGGAATACAAACAACCAATGCCATTATTGGTGCCAATGCCTATTTAGGACAACCTGGACTACAGACAAACAACTGATGCCATTGTTGAAACCAATGCTTATTTGGGACAACCTAGAATTCAGACAAACAATTTATGCTGTTGCTGGAGCCAATAATTACGTGGGACTACCTGGACCACAGACAAAGAACCAATGCCATTGTTTGGAGAAAAGGCTTATTTGGGATAACTTGGACCACAGACAAACAACTTATGCCATTGTTGGAGCAAAGGCTTATTTGGGACAACAATGGACTACAAATTAATCACAACTTAAACAGCCAAGACAAAAGAGGCAAGACTTTTTATTATATTAGAATATCAACGATTTCCCCTTTATATACTTTCACATTTTGGGTTATAAGTTTCTTTGACTTTAAAACAATAGAGATTTCTGGACATAATAAATATTAAAAGACATAGAAAGAGACAACATTCCTCACTTTTACCTAGAGCCTCATCATAACGTAAATATATTTATACATAATACGAGTTCTCAGAGACTATTTAATATCATGACATAACCAAGTTGCAACAAAATAGTCAATGCTAAGTGATCGAGTCCAGTGAGAAAAAAATTTCTGATACATATTTCATGATCACACATTCTTATACAATCCTATAGTTAAACGAAAATACTGCCAAAATATATTAAATTTGGGGAACATCTCAAAACATTCCCCTGAACTACAATGGGAGAGCTATTAAACATCACTTTTTCATTGAATTAAGCAGTTAACAATAAATATATTCCTAGAAAGTCTCTTGCAAATTTTAAAATTGCCTAACGTAATTTGCCTCTCCTTTCTACTATATAACTTCTACTAAAAAAAAACATATTCCAACAATGCGTCTCTTTTCAAAAAACAAAATACAACAAAACATTCTATTTTGCTATTACCAGGAATAAACTGATGTTGCATTTTAAACCTTTTAAGTTGCAGTACTTGAGGAGGCAAGGAACAGCTATTGTTGCCATAAAAGTGCAGTTTTCCCATGCACAATGTCACATCTCCATTATGTTTTGTAAGACAATACACCAAGGACCCTCCTTGCAAAGACAATGACTGAACTTGGCTCTCAAAATTCAATCAGCACTGCAGTGGGTTGTGTAACGACAAAGAAATGAGGTATTTCAGCAATGTTCATGTCAGTTATCCCTTGAGGCGCACATCACAGGGTTCTGCAATGTGTTAACACATATTTTGTTTCTGCTGGGATAGTATTTTTATCAAACTGGCTAAATGGCATGATGTCATGTTAACTGATTGGAGTTTGCCCAATGTGCCTTAGTTTGGATTGGGGGTTTTAGATACATTGCACCTGCAAATACAATCACATTGGTGACATCGTGCTATAATTAGCGACAGAAGGCACCCAGGATAAATGTTCTGGTAGAACCACTGTTGCACAGCAGATCAGCTATGATGACTTCCCCACCTCCCGTCCAAAAAAATGTTGATACCGAGACAATTTTCTCTGTTACATTATGTAACATTATATCTCTGTAACATTATGTCTCTGTAACATTATGTCTCTGTTACATAGTGTCTCTGTTACATAATGTCTCTGTTACATTATGTTACATTATGTCTCTGTTACATAGTGTCTCTGTAACATTATGTCTCTGTTACATTATGTAACATTATGTCTCTGTTACATAGTGTCTCTGTTACATAATGTCTCTGTTACATTATGTAACATTATGTCTCTGTTACATTATGTCTCTGTTACATAGTGTCTCTGTAACATTATGTCTGTTACATAGTGTCTCTGTTATATTATGTCTCTGTTACATTATGTAGCATTATGTCTCTGTTACATAGTGTCTCTGTTATATTATCTCTCTGTTACATTATGTAGCATTATGTCTCTGTAACATTATGTCTGTTACATTATGTCTCTGTTACATTATGTAACATTATATCTCTGTTACATTATGTAACATTATGTCTCTGTTACATTATGTCTCTGTTACATCATGTCTCTGTTACACTATGTCTCTGTAATAGGTTTTCTTATGAGTCAATATTTGCTTTTGAGCAAAATCTCAAGTGATAAAGGATTCTACAATTGGGGTCAGGACTCAAACCTATGCAGTAGGGTGATATGCAGTTACAAGTTGGCAACACTTGCCACTTGGCCTCCCCACTTTTGTTCTACCACTTGACTGCCCCACTTTTGTTCTACCACTTGACCTCCCCACTTTTGTTCTACCACTTGACCATCCACTTGGCCTCCCCACTTTTGTTCTACCACTTGACCTCCCCACTTTTGTTCTACCACTTGACCTCCCCACTTTTGTTCTACCACTTGACCTCCCCACTTTTGTTCTACCACTTGACCTCCCCACTTTTGTTCTACCACATGACCTCCCCACTTTTGTTCTACCACTTGACCTTCCCACTTTTGTTCTACCACTTGACCTCCCCACTTTTGTTCTACCACTTGGCCTCCCCACTTTTGTTCTACCACTTGGCCTCCCCACTTTTGTTCTACCACTTGGCCTCCCCACTTTTGTTCTACCACTTGGCCTCCCCACTTTTGTTCTACCACTTGGCCTTCCCACTTTTGTTCTACCACTTGGCCTTCCCACTTTTGTCCTACCACTTGCCCTTCCCACTTTTGTGCTACCACTTGGCCTTCCCACTTTTGTTCTACCACTTGGCCTCCCCACTTTTGTTCTACCACTTGGCCTCCCTACTTTTGTTCTACAAATACATGTCTGGATAAGTCAAGCATAATATTTGCAAGAACAAATATTAAGAAACAATACTTTATATTGCCTAAACCTATTCTAAACATTGAAATACTATGTTATATAAATTGCATGTCGGCACTTTGCAATACATTAAAATTTGTTCTGTCCATTAACAAAGCAAAACAATTAGTTTTAGATATCTTAAAAGGATTAATTTTATTTATTAATGTCTCATAATAGATATATTTTGATATTCATCATCTTCCCTTAATTTAAATTTAGCACCATTATATCAAATATAGTTCCAATAAACTTTATATGAATTACCACATAAAAACAAAATAGATTCCTTGCAAAGATTTTTTTTTTCTTGACATTAAAAGACAAATTATTTTCTCCTATCTTTTAACTCTCGAATTTTATACTTCAGGGTTTTCAGTTTTAGGAGAATTAGCAAATCACACTCTGTAAAATTGCAAATCACACTGTATAATTTAGTTTCAAGATAAATTCTTAAAATCAAGTCCCCTATCTCTTGTTAGACTTCTGAATTAGTGGAGCAGCTTTATAGCCCCAAAACACTTCTTTAATAAAGCTACATGGCCTTTGGCATTTTGATCAACTGTAAATTGATGCAATATCACTCTCAAAATTTGTCTCTCTCCCTAATCCTGAAAAAAAAAAAACAGTCCAGAAGGAAAACCTGGGCTACAGTCCATGATTGGGTAATTAGATTTTATAATTACCATGTTAATTGCATTTCAAAATTAACGAGTACATGTCTGTGGCTTTCTTGGAAGTTGGATTCTAAGGCTTCCACCAGGAGGCAATATATTTCCATGGCATTTCAAATCTGCAGAGTTTCGTGATAACAAATCCATTTTTTTAATGTCACTGAAAATTAAATCTGGCCCTGGGATTATAAAACAAGTCTCAAGATTGGACAGATTAAAGACAAAATGTTTGAAAATCAACCAATGGGGTGTTATGAAAGTCTGAATCTCACATTTACTGCTGTGTACTATCAGTCTGTGTCAAGGCAAAATTCAATTCAACGATACTATACATTTACAAACTCTGCCAAAATACCATATGTAACTATGTGTATTTAAATTGATTCAATATCCTATATAACAATTAATTATTATATTCATCTAAATCCTGCAGGTCTAACTTTTTATTGCATGCACCTAAAAGATATTTATCTAAACCCTATATATAATCCTCTTCATTAATTATTTAGATACATTGTAAAACAATTTTAACGCATTAATCTAAATCCTATGTATAACAATTTTATTACATTCATCTTAAACCTATATGCCACAATGTATCATATTCACCTGTATCGTATACACACGAATAAAGTTATGTTATATTAATGAATATCTTATGGTAGATAAAAATACTTTATTACGAATCATCTAAATGTCCTATGTATCTAAATATTTAAATATATCTTCCCATATTTGTGTATGGGTTTTACAACACACCGACCACTGACAGGTCATATGGCGCCGAAATGTATCTTTCCCATATATAACAACTTTATTGTTTTAATATTCACCTAAATACCATATATAACCTCTTTATTTTTATTACATTCATCTAAACCCTATTTGTAACTAGTTTATCGTGTTTATCTTTCCAAAATTCAAAATCACTTTGTAGAAGTTCTAAAATAAATCTTTCATGATTTATATCCTTTTAAAGTCATTAAAACAATCCCAAAAAGTTACTTCAAATAAATCAAGGACCAATCCTTAAAAAGGCTAATGCAGGTATATAAACAAGTATATTGTTTGTAGAGCATTTCAGAAGTGACTTCAAAATTGCATATATAAATATTGCATGTTTCTGTCACCTGTAGTAAAACCTCTAACCCACTAGTAGTGGCACTACCCAAATCCTAACAATCTATTGGTATATTATCCCTCATTATGCAAAATTAAATTCTGTTCATAATCTATAAATATTTCTTAATTTTTGGCTTTAAATTTCATGCAAATGTAATTTGATATGTTAAGAATTATCTGGCAACAAAAAGTGCAGATCCTGATCAGAGAGCTCCCATCTGTAATTTGGGAATCAGGATATACACATGACACAATGTGCCAAAGCCTTATCAATCAATAATTAGCAGACTTAAGAGTTATTCACCTTAAATTTCATGGAAATAAAACATATTGTTAAGTGACTCAACGACAAATAGTGCATTCACATTAATCGTATACACATGAATAAAGTTACATTATAAATTATATAAATCCAGATCAGACAGTTCTCAACTGGAGTTTGGTGATCTGGATACACACATTATACAATGTGCCAAAGCCTTATCAATCTATGCAGACTATTCACCCTATATTACATGGAAATAAAACATTTTGTTAAGGGACTCAACAACAAACAATGGAAATCCTGATCTGCCAGGGAGAGAAAACTGATCTGGGTCTACACTATTTGTCCAGGCCTGATGAACTGTGCTTAGCAGATAAAGAGTTAAAAATCTAGCCATGCAACAGTGAGCTATCTTTTGATATCTAAGTAGACCATTGTACAGAAGCAAAGAAAGCAAATACAGCAAAAAACAACTGAATAATAAATAAATAAAGGTTATTTCCATTCAGAAAGAGCTCCAGCTAAGAGACATCAATGATATTTTTAAATAGTAGCAATATATCCTATAATTCTCAATTAAAACCCTATATTGTAACCATTCATTAAAATCATCATATAAAACAGTTCTGATGAGTACGCCAATATAGTTTGAGACCTGAAATAAAACATGTAAGCAACAGAAATTTTCTTTGAAATCTGAATCCTCTGTCAATTGGTAATCTAGGCCTATGTTCAATGAAGGGAAAGGTGCTGTCACCAGACTTGTTGGGTCAGACTTATAAATCACTTTAGCAGTTCCTAAGATCAACCACTCAACAAGGGTGCTGCAAGATCATTCGACTTAACTCTTAGCCTGCTAAGCAGGAGCTGATAAGGCTTAGGCAAATAGTGTATATTCTGATCAGTCAGCTCTCGCTGGCGGGCTGTCCGATCAGAATCTGCACTATTTGCTGAATAATATCTGTCCTATTTTTTACTGATGCATAAAGTTGTTAGTAAAAAAATATTAATTAAGTATTGGTTAATAACAGAAAGTAGCATGCTAAAGGGGTAGAACTAGGCCTCTATATGGATACAGAGTATACACTGCACACTTATCTCTGGCTTTATCACAAGCCCAGATTACAAATATCAGAATTAAGTCGGCAAAACTGAAACACCAGATTAATGGATTAGGGACTTCTCTCAATGCCAATTGAGAGACACATGCTAATGTTTCGAAAATGGAGAGCTTATCTTACGCAAATAAAATGCCGATTTGAAGACTGTTTAACAAGCTCAACATGAAATGTTTGCAAAACTTTTCTGTTCACCCCTTTTTCAGGTCAAGCTGTCAATGTCGAAAGCAAGGTTTTCTGTCAAAAAATTTGATTAATGAGTATAAGAATAGGAAGCTATTGTCAACTGTCTCAGTGAAATGTGTCATGCACATTAACTCAGGTCATTGTAGACTTGAAAATTCAGAAGATTTCTATACTGCTGTGTGTGCTTCAATGGATATGAAAATGACAATGAAGTGAGTTAAACATAGGCTTTTAGTGAAAAATATACCAATACGACACATGACCAAAACTAAGACTAAATCTGAGACGAAATGAAACTGGAGTGGAAAAAGTGAGCCTCCACCACAAATTCCAACTACAGACCTCTCCAAAAGTGAGCTATAGAGGCTCTGTGATTGAAGTACTTAACAGTGTTATGTGAAACTACTACATTCCTCCCTCCTTACACAATGAGATTCACCCTGAATCTCTCCCTGGTTCTACTCTACAGCACCATTGTATATTGCAACAAAAAACAGGCTACTGCAGTATTACATAACAGCAAAATGTAACAGGAGCAGACAAAATTTACCACCACAGGAATTCAAACCACAGACCTCCCTAATACTTGCAGGTCACTCCTCCAACTGAGTTTTGTAGGAATTTATAAGGAACTTCAAAGGAAATTGCTACAGAAACACTGGAATTTACAGCCTTCTTGTTATCTAATGAATCTATATAAAACATAACAGACTGACTTCACCATGCTGTAGACATGAGACAAATTAATGTATGAAGAAAATCTTTTAAAATACCAGTTAAAAGTCAATATACAGCTGCCACTCTAAGATGGTTTTTCTTCTTTTCTATTTTTGAAGTCAGACTTTACAGCTACCAAAAATGTTTAAGCTGCTTAATCTTCCCTTAGACCAGAAAAAAACAGAGGTCGTGACAAAATCAATACTCTGAAAATGTTTCTTGGGTGTTCATACAAGTAGCCTTTTATAATTCTCAATATTTCCTCACTATCGTAACAGATGTCAATCTGTAAGAGAATGGGAGAAGGATGGCTGTTTTATTGAAGGGAGGCAGGTGTAACAAAATCCTTCTCCATTCTTTGTCATTACTGGTGGTCCAGCAGAAAAAAGAAAAAGAGGAAAGAAAAAAATCTATGGACAAGAAATAACAAAATAAATTTCAAGTAACAGTCATGGCATAAAATGGTCACATCTGTACACCAGTCTTGATTATCTTTAGTTTGTATGTTGTATACAGGAATAAGAACCAGGAGAAGACCATAAAGAAGAAGAGATGAAGATACAGAAGGTGAATAAATAGAGAATACGAAGACTGAGAATTAAAAGAAAAAGAAGGGAATTATTGTATTTTTGTATTTTTGGTTTTATGGCACACCAACACTTAATAGGTTGTACAGTGCCAAATAAGATGAACTTTAACATAAAGCGGGAAAAATCATGTTAAAATTCTAATAGGTGAGTACAAATATAAAAATCTATCAGGTTAAAAAAATTTGAGTTATATAACTGAATACAGGTTAGTAAAGAAGGGAAGAAGGAAGAAAAAGTAAAAATAAAGAAAAGGAGAATAGAAGCAAAATAAAAGGAAAGGATGTTAAATATACAACAAAGTGACAAATATAAATATTTTGAATGTTTTACGAGGTACTTAATAATTATGTTATTCACACTTACCAACACTGTCAAAACATTTTATACTTTAACAATGACAAAGAAATTACAATGCTACAACAGCATCCTCTCCTTTTTCTTAATGGAAAACTAACTGAAAGCATCTAAGATACAAGATAAGTTTCTACACTAGCTCAAACCACACTATGTACAAGATTTAATATATTGATTCAACATTTTAAATAATAAGCTTTCCTTTCTTTATAACTGAATGACAAAAGTACCTTTTTTTGCAACAAATGTCAATATAATAATATTAAATTACCACTTACCAAACATTTTAAGGATTTAAAAAACAAACAAATAATGTTCATTTTTTAAAAATACCCTAATTAAATGTTATACTTAAGCTTTTCATGACAGAGGAAAATGAAAATGAAATAAGTAAAAATAAATATATATTAATAAATATTCAACACCAATTTATACATAGTACATCATGTATGTTTATTCATAAATTAAAAATAACTAACCTTTAGGGATTAATCAAATAAATCCACTTCAAACATAAATATCCACTCAATCAGTTCTCAACAACGTGGCAGGAATGCTGTACACAGTAATATAACTATTCACAGCTATTCTAGTGTCCATTAAACACCTACAGATTCTTATTACAAACCGATGTAGTATGAAGTAGTCACAATTAAACAGCTTGAAGATTAAATATCTTGAAGTCACAATTTACCAGCTAGTAGATAATATTCTTAACCAACCATACCCACCACTAGACCCAGGTGGCTATTCAGCACTATTGAACAGGCTATTGGATCTCTATACTTCTCCACAACTGACCAATTAAGCTTAAAAAGCCAGTTCACAAGATAAAAAGCCACTGTCGCTCGACCAAGTCATTGCCCAAAGACCTAAACATATCCCGAATAGTATCATTAAAAGCACAGTCAATAGACAATGGGTATGTAATTGTCAAGTCATTTAATAACCGCAGTACACTGTGACAAACAAGCACAATAGGAAACCTGCAGTGATCAAACAATCAACCATCGTTCACTGCACACCTACATCTGAATGTAATCCACATGCCACTTCACAGTTTAACTCAGAACAGCTATCACGCTGCTCAGTGGTCATATAGGATATAAATAACCTTTTTTTCCCCCAGCTTAGAAGCTGTCAAATATACAAATAAGGTAGAAATCAATCGGGCAGTCCATCGAAAGCTGTCACGCTATCAAACAGCCCATTAACACTTTGTGGTAAGATGTTTTTACATCACTTTTGTCTGCAGCGGAGAAACACCCAGTATCCAAACAGCATTAAATATCATTAATATCACTCAGTCCGCCCTGAATCAAACAATATGTCCCATATGATAATATTCTTTTTACAATAAAAAAATCCAGTTAAAAATTGTATCCATATTTTATGTTATTCACACTTACAAAATTAAAATGACTGTAAATCAATACTAAGTTTGCAATGCAACTCGATCAACAAAAGCATCACACCAGTAAGCAAGAATCTCTCCCTTCATTCACAACAGCAAGCTACAAATACAGTTCTCCTATACTATTTCTAAAGAGTTTGATACCATATAGAGAGCATATAGTATCCTGTTGTTCTGTTATCCATGCTGTCATTGTAAGACCAATAGAGCCTGTAACAGATCCTAGGGTGAACCTCTAGCAAAACTGTGAAAATCCAATACTTTCAAACTATTGGATGTTACAGACAGATGCTGCTATCCAATTGGACAAGACAAGACAATGCTGTGAAGGTGCCCTTAAATGATTACATATTTAGATCTTTTAAATGATGGCTTAATTAGCTACAATTTGTCAATTAATTAATTATTCAGGAAAAACTCAGTGGGTTGAAGACCATATATACCATGTAAACATGGAAGTGATAGGAGGTGATAGAAAGATTAGGTCAAGTTGTGAAAAGTATACCCATGTCATTGGTTTAGATATCAAACTGATAAGCTTGATCCATCTCAATACTAAGTCTGTTGAAGGTTTTTGTGTCCTTATATAAAAATGTGCTTGTATTATTGAGTGAAGGTTATGATTATGAAAAGATTGAGTTATAAATCCCAAAGTTTCTAACTGCAACAAATCTGTGTCCAGGCTAGATCTACCAATAACTATGGGTATATTGGTATATGGAAAACATTTTGTGTTTTATTCAAAGTCTAAACAAATTCAACTTATTATGGCATACACAATGCCCAAATAAGACAAAGCTTAAACATTTACCCAATGAGACTAAAGCTCAAACATACACCAAAATGAGACACAGCTCAAACATGTCCAAATGAGACAAAGCAAAAACATATTACCAAATGAGGCAAAGCTCAAGCATTTGCCCAAATGAGAAAAAGCTCAAACATGTCCAAATGAGACAAAGCACAAACATATGACCAAATGAGACAAAGCTCAAACAAACACCAAAATGAGACAAAGCTCAAACATATGCCAAAATGAGACCAAGCTCAAACATGTGCCTAAATGAGACAACGCTCAAACATACACCAAAATGAGACAAAGCTCAAACATATACCCCAATGAGACAAAGCTCAAACATATACCAAAATGAGACAAAGCTCAAACATATACTGAATTTATCAAAGCTCAAGCACATGCCCAAATGAGATAAAGCTCAAACATATGTCCAAATGAGAAAAAGCTCAAACATACACCTAAATGAGACAAAGTTCAAACATGTCCAAGGAGACAAAGCTTAAACATATGCCCACATGAGACAAAGCTCAAACATACACCAAAATGAGACAAAGATTAAACATATAATAAAATGAGACAAAGCTCAAACATACAACAAAATGAGACAAAGCTCAAACATATGCCCCAATGAGACTAAGCTCAAACATATGTCCAAATGAGACAAAGCTCAAACAAATGACAAAATTAGATAAAGCTCAAAAATAGACAAAGCTCAAACATTTGCCCAAATGGCACAAAGCTCAAACATACACCCAAATGAGACATAAGTTAAAACATTCAACCTAATGACACAAAGCTTAAACATACACCAAATTGAGAAGAAGCTCAAATAAACACCCTTATGAGACAAAGCTCAAACATTCACCCAATAAGACAAAGCACAAACATATGCCCAAAGTGAGACAACGCTCTAACATATGCCCCAATGAGACAAAGCTCAGACACCAAAATGAAACAAAGCTCAAACATATGCCCTAATGAGACAAAGCTCAAACATGCAGCAAAATGACACAATTTAAGCTCAAACATATGCCCCATTTAGACAAAGCTCAAACGTGCAGCAAAATAAGATAAAGCTAAAAAAATACACCCAAATGAGACAAAGCTCAAACATACACCAAAATGAGACAAAGCTCAAACATATGCTGAATTTAAACAAAGCTAAAGCATATGCCCAAATGAGACAAAGCTCAAACATATGCCCAAATGAGACAAAGCTCAAACATAAACCAAAATGAGAGAAAGCTCAAACATATGTCCAAATGAGACAAAGCTCAAGCATACACCAAAATGAGACAAAGCTCAAACATGTGTCCAAATGAGACAAAGCTAAAACATATGCCCAAATGAAACAAAGCTCAAACATACAGCAAAATGAGACAAAGCTCAACCATATTCCCAAACGGGACAAAGCTCAAACATGTGCTAAAATGAGGCATAGCTTAAACATACACAAAAATGAGAGTTAGCTTAAACATATCAAACCAACATTTTGAACTTTCAATTGCTGTAGGTAAAAATAAATACTCTATTTCTGGGCATCAGTAGATATCTTTAATTGAATTAACATGTTTTAATTGCACTTTGTCTTTTAATGGTGTATGTTGTCCTTAAGGTTTTAAGTCTTTTAGTTATCTGGTGAATTTGTCCTCTTGAAGCAGATACAGTGCTGTGCTTACTTAACAGCCAACAGTAAACAGAGGAGGTGATGTTTTCTTAAAGAATCTTAGTTATTTTTTCTGACTTAAAACAAGAAACTTTCCTTAATCTTGAATTATTTTCTCAGATATAGGAACATTTCTTAAATTTCATTTATCAAATCATCCAATCAGATAATCTCCTTAGTTTGTTTTTTTAATTAATGACATTTTTTGTTTAAGTGAGATAAAAAAAAGATTCTTTATAAAAAAACAAAAAAACTTGTTACAATTCAACACTAAGTCACATGAATTCAACCTAACACCAACCAGTCATGGCACTGTTAACATATCCCTAGTTAGAATTGTTGAGTTAGGATTGAACCCGAAGACTTCAGCATGTGGAGCCAAGACCCTGCCCACCACCTTACAAGGGATGGATTGTAATAACCCTGCTGTGGGCAGATGGATTTGGACCTCACAATGTAACCTTTTACTTGCTGAAAACACAAATTTACCCCATTAGGATTGAACATACCCCAACCAAACAGCGTTTCCAGTGATTAAAGGGCTAACAAGGTTACAAATAAGGCAACTGGAATAATGCTATTGACTTTATTGCAGTTGTCTTTGTTCTCCGTTATGAAATATGCATAACATTCCACAATACAAGCACACCGTCATGCTCACTCACTTACAATTGGTCTGACAAATCACCAGTTCCACACGCATTTATATTCCGCAATCAAAATATGTTATGCGGTATTTAATGGGCATTCTCCATGCAATAATCTTCAAATGATTGTCGATTTGCTACTACAATCTCATGTTCTGAGTTACTAATATCATCAACACAGGAAATGATTTAGCTTGCCTGTTTTTAACTTGTTCAAATGGATATTGTCTAAAAATGAAAACTTGCTTAAGGTACCAAGAATTTAAAAAAAATGTGGAATATAAATTGTTTGAACAGCAAGATTTGCATACAATGTTGCTCGATCTAAACATCTAACATTGCCATCTTTATGTAATATTAAAGGTGGTATCCAACCGTTTGGACCAAAGTTTTTTTTGCTCAACCATACAAATTGTTGTTACCTGAAAAGATCATGGTAAATGCAGTTTGATGAAAAAAAACTGTGCGATAAGTGAAGCATTACACTCCACTCATTATTACAATCATGTATTTCCTATCTGAGCCATGCTGCACAGTTAGTTATTTTTAAACTGAGAAAACCTCATGATCAGTTTTTTTTGTTCACCCTTTATATCAATCTCTAGATTATTCTTTCTGACATTGTTATCTATATATAGCATAAACCACCATTGGGCTTTTTCATATAATGATTTGGAAAGATTAACAATCAGATTTTTTTTCACAATTTGTACTGTCCAACAAATTAAGATAGTTTTCAAAATTACTTAGACTAAAATATGAGTTTATGAAGAAATTATGGCCAAATTTCCCCAAAACAATGTTAAGAAAGTGTTAAATGTTTTTCTATATGCCAACTGTCAGACATCACCTTCAGCACCATCACTTATTGTTACTAAAACTACTTGCGAAAGATCTTATCAGCATTTTTATTCTTATATATCTTCCTTATACATTCTTTTCCAAAACCCTTTTTTTCTTATAAAAAAATTATGTTGTAAATTATGAATCTACAATTTATTTTCTTACCAATTAGTTTAGAAACAACACTGTTTTAAATCCATTTAAAATCATACAATAAACATGTTTATACCACTTTTTGCTGAGGAGTGCTGTTTTGTGTTAGTATTTTGTTTTTGCTATAAATTTTCAAATACAGTAAACAAAGAAATGTATAAAAAATAGGGCAAAGTAAATAAATTTGTCTCAAAATACCTGCTACACTATGAAAAGGGCTAAAAGTTAATAGCATTTTTATTTAATCAAAACTTTTCTTAAAATACTTGCTACACCATTAAAAAGGCTAAAATTTTATAGTATTTATTTTTCATAAATATTGGAAAAAATACTACTACTAAACAGTGAAATGAGTTAAAAATGAAATGTATATTCATCAAAACTTTACTTACAATTCTTACAACACCAATAAATGACTTAAAATTCAGCTTTATTTCTGTTTGTCAATAACTGACATAGAAAGCTAGGTAACAGCAGTGTGGGTGACAGCAGTGACACATACCAGGTGTTGCAAAGAGAAGCAGTGGCAAGCAATGTGTATATTAGGATAATCAGTACTATCGGGGATGTCACAGTGACTAAATTTCACCTGTACAATACTGTACAATAAGACCATGATCATTCATCATCGTCTCTTAATAGATGTGTCAAGGTAGAGACATTTTTTTTTTCATGAACTATTCACCAAAGCAAGACTATTATAAACAACAAAAATCTTATTCCTAGAAAGGTATGAATGTACGTTATTACCTGAAGTTGTCAATGCTGTTCAATCGATACATAGGGGGAGACAACTCTGGAGTTTTGGAACCTCAATACTTGTAACACTGATTTGCCAATTTGGGAGATGCTTCAGCTTAAATGAATTAAAAGATTTAATTATATGCAATGTTTACAAATAAATTGTTTATAAATAGCACATGACATGTTTATTATACACACAGGCATCACTATCTTGGTGTGGATTGTTGTCAGAAATGTTTAAAAAGTAGTCTATGCCCATATTAAACTTCACAGACTTGTCGTTCAGTTACGTGTTGACACATTGCTTAACTTACGCATTTACCACTACTCATATTGTTACATAATAATTGAACTGTGGCGGACGTGTGTTACTTCTTTTTCTGTTTCTTTTGCATAATGATCAATTCTTCTCTTTGATTATTTTCTTATTTAAACCCTGAATTGTCCTACAAGCAGCTAATGTGACATATCTAAATTAGCAATACTTACATTATTAAATAGATTATAATTGTTAAAAAGATTTCATATATAGAAGGGAGTCAGAGTCTGTGTTCTTCTGCATAATATACAAAACCATACTTGTCTTTAATTACTCGGCTATCAGAGATAAAGTCTTGATATAGCGTCTATAAAAACTCTATTTCTTTTGTCTCATGACGATCATAAGATAAAGTCTCAACAAATAAGTCTTTAGAAAATCTACTTAGTCTGAATGTTACCGTATGCCCATTGGACCCTGGATTTATCGACTGAATGAGTCTGCTATGGAATCAGCAAGAATCTTAGACTGACCCTTCAATGCTCTGACCTATCAGGGTTAAACATCACCAAGCAGGTAGAGTTACTTCTCACCTCTTCACCCTGTGGTTTTCAGTGTATGTCGAGGTGGAAGTGTCTTTCAGATGACCTGCACTTTGTTGTGATTCTACAAAAACCTTTGTGTCCACAAGTAAAAGCTGGAAGTTGCTTTTATGATTTAAAATGTATGTCCAGCACTTTTGAGCAATTACTTTAGACCTTATTTTAGTTAAAATACAATCATATGCAAAGTTTGTTTATTTGGTTTATCGTCCCAACAACAGTATTTCAGTTATCTGGATTTGGTGTCCGCTTGAAACATATATAGTGCTGCCTTCACTGTGTATAGCATGCCATAAACAACTGGCATGATACCACTACACATCATATAATCCTGAAATCGCTGTTGTGGAAATACCCTTATATTTGCTTGAGTGTTAGCAAGCTATATCACTACCATTTTTTATGACTGGCATGTCGGCGGCCCGGGTTTGGACTCTACCGATTGCACAACCAGGTCCAGTCATATGGAAAGTATTGAATGTTTAGTACTATAGTATCTATAATAGTTGGAGCTTTTGTCTCAATATGTAATCTGTACTTAGGAGGATATTTTGCTTCTGAATATTTGTCTGCTTTCAATGCATTGCCCAATTGATTTTCCACAGAATTATTAGAAGTGAAAATTATTTTCAAACCTTTTATCCATTACAGACTAAAACTTACACCAAACAGTGCTTTTTATTGCTTTGATTTTGTTGTATGGTGGGGGGGTATTTAGGCCATTTCACAATCAAAGTCTTTTACAAAAAATGATGAAAACATGTGTAAACTATATTTTCTGTTTCACATCTTTGGTCAGAGTCTCTGTAAACACTTTCAGTGTCCTTTATGGTGGGATACACAACCTCTTATATCAAGGGCATGTTGTCTGTCATTAACCAAAAAAGCACATTAGAACAGACTGGAATCTTCAATTGTGTCTATGCATACAAGAAGCATTTTATATGTGAAGGCTGGTTAAATTAGCAAGACAATAATGACTACTGTGGTAAACGATCAGTTCTTGTTTCATGATACCTTACTTAATGGTTTAATATCTATTACAATGAAATCCAAATACACACCCTGGACTTGGCAATGAAATTGTTCACTTAAAGTATACAAACTGCAAAGTTATATCCCCAATGGTTTTCAGTTTTTGATGGAAGTATATTCCATGAAGTTGATTGTCACAGTGTAGCACAAAACATAACGACACAGCCTTAGCAGCGCTTTGATATCCTCAGTTATATGGCAGGCATTCTGCCATTCCCTGGTCCCATGCTCACTTTTCAGACTCCTTCAATGGTAGGCCGCATCAGAGATGTTTGCCTATCAATTATTCAAGGCTGTCTGTGCAGGTTGCCACAATCCCTGTAAATGTGGGGTGGGGTTATATTTTCCAGACATCCATCCAACACTGATACATAGGACACTGATATAATAAAGGCTTTATAAATATGAAATATTTACATTGGAATGGCATGCATCACTGTTAATACAGAAATAGAATGAAAATTAACGGTTTCTGAAGCGTTTCTTCCGTAATCTGGTTACAATTTTGGTATCATTCTTGGAACTCATTAATTTCTTTGTTTTGCATAATTATGGAGATATTTAATTGCTTATGTTATCTCAAAAGATTAATAAGAGGTAAAGTAGTTTGGGGGAATTTTAATGAAATCTGACAACTTCCTAAAGACTACTGTCTGTAT
Source organism: Sinonovacula constricta (assembly GCA_007844125.1). Lineage (NCBI taxonomy): Eukaryota > Metazoa > Mollusca > Bivalvia > Cardiida > Solecurtidae > Sinonovacula > Sinonovacula constricta. The sequence continues at coordinate 35,660,725 of CM017560.1, read as the reverse complement.
TCAACCATTACAAGTTTTTGCTTAGAAATGAAGAAAGTTATGGATGTAAGAATATAACACATCAAAAATGTACACATCAAAAAATCTAACTACTGTTGCTGCTTGAAGCTGGTATATGACCTTTAAGTTGGAACATATACATATTATACAAATTCTTTCAAAAATACTTTGAAAAGTCTTACTAAGATAATTGTATTTCCAGAATATAAATACAATTAGTTATAACTATTCTTTCACTTTAGTGTCAATACATACACACATGTAAGATCTTTTACTAACAGTATTAAAATTCAAAACTTCTTTCTTTAAAGTAACAATCATGTATCAATATTCATTCATTTCAATGTCAATACATGTAAGATCTTTAACTACCTAACAAAATTTAAATGCTGTAAGGTAGCAAAATACAAAACTTATTTCTTTGAAGTAACAATCACACATCAATATTCTTTCATTTCAATTCATATACATACATTTACACCACATGCAGAGATGTAAGATCTTTTACTACTTAACAGAATTTAAATGGCAGAAGGAAAATTCAAACCTTCTTTAGTTCAAGTAACATACTTGTACAAATTTGGAAACAAATCTACAATGTATATGGACATAGTACAGAAAGCTGATGCAGCAAATTCAACCATGAGCCATGTGCATCGTTGTATAGCGACGTACATATATTTCCCCGGAGTAATGGTGTTGGACTAGGGTATTACCGACAGACAAAATATCTTCTTTAAAACAGTATTCATCTTGTCAAGGATAGGCAACAATACAATCTAAGAAAAACAGATACCTGAATGTATTAGATAGAATTTGTTGGGGATTTGTTACATGGTTTGGATTAAAGTTATGCTTCAGGTTATATGTTGGGGTTGTTTCTGTTTGTGTCAAGAATTGGAAATCACTAAACATGTTTTTTGTTTTGCTACAGGTCACTGCTCACTGCTTAACTTTAAAGGTGGTATCTGACAGTTTGGACCTTTTTTTCTTACATGCAACCAAATAAATTAGTGTTACTTGAAAAGGTCCTGCAAAATGCTGTTTATTGCTGCCCTACATCCATGTGAAAAGGAAAGCACACCCTACTTGTCATTACTAAATGTTTATTTATTGGGTTTATCATCCCATCAACAGTATTTCAGTTATCTGGAGACAGTGTTCACTTGAAGCAGATATAGTGCTGCTTTACTGTATATAGCATGCTGTGAACACCTGGCATGATACCACACCCAGTCATACCTGACGCTCTACCGATTGCACTACCAGGTCTGGTTTACAAAATGTATTCCCTATCCAAGCCACTCTGCACAGTTAGCTATTTTTATACCAAGAAAACCATGTGACCACTTACTTTTTATATCACATAACATGTTCATCCGGGTAATCAGCTATGACATTGATAACTATATTAGCTGAATTACCCTTAGTGCTTATTAATAGATTTGGAAATAATGGAAAGTGAATGTGATATATTTCATGCTTGTACTGTCCAATAAATGAGCTATGTTATAAACAGAATTTACTTACAATAAAGTATACATTTATGCAGAAATAATGCACAGGATAAAGATTTTATTACACGTATACCATATAGGCAAATTGTCGGATACCACCTTTAAAGTTTTCCAATCAAAATACATGTAACAATAACTTACCACTGGTTTGGAAAATTTCTGCCTATTTTTTATAAAACCCCTACTTAAGTCTCATAAGTAATAATTAATTTTAACACTTTGTCAATAGTTTGACAATACAAATCCTGAAAAAAATCACTCTATGTGTTCATTCTATCAAAATCATTTGATAAGAATGATATGGATTGTTGCAAAAAATAGATATCAACATCAGAGCGAATTTCTATTTTGGGGTTTACGGCACACCGACACTCAACATGTCATACGGCATGGAATCAAAGTGAATTACCTATATGATGATATAATATGATCTTGTAATAAGGTGGACATATGGTTCAAATTGTTAAAAAAAAAGCTAATTGTGCAGAGTGGCTGAGACAAAAAACCTATTTGTAATGCTGAGTGATGTGTTATTCTTCGCTTTTCACATAGATGTAGGACATCAATAAACAGCATTCCATGGGATCTTTTCAGGTAACAATAATGTATTTGGTTGCATAATAGAAAAGATTGGCCTAAATTGTCAGTTACCACCTTTAAAAGGTGGTATCAGACAGTTTGGACCATTTTTTTTCTCTCTCCAAGAACTAAGTAAATTATTATTGCCCGAAAAGATCTAATCACATGCAGATTATTGATGTCCTACATCTATGTAAAAATAAAGCACAACACATCACTCATCATTACCGGTATATATAGGTATTTCCTATTTAAGCCAGGATGCACATTTAGCTATTTTTAAACTTAGAAAACCATGTGACTCGAACTGTATATATTCATTCGGGGAGTGATTTAGTTCATGATTTCTACTGTATTAAAAGCTAAACAATGTTCAAAATCATCTTTCACTTTGGTTTGACTTTTTTGCAGAAAATATACCCTAATACCCCCAATCCAGGTTTACATGTTTTTCATGAAGACAAACTGTCTGACACTACCTTTAAAACAAAAAGTATTTTACATTGTATCGAAGACTGAAAAATATTTCATTTTTTATTCATTTTGTAAAGACAAAAAAAAAAAAAGATAATGATGATACTGAAAGTATCCTCAGATCTCTAAAATTGAACTAAAAGTACTTTTTAGGTTTGATTTCTTTCAAAAGTGCAGTCTAAAAGTACAACAAATATACTAGATCACAACTGTGAGACTGTGTAACTGTCAAAAAAACAAAGGCGATATTTTGTGGTCGGGTTTTGTGTGTGCATGTTGTATGCAGCAATGTAATTAGCTGCGTAACAATGCCATATGCTGCTGTTTACGGGCAAATTACAAGGCAGAGAATATTGCTATTTAGCCAAAAATACTATGTCTGTTTATGCAGTCATATAGGTAACTTGCAGTTCTGGGATGTATAACTTGGGGTTATGATGTAATTAATGAAGGCGCCTGTTTTACTTGTAGCGGTGATCATCAGAAGAGGTGGTCATATGTTATAAAATGCAACATATATATACATTACACATTGTAGGTCTGACAGGTGAGATAATGTATCAGAACAGTGGACTATGTTATTTACTAATCATAATATGTTATGTTTTTCTTTAAATCATTTCAAATTCTCAACATTAAGTTTCAATTAAATACTTAAATTCAGCTTGAAAGGTCAGTAAGAACAGGGTTTTCCCTTTACACTAGTCATACATTCCGAGGCTATTAAAGGGGCATGATATCTAGAGTTTATAGTCAGGAAGACTTCCGATTCCCATAAATATACTCAGAGAATACCTATAATTTGTAGGACTAGTTAGTTTAAGAGATAGGTTGTCCCTCAGGCTACCTACCTAAAAAGCTCAAAAACAAGGTCTGAAAAAAATAATTCAATAAACCCACATTTTGTGTAGTGTCATATGCGTACCTGGGGACCTTCAAGTTCAGTTTGACCTCTGAGTGGTAACACACAAGGACTAGTTCAGGGTAGCTAATTAGTGTGCAGGTGGTCTAATTAGGAAGTGCAGGATATGTGGTCAAGTGACACTTGTTGGTTGATTTATTGAAGCAAAGCATGGAAATCTAAGGAAATGGTTGAAATAATACTTAAAAGATCATATTTTTGTTATAAAAAAAAACACTGGCTAGGAATAAAATACATTTGTGAATATATGTATATGAAACTAGACAAACACAATGTTTTACTAAGACTTTAGATAAAGCTGTCCATATGTCAATATTTTTCTATTTGAAAGTAAAATTTCTTTTTTATGGCAAAATATTGAAAACCAATTTGAATTTTTTAAAGCCATAAAATGCATTCCTTAATGTTCCCTCTTATTAAATGATTGAAATTGGATCAAATTTCTTACTTAAGCCATACTAACTCTGGCAAGCCAATTGTTTTACGTAAAAGCACACAACTCATTTATTAATAACACTCAAAAACTGTTAATATAACACATGAAGTAAAAAAAATAGTAAAGCCAGAAATAAAAAAGTCCTCGATTTTTCTTGGATAACCCAGAACCCTTTGTTTAGTAGTCCAGTGCTGACTGCACCAGTCCATTTAAGGTGGTATTCGACAATTTGCCTACATCTTATATATGTAACAATATCTGTAAATAAGAACATCTGGAATTCCTGCTAAATATAGACATCGACGTCACAGCAAATGATGTAGATGAACTTAAACATTTATGGTCAGCATGGTTTTCTTGGTTTAAAAATAGCTTACTGTGCGACGTGGATCAGATAGGAAATACATGTTTGTAATGACAACTGGGGCATTATTGTTCACTTTACTGACACTGAAGGACATCAATAAACAGCATTTTGTGAGACATGTTCAGGTAACAATGGTTTATTGACATTTAATGAAAATATTTTGGACCAAACTATCATATATCACCTGTAAGCCTTGGTCTATGCTAGTTTTATGTATTTTTATTATATATTGGCACAATGCTTACATTTAAATTTCAACATAACTTATGTTATGATTTTGACATGATTGAGATTCAACCTTTCTGTTAATTTTATTTAAGTTGGGGCCAATGAGGGGTGAATTGCTATTGTTTTAGTCAGTCTCCTTTTCCAACCTACTCATTTTAAACTGGTTTTGTATCAATTTCTTGTTTTGAACTGTTTGGATCTATTACATTGCTTTTCTGGAGCTATTATGGTTGTAATTTCATTTTATTTCAAAGACTGTATTTGTCATTTGACACAACGGAAAGCAATTACCAAAAACAAAACAAGTTTTGACATGCCAGTCTGTTTTATTACCAATCAGACAGAAATAAATGAATTTAGAAAACCGAGACTTAAGTCAATTTATTTCTTAGAACTGTCAGACACAGCAAGAATCAAATCTAAGCTTTGGATAAAGGGATTATTATATGCTAAACTCCCCTTGTCTTATGTATTTGATCCTAAGCCCACTACCGACTGAATATGTCTACCTAGTGGCAACTAGTGTAGATTCCTGATCAATTTGCTAATTAGTGGGATCTTTTATCAATGTATGTTATATATTCAATTCACTGATAGGCCTCCAGCTGCAAGTTGTACCCTGATTGCAGCTTTGTCTGACCAAATTAATTACAGTTAATATTCATATATGTGAACTCTACCAACTTTTGGAGGGAGACTCCCACTTTTAAGATTCAAAATTACATTAAAATGAGGTGTGTTTTACAGATTTTCAGAAATCTCCCAATTTGGAAACAGATACCTTCCTTCTTTGTTTATATGAAAATGAACAAATCTCCCACTTTGCAAGTGAAAATCTCCCACTTTGGCCTCAGAAAATGTTCACATGTAATGTACCTTACTGTAGATTTTATTCTATGAAAATGGAAGTTAATTTCATTCTTTTATGTGAAAGAGTGAGAAATACCACGTGCAAAAGAAAGCCTTATTATTTCAATCTGGCCCATACTGAAATGAAACTGTGAACACGCTGGGTCCCAAGGGAGGTAATTAGGAGGTAATCAGCTGATTAAAATAAAGTATAAGGATTAAAAAAGCTGCACCACTTGCGAAATAAAACATGATCATACACCGAAATTGACAAATATCCATGCACAGTTTATGGTGACATTTTGGTCGCAATACGTATCAGAATTGATTTCCAGCAATCTAGAAAGAAGAATTTTCATGTCATGGAATGGCCCTGGACAACCTTAAAGCAAATGTGTATAAGTGTACAAACTCAGCCATCATTTCTGTCATTTCTTTTATAATTCTTAAATTTTTATGTGTTCTGTATATTATAAATAAAAAAACAATAATTATATAGTAAGGTAGTCCAAACATGCTCCTTCAGCAGACCTTACATTTAAAGAAAATTCACCCTTCCCCAAAGTTACAAACCTAGATCTGCCCCTTTCTGTGAATATTTATATCATATCTTAGAACATATTAAGGTATTGCCAAAAGTAATTTATTTGAAAATGTTCTTTTCAAATTTGACTTTTTTGTAATGCAGTAAAATATGACAGTGCAGGTAACAAAAAGTAACAGGCTAAAATGGATAATAATGAAGTCCAACCCACCAAAAGATTAAGCGTTAATATGCTTTTTCTCAATTATAACTTGCATTTCCTTCGTACTGAGTCACAACAGAGTTCATACAGGCATCGTTTTGAAAGAGGAAGATGAACAATAGCAAGTTCAAGTCCTTTTCTGTAATGTCAGATTTAGAACAAAACCTCAATGAAAATTATACAGTTATAGCCAATTAGAACAATTTAAAGGTGGTATCCAACAGTTTCTACAAGATTTTTTTTTCTCAAAGAACCATATATATATTATTTTGTTTTAATGATCCAGCAAAGTGTTGTTTATTGATGTCCTGCATTTAAATGAAAAATTTGAGCATAACAATCCATCTCAAACATGTATTGTCCAATCTGAGCCGAAGCTGCACAGTTAGCTATTTTTAAAATAACAAAACCCCGTGACCACTGACTTTTTACATTATATCACCACTGGGGTAAACTGCGCTGCAATCTATTATTTTTTTTACAGAAATTCCCCTTGTGCTTATTTCATAGATTTGGAAAGAATGAACATCTATAGCAAATTTGTTCATGATTTGTACTGCCTAACAATTAAGGTTGTAATAAAAAGTGTCTAAAAAAAGACTAAAACATGAATTTATGCAGAAATATTCCCCAAATAGGGGTAATGTTGTAATATTAGCAAATGGTACTGTCTAACAAGTGACAATTTGAAAGGTAGGTGTTAAAAAGCGCCTTTATTTAAGACACAAGCACAAGTGTACATAGAAATATTCCCCAAAACAGGGGTAAGGTTTAGATACTTGTATATGGTATAGGCAAACCGATGGATTCCACCTTTCAGGCTTTATGGAATATTATTTGGATGAATGAAAATATCAATTTGTTTTACATTTATCCCTGACCCAACATTTCTAAACCCCAACCCCCACCCCCCACCAACACACATACACACAACATGAAATCACAATAATGAATGCAGACGACTTGAGATTCATGCATGGCTTACATCTCATCAGACACATCATTGGTCAATAAGCTCGTAATAGATCTGTCTGGGTCGTTGACAGGTGAGTTGTCAGCTTGACACCATCTTTTCGTTGATGATGATCTACTACTTGATACTGATAACAAGGCTTTATAATCTTCTCCTGTCCATCCCTAGTAATTGATGGCACATGCAAGGGTGCATAACATGCATCGTCATAATGACATGTTCCTAACACCCCAGGTGTTGTAACTGATAATGCAATCATGGGATCATAGCTTAGCTGTCTGTAGGTGGAAAATGTGCATAATGAGGTTTTTATTTTAAATTTCCAAAGGGATGGATGTTGCATAAAGCACACTTAGGTGCTGCCTTCAATGATATAACATGTTATTAGATGTTAAATATTTGCATGTTCATTAGCATTAATAATGGGTTTTATATTCTTTCATGTCAACTCATTTTTGTCCCTATCATGCACAGGTAGATAAGAAAATGTCAATAATTTTGCATGTATCATGCTGACAACAGTGGCATTGTTATGGCAAAATAAATATTTGTATTTATGTTGAGTGCCAAGTTTGGTTAACAGTTTTGGTGCAAGGCTATAAGCATGATTGACAACAATGAAAATTACTGGGAAACTAAAAGATGGGATAAACTTATTATAACTACATTAAGACTAGGTACCAGGTAGCAAGTTCCCAAAGACCCCAGGAAGGCAATGATGCATGTTGCTTTCAACCAAGCTACTACTAAGAATTAAAGTTATCTTGCATTTAAAAGGCAATCAACATTTTTGAAATGTTGGAGTACCTTCAAAGTGTGCACAGTCACAGAACAAGATTCTAGAAAAATCCAAATATAAGTTATTTACTTATTTAGTTAGTTGTTTTTTTACTTCGTATATTAATGACTTTGTGCTCATATTCAGTAAATGATAACTTAATCAAACATATCCTATTAAAACAATCTTACTTACGCAAATTTTCTTTCTTTGGAGGCATAAGAGCGCCATGCAGGAAATCATTCAACATGGAGTCGCCTGAAAAAGGTCACTCAGTACGTTGAAATTAACACTTATTCTATAATTAGATGAGGTCGAAAAAAAGTTTGATGACGTCAGTTTGTGCATCTTTTGACGCATTTGTTCTTTAAAATTCAGTTGCCTTTGGAACTTGTGATTTGTTCTGACTGTCGTTGTTGATTGCCATTCATTAGATGTTGGTTTATTAGACATTCTGGTTAACGTTGAACTAATTAAAGTCTTAAGAGTTAATCTACAAACAGCTCTTTATACCAAACGCAGTAAATCGAGAACAACGCCAATCTAGAGGTGTATGTCTCGGTTTTTGTCGTCCTCGAGCTTCTTTTTTCGAAAACATTTTTTATCTGAAATAAGAAATTGGCTAACTAGATGAAAACATTGATATGTATGAACTCTTTTTACCTTTGGGGTTGATATTTGGTCAAGCGATAGAGTGTCTGTAAAACTTCTAGATGAAAGTGTCGTCTGGTTGATAACTGAACTGCACACTGCACCACGATTGGCACGAACGCCTGCTGTGTAGTCAATCTAAGGGAAACAACTGTAGGCAGCACGCGCCAAAAATGCAAATTAGTACATAATTAGCATAACTTATGCGATTTTATCGGAACGACTCAGTGATGAACTGTTACATGTTAAGTTGGAAAATGAAGTTTTATTATGTTTTGCTTAGGTTCTGATAAAGTTGAAGAAGTTGATCGTATAAAGATGGGGTATGTTGCAATCGGCATTGCCAGAAACTACTTTATCATATATCATACGATTAATTTAAGAACAGTTTAATAGATTTTTTTTTTACAGACGACAAGGTGGCAACAAGTCAACATAAGCTTTTAATGAGATCTTTATTTGGACTATTTTTATAATGAGGTAACTGTTTTCCGAATGTAAAAAGACAATTTTCCAGATTGTCTATCTACGATGTTCTTTGGGGTACTGCATTTCGTTTGTGTATATCTCAACAAACAAATTGAATTCGAGATTTCATTTTAAATATATATATATATCAGACAACAAAAATATATGTTTAGCTTTTATGTGTTGTACTTTTATATAGCAATTGTGTATTTTCAAAACTCTATTACAACAATTTTAGACAATTCAATTGTATAAGGAAAGTCTAGACTTTTAAAATTCTTTCACATTAAAGCTGTTCCTTCTGCAGACATAATAAAACCTAGGGAGGTGACAAAAAGTCAGATTTAATTCCCTGCAGGCAACAAACGAAACAACCGAATATTGACTTCACTGAACTTGGTAGGAATCACAATAAATGAGAAGACGTCTAGTCCTTAAAGTTGTATATGCGTCTAGGGAAATAGAAGGACAAGTTGATGAAAAGCTAGAATAAACAGGAGAATACGGTTTAATTTTAAATGATAAAAACCTGGCACTATAAAGAAATAAAGAAACAAAATATCCATATATACTCTCTTCTACTGAGACAATTGTTTATTTAAAAATAACCTTTTAAAGAGACCACCCCACTTTCAGACAATTGCTCTACAATACATCTTCAGCAAAGACCACATCTGTAATAAGACCATCCTTACACATTCCCTCGATTAAAAAATGACCATCCCGCGTTAAGGACAAATCCCACTCTAAAACCACACTACAACAAAGACCAACCCACACGTTGAAAACAAACAATATAAAAACACATAATGTATAACAAGTCTTTCTAATATAAAAGCCATTCCATCGTGAAGACCATTCTCTTAAAGAAAGATCCTATACTTTAAAGGTGGAAACCGAAGTTTGGTCACAAATTCTTAATCAAATACCCCAAAATAAGTCGTCCTTACACGAAAATATCTTGCAAAATGCAGTTCATTGATACCTTTGAGCGGCGTGAGCAGTCAAGCATAAATCCCCACTTGCCATTGCAAACGCATTTCCTGTCCGAGTCACACTGCAGCGATAACTATTTTTAACCTTAGAAAACCCGTGACCACTTATTTTGAGATCACGTTATATCGTTATCTGGGTAATCCGCCCTAATGTTGATTGCTATTTTAGAGACCAATAGCGTGCTTTTTATACAGTTGGATAGAGTGAACTATTATAGTGATTTTTTTTCGTCATTAATACTGTTTAACAATAAACATGTAGTTAGTGTTCAAAGTCGTAGACTTAGATATGAGTTTATGCAGAAATTATTGCTCAAAATTCTTAAAACAGTCATTAGATATCGCAAGATGTATTCGATATGGGCAAACTGTCGGAAATCACCATTAAGTGAGCCCAGATTAAAATAATAACGCATATTTTTTCGTGCGAAAATTAATAAAACATGACGAAGATCAGCGGTGTCCATGCTTCTGTTAAAAGTCAACTTTATAGTAATACAAGCAATTTTAACAAATATGAACAAATCTTTTTGATAGCTTTGTCACTTTTGCTTTTGTAGACAAAGACACCACTATACAGAGCTCCAGACGTGAGAGGACATTCTGACTGGATCTAGCGGCATATCCTATATTTTTCAACCACTGTAAGGCACTCTTCTTTCCAGTGATCTCCCTTGACATTTTTTTAATCTTGAGAAGATCTTGACTTATATAGCTCAGGGTTTTCCCCCATACTTTAAATTTCTTCTTCCATTATAACATATGGTACCTACTTTGGAAGAAACTGTAAGGAATTTACTCTCTGCAGATGGCCATAAATAACAATCCAACATGGAAGATGGGAAAAAGTACGCCATATCTCGTGTGGAAGCTTTATAAACAATCCTCGTGTTGTATACGTAATAGATGTATCAGGCTATATAAGACAATAAACGACAAGAAAAAAAAAACACAAAAAGAACAGAGACATTTTATTGCTTTTGACAAACTCATCAAAGCCGGGCGGATAAGTTTATTTGCCTCCAACCAACTCGTTGTCTTCCCCAATTCGTCGCTCCTGCCAGACTGTTTATGTGAATATCTAGAAGACATCTTTCAATTTGTGAAATACGGGGGTTCGTCGTTCCAGGAACTGACACAAATATGTTTCCAGATAGACGCAACTAGCTGGGAAATCTGTCTTCCGAACCAGCCTGAAAATCCCACATAACTGATATAAAGCATGTAACGGTTAAGAGGAACACGACCAAAATCGACCAAAAGAGACTTAAATATCAGAATGTACAAGAATGGCTTGACAGAGAGTTTTAATATGAACAAAACAACCATTTGAAAGTATTTTTGCTGTTGTCCAATATAATGTGTCTTTCATTAATCATATAGCACACCTGATCTGAATAAATACATGTATGGCATTATTAGGGTTTGTTTACGAGTAGTTTTTGTATTGCATACAGCAGCATACGTGTGAACTTTCTTTGAGGCCAAAGTGGAAGATTTTCCCTCGCAAAGTGGTAAATTAGTTATTTTCATATAAACAAAGAAGGTAGTTACCTGTTTCCAAATAGGGAGATTTCTGAAATTGTGTAAAACACCCCTCATTTTCTAATAATTTCGAACCTTAAATGTGTAAAACACCCCTCATTTTCTAATAATTTTGAACCTTAAAAGTGGGAGTCCCCCGCCCAAAGTGGGAGAGTTCACATGTATGTTCGGCAGACATCTTGTGAAGAATCCAGACAACGATACTTAATAACCAATAATACGGACAGGGACAACATTGGTTCTTTGTTCCACGAAAATTAATGTTTTAGAACCAAAACGCCATTGAATAGCCAAACTGTATATAATCTAAAATACGACCTGGATATATTAGTGGCACTAATCTAACAGGGAGAGAGAAAAATACATTGTACAACAGAGTCTCGTGCGGATGTAATATAAACAACCCACCGTATGCGTAATCGGCAGGCTACATAAGACAATTAATGCCATGAATAGACAAAAGAGCTGTTGTATCAGGCCACTGTGACATTTTATTGCTTTTGACAAACTACTCGCAGCCAGAGAGATAATTTCATTGGTTCCCAACTATCTCTTTGCCACTTTAAATCTCCAAACAGATGGATTAATTGTGTATTTGGGTGATATCCTTTAATTCGTGAAATTCGGCGTCTCTCGATTCAGAAATTGACAAAATATGATTCATGCAAGCTGCGAAGTTTGTACATCGATAAAAGAAATTGTTTTTTAGACCGAACGAGACGTAAATATCAGTTCCCGATATGCTACCATGGCATTTATAAGAGACTAACAATTCGTGTTATTTGAGCAGAAAGCCTATTAAAAGGTGTTTTACTTTTGCCCGTGTAAATATCGTGTTTTAACGGGAATCGGACTGTTTATTATAAATACAGATAGAAACGTTAGGTTTTACTTTATCTTGTTTACAACACTACATGTAAAGGCTAAATTATTACTATGGCCATTAACAGAGAGAGGGTAAATATTGGTTTAGTGTCCCCGAACATTCTGTTGCTCGAACATTTTGATTCTAGAGCAACACTGTCCTCAAAAAGACACTCGTAGCATTAACAGAATCTAGATTTCGACATGTTTATTCTGCCATAAATAACAGTCATACAAGGAGAGGAGAGCAAAATAACTTCGATATGTCTCGTGTGGATGCTGTATAAATAGATTTAGCAGACTTATAGCGAATCTTAATCTATAATTAGAACAGAGTTTAAACTGGCTTTTTGTTTCTAGTACATTCTTTTCCTTGAACAAACATTGCTCTAGAACAGGTGCCTTGTATTACTCTCTTAGACTATAAGTAGTCCATACAACTAGTTAAAACACTCAAATTTTTAATTATTTTCAAATTTATAAGAACAGAACAGAACAGAACTTTATTGACTTAAACTACAATAGTTTCTCGTCAACAAACATGGTAAAACAATGTGTATACAATGTGAAATCATGTGAGAATTACATATTTCATAAACGCTTAATCACAAACAGTAATAACATTATTGCAACAGACATATTTTTTTAATATTTATATTTTATTTATTTTCTTTTATTCTGTGTCATCCTTACGTGCTCTTATAAAGAATCATTTTTTACTTGTACAAGAATTGATGATTGATTGGAGACTGAACTAGTATTAGACCTCCTTTTGTCTTATTTCAACATGGACTTTTTAATAAAACAAAACGATTTGTGCGTCCACATAGAAAAGAATACAATCATAAAACCATGTATGGTACAGCTATCTGGTCATATGTATCATTTATATGATAGTTATTATTGAAGTAACAAAATACACACGAATAACTACTCAGTATTAATGAACAAGGTCGTATTTTGTAATGTCAAAATACACGTGCATTATTGTTTTGAACATGCCAACATGCATTATTGTTTTGAACATGCCTACGTATCTTCGTTTTAGTAAATAATCAAAACACTTAAAGTGTTGACAAATTGTTAAACTCTAACATATGTAGGAGTATAAATACATGAACAAAAATATATGTAATGCCGGAGTAGGAATAAGTATCCTTGTGGGCAAGGACATTTTTATGACAATACTTACTTTTTGTCAAATTATGGCTGATTATGTTATGTATTAATCAGTGCTTTCCGACGCAGGAAAGATTCATTGATGCATTTGCACAAATCAATTAGTTTACCCCTGCTGCTCGCTTGCATTAACTCTGCAAACTTATACACGCTAGGTCTTTTATGGTAGTAATGAGAAACATATTTTGTACGAATATCTTTATATGTAGGACAAACAAGTAAAAAATGGTATTCGTCCTCAATATCTCTAGAGTTACAGAGAGTGCACAGTCGTAAAGCTCTCACTTCTCTATTGTTTTGATATCTACCTGTTACAACCCGGAGGTTATGGGAGGACATTCTAAACTTCGAAAGAATATTCTTATACATTTTTGGCAGGGTATTTAAATAAATCTCAATTCCGAAGCTATTCTTATAACTTCTATGCAAACTTAAAGAACTACAGTTACTCAGATCACTGTTCCACTGCTGTCTAGATACGTCGATAACTCTTACTTTAAATTTTAAGTGAAATAATTTTAAATTGCCGGCATTTTGATTCTGCCATACATATGAAAACCCAAAATTGTCTAGTAGGGTCTTTACACTGGTAACCCAATTGCTTATACCATTATTGCAATCGTTTACTAAGCTTCGATATACCATTCGTAGAAGCACGTTATCTGTCGTTAGTAACTTGGTCCAATATTTTATAATACGTACATATCTTGAAACATATAGTGGATATCGACCAATTTCACCGTAAACACATACATTTGGCGTCGATGCCTTTATTGTAAGAATACGTTTACAAAATTTCAAATGTATTGCCTCTATACCTTTCGATTTACCAAATCCCCAGACGTCACTTACATAACTAAGGGTGGAACCAACGAAAGCGTCAAATAATTGACATAAAACTTTAGAAGAAAATGGATAGTTACGAAGTTTGTATAAAAGGACATTTAGTGCCCTACTACCTTTGCCAATGAGGGTTGTTTGATTTAGCGTAAACGAATCTGTACAATTGAAAACAGTGCCCAGATAATTAAAATCATTTACAACTTCTAGGTCAGTTCCATCGTATTTCCATGTTTTTCCCTGCCTGATGCCACCACGTTGCCTAAATACTACAACCTTGGTTTTGCTAGTATTAACCTGCAGCTGCCACCTATTACAGTACGAATATAATATGTTTAAACGAGTTTGTTAGTCTTCTGGTGTATCTGCTAAAATACACATATCATCCGCAAATAATAGGATAGTTAGGGGTATGTCCTCCAATATTAAGTCGCTTGAACTCCCTTCTTTCAGTAATTGTTCAAGATCGTTAATGAATAATGAAAAAAGAATAGGCGATATAACTTCGCCCTGCTTTAGACCTACCGTACATTCGAAAAACTCAGAGTATGTGGATTGCCCTCTTACACAACATCTTACTTGTTGATACATGTCGTGAATAATGGTTAACATTTTGGAATCAACTCCTAACTTGTATAACTTATTCCACAAACCATTTAGATATACACTGTCAAAAGCCTTTGTGAGGTCTACAAATGCGCAATACAGCCGATTTCCTCTACTTAAGACTTTATTTATCACAGAATTAAGAACAAAAATAGCATCAACAGTTGACCTGCCTTTTCTGAAACCAAACTGAGAGTCCCCTAGAACACTGTGTTTTTCCACCCAAGTATTTAACCGTTTATTAATGACAGATGCAAACAATTTAGAAAAACAGCTTACTAAAGTGACGCCGCGATAATTATTGACGTCATTTACGTCATTTTTCTTGTGTATGGGAATAATAATACCTTCAGACCACTTATTCGGAAAATGTCCAGATTCAAAAATAGCATTAAAGAGATCAACAACATGTGACGCCAAAATATCAAACGACTCAATAAAATATTCATTTAAAAGGTCATCACCAGCTCACGCTTTGTCACGCTTTAGTGCCTCAATAGTTGATTGTACTTCCGACAAAGAAATTCGTGAGTTGAGTTCCTGTATGTCATAAACAATCGATTTAAAATCATGCTCAGCACAAAAAATTTCTGTTTCCTCATCAAATCCTTCACTTGACTTAATTTGCATCGAAGAAAAATAATAAAAAAACTTGCTAGCTGATATCGTATTTGTACTTAACTTGCTTTTTGTAAATAATCTCCAAAAATCTTTTGGTTTACAATGCCTCATTTTTTCTATTTCCCTAATTTTACTCCGTTTATATGCCCCTTTCTTTTTCCTAGTTAACCGTTTATACACCGACTTTAGGTCACACATATTATTTCTATTTTCATCATTTCTGCATCAATTAAATTCGTATACCGACTGTAAGTAATTATATTTAGCACCCGCGCATTCACTATCGAAACATTCAGATTTATTACAAAGTCTTTGTTTATATGCTTCTGAGGAAACCTTTTTAGGCATTGAGGTTGTTGTAGAAAACAGGGTACTTGCTGCCTCACGTATTAATGACGAAAACTCGTCTACACTTAAATCAATACTCTGTGTATTGCTAGTGCACAAACTTTCGACTATACGGTTCAGATCAGGTAGCTTCCCAATTAACCGTGACCGAAACTGGTCAGTTTTGCTGCTATCCCACGTGATGCGAGTGTGTGCACCTCCCGTCATATTCACGGACGGTAAACACACACAGTCGATATTAAATGCGACTGGGGCGTGGTCGGACCACTCACTAAAAGGTAAAACAGTAAAGTTATTTATAATCTTAAAATTATCATGACGTGTAATCACATAGTCAATCACGCTACATCCGAACTGATTTGCAAAAGTAAAATTTCTCTTGCCTTGGTCTCGCCCCAGTCGACCGTTGCAAATGCGTATAAGCATGCACGACTTACATTGGGATTTATGCTAAAAATAAACATTGACGTCAGATCGGATGACCCGGATGAATGATGATTTAACGTGATCTCAAATATCAGTGGTCTCATGGTTTTCTTAGTTTAAAAAACATGTAGCTAACGGTGCAGCGCGGCTCAGACAGGAAGTACACGTTTGTTATAGCGATTGTGGTGTCAGGTAAGAATTTTATTTATTTATTTAGTTAGTTTAGTTAGTTTAGTTTAGTTAGTTAGTTAGTTAGTTAGTTTAGTTAGTTAGTAGTTTAGTTAGTTAATTAGTTTAGTTAGTTAGTTTAGTTAGTTAGTTAGTTTAGTTAGTTTAGTAAGTTAGTTAGTAAGTTAGTTTAGTTAGTTAGTCAGGGGCGTGCCTGCCGTTACGCACTTACGCACGTGCGTACAGTGGCTTCCAGAAATTGAAAAAATAAAAACGCCAAAAAGCGAATAAAAATCGTCGCCTAAACCGGGTTAGGCACTACCTGTAAGATCTAGTGGTTTTCATCATTTCATCATTCAAATAAATATTATAATTTAAGATTTTGTACAACTTCTTCTGTAATCAATGAGGTATTTTGGTCTTCTGCTGTAAAACAGTTATGTGCATTGTTCGCCTTTGACCTGCATGTATTCATTATTGAATCTTGACATTGTTTTTTTTATAATTTCGCATCCATGGGTGCGTGTATATATGTAAATACGTTTGAAACTTTTTTCATCGCTGTTCATTCTAAACATGTCTATTGTTCTGATTGTGTAACTACCATTAATTTAGATATTTGATGACGGGTTAATTACAAATGTCTAACTTACATCCATCTTTTTCTTGTTTGACTATATACATATATAGTCTTAATTTTACTACTATTACTTGTTTTCAGGAAAAAATGTTTTGTATACATCATGAAGCGTTATAAAGACACCTAAAAAAGTATGACGTATTTTCTATTTCAAGTGATAGTTATTGGCATTTTTTATGTTTAAAAACGCCCCCAGAATGCACCTACGGCGTTATGTAGTAACAAAAGTTTTCCGGGGGAGCATGCCCCCGGACCCCCCTAGCAGGAGTGCGTATACACAAAAGTCGTCTAGGCACGCCCCTGTTAGTTTGTTAGTTAGTAAGTTTCGGTTTTTGAGGGAAATGTTTGGTTCAAACAGTCGGGTGACACCTCTACCAAAGGGTCAGGCCGCTTAAGAGTAAAATGACACAATAAAACGTAAGATTGAACGTCGGTTAGAAATGTTAATATTGCCGTTTTTATTTTGTTCACATATTAAGATTATTTAATATAAATGGTGTGATGAGGAATTGTGTTGATATCATAAAGTGACATTATTTCAGTTTATAATTCATTTAGTTTACGAACAAACGTGCATGTTTTCAATGTACGTGTTGTTATTTACTCTCCTGTATCTTCTTTGCGTAAGAAGATCAGAAAATTGTTCCATATTTATTGTTAAATTATCAAAGTCATCTGCAGTTTTCAGACCAAAACAAAATATCATACTTCTTAATCTTTGTGAATTATGACGTCAGGAATCTTGGCCTTTACGGCCTTGACCTTTATACAGGGGTACATGTGAGAGTAATGAACGATAACTCTGTGTGGGAGGATGACTTTAAAGAATCATAAATGCTAAAAATCCTACATGGGATACAGAAACAAATTAAAAAAACAAACAACGCATAAGCCGTGCAGAGTTTGTCTGAACAACCAGCATGTATACGGAACATATGTAGCCAGCTATATCGAGACAATTAACGCCAAGAAAAAATACATCAGAACCGTTATATCAGACCACAGTGACATTTTATTTGTTTTGATTTGACAAACTCATCTTAGCCAGACAAATAATTGCATTTGTCCAATAATAACAATTGTTCTTCTCAATTCCCCGCTCCTGGCAGACCATCCATACATATATACTCGGTAGATATCTTTCAATTTGTTAAATACGGTTCATGCACGATTCATAAATCGACATAAATGTGCTTCTTGATAGACGCGACTATCAGGGATACTTGTCTTCCAAACCAATCCCCCAGCCAAATGCAATTGATGTCAAGTCTGAAATAGTCAAAAAAGATAATCTTGATTCTGTCCCCATCGATTCGAATACTTGAATGACACTAGAAATGATTGACATAAATCCATTTAGCATGTATATTAACATCAAATTAGATACTTTTAAAAGTATAATTCAATGTTATTTAGTACACTACTAGTTTTTTGTTGTTGAGCAATTTAAACAAATGGTGAGCTCAGAAAACCGATATAGAGAAAATAAAACGCCATGATTTGCCGCAATGGCTTGTGCAAGGACGATAGCACCATGTGATAAGAACACAATAACCATTACACTACTTGCTGCTGTCTGTCTAAGGGTTGTGTGTTTTCTGTGAATGAATCGTAATCATCGGATATGGATTAGGATTGTATTTGTGGGTTTTTTTATCAGTAAGCTTATTATGCAACATGGCATTTCAACACTGCACTACATTTAAGAAAAGTTCAAATCTTGGTCCAACAGAGAACAAAGTTGAAATTGGTTCGTTTTTTCTCGAACCTCAACATCTCGAACATTTTGTCCTTCAAGGTTTCTCTTTGCCACTTTGCCAACATTTTAGCCCTCGAACATTCTAGTTCTCCAACATTATGACCCTTGAAAGTCATTTCTGTCATCTTCTGAACTGCCAGGCCCTCAAGCAGTCTGGTTCTCTGTCAGTCTAGCCTTGTTACAGATTGTTCCTTCCTTGTGTCCTCAAACAGCCTGTGCTGGTAAAAACTTGTGAAAACTAGTCAAACCTATACTCTTATCTTTTCATCTTTTACAAGTTCGGCCTTTATTGTGTTAATTTGTTATTATAATCATTGAATATTTTCATATTTGACACGTGAGCAAAGAAGATTTGTCTATTTTTATGTTAAGTTCTTATGAAATCATTTGAAATTTTACCTTTGACAAGTGAGCCACGCAGATTCAACTTCTCTTATATTGTTACAATCATTGCATACTGTTTGGAATTATTTTGTACTTGATTGTTCCATCATGATTATGTGAAGTTTTTTACAAAAGCGTTGCATATTTTCATCTTTGACATTATATGCTATGGATGTTCCTCTGGTGTTATGTTAAGCCGCCACACAATCATTGCATAATTTGATCTTTGACATTGTACTTTGAAGATTATACTGTTATTGTACTCGAACATTGTAAGCAATTTATATCAATTGTTTATTGATCCAGCCTTTATCTTGTCCAGCAACATCAGACACATGCCGCTAACAGTCCAAACAGATGACGATGCAGTGTTTTAACCCCTGCCACCCAAGGGATGTTTGTTCAATTATCTTTATTGTTGCTAATAATTAGCAAAAGTGGTCCGAAGTTGCGTTTCTTCGGACAGTTAGCGTTCCGTCCATTATCGATAATAATATCCTCAATTATCATCTTAACAAAAAGTGAATCTCTCAACTGAGACTTGACCCTTGAAAACATTGAAAGGGGACTTTAAGCAAACATCTGGCCCCGTGATAATGAACCACTGGAAAGCCAACGAGGTCCCGGGATATGGGTTCAATGCATGCCAACACCGTTGATTTATCTCCCCTTTGGGAATACACTTATTCCTGGATGGGATCAGTCGGTTTTCTCAGTTTTCCGTTTTCAAAATATCAATTGTAATGGGTAGAGCGTTTTAAAACCTCTCTCATTCGGCATGTTGCAATCTCGTCCGTTAATTTTATTACACAACCCGATGCGATTGATATTTCTTTCCCATAATGATCCTCTTCTTTGACAAACAATGGTCGCGGAAAGGTCCCTCAGGAATGGCGGTGGCATCGTTTTCCATAGTTTATATAATTAGTTTTAGGGTCTTGATGACTTTTTCATGGGCAAGGGGACAGTTGACATTGCGCCAAAGCTGGCATTAAACCTCATTTGCTTTGTTTTTCAAAGTGCTTAAATTTCCGAATTCCTTTCACTAATAAAATCTAGCGCCTAAACATAAGATGCGAAAGAAGGATTTGTCGACCGTGACAGCTGTCGCCCTGTTGTTTAACCGCCGCGGTGTATAATTAAATTTAAAAAATCTGTTAGCCGTCTGATTTATTAATTGGGATTAATTTCAATTTCATTTTTTGCCATCCTCTGTGTCTTTAGTGCTGTTTATAAACGGATAGGAAACAGTTCCAGAAATGGTTGAATCTTTTTTTTTTCTTTCTTTCTTTGTGTACAGAAGCAGCTGCTTAAAATTGTATTATTTCTGGATTCGTTTAGTTATATTAAAACTAAACTTGCTATTTATTTTTTGTTAAATTTTCCCTCGTAACATTCCATTTAATATCGTATGATTCCATAAAACTCTTCGCTTTTATTCGTCTCTGGTCATTTTTGTTCATGATTCGGAAGTTATATTTATTTTATAGTCAACCATTTTTGTGTAGTTTTTCAAATCGAAATAATACCATGTTCTTTTATAAACACTATGTGGACATTATGTTTCGATGACGTCACTGCTTTCGTCGTGACTTGTAGAGGATATCAGCGATTGGACGTTTTGTATTCTAATAGTTAGTTTTTCTTTTCATTGCTTGCATTTGAGAAACTCGTCGGAAAGTGCGAGGTTAGAACTCTGTAAAACCGGTTTAAGCTCCCCAGTCGGTCCATATTGCCGACTGACCGTTCCAAGGGGGTAACTGTCGGGTTTGCTCTTTTTGTTAAATGACTCATCACAAATTTGTTCTTCCTTTTCGCTTGGCTTGCATGTGAAATACCTTTGTTCTGTGCCTTTTCGGAGTTTGGTATATGTTGCAATGCTCATAGGACTTTGTCATATATTCTTATCATTTAAATATGTACGATGACGAATTTACACCTACACGTAAAATACATAAGTTGCATAAAAATACCTAATGATTTCATGAATTAAATCACAATTCCATAAAAATCTATAAAAATAGGCTCAAAGTCTAAGAAAAATTGGAAACAACTCTTGAAACCCACGAAATTTCATCAATTTGGAATTTCTTTACAAGTAAAATAGTGGCAAACTATAAGATGGGATAAAACGATTGCCTACCGCAATAATTATCGCATTGTTGATTAACCGTTAGGTACCTGTTGATTTAATAATTGGGGCAAATTTCAAATTAATATAAAATACTGCAAAATTAGACTTTTCTTCTGGACGGAATATGTTTGATTTGTGATTCAAAAAAAAAAAAAAAAAAAAAAAAAAAAAAAAAAAAACAACCGCCCACACACAATTCCAAAAAGTACCTACAACACTATGAATAAATACAGAAATTACATAACGGTGTTTTGTTGTTGTTGTTGTTGTTTTTTAACTTTAAAATCGTTTTCTTTGATAATAAAAAAAGGATAATAAGATGCGACAGAATGACATATCAACCGTGGCAGATGTGGCGCTGTTGTATAACAACCGTTGTTGAACGTCTGAGTTATTAATTGGGATAAATTTTAGTTTAAAATGTATTTTAGTCTATAGGGCAATTCCTATTTCTTTGATTTTATATTAACGGAACTTAAGTGATTGACGTGTTTAAACGGGATGGGTTATCCTTCTTACAACTGGTCGAGTCTTTTGTCTGATCTATTTCGTAAATTTTATTCGATAACCCAAAACTGCTATTCTCAATTCTATAAAAGAACTCACCATTCCATATATATCCGATAAATTTCATTAAAAACAATAAAAAATGCACTTCAATACAATATTTGAAACAATTCCATGACTTCCTTATTAAATTCCACATTAATTACATACTCTTGTGTGTTTAAAGGACTTAAGAGTATGTTATTAATATGCAATTTAATAAGGAATTTATGAAATTGTTTAAAGTATTGTATTAAAGGACTAAGAGATTGGGACGGCGAACCATTATTTGGAGTAAAGAGTTCGGTTTTATTTTATAATATTTTTGCGAAAACAAAATGTAATTTTATACTCTACACGTGGCTAACCTTATTATAATGGTTCTTCACAGGCAGAAAAGCCGGTAATAATGTGAAATCAAGAAGTAACGGAAATTTTAATTGTTTGGTAGACTTTAATTCTCTTTTTAATCAACAGACAAAGTTAAGACGGAATCGTTTAAGTATTTATTGTATTTCTCGCACTATCTTAAATGACTTATTTGTGTCCCGTTTGCTTTAACAGAAAATGCATTTATATGTAACAGGTTCAGAAACCTTAAATCTTTTGCATAAATATTATTGAGGCGTGTACGGCAAGAAGTGTTAAACAAACAACCAGCACAATTGAGGGGGAAACTAGGAGCTTTTATTTTTAACTACGCTCCAATACTAATACAGCAAGCGCGCTTAATTGCTGTGGAATCATTATATTCCGCGCATGCCTAAAATTGCGCATATTTCGTGTTATGGTAAAAGTGGTGATTTGAAACATAGTGAAATAACATCATTTAATAACATATCTTAGTAGAAATATACAACTGCGTGAATATATGACTGTGGAAATCTATTCTTGCAGCTTTAGCGTGACCATTCGTCTCCGCGAAATTATATGATACCACAGTAAAGACAAATACCTACAAAACATGTATCTAAATTCAAAAGTGCATGTAAGCGCCGAATAACACAATCATACAAAATACATAAGCGCATACAAATAATACACACAAAGGCATATAAAATAATCAGGTAATACAGAAATCTGTTTCTGTAAAGTTTATCGTCAGCGCAACAAGGGAAAGTGTATCATATATAACAAAAATAAAAGGGGAGGGTGGCTGGGGAAAAAAGCGTCTAGTTATTGCGACAAACAAGCGCGCAATGCAGCTAGCATACAGTCGGCCGGAGCCAAAACTATGGAAGTCCCAGGGGACATGTCATCTGACCATGACGCTAAGATGCGCCGCTTGAATGGTTGTCTAAACGAAATTAAAAAACTTAATTCTATGTAAAGCATACGCTGCACAAGCTGATTACGATAAGAACAGTCCAGATTTGTTTGGGCGTGTCTTGGACACGTCGCTTCATACAAATGCCAATGATAGAAATGTTTTACATTTATAATTGTTAAAGAATTACAGCACGGTTTTCATTTGAAAATTGGGAGTAACGCGCTTGAGAAAATGCCAGATATTATTAAAGCTAATCGAGAAAGTAAAAGTATGTACAGAAAACAGACCCGGTAGAAATGTTGATGGCTTAAGTATGGAAGCGACCCCCACGTGTTAGGTCATTAGATAAATTAATCAACTTCTCTGTTTTCTCATAGTTTCCGAAACAATGTTTTAATGTATATGGTTTAGGATTGTAAGTAAAAGTGCTCAATGCAAATATGTATGCGACAAATACTTATCGCGTAATAATAACTTCTGTCTTAACATGTAACAATACATGTACATACTACAGTCAATCACATTCTTAATAAACTAAATAACCCTTTTCTTAAAGTAATCAGCTGCAAAATGATGACAACTGTAAACAGAGATGATGTTTCGGTGTAAAATGTCACATACATACCACTAGAACTATATATGAAGATGGTATATGTGTTGTTGTTTTTTTCTGTCTAAATGCGTGTTAATTACAGGACCTTTCATGCCTTTTTATCTAAATTTATGTTTTGTACTTAGATGTTAAAAGAAAAGAAAGAAAGAAAACCTTCTCTGATTTTTACAATGAGTATGATAAAAGTATCTACACTGTTCGCAGTAATAAACCTCATCTTTAGTAAGGGTACACTTGTAAAAATTGGCACACTTTCTGGATTATAGGAATCTCGAACCATACAAAATTATGTTCTTTGAAATACGCCGCTCGTTTCATCGTCAATAGAGGAACTGATATTAAGAAATTGTAAAAATATCACAATAGATAACGTTATTCTTGTGTATCCTTTGTCAATTTTTATACATCACACTAATAAAAAATAGCATTTGATTGGACCAGACTTATTCTGAAATTGTTATCTTTCTATTGCATTGTTATCTTTACTGGCATTGAAATGTAAAGATACCCCCTCTGAGCTTGGAGCCCATGTCGCAGTCAATTAATGACCATATTTAAATATGTGTTAATATTTCAAGTAGGCTTCAATAACCTTTTAAAGAAGATTGATTTACACGTACCCTCCAGACGACATGTTTCTGCTATCAATTCGTCCATGTTTCGCTTATCATCACAGGAACGATTCAAATAAGCGACCCCATAGAACTATCACTTGAATATAGTTTCCGTTTTGTTGTGTGATTTGTGTGTGTGTGTGCAAAGATTGCGTTGTTTTTTTCCTTCAAATCCAAATTGTATATTAACTGTTATTTTAATGTTCCTGCATGATTGCTTGCTTAAGTGATAAATAAAGTTTGTTTACGTCCGTGTGAGAATGAGCAAGTGGTAAATGCATATGCATGGGCACGTGTATATGCGATTTTGACTGTGTTTATTTTTAAGAAAATATGTATGTATGTGTGTGTGCTCATGTGAGTGTGCAGTAAAGAGAT
The DNA here is from genome assembly GCA_007844125.1 of Sinonovacula constricta. Lineage (NCBI taxonomy): Eukaryota > Metazoa > Mollusca > Bivalvia > Cardiida > Solecurtidae > Sinonovacula > Sinonovacula constricta. Next base: position 35,635,807 of record CM017560.1, on the reverse strand, counting down.
TGGCTAATGTGATTTAAATGTATTTTTTTACTTTTGAAGGGATTTTAAATCTCAGAAAAATGATAAAATACAAAATATGCAATTTAATAATAATTTACAAGGTGCGCAGAACTTCAAATATGAAACTTTATTGCCATATGGAGACCAATGGTAAAATCCGTCGGCAGTGTTAAATGATGTGTCCAAATATCTTTTATATCATCAAAACGTTATCAACACAACATGGGCCGCATTTGAAGCCGACAAGCTGGATATAAATTGCATGTTTACATATCAAGTGGCTTTACAAGCGTCAAATGTCCGTTCTCTTGTTGACATTACCCTCTTATCGTCTCGTGTTTACGTTTTGCACAATCGCAGCTTGAGAGAACATGCTTGTCATAATAGGAATGGGATACGACTACAAGCACATTGGGATTAAACTAAGTTCAAGAAAGTCAGAACAAGCAGTTCAGAAGGGCTTATACAGACTGATATATAAACGGCCTACTGAATAAAAAGTATGAGATGTTTCGTTTGGGACACCTCTGCTCTTTTTATGTTTAGAACCAATCGGAACTCCTCGGGTAATTCCGTCCTCGGGACAATCATCTCTCGGGTGTATCTGGTGCAATGACACTTACAGAAATCACGATCGTTTTGTTAAGATATATGCTTAAAATGTAGTTCGCACAAAACATAAACAACGGCGTCGTTGGACAACTGTGTCTTTGCTGCGCCGGGTAGACTAAACTTTGATGATTTAAATTTAAAGCAGCACAAAGTGGAGATTTACAGGCATCGTACTATAATAAGCTGTCATCCGAGCTGTCATCTTTGTTTTGACGTCTGTCACAAAAAGTCCCATTTAGGGAAATGGCCGAGGTAATCCGACTACCTACAAACATCCGAGAGATGATTCGTGAATTATCCGAGGTGTTCCGATTAGTTCAGAATGTGTTCAGAAAAAGTGTCGGAGATGATGCGAATGTAGACGCTCTTACCATGTGCCTAAAATAAAGAGTCGCCAAACTTTTTCGGCTGTTTAAATGCATCACGTGGTGCAAGTAAGTATAAAACTACTGACTGGTCAAGTGTATGCACTGTTTATAGTCTGATTCTGTCAGTTTATAACGCCAACAACATCGCAATTCAATTTACACCCCAAGACACAAACACAACTAACACAAGTTTCAATAACGGCAATAACCCCCAAAAAACATTTCATGAATTAGAATAAACAAGAACATAACAAAGGTTAATTGATTATACAGATTCATGAATTTGTTAAATTAAAAACAAGCAACTGCAACTTTAACCCCGCTTACCCGCATATATGTACAATGAAATTTTCAATGAAATTAAATGTTATTAATCCGAAGATGAAGAATGTCGTACTTATACATTAAACAGAGGGAAGCCCCCCTTCCTTCAAAAAAGAACAACAACAACAACAAAACGAAAACAAAGCCATTCTTAATAAAATATAAAAATAAACATATGTTTATTGTATTTTCAAAATATTATTAGTCTATAATAATAAAATCCTTTTTAACTTTATTCATATAAAACATTACGCACAATACTGATATGCCTCCTTTATGATATATTCTTTTTTGGCTGAGAATATACGACATCTTCCAATGAAATTTCCTGTATTCATTCGGGCTTGTCTTACTGCAGCATCTCTAAGAAGATCAAATTTCAGTTTCTACTGTTACACCGAAAACTTACTAAAATGTGAAATGGTTTTATGAAGGCAAATCAATCCTGCCTTACATAAAACATTATAACACCACAAATAATCTCATCTCACATTTAGCTGAAGTAAAAGGATGCATATGTGACGATTTGCTGATCAGAGCAATGTCATTTACGGTTTTCGCTGTAGTAAGAGGTGCGCCATTAGAGAAAATGTAGAGTGATTTCTGACATTTGGCTAATTGAACAACACGTGCTCGGTCAGTTCCGGTCAGTGCAAACACGACAGTGTGGTCATGTTTGTGGCCCATGTTTGTACTGGCCAATCAATATCCAGATACTAAGAGGATGCCAAACGCATCGTAACTCCTCGGTGATAACTGCATGGCGGAATTCACCGGGGAATGCTGACTGGCTCTACACGCATCGTGTTCAATGTTCAGAACATTATCTATTGGTCATTTTCCAGTGTCCAAGCTTTACGGAAAATGACGGAAAGTGCCAATGTCAACAGTTTAATTGCACCACCGCGTCACAATTTCCAGATAATGGCCGACATGACAACCGGAAGTTCAAGACATGCTCTTTCTATCTCTCTCGTGAAGGGTCTTTCCGGTTGAAGTGTGTGGTCTTTGTGTATAATCTTGATGGAATTGATTTTACAAGGAGTAAATAGCAGACAGTACACTCGTGTTAAAACAAATGTGCAAATTAATCGTTGTAACCCGTTTGGCATAGCTAAATAATTATTTTCTCCAAGAAGCTGAAATTGTTGTGTGTAAAATGAATAATGAGCTGTTGTACACACAAGTTACTAAACCTCAATAACAACAAGTTTCACTATACTTATGTCGAGTTGTCTTTTATTACATTGTCCATGTGCTGACTTTGACTTTACAGTGCTGAATGTCGTTCTGCATGATCATCACATGATCACATCAACATCTCCCAAACGCTTAACCCTCTAGTAAGCACTAATTCCGTGAAGCGCCCACGAACCCTGACAAACAAGCTCTTTGATAGTGTTCCCTGTCGACTGTCGGCTTCCATAAATGACATAACGTATCACAATGTCGTTACAAAAACACAAAAAGTGTTTTTACTGTTTAAGGTCGTTGCACTTCAAGTATATGTGAGAATTATAAGATATACCTTATATCGTGATTATGGCGGTGGTTTGATTTCGACAGAACGATAAGGTTGTTTAACTGTCCACGTAATACAAAACGGTTTATCCATTGCATGATCGAATGTTTCCGCCGGCCTGCATTGTTCATTATTTCATTGGCACTTTTCGTAAGTGATGTTAACTATCAGAGAGTCGGTCTTCAGAATTAGTTAATGAAGTCATTATCTGGGACCAGGAATGGAAAACCCGTCGGAAATGTACCTGATAGTCAACGTGTGTGTCTTTTCTTAATTGGACACAGATTGGCGTCTGTTATAAATTTAAGTGATATTTGACGAATTCGCAATTATGCCGTGGAACATGGCGTCTGTCGTAAATTTACTTTTAACATTGACTATTCTATTACCAACTTATATCTCCAGATTAATCGGCTTTGTTAATTTGAATTTTTGGCCAAAAGCCTGATTGACAAAAAGCTGTTGTGCTGTTGGAAATGTTATACGAACACTTTTAAGTCTTGTCTTAAGATTGTCGTGCATTATTTTTTTTATATTGCCGATATTAGTTGAACTCACTGTCGCTGTTTTAGTTACATAATCACATCAATATCACACAGACGTTTTGGCTCCTAGTGTCTCCATCTCTTCGGAGACCCTGTTAGATAGGCATGGAAAGCTCTCTGACGGTTCTCCAATTACACCTCTTAGACTTTATCGAGCGCGTAATGTACCTGGCGTTATCTAAGTGAAGTTTTCTTTTAAAGAAATGTTCATTAATTTGGAGCAATCCTAAGACATTTCTTAAATTAAACGGTTTTATGAGTGAAACTTTAGAACTTATCTTATATTAAAGGAAAGATTTCAAGCTTTAAGAAAAATCTTAGTTTAAGTCATAATAAACCCCATTAAGATCCCTTATTAATACGACCCCAGGACACTGAAGTCGCCACAAACACCACCCAAAAATCGTATTTATATTCAAAGCAGGGGCGGATCCAGAAAAAATGGTTGTGGGGAGGTGGGCGTATGAATCAAGATCCATTCAACTATATCGCAGTAAATACTAAATATACATACACCGTTAGGGACACTACTTCGACTTAAGCAGTCAACTGACAAAATTTACGTTAAAAGCTTCGTATTTTCTAATCTTACATGTTTGTGTTTTGACAATACTACTCTTTTACCCGGTTGTTGGGGTGGGGAATGCATCCCCCATCCCCCTTCACCCTCCTGGATCCATCCCTGATTCAGAGGAAGTGTGAATTAACATAAGTGTAAGAATTTAAAGTCCCCTGGAAATTGATTTCACTGTCTGTCATGATGATGGCGGATGTTTTTTTATTTCGGAGAACGATTAGGTAATGCAATTATTCACGTAATACAAGGCAGTTAATCCTTTTGACTATTGAATGTTTCCGCCGATCTGCTGCGTTCATTATTCCATTAGCAACATCACCAAGTGATGTTAGCTGTCGGAGACTGTCCTCAGAGTATGTTAAGGTTCGTGTTATAACGTCATTACCTGCAACCACGGCTGGAAACTTGTCGGAAATTTACCTGACTCAACGGATCCGTCTATACTTTATGGGACATGGTGTCTGTCGGGAATTTACTTCATATGCGAGCATTTCTGTCTTAAATGGTGGAATTCGAAGTTTGGACCAACGATTTTTTCTCAGATTATCAAATAAACCATTGTTACTTGATTAAGGTACTGCAAAATGCTGTTCAATTGATGCACTAGATCTGTGTGTTATCACCTTTAACAACTTGCTTTGCTTTGTGTTTAAAGGTTGTAGCCAACAGTTTGGTCCAATTTTTATGTCGATAAACTCACATCCATTGAGCACCGTACAGTTTCTCGCTTTGTGTCAGCGTCACATAATTATATAATCACTCCAACATCTCACAAACGCTTTAACCCAACTCTCCAGTATAATCATAAAGCTCCCATGGGATTCGTTAGATAAGCTTTTGGAAGTTCTCGGACAGTGCTTCCTATACGGCTGTCAGCATTTATAAAACACATAACGGATCAAGATGCGTAAAAATGCTACAAACTAAAATAATCGTTTTTTACATACGGGAGGGTGGAAATTCATGTAAATGTAAGAAGCATTATGGAATAAAACCCGGCAACTGATTTTACTGTCATGATAATGGCGGGGGCTATCATTGTGAAGGGCAATAAGGTAATTCAGTTTGTTCACGTCATGGAAGGTAGTTGTTCTTGAGCACGATCGAAAGTTTCCGCGGTGTCTATTATTTTATTAGCAGCACCACCATGTGAGGTTAGCCTCTGGAAACGGCCCTCGGAGTCTGTTAACGGTCCGGTTATAACGTCATTACCTGTAACAGCGTCTTGAAGGATTTCGGAAATGTATCTGACACACAATGGATCTATCTCGACTTTATGGGACAGTGAGTCTCCCGGAAATTAACATTAAATAGGAGCAACTTTTTCACCCAGATTGACATGTATTTTCATCATTTCTTACATTCCTAATATTTTCTAAAAGTTATAGAACCTTTTATCAAACCAAGTTGCCAGATGCTTTATCTCCTGTCTCCAGTTAATCATCAAGCTCTAAGAGGACCCTGCTATACAAGCTTGTGAATTTAAAGGTGCTGCGAGCAGCCCAGTTATAACGTCACAACTTGGGATGAAAAGGTTTAAAATTACTTAAAATGTGGTGTTGTCTGTGGTATAATGTACATTATATACACGATTTTTGCGCCTCTACAAATGACAAATTCTTCTTTATGGGGCAGGGTGTCTGTCTAAATATACCATGTATACGGCGCGCCCGTGTCTACTTTATTGGACAGGGCTTCTATCGTAACTTATATACGACATGCCTGTGTCTACTTTGTTAGACAGGGTGTCGGTCGTACTACACCGTGTATACGGCATGCCCGTGTCTATTTTATTGGACAGAGTGTATATCGTATTATACCTTGTATACGGCGCGCCTGTGTTTACTTTATCGGACAGGGTGTCTATCGTAATAAACCTTGTATACGACTTGCCCGTGTCTACTTTTTTGAACAGGGTGTCTATGGTGATATACCTTATATACGGCGCACCCGTGTCTACTTTATTGGACAGGGTTTCCATCGTAATATACCATGTATACGGCGCGCCCGTGTCTACTTTATTGGACAGGGTGTCTATCGTAATACACTTTGAATACGACATGCCCGTGTCTACTTTATAGGACACAGTGTCTATCGTAATATATCGTGTATACGGCGCACCCGTGTCTACTTTATTGGACACAGTGTCTTGCGTAATACACCTTGAATACGACATGCCCGTGTCTACTTTATTGAACAGGGTGTCTATCGTAATATACCTTGAATACGACATGCCCGTGTCTACTTTATTGAACAGGGTGTTGATCGTAATATAGCGTGTATACGGCGCACCCGTGTCTACTTTATTGGACACAGTGTCTTGCGTAATACACCTTGAATACGACATGCCCGTGTCTACTTTATTGGACAGGGTGTCTATCGTAATATATCTCGTATACGGCGCGCCCGTGTCTACTTTATTGGACAGGGTGTCTATCGTAATATACCGTGCATACGACGTGCCCGTGTCTACTGTATTGGACAGTGTGTCAATCGTTATATACCGTGTATACGACGTGCTTGTGCTTCTTTATTTGACAGGGCATCTATCGTAATATACCTTGTATACAACGTGCCCGTGTCTACAATATTGGGATTAGGGATTAGCCGGCATTTTTGCCGATACTGCGCAGCGACATTTCTATCATTATAGCACAGGGGCACTTATGAGGTGCCCAGGGACTGAACCCGGCCGGTCCATTATACTGACACCGACGAGTCAGGCGTAATGCTGTCCCCTTAGCCCCGAGCGTTAGGAGGGAAGCCACTACTACCAACTTTAAAGTCTTTGGTAAGACCCGGCCGGGGTTCGAACCCACGACCTCCCGATCCGCAAGCCGACGCTCTACCAACTGAGCTATTGCGGCCGGTACAAGGCATCTATCGTAATATAGCGTGTATACGGCGCGCCCATTTCTACGTTTTTGGGCAGGGCGTCTATCGTAATATACCGTGTATACGACGCGCCCTGGTCTAATTTATTTGACAGGGTGACTATCGTAATTTAGCGTGTATACGGCGCGCCCTTGTCTACTTTATTGGAAAGAGTGACTATCGTAATATAGCGTGTATACGACGCGCCCTTGTCTACTTCATTGGACAGGGTGTCTATCGTAATATATTTCGTATACGGCGCGCCCGTGTCTACTTTATTGGACAGGGTGTCTATCGTAATACACCGTGTATACGGCGCCCCGGTGTTTACGTTACTGGACAGGGTGTCTATCCTAATATACCGTGTATACGGCGCGCCCTTGTCTACTTTTTGGACAGGGTGACTTTCGTAATATGTCTCGTATACGGCGCGCCCATGTCTACTATATTGGGACAGGGCATCTATCGTAATATACCTTGTATACGAGGTGCCCGTGTCTACTATATAGGACAGGGTGTTTATCGTAATATACCTTATCCTACGACGTGCCCGACTCTACTTTATTGGACAGGGTGTCTATGGTAATATACCTTATATACCGCACGCCCGTGTCTAATTTATTGGAGAGGGTGTCTATCGTAATAAACCTTATATACGACGTGCCCGCCTCTACTTTATTGGACATAGGTGTCTAATAATGTACCTTCCATAGTAATTCCATTGCTCTATCAGTATAGCACATTGCGTTAGATACGCCAGCAGCATTTAATTATCGTTTAAGTGTTATTGTGACAACAGTCGCGAGATTCTGCGACAAAAATGACCTACAGCTATTTGAACAGACGTCGGTTTCCCTGGTTACCAAATAGACATATAAAATCAGAGTATTGATTTGTAAGTCCTGAAAAATGACTGCAGCCAAATGGCACGGTGCATCTACATTATGAGTTTGAAACTGTTACTGGCATTTTGAATCGGTGAGTTTTAATTGAATATGCATGTATGAAGTAAATCGATACAAACTATTCTTACAAAAGCCCAATGACCCGAAATAATGTTTCGTACTGTCAGCAGAAATGACAATAATTAAGATTTTCAAACTCGACAAATTAAGGAAACATTTGTTTTTGATAGGACAGAACTTATCGCAAACTTGCTGGTAGCCATGTTTGTTGTTAGTTTTAAGTTGGCATGGCGACATTCGTTTATTTCATTTTTCGAATGTTTGCACCATATAAGAACATTCGAATCCTAAATGTACCCAGTTCATCATTTGAACGTTTCCCGACGTAGCAATACAAATAAAGATATCTTTTGCTAGATCCATTATCTGAGTAGTTTTTCATCGACAAGTAAGTGTATACAAAATAATGACTGAAATTAAAAAACAACAACATAAAACAACATAGTTGACGCTAAAGAGCAAACGCATACTCATAATTGGTAGGTAGTTTATTTTCCTGTCATTAAAGAAAGTATCCGACAGTTTCGAATATATTTCTTCCTAAAATAACCAAAACGAGTCGTTGTTGTCTGAAAAGGTCCTGCAAAATGCTGTTCAGTGTTGCCCTAGATATGTGTGAACAGTCAAGCATATATCCCAACTCGTCCTTTTAGATAGGTATTTCCTATCTGAGCCACGCTGCAGGAATAGCTGTTTGAAACTAAGAAAATCACGTGACAACTTTTGAGATTATATCAATCCGAGTAATCCTCTCTGGCGTCGATGTCAATTTTTATTAGAGACCACTGTCGTGATTTTGAAAATTTGATTATAATTTGAAAACATCAACAACAACAAAAAACCTCAACACAAACACAACAAAAAACAGCAAGATAAACAAACAAACAACAAAACAGCAACAACTTCAGGGTGATTATTTTCGCAGTTAGTACTGCCCCACAATATAGTTAGTGTCCGTCTTTACTTAGACTTAAGTATAAGTTTATGCAGAAATTATCCCCAAATTAAAGGCAGTCTATGGGATACCACCTATAAAATACAAGTTGATATCTATTGGTTAATTTTGTTAACATATTCTTTTTTTTTCACACGAGCTCCAAAATGCAGCCTTGTGATAATCAGTAACAAATATGCTTTTTGCTTCTGGGTTAGAGAGAAAAATGAAGTTTATTAGAAATGGGTGTAAGGTCGGGCGATTATAAACCCTCGAGTAACCTATTTCAACGAAACTCGCCAGTGCTTCTTTCGTTAAACTAGAACTCCCTTAGGTTGCATTCTCCCAATCTCCAATCTTATCCAATAATATATTCCATATACAGCGTGGGTTGGGTGGAGCTTTGTGTAATGGGTTCGATAACTTACTGACCTAAATCACATTCAAGTAAACAAACTCGACTGGCTGCGGTTTACTGTATTAAAATCAATGCATGCAAGATTAAGTCAAATTGCTTAATTGTGACTCAATAACATGTTCTTTGAACATTTATCGAAGGGATATTCACGCCAGTAACGAAGCATGGCACTCGATCTACCTACGGCACGCCATGATTAAATTGTATAACTGGAAAATTGCATGTCGCCATTGTTTTATAGTCTTCGCCGCCATTGTTTTATAGCCTCTAACCCATTTGCAATATATCGTTTTTCATTTAGTGTATAAAGAAGCCTAAAAAGGTCACAAACACAACTACAAGAAGTTTTCCCTGATTGAAACATGTTGCTAAGTGGAAGCAATTTATTCTATCGACAGATATTTATTTACGCGCACATATCGTAGCATGCTTCATTGGTAACCCTTTTGTTTTCTCCGGGAACCGCTTTCTGGCGATAACGACATCTGTCAGCGAGGCCACTTACGGTAATTGTGAGAAATGTCAACTGTCCATAGAAACGGTTATTTATGAACGAGTAAATCTTGATATAGCCTCCACGTAACCAGCAGATCCATTCGACATATTATTGCTGTAATTGAATGTTTTCGTGATTTCTGGAAAGTTGTTACTCCAGTAGGCAAAGAACATCAAGACAAAGTAGAGCAGAACATCGATTTGAGCGATGTATTTTACAGGAGGCTTTAAATTTGAAATGGTTTAAAGTAAATCGTTTTGGAGGAATAATTCTGATATAAAATCAAATTTGCACAAGTTTTAGGCAAATAGTTTTGGGTTGAGATAAAGGTAATGTTCGCGTGACCAGATACCAAACAACGCAGCAAACTGGCCTACAGCACTGCAAATACATACAGCGTGTGTTGAATCTTCGTCTAAAAGGCAATAGGCATTTTTTTCAGAAATACAAACTAAGTTAAAAATAATCCGGAAAGTCGTGGCCACTTATTGCAGATCAATTTATATTACATCTACTAAACTAACTCAAACGCTGATGTCACAAACACACAAAAAAATACTCAAAGAAACATGCGCATGTATATCGACACTTATTCTTTGCACACAGTCCCTATTCGCAAAATTTAAATGCGCACAAAAATAGTCCGTCACTGCCACTTTAATTTTTGCTTGTCACAAAGCTTATATTTCAAAGTTGTTATTTTAATAGCAATTAAAACAACGTTCTTGTTTGTTTAAGGTCAGAAGGTCAGAAAAAGGTGAACGAAAAATTATTGACGCTTCAAAGGAAATCTGTGAAACAAAATACCGGAATTGACATGGTAATCGCTAATTGAGCACCATTTGAAAATAGCGACATCAAACGTATTGTTATACTAAGTGTAAATTTACATGAAATATTAAACAAACAACTTGAGGTCAATGAATGGAGTATACAACAGGTAAATATAGTACAGGTCATATCAGGTTATATCTTGACCATTCTATGGTGACTGGCCACGGTACATCGCCCGGTGGTCATTATAGCTTTATAAAGGTTCTTTTACTTAAGAAAGGGTCTTTGTTTTTGTTTTTTTGTTTTTTTGTTGTTTTTTTTGTTTGTTTTTTTTTTTGTTTGTTTTTTTGGCGTAGGTGACTTTCTCACTTTGACTTGCTTAGACATGCTAACGCATGGCAAACCCGGATGAGTATCAAAGCGGCTTGCATGGGTAGAAATTACTTAGGTATCACTATACTCATCTAAATCAGAAACGCGCCACTTTACCAACTACATATACTCTCTGTGGCCAAAAGCCTGCTAGCGCTGTAGACTACGTTTTCCACAAGTATAGTAAAAACAGCAGCATTCCGGACCACCTTGGCAATGATTTCTCGTCTATTTCTACCAATAATGTCCTACGAATGTATGTGTAGATTGAAAGTTTTTAATTTACCTTAAAAATATTAAAACATCTTTGGGCTGTACGGAGCATAGCTTATAGTTTTACTTAATTTTTTTCTCTCTTTTTCTTTAATGGGTTAAAAACTGCATGTATTTTACAAAGACATTTAATTGCTTTTCAATGATCTATTAGCACAATAAGCGACTCAAAAATTGGCAAACTTTGTTTTGTGGTTATATACAAGGTGCGTTTTGAGGATTTGCAAAAGTGGTTTCATTATTACTGACCGACCGGCCGCAACAGTTCAGGTGGTAGAGCGTCGGCTTGCGGATCGGGAGGTCGTGGCTTCAAATCCCAGCCGGTTCAAACCAAAGTCTTTAAAGTTGGTAGAAATGGCTTCCCTCCTTACGCTCGGGGCTAAGAGGACATTTGTGCCTGACTCGTCGGTGGCAGTATAATAGACCGGCCGGGTTCAGTCCCTGGGCACCTCCTAAGTGCCCCTGTGCTATAATGATAGAAATGTCGCTGCACAGTATCGGCAAAAATGCCGGCAAAATCCCACCCCATCCCATTATTACCGATGCAAGATGGCAGTGTGTAAACGGCGTAAATTATTATAATTGCCGGAAAATATATAATAGTTTGTTAATCTTTATTTATACTGGTTTTTAAGTAACTGATCAAAAAATGTATATTGGTAATGACTTTGGGGTCAATATACGTCACAGTGACAAACACAGTTCATGCCGCATATTTGTGTAAGATGTTTTGTTTAATTAAATTATAATTAGAGAGTAGTGCAACAAAATAACAGTTTTTCTTGCTGAACATTTGTGCAAATGGAGATATTTTCTGGGATAGCTATACATGTTCTCGCAAGAAATCATATAATCGTTGTGTAATGACATATTTCTAAAAAAAAAGTACGTTCATAGTATGCTCACATTTGTAAATGTTTATTTTAGAAAAAATGCATAAGTACTCTTGTTTATCAAAGATTGCATTCTTTATTTTTTTTAAAGAATAACAGCCAATGCTGTTTTTTTCATGTATACCTGTGATTGTATATGGATTGTGATTGCCCCTTTTGTGTTGCGTATTGATGACATCGTAAGGATAAAGCATGTTTTTAATTAATCAACACATGCGATTTATGTTAAAAATTTACATGTATAAGTTCTTGATGGTTCCCATTTTCGGTCAGGGTCTATACAAATTTCATTCTTCTTTTCCGCTGGAAACCAACATGCTGTCGATGCTGTCGTTGTTGTTATTGTTATTATAATAAACTTACACTATCTTGATGGCTTCCTGTTTTGATCGTGTTCGTTCACATAACTATTCTTCTTCATTTAAGTGAGGGACCAGCATGATTGTTTACCACAAGGCTTCCTGATGAAGGCATCTAATTAGATGTCAACTCGGCGATTGGCAAAAAAGTCACCTTCCTAGATAAGGTTATATTGGAACGTGCGGCAGCCATGATGGCGCGCATTAAGACTTGTCTTGCCACATTTGAGCATCATAAAGCGGTAATCAGGCATCCTGATACTTACGCAGAAAAAAATAAACCCCACGAGATGCTGTCAGCTCTGAAATAAAGTCTATAATTAGGTTAAATTGAATGACTCTACGGTGGAATCAATATTAAGCAACTTGATGCGTCTTTTAATTGTGTTCTCTTAAAATAGTTATGTTTTGTTGAAATGTTGTTGATATACATGTATTTCTAAAGCGGTTTACCTGACTGGAAAGGTATTTAATCTAAGGTCAAATGTTGTTCCAAAAACATTCTGTTCTTATAATGGTATCATATCAATCACATTTTAAAGGTGGTATCCGACAGTTTAGACCAAAGATATTTTGATTATTCATCTTAGTAAACCATTGTTCAGATCTCGTTGACAGGTCTCGTAAAATGCTGTTTAGTGATGTCCTACACCCGTCAGAAAAGTGAACCATAACGCCACAATCGTCATTACAAACGTGTATTTCCTATCTAAGCCACGCTGCACAGTATTGTTAAACCAAGAAAACCACGTGACTACTAATGTTTTTCGTTCATCGACGTCATCCGCTGTGGCGTGGATGTCTATTTTTAGCAGGAATACAAATCGTTCTTATTTACTGATATTGTTACATATGTAAGATGTAGGCAAACTGTCGGATACCACTTCAACTTTATAACTTTAATGTCGCGAAATGTCAAGAAATAGCAATAATTTAATGTTGCAAGGAATAAGACGCTGATGACTATATAATAAAATTGATGAAATTGAGATACAATATACAAATATATATTTTAAAATTATATATATTGTTTCAGATTTTCTCAGTTTTTCTTCCACCATTCGCTGACTACTGTGACATTAAAAGTGATTAATTAATACAGTTGTAATAAAATAGCATTGTTTTTAAACAAGAGAATGCATTTTGAACGAATGTATCACATTCAAGATAATTGGAGAACGAACAGTCGACAGGCCTGCTTTGGCAATTTAAAATGATGAAATTTGATGTCTATTAAGGCTGCTCTGAGCATGGAGGCAATGTATAGTTTATTAACGCATCCAACTATATAACACTAAAAACACGCCTTCTTTTGTGTGCCAACGCACCCCACCCCAGAAAAACACCATGTTCAACACGATGTTTATCAACCATAACTCATTTTTGTGTATACTTTCGTTTTGTATAAAATGTGACTCGGAGGACATTGTAGGTAAAGCTGCGGCAAAAGAAGCTGGAGGTCGCAGGTTCAATCAAAAGCCATGCATAAAAAAGATATGAAAATGTTTCTGGCATCGTTTGCCCGATTAGCGTCAACCAGACAGGTGTTGATTCGTGACAGGTGTATGTCGTTTCAATATACTTTGACATGATGTGGCACTATGTTAATTGTTCACGACATGCTATCACTATAAATACGGCACTAAATCGTTCCCAATATCTCTCTATCTCCCTATGTCTGAACATAGCCGGCTGGGTAACAAACCTAACACAAACAAAATAGAACCGACGCAAATCAAAGCAAATTACGTAACCAAAAAATCGCGGATTTTCGGCTAAATTACAACCAGATTGTCGTGCCGTGATGTAAATTTGGATGTGTCAATTACATTCTGTCGACAGTTATTTGTATTTTTGACACCCAATCACCGCCTAATTGAAGGGCTGTGTATCAATATAAGTAGTGAGAGCAGCGCGGGGACTCTCTAATGACGCCGGTAACTGGCACATACTAGCAGTTTACGTGGGTTCCAATAGGGCTCATTTCAACGGATAATGACACTTAATTTGGGGGCTGAGGTTGGCTGATGTTGGCATATTTGTTGTTTTCAATCTGCAGGAACAACTGGTGTCTCTAAAAGACGACCTAGTGGCAGTTTTCTGCTTCATTCGTTTGGCTGTGTTGTTCATTTAAGCGCTGTACGGTGTTTTTTTTCCTTTTGTTGTTGTTTGTTACTTTTTTATAGTTTAAGTCATTTTCAAACGTGTTCTAGTTACGTTCTTAATTATAACCTTTAAAGAAGAAATCCTGAGCCTTAAAGGGCAGGAGGTCGCGGGTTCGATCGCTGGTTGACGCTTGCTTGTATTTTCAATAAAGCAAATAAATCATAAACATAAACTAGAAATTAAAAAATACCACTAAATCATAAAGGTTATAAATGTTTGGTTCGTTTTGAAAGCGGAAAATGAATCCAGAATAATAGTCATTCCATAATATTTGTAAACGTTTTATGATGATTAAAACCATATTAATATTGCAGACACACTGTTTTACCTTTTCCAAAACATGTTAAAATGGTGTGACACCTCTTCCCTCTGTTCTACATATCTTTGATTAATTGGTGACAGATCCTTAGTTTAGTCTAAGTAACCATCACCAAATTGTGTTAGATACACTGCCAGACTCCTTAATCTAGACCGAATTTTTACCAACGTACCAAAGTGCAATAAACTATAATTCCACAAAATATATTACGCGTGACGAACTGAGGAAACCTAAAAGCATTTGTAACAGTTGTGTGATTTATACTATTACACCGGTTCCTTAGATTAGACGTCACTTAGTTGTTACGTGGGGCTGTCCGATCGTGGAAGAAAAGTGTCTGGATGCTATCAAAGCTATTAAATCATGAGAGAAGAGGGCAGAACTCCGTAAGAAATCATGTTTACATCAGTAATCTAGCAAGAAGACTGTTGAAAGAATGGACTTCCACCATGCCTGGTTATCTTAATTTAATCCGTCACCAAGGGTAAGTAAACGATCTCATTAACGGATGAACCTTGCGAACATTGACCCCCTACCGGAAACAAGACTGTACGAATAAAAAACGAATGAGATTAAGGATAACTATCCTTTGTTTGTATCATAGTAGGCCTACCGGATCATCATCCACCACCATCATCATCATCATCATCATCATCATCATAATAATAACCGCAATCATCATCTCATCATCAGCAGCAGAATCAGCACCAACAGCAATACAACAACCATACAACAAATTCCGTGTCATTAAATCGCATTTTGTAATGTAAACATATAATAGAAAATGAAAGAGCCAAAAATTGTTATTTATACCCACATTTCTTGTATTTTTACACATGATTACACAACCATCAGGAATTCGATTAAGCGAGGCAAATAAGGAGTAGATAATTAGTTTGTACCGCCATTGACCCAGTGGGTTCAAACTCCATGATTTTTCCTCGAAATTCCTCATTTCAAGATGCTGTGCTTAGTTATCATCCCGACTAACACCAATTGTTGACTGTCTGGCTCTGAAACTGTTTGTAAAATTGGATGCAAATATTTAAACAGTACATTGACAAATTAGTTTTTCCCGCCTTTCAGGGAAATGTCTTCATCCGTCATCGCAGCCGGACCAGTCAGGTTTGGCACTTTGTCTCCGCAACAAAAAATAGTTCCGCAATCAGTGGATCTCTCATCTGCAACAACCTGTCGTCTCTGTAGCTTTGTTAGACTTGTTAGAGGCTACCATACGTCAATCTAGCACGAGAGAGATCAATAACTAGGGCTTCTAATTTATTCAGACGGCAATTATTTTCCGCCAGTAATGGCATCTTGTTAAATAACATGTTACTAAACTTGTATATGAGGTTCGTAAGTTCACGGGACGAAACGGTGGTCTCATTATCGCGTTATTTAGCGAGAGTTACATGTCAGGCATTGGAACATCGTCACACATGCTAGATGAGAAGTCTATATATGTGTTGATTTATCTTTTATATTTACGTTACCAAGATCATTTATTGCCGCACGACGCTTCATAAAACACAAACATTATTCAAGATGTGCATGTTGTTTTTATCATTTTGTTTTAAAATTTGATTTCATATTCCAACAAATTCGATAGAACATGATTTAATGAAAACGCTCCAGTTTCAAAGAATAGTAAAAAAAAACATACAGGAAATAAGACACTTCTTCTGTTACATATTAAGCTAAGTGTAAAATAAATACACTTTTAGTCCTATGACGTTGGCGTTTCAATGCATACTGAGTAAATCTCAATATTGCTAGAAGAAAAAAATCATAGCCTAAAAAATATAACACCAAATAGGTAACTATGTTCCGTCTAAATTGATTCATAATTGTCTTTCAGTTTCTGAAATTAAAATATTTTCTCTCATAAAACCATTATTGTGTTCTCGTTACATGGTATAGATCCATCAATAAATCGCACATTGTATATACATGCAACCCATAAAACAAAGTTTACCCAAACAGGTTTAGTTAATCTTTTTCATAGATTATTAAAACGCAGTTAAGACATCCTTTGTTAAATTCGCCATTTGATATTAACAGGTTTATTTTTATGTCGCACAAACATATTGTACAAGCTAGTTATTTACATTTTTATTGGAATCATCAATGCAAAAACTGTCTAATTCAAAAACTATAATTCTAATATACCAGCGAAGTTAAAATTCTCATCAAACTACATTTGTAACTACAATCTAAAGCGTTCAGCACGCCAATTTAGTGGGACAGCAATAGCAGAAAGGGGCGAGGCAGTCATCACCGAAGAGTCCTAGTTTCTGCTATTGTACTATACCTGCGGAAAAAAAAAACTTAGTTCGCAGTGTAAGCAGAAATCTTTTGCAGCAGAGTGAGTATAGCTCGTTCAGTGGATGCGTTTCTTATTAAGAACAGTATGCAAAAGGTAATTTCTATAAATGAGGATCGATGTGATTTTCACCGGGCTTGTTTGGAATCAATATTTCTAAGCAAAGTGATGTAAGGCAACTAAGCATGAAAAATAATAAACAATGAACAATTATTTTTATTGATAATTTGACAATTATCTCTTGAATTTCGGTCATTACCCACGAATTTTCCTGTTGTGACTGAAATCACGAGTAATTTAGATGACGCTTTCAAGCAGGTCAACCGCCATTTTTGTTACAAGCAAAATATACCTATTTACTAATTATTTTCTGTCAAAATTCTGACATATTGAAGAATTTTAATGTTGTTTTTTTTTAAGATTCTTTTAGGCGCAACATTGATGTTGGTGTCGCCGTTTAAAGTGTTATAAAGAAACAACAGTTCTCATTGCACTAGATTGAGAAATAAATCGGACGGCAGGAGAGCCCAGAATGTAACATACACAACAGCATGCGATATCGTGGTTTATAACCCTGTCTTATGCTAATATATCAACAAAAAATGTGTAAACATGACAATTTATCAAACTTATTAATGACATTAATATCCATTATGCCGGTTTCAGTCCACTAAATGCCTTAATTGCGTATTCATAACTTCACGAATTTTTCATGCTGGTACCTGGTTATTATATGGGGGCCCTTCTTTAATAAGCGGCAACCAGCCGGGCTAAAGCTAAATGTCTGACAGGAGGTTGCCATAGATCAAAAGACCAGATGATGATGACCCCTAGACCAATGACAATAAACCCCAATTTACACCCTTTTGGGCCATTTCCGTTTATAGCCTTGATATAACTAGGGGTGGGCGGGTGGTGAGACCTTTGATGGTGTTTAATTTCCATCGGGAGACGATGGGCTCGCCTTCTGAACGCGCTAATTTTGACACTAACTTGAATCGAATACGATGACGAGGTTATTGTTCTCTTACGCGAATGCGGCGACAATAATTTTTATTATCATATGGCATTTAATTATTGACCCCTTAGTTTATAATTCATAATATTGTTATTTTGCCTCTTGTCTCCCACATAATATTTGTAATTTTTTTTTAAAACCATTTGGGTTTAAAACTTAAAACGGCTTGCGGACCTAGATCAACATCTCTGCATTATTTCCGGCCTTTTTTAATTATGAGGGGACATTACTTTAACTGCTCAATCGGCATTGTGTCTCTCCCTTGTTGATAGGTATTTGCTACATATACCGGTTATTACTGTAGACATTTTACGACTTGGGATTTGAAAAACTATTACTACGGCATGCATCATTAGAGACGGATCCAGAAATTTTAGTGGGAGGTGGGTATGCATCAAGCTCCATTCAAATTTATCGCAGTAAATACTAAATACTAGATATATAAGCCTATACACAATAAGGGAGCCTAACTTCGACCTAAGCAGTCAGCAGACCAAATTTACTTTATAAGCTTAGTATTTTAAGCTTACATGTATGTTTTTTCACAACTCTGCTCTTTTACCTGGTTGGTGAGGCGGGGGGATGCACCCGCCCCCACCCACCCCTGGATCCATCCCCGTGCATCTTATATATTGTGAAATAATATAATGTTATATTATAATGTGTATCTAACAAGAATTCTGATGAAAAGAAGCAAAGCAAACACTAATTAATTGTCATATCAAAGGAGTATTGTTTACTTGTTTCTTTTAATACAACAATAGAGAAACACGTTTAAACAAATGTATTTATTGTTATAAGAACTGCCTGATCCATTAATGCCTCTTTGTCATATATATTTACTCATAAGGCGAATGCCAAGAATTTTACGGTGATAACATATTTTTGCCCTTTTATTAGGTTTTTACTTCAATACTACATCAATAAGCATGGAACTATCATTTGAAAATTACACATGCGCTGTGCGACTTGCTTTATAACCAAATACCAAACATCAAGTAAAAGTATTTATCACAAGATTCCCCTTGTTTTCCGTTCAGTGAACCCATTACATAGTTTGTTATAATAAGCAATTGTAATACAGCTTTCCTATTGATGACGTCATCGACGTCATAATAATGCAGATCATCTTATGCCACTCGTTCACCAAGTATTAATAAAACTTCATAAAATCCTATTTTGCGACAAAAACCATGTTAAAAAGGGGTCGCCCGTGGCGTAGCGGTAGAGTCGCCGACTTGTAACTCCTCTGACTGCATAGCCTCTCACTGCTTAGGTTCGAGTCCCGTTCGGGGCGGAGGACTAAATGTGGGAAAGTATTCCAGCTGACTTGCAGTGCGCCGGTGGTTCTACCCAGAAATTTGTCTTCGGGGGTCTTCCTCCACCAAAATAGCTGGACATCGCTATAATGATCATAATTTTTACTGCGAAGTATTTAAAGAAATGTGATAAAAAGAATCTGACACCCGTTGCCATTTAGTACAAACATTAATAAACTCACCCAGGAAAAAATGATAGTAAGCTCGCCATACAATGTAGGCTCGCTTACTATCACTTTTCCTGCAATCGTTCAATAAATGCTTTTATTAAATGACAACTCATGTGAGATCCTCTTTGTATGTTTGACATTGGCCTAAGAGCCAAATGGTATAGTTATTATAAATCCCGAAGCTTACAGCAAATGTTGGACTATTTTTCGCCCTGCAGTCTCTGTGTTTGGTGTTAATGTCGAAGCAAGTGTAAACCGGTTAACCGTATTGTCATTCTCAAGTTTGTTATTCAATTGTTACATATTGTATGTGTTATATACTGTACTTTTTAACATTCTTTTTCCCCATCATTTTAAGTCTATATGTGCCACGTGTCTATAATTATTTAAAACACTAGCAACCTACTTACTTCGTTATTGGTCCAAAGATCGAATTCATTTATGTTTAACCAATAAAGATCTATAATTTACATGTATCCTGCACTACTTACCTTATCAGTTAGTGTTACGTATATCCATAAATATCTTAGCAAACTATTAATAGTATATTTTTCATATTTTTTCCAATGGCAACGTTTTATTAAATACATGTTAATATGTGCTGAAGCATGTTTCAGTTATTCTCCTTTTCTGCAATGGGACGCCAATGGCCGAGCGATTCAAGTCGCCGATATGTAACTCCTCAGCCTCTTACTGCGTATGTTTGATTCCCAGTCGGGACGAGAACGTTCATATCGGAAGGTCTTGCCAGCTCAAGTGCGGTGCGCCTGTTGTTTCTACCCTGACATATGGCTGGGGTTTTCCTTATACCAGTAATTACCTGATTCCTGAACATTCGAAAAAAGACCGTAGCTGTGCCCGTGCAATGTATTAAACAAAACAACAACAAACAATAACTTCGTACGTAACCTGTGTTTCCTGTTAACATCTAAGCACTCATTTTGAAGTTTACTTAAATAATCAATGCAACATGGTGATGATTTATTTTGTCTATCATTTATTCAACATCTATATATATAACAAAATACAATGTAGCATGTTTAAGTTAACATCCATCGCAAGTAACTACTTTGGTTATTGCTTGGATTATTTTCTACAAACCACTGTTTCTATTCCAATATCTAAGCGACCGCACTATCCTGTTCACTTTTTTGTCACCGGTCCAAAATCCAACTCTGTTTGGAGATCATTAATCAAAATACTCCGGACGTATTGCTGGAAGGCACCAAGAAGACGATTGTATGACAAATGGTCATACACTTGGAGACTAATGATCATTTTCTTGCCAAATTGATACGCCCCTGAACGGATTATTGTTCCATGTACGATGCTTGTACGGTTTCAGAAAGAAATCCCGCCATGTACGGCCGTGTGATTAATTTTTTTAAGTATACACGTCAGGGCTCATCCGTAGTGCGTTCGGAAGACCTTGGACTTTTTCTGTCTAAACAAACTCGGACGTATGGAGACGCTTCACAATGTTCGAAAGAATAAGCGCACAGCAGAAAATAAAAATAATCGTTTTTTTTATTGAAATTCACTGATGCAGTCATACATATTCTAAACCAAACTGTGGCAGAAGGTATTTAACGAATGAACATGTGATGGAAGACAACGTTTACGAATTAAATTGAATAAGTCGAACTCAAGAATACAAATCGCAACACCATGTTACTTCCTAATTTGTCAGATTTTATTCAAGCCATAATATCCACGAAGATAAAACACTTTAGTGAATTTACACAAAATAAGCCAAAACAAGAACGATAAGGTGGAAAATAGTGCCCAAAGCTATAGTGATTAACACCCCATTAGACAGTTATTCAAATAAACTGATAAGCGCATGTTGGACCAAGGGGCGGATTCGGAATTGTTTAAAAACAAATTGGGTTTGTGTGTGTGTGTGTGTGTATATTTGTGTGTGTGTGTGTTTGTGTGTGTGTGTGTGTGTGTGTGTGTGTGTGTGTGTGTGTGTGTGTGTGTGTGTGTGTGTGTGTGTGTGTGTGTGTGTGTGTGTGTGTGTGTGTGTGTGTGTGTGTGTGTGTGATATGAATCAAGATCCATTCAACTTTATCGCAGTAAATATTGGATATACATACACGGTTAGGGACCCTAACCTCGACCTAAGCAGTCAACAGACAAAATTTAAAAGACTAGTTTAGTTGGGGGTTGGGGATGCATCCCCCCACCCCCTGGATCTATTCCTTTTTGGAACTCTTCAAATTCATAATATACGTAATGCTGTAATTGAATAATGAAACGACATAAAACAAGCATATATATATGTACAAAGACTCTGTCAAAACATCTCTGGTTGCCGTACAAGAGGTCCTGGGATCAAATCCTGCCAAATACGAGATTTTTTATTTGGGTTTTATTACAAATTGTATTTTTCTTTCCTTTTTATGTCTACAGCCCCTTGTATTGTAACAAGAGATTTTCTACTATTAATTTTAAACCTCAGACCATTCTAGCTGATTTGGATAAAGTAAAACAGCATGCTTGCCAGCAGTTTTAAGCGTTTTTAAAAGATGCTAGGATTCTCGACTACAAGTATTGGTGATGGTAACTGCACGAGGAAAGGAGAATCTGTCTGCATTCATCAATGTTGCATATTGCAGAGGACACGGTTCTATGTATTTATTGCAGAGCGGTGCATCGGCATTACGCTCAGGTGGAATTTTATCAGGGCTAAATGATTACTACAAATGGCAAAATCAAAATGTTATATTTTTTACATTACACAAAAACAACAACAAAAACACAACAAAACAACAAAGCACCTCCACACAAAAACAACACAAAAACAACAACAACAACAAAAACAGCAAACAAAAACAAGAGCTGTCACAAAACAGCCCGCTCGACTATGCAAGTACATGTAAATGGTAGTATGATTGAGTATGATCGATACTATCATGTAAGCTTGGTTGTATCTGCATGCACAACCACAACTTTTATATGATCATATATGCACCGACATTTCCTAAGTCGAGCCAAGGCAATTGTTCTCATAACGAACTATAAATCAATTGATATGGGGTCATAAGACCTGAGTTAGTACTATTAAATTTGGTTATATCAGTAAGTATGATGTCAAGGAAGAAAAATGCTAAGTTTTTTTTTCAATATGTGCACTGGTTATTGGTGCCGCTCCTGAGGGCGGTGCCTCTTATGGAATGCATTTTTACATGGTAAAAATAGTATAGCAGTCAATAAACAGGAAGTCGTAGGTGTTCTGTGAGGACCTTTTCAGATACAAGAACGAGTATTCTGTTTTTTAACAGTTTAACTTGTAAAAGAAAATGTAACTTGCAGTTATAAGATGTAGCAAGCATTAATAGGAATTCGCAGCCGCTTGGCGAGGTCTTGTCTAACTAAAGTAACCAAGTATTTCGATGTTAACAATGCAGCTTATAATTACAGATGTAGAAGACAACAAGGAAGAAAGTCAAGCCGCAAAGCCAAGTATAGTTCCCATCAGAGTTACGGTTCGTTATTCTCAAATATTTATGAAATGAATCGACAGAGTGTTTAGTCCCCACGAAAGCCATCTGCTCGTTTAAAGCGCATGCTCCCTACGGCGCCGTGAATATCTCACATACGTCATCTTTCTTGTTAAGGTATAGGCTTGACAGTACCTGCACATAAATACTCGCACATGGTGTAACTGGAATAGCTGTCCTTGTTCATTGAAAAGTCGAGATAAATAAATACGCTCTCCAGGCACACACACACATGAATAAATAAATAAATAAATAGAAAAATAAATAATTAAATAAATAAATAAATAAATAGAAATAATGAATAAAAAAGACAACAACAAATACACACAAAAACAGCATTCAATACAAAATTACATTTTAAGAGCTACTGATTTAGAATGATCTCTTGAATCCAAGTGTTGTCATATTACTAAAATGGTTGCTGAAACACTTCACCCATAAAACCTAAAACCCTTTATGTTAAACGAGAACAAGAAACCGTTTTAGCGAATTCAAATTAAGAAGATATGTTGCTGCCTCTGATCACTTTATAGTACATGTCCAGTCAATGTCTCTTTGATTCCCTCGATGGAAGTTTCCCTCTAGACAGGGGATTTTCAGAAATGACATCTTGAACTGGCCATATTGGACGGATTTGCGGCCAAATCGAGATAAATGGTTTCTATGAGAAACGAAAACGTGCCTGGAATACTAAAACTGTATAAACTGTATAAATGTGCGACGCGGGAAGATCTCCGCGCGAAGCAAGTGTACTGAGTAGATTGATTAGCGACATCAAATCCAGGAGGCTTTACTGGATGGCATCCGGAAAATCGAGATAGGGCTTCGGTTGTTCAGCCGGGGTTTAGGATTGTATGATAGCAGCAGATTGGAAGCTGTTACTGCAGTATGAATACACAGACGAGGGTCAATCCTTAAGTAAACAAAAAATGGATTTCTTAAGGTTTAAATGAAGCTTCCGAGTGGAAAGTTTGAAGTCAGGTTTCAAATGAGTGGATGATGAATTTGTTTTGTTTCCATGAGGGTTGTGAGTTGAGAGTTGCGACATTAGTTTTTTTTCTTTGTTGGGTTGCTAATCTTTCAGCTTATGAACAGCTGTTCTATCATTTACGTGTAAGCTCTAATTTACATCGCTTTTAAGGATGTACATATTGGTAAAATGGCTATTTTTTTAAATTACAAATATAATAATTTTAGACAGCAACCAGCTTTTAAATGCACCTGTTCTTTGATACAGGTATTTATACCATAGGTAATTTCAATTATATTTCTAGACCTTTTTCTGTTTGGTACATTTTATTTTGACTTATATTTTAATTTATTTGAAAGATGCTGATATCATATTTTTAAAGGATATAGTATTTGACACAAATGAATGATATAACGGACATTCAATAGCAGTTGCAGCGGCGTTAACATCAGTAACGTCTTAAGAGAGCTCTGAAACAATAACAGATGAACAAACTCATAAAACATGGCAAAAATGCAAATACAAAAATAAACTCGTTAAAATGAACTTTTGTCATAAAACCATCAGCAAATTCTTCCTTTTGTTACAGTTTGACACGTTTTTCTAGCTTGCCTTTCTTTTAAATTCTAGAAAACCTCTCGTTTCAATATAAACAACGATCTCATTACAGGTCTTGTTAGGAAACGCGTGTCCTGATCGGTGGTTAATAATATTGGCACTCGACTTTGCCCCTGGATACATTAGAAAAAAGCCAATTACATCTGAGTACTTCGTTTATTCTACCCACCGATCAACATGAAATGCCATTAAAATGAAAGTGAAAGCAGTCGCCATTAATACCGTGTCACGCGCATGATCGCGTCAATTCAGCGCGTGCGCGAAACAGCATCCGGTCTGAATATTTAAATGGAAGGCGAGCTGTTAAAAAGTCAATCGTAAATAAAATGATAAAATGGCGAAATTGTAGCCTTTTAAAAGTAGTGGCACTTGATTCGTTCTCAGCGTCACGCTCCGATGGTGATGTCGATTGAGATTAAAATGTCATTTCAGAGGAAGTTATAAAGATTGATTAACTGTCCAATTTATTGATTTCAATGTTACTTTATATATGGAATTATTGGTCTTGCAATAAATGGTGTGTTGTAAAATAGCACTTAATTATGCTCCATCCGTTTTAAAGGTAGCATTTGACAATTTAAACATTTTTTCTCAAACATCCAAAAAAATATTGTCATCTAAA
This sequence comes from Sinonovacula constricta, assembly GCA_007844125.1. Lineage (NCBI taxonomy): Eukaryota > Metazoa > Mollusca > Bivalvia > Cardiida > Solecurtidae > Sinonovacula > Sinonovacula constricta. The sequence goes on along the minus strand of CM017560.1, from coordinate 35,610,470 downwards.
AGGTGCCGCGAAATGCAGAAATAGCTAAAGTCTTTCATCTTTGGGAAAAGTGAACTATATTAAGTGAACCATTTCTAACTGAGCCACCCTGCACAGTAAGTTTTTTAACATAGAAAATCACGTGCTTGCTTTCTTTTTAGATCGCGTTTTATAATAATTCGGGTATTCCGCTCTGACGTCCAAATAAACTTTTAGCAAAAAAAACCTCACAACAACAACAATATAAACAAAACAAACATCGTGATAATTTATAGATTTGGAAAAAATGAGCATAGAGCGTATATTTTCCACGATGTATATTGTCTAAAACTTGAGGATTATATTGACTTAAGTTTGATTTTAATGTAAAATAATGTCCAAAAGTCAGCAAAACAGGTGAAAAGAATTTTTTAAATGTATTTGATAGGCAAACTATCGAACAAACCTGTAAGTTAGCCAGTGAAGCGCTATTTTGTGTAAAATTCTATAATTATTTTTTTCAACGTATTAACCTTTAAAATGCCTAATATTCAACCCTTTGACTATGTGACTTGACATTTTAGTTGCACATCTTTAAATGGCACTTTGTACAGTGGTGCACATCTTTAAATGGTTCTTTGTACAGTAGTGCACAACTCTAAATGGTTCATTGTACAGTAGTGCACATCTTTAAATGGCACTTTGTACAGTGGTGCACATCTTTAAATGGTTCTTTGTACTGTAGTGCACATCTCTAAATGGTTCATTGTACAGTAGAGCACATCTTTAAATGGCACTTTGTACAGTGGTGCACATCTTTAAATGGTTTTTTGTACAGTAGTGCACATCTTTAAATGGTTCATTGTACAGTGGTGCACATCTAAAAATGGTTCTTTTTACAGTGGTGCATATCTTTAAAGGTACCTTTTACAGTGGTGCACATCTTTAAACGGTACTTTTTACCGGGGTGCACATCTTTAAATGGTACTTTTTACAGGGGTGCACATCTTTAAATTGTACTTTTTACAGTGATGCACATTTCTAAATGGTTCTTTGTACAGGGGTGCACATCTTTAAATGGTTCTTTGTACAGTTGTGCACATCTTTAAATTGTACATTTTACAGTGGTGCACATCTTTAATTGGTACTTTTTACTGTGGTGTACATCTTTAAACGGTACTTTTTACAGTGGTGCACATTTCTAAATGGTTCTTTGTACTGTGGTGCACATCTTTAAACGTTACTTTTTACAGGGGTGCACATCTTTAAATGGTACTTTTTACAGGGGTGCACATCTCTAAATGGTTCTTTGTACAGTGGTGCACATCTTTAAATGGTCCTTTTTACAGTGGTGCACATCTTTAAATTGTACTTTTTACAGTGGTACACATCTCTAAATGGTTCTTTGTACAGGGGTGCACATCTTTAAATGGTTCGTTGTACAGGGGTGCACATCTTTAAATTGTACTTTTTACAGTGGTGCACATCTTTAAACGGTACTTTTTACAGTGGTGGAATTTCTAAATGGTTCTTTGTACAGGGATGCACATCTTTAAATGGTTCTTTGTACAGTTGTGCACATCTTTAAATTGTACTTTTTACAGTGGTGCTTACTTTAAACGGTATTTTTTACAGGGGTGCACATATTTAAATGGTTCTTTGTACAGTGGTGCACATCTCTAAATGGTTCTTTGTACAGTGGTGCACACCTTTAAATGGAACTTTGTATAGTGGTGCACACCTTTAAACAGTACTTTTTACAGGGGTGCACATCTTTAAATGGTACTTTTACAGGGGTGCACATCTTTAAATGGTTCTTTGTACAGTGTAGCATATCTTTAAATGGAACTTTGTACAGTGGTGCACATGTCTAAATGGTTCTTTGTACAGGGGTGCACATCTCTAAATGGTTCTTTGTACAGGGGTACACATCTTTAAATGGAACTTGTACAGTGGTGCACACCTTTAAATTGTACCTTTTTTCTTTACAGTGGTTCACATCTTTAAATGGTTCTTTGTACAGTGGTGCACATCAATAAATGGTTTTTTGTACAGTGGTGCACATCTTTAAATGGTTCTTTGTACAGTGGTGCGCACCTTTAAATGGAACCTTTTTTTTACAGTGGTTCACATCTTTAAATGGTTCTTTGTACAGTGGTGCACATCTTTAAATGGTTCTTTGTACAGTGGTGCACACCTTTAAATGGAACTTTGTATAGTGGTGCATACCTTTAAATGGTACTCTTTTTTTACAGTGGTGCACATCTTTAAATGGTTCTTTGTACAGGGGTGCACATCTTTAAATGGTACTTTGTACAGTGGTACACATCTTTATTTTTGATTTTGTTACAAAACGAGTCATGTATTCTGAGCAAAAAAATATTGAAGCATGCAATTACAGAAAACAACACTAATGTAGCAGACAACGATAAAGATAAAGCAGAGCGGCAGGCAATAATATACCATAATATGACAATAACAAAAAAACAAAAACAACAACAACCGCATACACATCGGCATTGACCGTTACGTAAATATGCGTCCTAAAATAGCAAATTTTCAAAGCAAGTGTCCTTTCTCTTTTTTTCCGTACATACTTGTAATTTCTTATTTTATAACGTTACGGACAGAATCTACAGAGCGGAAGTAAACGTTTATAATATCATTAAGAAGCTACCACTTGGAACTCCTCGCCGATTTCAAGAATACTGCTGCAATGGTCCAAGAGTTACGATTGATGGGAGTGCCAATCCATTTACCCTGTCATAAATGTCATGTTACTACCCTATTTTACAACGTCTTAACCTAACCGGTCTTGACGTTAAAAGCGTAGCACCAACAATGCCTCATCGTGCATCTTCTCTAGTTTATATCCCAGATATGCAAATGGCTTCCGCAGAATGTCCAAGCATTGCGAATGTCTTATAATTGAAGCAAGACTAACATGCCCTTCTTAAAAGCCTTTTGCGCTTTTTGACAATGACATGGTTTAATGTCTGGCAGTTTTATGTCCTTTTGAAGGAAAAATGATCAAAAATATTGCAAGCCCATTGTATTTCCAGCCGAGCAAAGCGGTCATGTTTATTTCATGTGCAGTATTCGATTAGATGTCTTTTATTGCTCCCAGCATGCGTCGTGAGTTTCCTCTGTAAAGATTTGGCCTTCAAAATTACGGAGGGATCTTGATGTGTCTCGAGAGAACAGCAAAGGTTGGGAAGAACGGGTTTATACGCGGAAATCTTCTCGATTTTATGCCATGTTTACGTGTAGGATTACAAAATAAATATGGAAGTATCGGTGTATTATATTAGTACATAATGTTGATCCCAGGAAAGTTCAAGGTCATTGTTCAAAAAGACAGAAAAGTGGATTAAAAATCGATGATGTTTCTGTATTTAATGCAGATGTTGAAAAACCATGACAAGTTTGTTCATTTCCTGTACTGTTTTTGTGAAGGATACCAATATAAAAATGGACGTATTGTTGTATTATATTAGTAGATAAAGTTGATCCCATGAAAGGTCAAGGTCATGTCTTACATAAAAAAACAATTAGAAAGACAACAACAACAAGTGGAAGTTCGTCTAAATAATTCCTGATGTTTCTGTTTTAAATGCAAATGTTGAACTAAAATTGATGAACTATAGTCTTTATTTAATGTATTGCCAATGTGTAAGATAATACAGTATACATGTATATAGACGAATCGGTATATCATATATGTAATGGCCGCTCGAAAGTTCAATATCATTGTTCAAACTTGAGAAAAATAGATACAGACAAACAATAAAAAGTGAGAAGATAAATAAATAGATTCTGTGGTCTAATAATTCAAACTTTGAAGTAAAATTATAAAAGCGATAAAATACAGTTTGCACTTAAATAGGTCAGCCTGTTTTATAATTGCATGGTCGCCATGGTATTCAGAATGGCCGCGATATGCAACAAGATAGGGGTAGTTACACTTATTAACACTATTTTTCTGTACACATAGAACTTGCAGTACTGTTTGGTCTCTTTTTAATGATTGCATTTTATGTTTGCTCAAATCATTAGCCTTTTCACCGCAAAATGCTATAATTCTGGACACTTTCTGGATACAGACAGCTGATCAAAATACTGGTTTTGATTTGCTGAAAAAGATATAGTTGGTGTCTCTTTTTCTCCACTATAACGCCACATACGATCTGTGCGTTGTCCCGCTTTGGACTTCTTGATGCTGAAATGGCCTGAAAATATTTTAAGAAAAAAAAACACAACCTACTCTGTAATTTGTTACGATACTATTAGCCATTGACTTTTAAGGAGGCATCCGATAGTTCGCCTATATCTAATATATGTAACAATATCTGACCTCTGTTTGGGGGTATTTGTGCATAATTTCTGCGGAAACAATCATATGTTAGTCTAACCTTTGACGATTTTCAACTATGTCTTGAATTTAGGGCCGTGAATCTCGGTAATTAACACTTAAAATGTTCTATTCACAATCTGACTGCTAAATCTGAGATTATTGTGATTGCTTATCCCCTCACCGAGTGGATTCGAGTCCCGTTTTGGGCAAAGGACTTAACAGTATCCGACCTCTGTTGGGGGGCGGGGTTTGTTGGGTTGGGGGGGGTATTTGAACAAAATTTCTGCAGAAAACATCATACTTTAGTCTAAGCTTTGGCAACAGTATCTCAATTTAAGGGTAGTAAAACTCGTTACTCAACAATTAAATGTTTATTCTTTTCAAATTCTTTTCATTCTTATCAATAAGAATGTTTGGGAATCCTGCGAAAACAGACATCGACGTCATAGTGTATGACTTGGATAAGCTAAAACGTAAGTAGTGACCTGATTAAAAACTAGCTAACCGTGCATCGTGGCTAAGATAGGAAATACCTGTTTGAAATGACGACTGTGACTTTACAGTTCCCTTTTCAGACATCTGTAGGACATCAATAATCAGCATTTTGCGAGAACTGTTCAGATAACAATGGTTTATTTTGATGTTCACTAAAAAATATATTTGGTCCATACAGTCGGATATCAGCTTTAAATTTTAGTCAAAGTTGAAGTTTATTTTCGGAAATTTCGCCATCAAATATGCGACAAAAATCATAATATCCCATTTCTGTCATAGAAAGGATTGGGAAAATTTATCGCGTAATCTATGAACGGATATCATTTATTATATCTTCTGTTGCGAATCGTCATAAAACGTCAAGATATGTTTCATATTTTATGGCGGGTAATAAAAAATCATTGATTATACACAATGATCCCTGGGTGATATTTTACACAAATATACGACGAGGTTACATTTATGTGTAGCATTATCATTATGTGACCATCGTGGTTTTTATTGATACGTTATCGGAACTGCGCGCAAAGGATTGTCTCTCATTTCTCGACGTAGTTTTTGCGTAAAGCTTTCAATGTATTCTTCATTTCTAACCTAAAGACGCTCTCACACTGGGCTCCGCGTGTTGATCGCGTGTGCATCGCGAGGAAAAACTGTCAAACGCGAAGTAAACGCGGTAACAAGTGGATGACACGTGAATGAAACGTGGAGGACTCGCGAATAACAAGTGGGCACACGCGCGAAAAAATTCACACGCGCTCGGAGCCAATTTTTATTTTTGAGCTGCACAAAAATTAGGAGCAACGGCCACCGCGTGTGGCACACGTGGTGTAAACGCGGTACAAACGCGGACCAAACGCGATAACACGTGGTACACTCGCGGATCACAAGTGGACGACAAGTGGTCACTCGCGGGCATACGCAAAATTTCTTTGTGTGATTGCGTGTGTAGCGCTTGTAATCCACTTGTGATCCGCGTGTCTACAGCGTTCCTAGCACGTGTGATAGCGTGTGCTCCGCGTGTAAAAGGCTTTCTCAGGGATTATGTCACCAGTCATCCGCGTGCCATTCGCGTGTTTTTGCGATTGAACCACGACTGATTCGCGTGTTGTCCACGTCCCAATCACGTGTGTACCACTAGTTATTTCAGCTATAAAAAGATCGCGTGTGGGCCAGTTTTCATCAGTTCTGATGTAGACGCTACATGGATCCGGCGCATCTGATTATGCTGTTGCATCAACATCAGAACCAGCTACTTCAGGTTCAGCAAGTCCTGAATGCCAGAAGAAGAGTGAGGAGAAGACGAAGAAGAGCCATATGGGTGCGCCAATGGATCATTCGCAGGCCACAGCTGGGGCTGTATGACAGGCTGATGGTGGAGCTGAGAAACGAGGATCCCCGTGCCTTCAAGAACTTTATGAGAATGCCTCCGGTGATGTATGATGAACTGGTGGAAAGGCTGACACCAGCACTGACGAAGGAGACAACCCGTTTGCGAGCTCCCTTGGACCCAGGCTTAAAGGTGGCCATCACCTTGAGGCACCTTGCATCAGGTTCGAAATACATGGAGATGCAGTATGGCTGGCGTGTTCCAAACAACACCATAAGTCTCATTGTTCGTGAAGTTTGTGATGCAATTGTGCATGTATATCGTGAGGAGATGCTGACACCTCCAGAAACTCCCCAACAGTGGCAACAAATTACAGACGATTGGCTGAACAGATGGAATTTCCCTCACGTGGTTGGAGCAATAGACGGCAAACACATAGCATGCAAGGCCCCTCCCAACTCTGGCTCTGAATTCTACAACTACAAGGGGTTTTTCAGCATTATTCTCTTGGCTGTGGTCACCAGTGATTACAAGTTCTTGTGGGTGGACGTGAGTGGCAAGGGGGCCTCATCAGACGCGCATATCTACAATGCCAGTGAGTTGAAAGAAGGCTTGCAGAACGGTGACATTCTTGGATTCCCTCAGCCTTCTCCCCTCCCAGGGGACACAGAAGATCTACCTTACTTCCTGGTGGGTGATGATGCATTTGCATTGAGAACCTATATGATGAAGCCCTTTGGGAACAGACAGCTATCAAGAAAACAAAGAATCTTCAACTACAGATTGTCAAGAGCAAGAAGAGTGGTTGAAAATGCCTTTGGCATTCTTGCCAACAGATTCCAGGTGTTACTAACAACAATGATGCACAAACCAGACACGGTTAGGCTCATTGTCAAGGCTTGTGTGGTCCTCCACAATCTGATGCGCACAAGGTATCCTGTCATGCAAAACGGACTTGTTGACATTGAACGCCCTGATGGAGCCCTGGTGCCTGGTGCATGGCGTCGAGGAAAGAATCTGGATGACACAAGACCTGAGAACCTACCAGGAACCAACAGAGACTACAAATTGGCCAAGGCTCAGAGGAATCTAATAATGGAATGGTGTTCATCCCCTGCTGGGAGTGTTGCATGGCAAGACAACATGCTCCTTGACTAGTTCTTGTGGACGTAACAGTGTGGACAAGTGATTGTGTTTAGGGAGCATTGTGACAGTATGTGTTTAGGGTTGGCTTTCGTTTCAATAAAACTACATGTATTATAAAATAAAATAAATGAAAAAATATTGCAATATACCAAAGTACATTTTAAATGAAAAAAATTTAAAGTAACCTTAGAACGTTTAGTCCTTAACTCACTTTTACTTCTTTTCATTTGAAATGTAAATTTATTTTATTGCAATATTTTCAACATTTTTTATTTTCAAAGTATTGTTGTTTTTCTGTCATTCAATAAACTGGTAAAAATAAAAATGAGAGAATATTGCAATAAAATAAAAGTACATTTCAAATGAAAAGACTAAAAGTAATTTTATTTTATTGCAATATTTTTAACTTTTTTATTTTCAAAGTATTGTTACAATTATTGTCATTCAATAAAATGTTTATAAATTAAAATGAGAGAATATTGCAATAAAATAAAAAAAACACATTTAAAAGAAAAAATAGGGTTCCGCGTAACCTGTGTGTCACCTGCTTAGCAGTTTGTATCAGTGTGACGGACAGACAGACAGACACACGCCGGAGAAGTGATCCCTATATGTCACCGACTGCTAAAGCAGGTGACACAAAATGAAAGTAAGTTTAGCACTTATAGTCCTCAACTAACTTTTATGTTTTTTAATTTGAAATGTTATTTTATTTTAATGCAATATTTAAAAAAAAAAATACTTTCAAAGAATTGTTACATTTCTTGTCAGTCAATAAAATGGTCACAAAATAAAAATGAGAGAATATTGTAATAACAAATATATTTGAAATGACATAGAATAAAAGTTGAATAAATACATAAAATATTTATTCAAATTTTATTTTAAGTTATTTGAAATAATCTATGATTTATTTTTGTTGCAATATTCTCCTATATATACTCCTACATATTCTTCATTTTATTATAATTTCACAAAGTACAATTTATTCACGAAAAACAATTAGTACCATTTAAACAATTTTATTGTACAAGTATCATGTGTATAACAAGTGAAATTCAAAAAGTCACTACTAGCAATCTTAACACAACAAAATACAACTGTCAGTGTAACATGTGAAATAAAACAAAGTCACTGCTAGCAATCACAACACAACAAAATACAACTGTCAGTGAAACCCTCAAGCATCCTCATCCTCGCTGAAACTGTCACGAGTTCCCCGAGTTCCCTGAGTAGCCACAGACTGAGCGTTACTCTCAACTGATGTTGGTCCCACGGCTGGTGGTGTCAGAATGGCAGAGTGAGTTGCTGGGGACACTCTCGAGAATGGTGGGGTGTTCATACTGGCTTGTGAAACACGGCCGAAGTTACTATGCTCCATGTTGAACGAGCAATCCTCACCTATGGCAGCACCCAGTGCTCTGGACATCGATTCTGAAGATGCTCTGGGTTGACGAGGAGTACTGAGGTTGGGTTGTTGAAGCTCTTGCTGCTGCCCAGGGTACTGCCGCTGCTGTTGGTATCCTCCCCCTTCTCCCCCTACACCATACTGCCAGGAACTGGGGGCATCATAGTTGGGCTGTGGCTGGAAGTACTGCTGATGCTGAGGGTACTGTTGAGGGTACTGATGGTACTGCCCAAAGGAGGCGGCTGGGTAAGCTGGAGGAGCCGAAGTGGAAGCTGTGGGTCTATCAGCAGAAGTCAACACAGATGATTCACTCGGTTGAGCCTTTATCTGTTTCAGTATATCCGATATGAGCTCTTTGACATTGTTGAAATCTTGAAGACTGCAACACCTGAGAGTCTGGGTGACATAGCTTATGAAGGGTTCACGCTGGCTCTTCTCCCTCTCCTTGTCCTCGAGCATTTTTTCCATCAGCTTTTCGAGGAGTGATTGGTTTGTCTGAAGATTTTTACGAAGTTCTGGCATCCAGCTCTCCTCATCCTCCCTCCTTCTCCTCTTCCTCTGCTGTGAACTAGAGTAGGCTGATCCGATCTCTGCCGCCCCCCTCTCAAGGTCTTCGAGCACATTGCCTGACTGTCTCTCTGTCTCAGCTGAGTCATCCAAGGATTGCAGAGGGGGTCTGGCTGTAGACGTGGAGGCAGACTCAGCGGCAGAACCAGCAGTGGAGCCAGCAGCAGCAGTACGTCGGATCTGCATGACAGTGTCAGCTTCCTCATCAGGCATGGCAGCTGAAATAAGGTAAACATTTGTTAAGTGTTTTGCATTTACATTTTTCTTAACAATATTAAACGACTGTTCTTAGGGACAATTGAATTTATGAATAATCACTACCCAAAATCGTAATAATAATTATGTTTTAAATTTTACAAGTAGATGTACAAGAATGTTTTTGAAAAATGGAAATGTTTGAAATAATTATCGACATAAGTACTGACCTTTGTAGAAGGAGATATTCTTTAGCACCCACTTGTCCCTGTCGGTGAGAGGCTTGCGCTCCTGGCCACTTGCAACCTTGATCAGCCTGACGTACCAGTCCTTCAAGTGCTTCCACCAGTGCCCGAGGTAGTCAGCCGAGATACCAATTTCTTCTGCTTTAGCTTCCCAGGCTTCTGTCTTTTTCTTGTAGTCACGTGAACTGCGCATCCACAAGTAGCTGCGGTCTCGCATCCACTCAACTAGATCCTGTTCTGTGTCAGGTGGCAACTTCCACTCTTTCTTGGGGCCTCTGGGCTTTCTCGACTTCTTGACCTTGCCCTTGGCATGACCATCATCCTCTTCCCGCTCCTGTACAGGCTCAATCTGCTCCTGCTCTCTCATCAGAACTTGGGGTGTGGTGTCATGTGACGCAGGTAAGTCAGGGTTCTCCAGTGGCGCAAGCTGTGGCTCAGCTGTGGCGACAGGCATGGTGGCAGTGCTCGTAGAAGGGCCACTCCTGATGACTGGAGTGCTTGCAACAGTTGTACAAACTGAAAAGAGAGAATAAATGTATTTTGAATAAATAGTAAGGAATGTTGAAAAACACACACATATCAAATGAACACTTCAGCATCAATAAAATTGGAATAAATAAATTTGAATACTTTCTGATTGCCACATTAAAGAATATTTAAATGAAATAAATTTTGAATACGTCACGTTATAAGGATTATTTCCAAATAAAAAAATTAAAAACATGTTGCATAAAGTGTACTTACCATCAGGAAAAAGGTCGTCCTCTTCTCCACTTCCATTGGCACCAGGGACACCAGCAGTGGCAGCAGCATGTACTAGAGATGTCACCTTTATGTTCATCTTCTTGGACTGCCTGTCCTTGCTGCCCTTGGGGATCTCGAGGGTGCTGCTCTCCACCTCCTCGGTAGCAGTATCAGGCTCTGACACGTTTGCCTTCGGCCTGGCCCTTGCTTGTCTCTTCTTCATATTGGGCGTGGAGGTGTACTTCTTTGATTTCGGTGCCATGACGGTGATGTTTACTCAACGAAATAAGAACACCTGGCGCGGCGGCTTTTATACACGCGGGCGGCAAGCAGGGCACAAGTATGTAACTCACACGCGGATAACACGCAGTACACACGTGGGGCAGACGCGGAGCACACACGGTACACACGCGGATCACAAGTGATACACACGCGCTGCGTTTGATCACTTGTGACGCCATTTTCTGACCACAAGCGTTCACACACGGAGGACTCGTGGTGGACACGCGAAGGACACGCGGAGCACACGCGCGCGTGTGGTCCACTTGTCATTCGCGTGTCCAGCACGTTTGAGACAATTTTGTTGATTTTCACCGCGTGTAGAAAAAAATTGCAAATTTACAAAAAAAATCACACGCGATCAACTCGCGGAGCCCAGTGTGAGAGCGTCTTAAGGAAGGATTGTGCTTACCAACTTCTTGTAACGTTTCCTTTTAACTAACCTTGAGATTAAACAGATATACTCTCAGTGATTTTACTATTTTAAAATAATCATTTAACAACATTCAGGTATACATTATTGACGTGTTTTGAATACTACAACGTATGTAATTTAGTATATACCCATCCCAAAATTAAGATATGTCCTTTTCTGTAGCACATTATTACACTTATAATTCCAATAAAATATCCCCACATATGGCAAATAGTTGAAAAAAAGGAAGAGAGAATTATGTCATATCTATAAAAACTGTGTCATTTCGAACATTTTGGTTCCAGGGATGGATCAAGGAGGGAGGATGGGGAATGCAACCCCCAACCCCCTTTACCAACCAAGTAAAAGAATCGAGTTGTGAAACTAAATAAATACATGTAAGCTTAAAAATATTAATCTTTAAATAAATTTTGTCTGTTTTTCCTGCTTAGGTCGAAGTTAGGGTCCATTGCTCTGTATATATAGCTAATTCATGCAATAAAGTTGAATGGATCTTGAGTCATAAAACCCCCATCCGCCCCCACTCCAAAATTTTCTGGATCCCCTATTAGGTTTGTTGTTATATTAAATCGGACTCCTCGGTTTCATCAATTGCATACCGGAACTAGAAACATTGACATTTTTTAATATTCCTGTTAAGAATGATTTCTAAAGAAATATTTCATTATCTTTGCACGTCTCTCTAAAAAGCACCAAGTAGGGAGTGATTATATACAAGTATATATACATTTATATATATATTTATATATAGTATGGTATGGTATGGTATGGTAGGTATATAATATAATATAATATAATATAATATAATATAATATAATATAATATAATATAATATATTTATCCATGAGATAAACTACATACTTAGTTTAAAAACTGTCAATGAAATACAATTTAAAAAGAATATTTAAAGAAACAAATTCTCGTCGGTCTGAAAGTGTGTCACCTTAAATATTCGACAAAATATAATAATATCATCACATTTCTCTCCCAAAAGAGGAAATAGTTCGCTTAATCCATAACAAGATGGAAATAAAAACAACTTTATATTTTCACATTTTATGTGGAGAATAAAAATCATCTGTTATATACACAGGTCCCCGGGGTAATACTGTGCACACAAAAACATCATTTTGTGGAGTTATGTTTATCCGTTATCTTAGCTCGATAGGATTATTGTATGTCTTTATTACGCCTCAATCGGAAGACCCCGGAGATGGATATATCGCAGTCTCTCGGAAATATATTGAGATTTTGTGAATGGCACAGATCTGCCAGAGAGCTCTTAGTTATCATATCATCACACAACATGGCTGCGATAATATAGGGACTACGCCGTTATTTTTTTCCTATAAATTTTTTATACTATGTATGTAGACTGCGTCATTATTTAGCTAGAATCCATGACAAAATAGTAAAAAAACTGAAGAAAAAATATCATAAAGACCCCGGGAGGCGACAGGTTTTTGCTAAATGAAATAAACATGTCTTAAATGTGTTGCTGTGCAACCCGCAAAGCTTGAGGAAAATGTGCGCTTTACGTAAAAAGGATCACTCTCAGATCAAAACATCATAATATCTCATTATTCTTACAAGAGCTTATAATCTACATTAAAAAATTCCGAAGTTTTCTTCTGAAAGACCTTACCGGAACTTCTCCTCAATGAACGTTTCGCAACATCTCGGATGCACTAAATACTTTCACAATCTTAACATCCGCAACTTGGCCTTTAAGCTGTCATTTTTTACATAACATCGCGACTGCAATTAAAGATGATTGACATTTATGATCTTCAGTAGAAGAGCGAGCATTGGATTGTGCAATAAAGACCTTAATTTTAAAGTATTTTTTGTGAATACATCTTGAATTATTACAAACGCTCGATTGTTATTGGTAAAGATTTATAATACACACATATGTTATATAGATTTCCATACAAATAAAAAGCATACAAGATAAATACATTTACTATAAAAATACATTAGTTTGGTTGGTGATAAATCGATAGAAAAGAAAGTTTAAAGTCTTTGTTTTTCTTCTGAAAATATGACTCTTCAAATATGCGAAAATTCATCATAATATCCAATATCTGCCATAGAGAGGAAATATGAAAAGAATGTACAAAGAGATTGTATTTATTCATTTTCTATGGCGAGTCGTAAAAAACGTCGCACTATATTTCACATTTTATGGCGGAAAATAAAAATAACGCGATTGTATACCAAGGTCCCATGTTGATACTTTACAAAAAATAAATATCATACGGCGTGATTAATTTTGTGTTTATAGCCATTATCATTGCTCGATAGCGTGTAATTCTCGTCGGTCTTTATAAAAACTCGACCGGAACACCTCTATGATTAATGTTTTGTCAATCGGAACTTCTCGGATTATTCCGCCTTCTGTCCGACCCAATCTGAACGCTTCGGCACTTTCCGCAGCTTGTCCGAAAAGCTCCGTATTATGCCCCTGAATCACAGACGGATAACACACAAGTGAACAAACCACTTGCGGTACTGTTTTTAAAAAGTAGGTTTATTAATGATTTAATTTCACCTTCTTGATAAATAAAACATCTCATGATGTATTGGTATGTATAAATGGAATTTTGGAGAAAGGTAACATCAGTGTGGCAGTAAAGTAACTATGTATGTGCAGAATCAAATCTTTTTTATTATGAGCTTTAGTTTTCATGTACATGTTTTGATAACTTCTTGAAAAATAAACGTGGATAGATTGAAAGATGATAAACAAACATACAGTGAGAATGTGCCTACTCCCGTTTTCCCCCGCCTTTTCCTTCACTTAAAACACTAAACCACGTCAATCCCAAAGATGTAATTATGAACTTCTTTTGAATAAAAACACATTTCTTCTTTATTTTTATTTACCTTTGCACAGCCTAGTTCCAGAAAAAAACTCTGAAAATTTTGACATTTGACAGTTTAAAAATAGAATTGTAAACATTATTGGCGGCCATATTGGGGGGACTACTTTCGCTCGACATTATCTCCGAGTCTATTTTGTAGAAACTAACTGATGTGTTCCGAGTGTGTACGACCATCCCTCGGATGTATTCCTTTTCAATGATACTTACAGAATCGCCACATTTTGTTCGCAGAAAAGATTGTAACTAAAATATAGTTCTCAAGGAAATTCACGAATTAAGTCGGAGTATGACAAAGATTACGGAAGTAAGGAATAAAAAAACAATATCGTATTTTGCCAGGTTCCGAGTTGTCATCTTTGTTTTGACATCTGTTGGAACACATCAGGACGCAGAGTCCAGAAATAGTCGATCATTTACACATGATCTGCTAGAAAATTAGTTCCATTAAGGAAGATGGCCGAGGTGATCCAACTACCTACATTCACCTGAGATATAAATTATCAGAGGTTTTCCGAATTAAATTTTGCTGATCTGCTACATGAATATGTCCCGCCACGAGGACGCGTTTTTATCTCTTTATTGCACAACATGAGAAGAACAGAATAGAACAAATGCATATAAAATGCATACCGGAACTAAGATGGGCAATATTTTGATATTTATTGTTTGTGTGTGTAAATGGGATTTTATTTTATTTTTCTCCTTTTATAAAGTCAAATTGAAAGCTAAAAGCTTCTTTGCATAAAAATGCTGTTTCGTTGTAGCTGCTTTTAAATTATCGCTGCGACATTGCCATGGCCGTTATGGCGACGTCCATTTTTTATTTTAGTAACGAAGACGCCCTCAGACAAATGTCTGGTCAGAACCGCCGGCGCAACCTAACTCTGCTGAAAGACATTCCCACAAATAAGTTATTAGTCCCTGCAGGGACTCGAACCCCCATCTGAGCAGTAAGATGAGTAACAAGTTGGCGACTCTACCATGGCCACGTGTGTTGACAGGTGGTAAAATGCCACTGAAAAATGGAAAGTTCCAAATGTTCTCTTGACAGCAGATTTTTTTTTCCAGTTTGAATTTTCTTTAAGCCTGAAGAGAACGAGCATATTTTTTTCATCTTCATACACTTTTTCTGCTTCGATATTTTTCTCGTCTTTCAGAATATAAATGATAAATATTATGATCATAACCCATACATTTAAAATAACCTTAAGCCAGACATTTAAGTAGTACAAGAAACAAATGTAGTAAGAGAGCGGATTATGGAACTCCTTGGGTAGTACGAAATTTCCGAATTACGAGCTCTCTGGGACCGAATTATATTTAAGTAAAATAAAAAGGTTTAATATGATTTTGGATGTTTGTGTCTTGTGCACCCTTGGTGTTTAAATAAAATATTTTTTGTTTTGGTATTAAAACTTTAGGTGACTTGAATAATTTAGAAGTAGCAGGATGTATAGCATGTAACTATGCAAAGCTTAGGTTTACAGGCCGTATTAGAAAATACACGTGCATGTACATGTAGGTTTAAAAACAACATACATTTCAAATTGAAATAGTTTATTATAACGGTATTAAAATAATTCGCTTTTATTCCATTTATATTTTCCAATCCTACTCTGCAGCCGAACTGCAACCCCTACTAGCGAATGAGAGACATTAATGAATAGTCTCCTCTGAATAATGTCTAAATGCAAGTAGGTCCTTTCATTTGTTTTACTTGGTTTTTATGCTTGTGCTCTTTGTAGTGTATGTATACTTATCTGCCTTTCTTGTGATACGCAGGTTGCCCATCATCAACAAACACTTCCATTTTCTTTTTTTTAAATAACAAATCTCTATAAGTGGCCTATGAAAATTGATTCTAAGCTTATATTTGTGCAATAGTAAGAAATTTCACTATTTGATTTTCCAATGTCTACAAAGGAACAGGCGATAAAGTCCAAGAATTTTAACTAAAAGGACATAACTACAGTTTGGAATACCTCGGATATTTTCTAACAAGGGAGACAATTTCCATTTCACCAATTTACCCCATTCCTTACCGACGTTTAAACTGACGCCATATTGAGTCAAGTAGCCTGCAGTTCTCCGAGCCTGTAGTCGTGGTAAAACTAAATGTAATTAACCGACAGTGTAAGAGAAGTGTGTGAAAAGAGACTTAAATCTAGTGGCGTCACCAGCCATGTATTGAAGCTCAGACTGCCTTATTCGAATGAAAAATGAGAGATTAGAGAAGAAAACATTACTCAAAAAACATTCACTGTGGTATTTATCGAAGTTTAACCGAAAATGCTCAGTAGTGTGCGCGGTCTTGGTCAAGTTGGGTCATATCAGTTTTGTTCATAGGAGTGCATTAATTTTGCATTGTTTTGTTCCAGCTTCCGGTTGCACAAATGAGACAGAGATTGCCTTTAACACAGCAAAAACAGCCCACAAAATGAAGAAAATACTTTTAAAAATATGAAAAAATGTATTGGATTCAACACCTGCGAGATTAGTTTAAGCACATTAAATGCAGTACCCCCTCCACACACCCTCCCCCCCCCCAAAAAAAAAAACAAGAAAAAAGAAAAAAAAAACTTTAAAAGTATGAAGAATGTCCTGGATTCAACACCGGCAAATGTTCACCAAATTCCCGTTTACCGAAAGTGTCGATGCGAATACCGTTTGCTATCGGTGGAACGACAAGATTCATCATTTGGTCCCACTGATTTACGGCAACATGGCCCAGATTAACCTCAACAGATGTATGTTTTAGTATAACGATAATTATACAAAGTAGGCTATAAAACTGAAGTATCTTACATCCGCATTGAATAATTCTAAACGCTGAGATGTCTGATGGTATAGCTTTCGGAACATTTGTATGATTACAGACGAATGTGTGCATAATGTGGTATATTTCAGGTTGTTTGAGGCGTGATGCAACGCTCTACACGTATTGATGGACAGGCTAGCAGCGGTTTTCGAGGGATTTGAATATGTTACGAAATTGTAGGTTTGTGGGTTTTTTGTTTGTTTGTTTGTTTGATTTATGTTGTAGTTTGTTTGTTTTTTAATTCATGTGATAATTACATGTATGTCTTTTGTTTTCGGGTCTAAATAAATGCAAGATAAAAAATGCAATGTACATGTATTTTCAAAAGACATTTCTCTGTTGCTTGGTGTAAACCGACAATCTATCTTGTCTGAATTAAAACATTTAGTTATGAAATTAAATGCATTAATATTCTTATAATGATTTATTTAAGCCTTAGAGGAGTTACAAATCGGCGACTATACCACAACGCTACGGGCGCCCCTTGCACCATTAACAACTACAACATCAATATTACAAATAAATCAATCAACTGACCTGACTGCTCAGCCTCCCTCCGCGTGGGTTCGAGTCGGGGCAAAGGACTTAATGTGGGAAGGTCTTTCAACTGATCTGCGGTGTGCCGGTAGTTTTACCCAAACATTTGTCTGGGGTCTTCCCAGAAAACAGCTGAACGTCGCTAGAATGATCATATTTGGTCGCTGCGGGGTATCTCAATAACAAAAAAACTTGTTACTGGTGCTAATGGTAGAAAAACAATTAAAAGCTGTTGGGGTAGATATTGATGGCGATAGTCTTGAGGGCAGGATAATGATGATAGGATGATGTTGATGATGATGTTGATGATGATTATGCCGCTTCTTATTGAGGTGATGGTGGTTGTGGCGTCGAGGAGGGGGGGGGGGGGGGGGGGGGGGGGGGGGTAGGAAGAAAAAAAAAAGAAGAAGACGCAGATGATAATGATGATGATGTGTTTATGTTATCCCTTTCTTTTTGATCGAAGGGAATGCACCTGTTCATACCTGGCAAACAGGTAGGCAATTTCTTTGCACGGATAGATAGCCTCCCTTGTAGAATCTTTAAAAGTCAGTATTTTTAGTTGTTTTAATATTTTTTTACACCCATACAGAATAACAGAACACTTAAATATGGAAAATCCCATTTCAAATTACCGTTATTCGACATCATTTTAAGCTAGACTGTTAAATAAGCCCTGAAGAAAGAGAAAATGCGTTTGAAACTGTATTATTTTCCATATGTCTTTGAATCCAGTTGTGTTTTATAACCTGCAATTGAGCGTCGGAAACTTTCAATACGACTTTCTGAAACATCAGTGAACACTTTTATTAGATCCGTATGTATAATTTCCGAGAGAATGTGCATCGATTGAATATTTATATGTTGAAGGGTGTCATTATCTCTATAGATTAACGTCAGAAATAGGAAGAAGCATTCATAAAATACTCCAAGATATATATTGTCCATACTTTTTAAGCCTGATCCGCACGTTTTTTTGCAGAAATTGGAATTGACGATTCGGCAGTTTATGCGTATTCTATATGATAATAGTAATGATAGTTGTGGTGGTGATGGTGGTGGGAGTGTTGTTGTTGGTGTTGGCTTTGGTGGTGATGATGGAGATAGTGGATGTTATGGTGGTGATAGTAATAGTCATGATAATTGTAGTGAAAGTGGCGGTGATGATGATGGTGGTGTTTGGGATGGTGCTGTTTATAGTCGTGGTCGCTGGATTTGGTGGTTGTATGACAGTGTCGGTTGTGATGGTGGTGCTTATGCTGTTGGTGGTGCTTATGGCTTTGTTGTTGTGGTGGTGGTGGTAGCTGTGATGGTGGGGATGGTCCTGGTGGTGGTTGACGGTATAGTGGTTGTGATGACTGTTGTGATGGTGGTAATGATTATAAAGAGAATGATGGTGGTGATGTTTGTGGTGTTGGTGATAATGGCGGTGATTTTGATAGTAGTGGGCGTGATTGGTGTTTTGATAATAGTGGTGTAAAAAATAATGTCAATATATATTAGATTAGAAGTTTATTACGTTATCAAAATAATTAAAAGACAATAGTGTGTATCTTGATGAATTACTACTCTCCTTGTAGATGTAAAACTGCACCTAGCCATGTGAAATGGAAACATAACAGAAAACTACGCACATCATGATTACCACCGTCCGAATGATTTTGATTAATTGTTTATTTATCCACCGTAAAGAAGTACCACGTTACCAATCTTAGACGGGATCCGCACATGTCAATGGGAACTTGATAAATTGTCTGCAAGTGTCACGGAACCCGTCTACATATTTGGTGACTCCCACAAATGCGCATGCGCGATGCTAGTCTAATATTATTAGAAATAATCAGCCATGTTCTGTGACACACGACTGTTTCTTAAATTTTGATTGATTGTCATCATTGTACACGGAATCTTGCTTGCCTTCCCGACATCCATCTTGGCTGATAACAGGCCAAGATGACAGCGTATGATTATAATTATTGTTCCCCGTGTTTTATGACAATATTGGCCGAATGATGTATCTCTATTTTAGGGTGCATCTGGGTTTTCTTTTCCTACGAGTACTTGTCACTGCATACGGCCTATTTAATACAAATAAATCTAAATTAATATGACTGTTTGGCAGTGAAAACTGTTTCTGGTACACGTGCAAGTGGCCGTCTGGATTCTATAAGGGGCCATAACTCTAAACAGCTCACTTCACGCCATTGTTTTCAAGAAAGATGGGGATACACCAAATACGATTTTTATTACGAAATCAATTACTAACGACTATTTATGGGATTTAAGGAATGTTGTAAAAGAATGTAAAAGACGAGACGACTGCCACCTAGTTGATGATCTCATTGTCCTTTTCTATGGTTAAGTTATCGCAGACAAGGGCAGTGACAGCAATTGCTAATCATGTTCTTATATTCTACGTTCGACATGGAAAGTTCAAATCTCGTTCTTGACTCTCACAGCCAGACCGCTGCCGTTTTATTGGTGTTCGTTAAAGAAAGACTTAAGAGTAAATAAACTGAAAGAAAGGACTTAACCATTTTTATTAAATACGTGTTTTACATATAATGGGATTGTTGGATAACTCTAATATTATATGCATTTTGTACAGAGGATTTCGAACAAAACCATCATTTCTGACTAAAATATGTTTGTAGGATTAGGATTATAACATATGACTGAAATATTACTGTACAGACAAAGCAAGATATTGAATTGTAGTAATATACATGTATTGCAAATCTCTTGCCATAGCATGCGCTTATATCGCCGCACAAAGCATGTTCGTATTCAGGATTTTTGTGGGACCAGATGGTTCATCAGCGTAAAATGCAGATAAATCGAAAATTTGTTTGATTACAATATTTAATGGAATGAATTGGGTCACCACTAATTACTTGTGTCAATTTAAATTTAAATAAGCGGCTTCTTTAAAGCAAGTGTGTGTGTGTGTGTGTGTGTGTGTGTGTGTGTGTGTGTGTGTGTGTGTGTGTGTGTGTGTGTGTGTGTGTGTGTCTGTGTGTCTGTGTGTGTGTGTGTGTGTGTGTGTGTGTGTGTGTGTGTGTGTGTGTGTGTGTGTGTATGTAGATAGGAAACCAAGAGATAAAAAGATAAACTTCCATTTTGAGGATAACAATCTCTTTATCTCACTAAATATCTGAGATATGTGTCTACAAAATGGTTCCAATGTATTTGACACTGGAAGCCCAGCTTGGACTTCCGGCTGTTCTGTTGCAACCGGCGACAAACCCTCTAGAAACAGGGCAGTGGTGTGGTTGAAAATTCACTCGTGTCGTCTGCGGAGAGTTCTTTAATCGTCTGCTTTGAACTTTAAATACATACTATTGTATATAATGTCGTGGATTTAAAGCTATTAAACTACGAGACTTCATAAACTATAAACTGCTATACAATATATTTTACAATATTTATTATAAAAGGCTCTACAGATGACTGATTTCGAGTTTTGTTACTACTAAATAAACTATAAACCTACAATTAAGTTTAATTGCCAATAAAGGTAAAAAAAGAAACTGTTTGAAATCAGAGCATTGTAACATTACCATATTTCCTATGAATTGAACACTCGATAAACAGGAAGTAAAATAATTTGATATAGTATTTCACGTCCAGTTTTTTCACTAAATGGATGAAGACGTGCACATCGCAACTAAACAAGCAGGCAATAAACCACAATATATGTAATAAATGGTTTAATGCTAAATGGCTGAGCTTCAATCAATAAATTGGTTCTTAGGTCAAGAGATAGAGAATAAAAAACATTTCTGACCGCGGGAAACCCCTCTGGAGTTCAAGACTTCCAGATAGCACCGAGAGCAAATCAACACGGAAATTAGCGGAATGAAAATTTACTATTGTCGTAAACAAAAAGTCTTTTTTTTTTCTTGTCTACTTTGAACTAGAGTATTGCAAAACTAGTTGTTACATACCTTTACTAACTGTCCGAAACTTAACATTACATTTACGATAAAATGAGATTGACAACATGCTTCTTAAGTTAACTAATTTCCATTGCCGTTGGTTTTGCCTTAAACAATTTTCTATGTGTTTACTTGACTTAAACCTGATTGAATAATCAGTTGCAGAATACCATAAAACTCTATCATAAATTTTATTACTATATATATTTCCTAAAAAAATAAAAAAGGTGCAGGTTAGTCTGGTTATTCTATGTTACAATTACTTTGCATGTGTCAATTTAATTCGGGAACAGGCAACATGTGTAAGCGATGTAATATTCTAGTAAAATGCAAATAAAAGCTCACAATAAAAGAACTAAATTTTAAGTAGAAATAAGATTTATTTTATGGTCTTTATTTGTTCGATGGAGAACAACATTCGTGATTCTTGACCCTGTGGAACCCAGCTTGGAGTTCCGGAATTCCAGATGCCGGTGATGACAAACCAACCAGGACGCTGAGCGGCGAAATGAGAATTCACTCTTGTCGTCTGCGGAGGGTCTTTTTCTCGTCTGCTTCATCACGACAGGCGCGCTGGTAAGGATGACTTCTGAATCGATCAGAAGTCGTGAGTCACTTGTGACTACGAGACTCAAACAAGTGAGAAAATGTTATCAATGTCTTTGCATCCACAATTTGTTAGCGATGGTGAGCTGTCAAAACTGAATATTTGTAGCCAAAGAGCGAAGTGGATTTGATTAATCTTGCTATAAACGATTCTACACTCGTCACTTGCTAGCATCATTAACTTATCAATCATAGAATGTTTCAGTGGAGTAGAATTGTGGGTGGGAGAAAGGGGAGTTTGGTTGAAGAAGGTTTCCTTTTTTGTAAATACCACAAGGTTGGTAAAGGAAAGGGGGTGGGGATTTATTTTATTAGAGAACTTTTTTATTAAAGTTCGCGATGTTTGAAAATAATTGGAGGGTCAGGAAAGGTTTTGGTTTGAAAAATGAAATAATTTGGTAAAAAACGGGAATAGGAATGGAGTAAGAAGGGAACATTGGCACATTGGTAAAATGGTTGACACTTGATTTAAATTTGATTTATGTAAGACACATTGATGACAGGGTACTGGAATACGTGAAATCAGAATGTTGGCAGGTTTGACTGCTTCGCTGCGCTCTTGCAGGAAGACAGGGGGAGATTTGATTTGCTTTGCCATTCTTAAGCTGTTAACGGAAAAGTATAACTGTATTAGAAAACAAGCGAGCGAATACAAAATTGAGACAAAGACGCGGAGACCTGGAGATGTTGGTTTGAGTCCATGTCTGACGAAAACCTTGAGAGACTGATTTCCTGTTTATCAACGGTGCATCGGTGGTTCTACCCAGACATTTGCCTTGGGTTTGAAATCTTCCTTGACTGACAGCCTCACGCCGCATTTGTGGCATCATGGTGTTCGACAAAAGCAAAACCGAACACCGAAGACATATATTTTCATCTTCATAATACTGTCATTGCTCTTTAGGAAGCCATTCATGTAGGATTTAGCTTATACATAGTTCAGAACAATCTTTATATATGAAAACATGGACGGTGCCTGTTTACATCCTCTATGTTGGCCGTTACATTGTACAAGTTAATGTGCCTATAGATATATACGAACACAATTATTCTTCCTCTTTGTGCCATCACATTGCCCCCCATACTACAAATTACGAAATCCAGAACAATGTTATTGTGTTATAGAAACACGTACTTGTACTGTTATTTTGTTGATACTAACTACGTGTATAACATAGTCAGATCTTGTTATTGAATTGCATGAATTTGGATAAATGTATACACCACTTATTTGTTTTCCATCTAAAGGCACGTCCATGCCTTCTTACTAGTTAAGATTTCCTAACGGCCATGCCTTGTAATAAGGTACATAACATATTTATATTGTTCTATGTTTGTAATTAGATCGGTCAAGGGGTCGCCAGTGGCTGAGCTGGTATGAATCACTGACTTTTAACTCCTCTGTCCCTCACTTGCGTGGATTCGAGTCCCGGTTGGGCCGAGAACTTTCATGTGGGAAGTTTTTTCCAGCTGACTTGCGGTAGCGCCGGTGGTTCTACCCGATATTAAGTCTGGGGTCTTACTCCACCAATAATTAGCTTGACTGAACCAATATGGACAATAATTGTGTTTTGCGATGTAAAAAAGAGATTGTTCAAACAGTGATTTCCTATTGAATCAAATTAAATCGTCTAACCTAAAATTGTCAAACATGAAAATTAACTTAACTTACATAATGAAAAGATAAATTGTAAAACTGAAATGTTATGGCAAATATATAGGAATACTGACAGATGCATTTTTTTCTTGAAAACATCGGAATATCTTCAGCCTCAAGCATAGCGCTGGTCAACTTCGGAACAGCCAAACGTCCATAGGTGATTTACATGTCTGGAATGAAAACGCCATCGCACCATAAAAGAAAGTGGCCCTCGCCTAATGAGGATCGACCCTTTAAGGACCACGTGATCTTCTTTTAGCACCGTTGATTAAATTCTAGGAACTCCAGGTCCCCGAAATGAGCCCCTTGTCTCTTACCCTGCTAACCATGCATTAATTGGACCTAAGTTAAAAGTTTATATCTAGATCAGATAAATTCCGATAATTATGATATGTGTTATTTGCTGATAAACTTTTCACTAAAATGTCTCGTTAGCCTATGCTTTTAGATGTTGGAAAATGATTAATACTTTTGTATCAATTATTACTATACATAGCAGTTTAGGGGCAAAAACATGTTGGTGAATACCAATGCATGAATTAGATGGAATCCGACTAATCCCCCATCAGAACTCGAAACATTCCTGTACGACACCGTGTTGATTTCGGAAGGCGAAGATTTATTCCTTGTTAATAGGACATTTGCCCGCATGTCATTATATCGTTATGATGTATCCAATTACTCTATCCTGTATTATTGAAGTTTGCGTCATAATTTCATAAAAGCTGGAACTATTTCACTGGCGGAGGAATCTTTAGCAATAGGGTCATACTGGGCGATGGACAATTTTTGTTGATTTATCACAAAGTAACTTCCTAATTAGGAACCTGTTCATTTGTTACATTTTTGAATGAATGGGCCGCTTATTGTCAAGACATGGGATTATGTTGACTTTTTTCGTTAAACGGGGGATACAATCAAATGATCGGAATGTTAGAATACAAAAAAATGTTTGTCCAGATAAAATAGTGCCGACCTGAAGTGATATTAACCCTTTTTTTTGATGATAATCTGCGGAATGGGTTTCGATCAGGTTATGAAGAAATGAGATTTTTTTGGGGATAACTTTATTGTAGAGGACTTGTAGATTTGATCTTATTTCTGTAAGTGGATTTTGATAGTTTCTTGAAAGGAACGCTTGTAATGTTTGTACATAAATCAGAGTCTGCGAGAATCTGCGAGAATCAGCGAGAGGATTTTGAATATACTGTAAAATGGGCGCATACAAAAAGGGATGCGTATTTAGAACTACTTATGAATTGAAACACATGCAAATTAATACGTTTAACAGGGTATTAGTTTAAACAAATTGTATTACCACTTCAAAGGAAACACATAAGTCGATATTTCATATAATTGAGCATGCATGTACATTGTTGTTGGGGAAAGCTTTATGCTGTATGTTTAAAGGTGGTAGGCCTATCCGAAATTTGGACCAGATTTTTTCTCTCTCAAAAATGGTCGTTGCCTAAAAAAATATCTCGCAAAATGCTGATTATTGATGCCCTACTCCGATGTGCAAAGTAAAGCATGAGAAATCAGTCGTTTTGACAAATAGGTATTTTTATCTGATCCACGCTGCACAGTTAGCTATTTACTAAGAAAACCACGTGACCGCTATCTTTATATCATCAGTTGTGTAATCCGTTTTGACATCGATGTCTAATCTGAGCAGAAATCCCAGTCATGCTTATTATTTTTTTGTTTTGATATAAATTGACATGTAGAGAGATTTGTTTCTACTGTCTTACAACGTAGACAGTGCTCAAAATGGTTTTTTCTTAGATTTATGTTTGACTTTTTTGTAGAAATTATGCCCCATTCCCCCAAACCAGGTTTACGTGCATTTGATTTAATAGTATTACCCTTATAATAATGTATTACCTTTTCTGGATTTAATCATCAATCATATCTTTGTTGCCCATTTTGTCCTGAATGTAAAAATAGGTGAAATCTACAACACATCACTTGCAATGCTAAATATTTCGAACCACCTTTATTCATGAAACAAATGTCAACAAATGAGGTTTACATCTGGCACACAAACATGTTAAATTCAACTAGGATCATGAGGCGCTTTGTTTACACGTTACGTCATAGATGTTATAGATTTTTCACTGATTTCCCGTGTTTTTGTACATGATTTATTTGCACTGGAATTTGTTATTGTCTAATACATGTATTTTTTGTATGCTAAATTGCTCTTTCACCGCTTAGAGCGGTAACGGGTTTAATAAAGTTGAGTTGAGTTGTATTGTATGCTAAAATGCTCATTCACAGCTTAGAGCGGTAACGAGTTCAATAAAGTTGAGTTGAGTTGTATTGTATGCTAAAATACTCATTCACCGCTTAGAGCGGTAACGAGTTCAATAAAGTTGAGTTGAGTTGTATTGTATGCTAAAATACTCATTCACCGCTTAGAGCGGTAACGAGTTCAATAAAGTTGAGTTGAGTTGAATTGGTAAATGCAAACCACCTTTGATACCACCTTTGATTAAAATGTTGTATTACTCCTTGCCGACCTATTAGACTTGCCGAATTATAAATCATAAGCACGCATTGTCCCCACCAGCGCGTGGTTTCGAGCAGGTATGGATTCAGGATGCACGCCCCACCCCGCCACAACCAGGTAAAAGAGTAGAGGTGTGAAAACAAATGTATGAACCAAGATCCATCAACTTTATCGCAGTAAATACTAGATATATTAACATTATAAGGGACCCTAAAATAGACCTAAGCAGTCAACAAACTTTACTTTAAAAGCTTAGCTTAGTATTTTTAACCTTACATGTATGAGTTTTCACAACTCTACTCTTTTACTTGGTTGGTGGGGTGTGGGATGCATCCCCGCTTCCCCCCCCCCCCCCCGGATCCATCCCTGCTATGTTATTTACATATTTGTTTTGAAAGGGGTGTAATGCATGCACGAAAGTGTTACCTTTCTTTTCGGACACCCTGTACATTGTTATTGTTATTTCCTTTGTAATGTCCGCAGAGACAGAAGTATAAGCACTTCAAACCAGCTGCTGGGTTAACTTATTGGCGACGTGGTTAAAGCGGCTTCCAGAATTGCGCGGTTAAGCAACGGTTACCGTGGCTGGTGTATGGATGGGTAACCGTTTGAGAACGCCGGCCTGCGTTACAGCTTCTTTGTTCTTGATCCCTTTATGTTTTACCAAACATGCATTCTTATTTCTTTCCAGATTGTATCGTTTTGTAAAGACAATGATCATAGGCACCAGCAATTTCTAATAACCGATAAAAGGTGAACTTATATTTGATGGTAACAAGTTGTATTTTCTTGATAACTGTTTTTAATTGGATCAATAAGTTTCCGTGGTAATGGCATCCTCAACATTATAGCCAGCACATTAAAGATATCGGTAAAACATTTTTACTTTTTAGATGCAAATCAAGTCAAGGAGGACATGCAATGATTTGTTTGAAACGACTTCAATTGAATTTCTGTTTCCTAAAACATTCCAGGCAGTGCATTCATTCGGAAACCCTCATTACTTTATCGCCGACAGCTTGTGGCGGCTGTATGAGAAGACCAATGACGTAACACAGTTGAGAATCAAGTTGAGACCTTGGCTTGAAGTTACGGAATTAAAGGGACTTGGTTACATTTTCGCGTAGTTACAGGACACATAGAATCACACAATCCGTACATCTGTAGTTAAGATGTATATTAGTTATCGCGTCATTTCGAGCCAATCAGAATGTTGTTTAGGATTGACGTACACACATAACGTATATCGCAAGCGCAACATCCACACTAAAAGAGTATATATTTACCCAATCGGGGTTCAGTGTTATTATATAAGAATGGAACCTGGCTTATGAATCTGATTGGTCAATTCTAAAACGATTCAACCAACCAATCAGATTAGATGTTTTCTCAGGCTCAATTTTAGAGTATCTTTACCCAGTTAGGTTTAAGTTGTGTCCCTATTATAAAGAAAAGAATGCCATATGAATACATAGATAGCAATGGTGGAAGGCGGTAATCTTCGAAATAAGTCTGGTGAGTTTTTCTAGAACCCATGTCACTACTGCAAGTGCTATTAGAAGTTCGGTTATTTCTTCTGTATATTTCATAAAAAGCCTAGACATTACATATATTTCAACTACTTCTACTTCTCCTACTGTTCCTACATTTTTCATAAATATGGAAAAAACGTTTTCCATAGGTTTAAACGTGGTATGCACCGCATTTTCTAAGATACCCGATGGAAAATGCTAATCACAATTGCAATTACTTTTTTCTTGAACCCGTGTCACTAATGCAAGTGCTATTAGAAGTTCGGTTATTTCTTCTGTATATTTCATAAAAAGCCTAGACATTACATATATTTCAACTACTTCTTCTTCTCCTACTGTTCCTACATTTTTCAACATCTGTTTACACAACCGCCACTTTTACAACCTTTACTTTTCCACCATTTTCCCAACCACCGCCACCATCACCACCATCACCACCACCATACTACTCTGATCGGCCACCTCCCTGCAACAACCAATGACCAAAACTCACCCACGTTGACATAAATGGATAAATACCCCCCACGTTCCGTTCCGTGCGGAATGCATCAAGTCCCATCAATCAAGCGAGCTGTCCCTTCTTGTTAGCGCGTTCATTGAACGGGTCCCACAGGAAATGCAACAAATCGAATATGTCATTACATGCCTTCACTATTGTGATACATTCATTGCAATATGTCATCGGGAATGGTTGAACAGCATTCGGCCCCACATTATTCGACCATTGCTGAGTCACAGTTCATCAAAGCACGAGGGAACGTTAAAGGTGGTATCGGTTTTTTCGCTCCATATGGAAAAAAAAAACGTTTTTCATAGATTTAAACGTGGTATGCACCGCATTTTCCTCTATACAGAAAAAAACCTTAACAGAAAAATAAATGTTTGTATCAAGCCTTTGAAAATCAAGCCTAACGCACAATTAATTCTATACTTTGTAGGTTGTTAATTACCATGCAAAAATTTAGAGAGACTAAATTTCAACATACACGATAAAACTTTCATTTTGCAATATATAATATGCAAAATGGTGTAATGATTTATATTCAGTATAATATCAGTCAAGACCTATGATGTGGTGTCTTATATCGTATTTATATCATATATAAATACACCAAGCTTCCGCGAATATGTATATCAATATTCGTCATATTGAACGTTCACCTCATGTGAGAAATGGAAAAAAATGACAGCCCATACAAACAAAACGAATAACAACAACACAACAAAAAAGCAACAAATAAAACAACAACAACAACTACTACTACTACTACAAAACAATCAACAACAACACAACAACAATAGCAAAACAACAACAACAAACACACACACAAAACACACAAATAAGCATTCTATATAATCATACATATACTGTTTCAGGCAACAATAACTTGTTTTAAATTTTATGTTTTTCTAATACAAATTCTTCAGTATCCTGACAGTTTTCCTCAAGCGAATACGTATTACAATATCTTAGCAATTCTTTGGGGAATTCGGACATAAATTTTGCATAAATTCATACTTTAGTCTAAGTAAAGGCTGGTTTTGAGCACTACTTATATTGTTTGATGTTCAAAATCGCGAGGAAAGAAAATCACTCTGTATATTCATTACTTTTACATTCATAAATAAGCACGATAGGTGAATGACTATATAACGTGATCTCAAAAGTAAGATGTCCACGTGGTTTTCTAAGTTTAAAAATAGTTATCTATGCAACGTAGCTTAGATAAAAAATATGTGTTTCCAATGACAAGTGGGTATTTATGCTTTTTCTTTTTTGCACCGATCTAGGGCATCAATGAACAGCATTTGGCAGGACTTTTCAGCTAACAATGACTTATTTGGTTATCTTATAAAAGAAGCTTTGGTCCAAATGATCAGATACCTCCTTTAAGACGTGGAGCCATTGTAATTTCAAATTCTACCGCCTGTTGAATGACTGTATGACATAACGACTTCGTGTTGTGGAATGCCAAATAAAAGTACGACGACCTTTGAATTCGACTAGCGTTATTTTTTCTTCTCCGCCCCACCCCTTTGAAGTTTTTAAGAGATTTCGCCCGTCTCTATGAAACCAGGAGCCATTAAGGAAGAAAATTAATGTTTATCATTGGCATGGAAATTTTTTAATCAGTTCAATTTCAAAGAAGCAACAACTGGAATCCGGTGTAATGGTTTTTATCTTCTTGTCGAAATTCAGTCAGAAACACTCGCTATTGGAAAATCATCATGAAATACTCGCTCAGAAATTTGCCTCCTAGGATTCTGGTGCATCTGTTTCATCAAGGAGAGAATTAAAAAAACAAAACTCGACTGTTTGGACATGATCCTCCTTAGCTATCTTAGAGAAATTTAGAGAATTAAAATCATGTCGTTTATAACAATTATGAGTGTATCATTGTCATACTCGATGTACCTATTCTATGCATATTTAACTAAATAAGAATATATATGACAAAGTCTTCTGAGCATTGCAACATTTACAAATATTCGAAAAGGCACAGGACAAAGGTTTTCACATACAAGCCAAATGTAAAAGTAGGAACAAATACGCGATGAGTCATTTAACAAAAAAGAGCAAACCCGACAGTTTACCGCCTTGGAACTGTCAGTCGGGCAATAGTGGAAGTTTATGAGAATTAAACGTGTCTGTAGTTCGCATAGTGAAATCCTATTTTACAAGAAATTACAACGTTTTGATTCTTTGAACATTGCACCCATGGATAATCTTAGAACAGAAATAGAAAAACAGATTCTTGATCATTTATATGTTCAATGCATTGGCTCGATATATTTTCTTTGTTTTCTTTAATAAATTGAAATGAAAGTTTTTCTTAGTAAACGAGAGCTATTCCTTGAAATGATTTAAGCTATAGACATAATTACAGAAGGTAATGTAATTAACACTATTTAAATACATATACCATGTACTTGTTCATTTTTTCGGTTACGAATTCTTCAATTTTGCGTTGCCCTGTACACTTTCGATTTCGGAATACACGAAAAATACGAATATGCGCCTGACAATGGGTAATCCCCGTTTCCCAAGTGACGTCACATGCTTATTAATTACTGCTTGGTAATC
The DNA here is from genome assembly GCA_007844125.1 of Sinonovacula constricta. Lineage (NCBI taxonomy): Eukaryota > Metazoa > Mollusca > Bivalvia > Cardiida > Solecurtidae > Sinonovacula > Sinonovacula constricta. The sequence goes on along the minus strand of CM017560.1, from coordinate 35,579,737 downwards.
ACTTATTGCAATATACAATGTTATATGGTAACATATCGTTTATGATCCAAATTTTAAACAACTGACTTTAGTTCACAGAAAAATTGTTGGCATACTCTTTTCTTTTTGGAGCACAGTGTCTTAATTACATAGGTATACATAGACAAATATTAAGACGATGTCAAACTAACACAACTAAATATAATAATATAATTAGTACATCTTACATACATAACCGCAAATCGTCAATTCATTCAGGCTACCTTAACCATCTTAATCCCATTAACTCCCACCTGCACAAGGCCTACTGCGCCTGCGCGAGAAATCTGTCAACCAGAAAATATCAACAAAAGGTGAACCTGGCGTGTGTCTATTTTTAGAACATATGCTTACCTGAAACAAAATCCGAGGACACTCGCCGTGAGGAATTTCCTGTGTGTAATATATGAATCGTGAAGTTTGAATATTTTACGGGAAATAACTTACGCGATATTGCATTTTACAGGAACTCGATTTTTCATCCCGTGAATACGACAATCAAGGTAAATGCTATTTCATTTCCTTACCTAGCCAAAATACTTGTTGTGACTCGATTTATGCTTCATAACGTGGGGTTTGGGACAAGACAAACAGTGGCGATGTTTAAATGTGAACTGCCTACCAATAAACCACATCTATCCAGTTCGTGTGTTGCCATTTTATTTAGTGAGTTCTAACGATAAATAACCCACAGCCCATCTCAGAAAAGCATTTTTTGTGTCTTTGATATTTACGTAAAAATCTATGATATAGATTTGCTTTATTCATATCTACGCTTAACGTACTTATGTTCGAAATTAAGAGTTGTCGATAGTGAAGGAAATGCGATTGGTGAATATCAGTTTTAGAAGGTTTTGTAACGAGATCTCGAATTTCAAGAATGACAGTATGTATAACGATTCAAGATATGTGCATAAAAGGATCAAGCGTATGAAGAAGCAGACTTGGCTATGTTCTATAACATGTTGGTGTGGTACAGGGCACTGATAAACACACCTTTGAGTCGCGGTATTTGAATATGGCTTCTATATGTGTACTATGGCGTAGGTTTACAATGGGGGAGGGGCTCTCGCTTGTCATAATTTGACCATAAAAATGTTAACATAGCTATTGATGTTTTAAAATGGTGGCTTCTACACGTACGCGTGATTTGTCGAAACCGATCCTGGTAGCTAACAAATCGGAATAGCAGGTACGGATCCAGGTAAGGATCTACTCCAGATACGGATGCCCTGGCTTTAAACCCTGACCACGACATACAAACTGGTAGTCGTATAGCTGATACACTACTACTACTGCACTTACTACTACTACGACGACGATGACGATGACGACGAAGACTACTACTGCTGCTGCCACTACTACTATCACTACTACTACTACGACGACTACTACGACGTTGACGACTGCTGCAGTTACTATTACTGCTACTACTACTGCTGCAACTACTACTACTACTACTATTTGCTGCTGCTAGTACTACTACTTCTACTACAACAGTAAATGCTACTACAAATACTTTTACAACAACAACTATTACTGCTACTACTACACTACTGCTGCAACTAATACTACTTCTACTACTACTACTACTACTATTTGCTGCTGTAAGTACTACTACTTCTATTACAACAATAAATACTACTACAAATACTTTTACAAAAACAACTATTACTGCTACTACTACTGCTGCTGCAACTACTACTACGACTACTACTACTATTTGCTGCTGCTAGTACTACTACTTCTACTACAACAATAAATACTACTACAATTACTTTTACAACAACAACTATTACTGATGCTACTGTAACTAATATTGTTACTGCTTTTCTTCTACAACTGCTAAATTACTTCTTCTACCACAACTTCAGCAGCAACTACCACTACTAATACAACAATAACTACTACTACTACTACAACAGCTACACTGCATACTACTACTGTCACTGTTGCTGCTACTACCACCATAAAACACTTTGTTTCTTTCATGGTAGAGCGTCGGCTTGCGGATCGGGAGGTCGTGGGTTAAAACACCGGCCGAGTCAAATCAAAGACTTTAAAGTTGGTAGTAGTGGCTTCCCTCCTAACGCTTGGGGCTAAGGGGACAGCATTACGCCTGACTCGTCGGTGTCAGTATAATGGACCGACCGGGTTCAGTTCCTGGGCACCTCATAAGTGCCCATGTGCTATAATGATAGAAATGTCGCTGCACAGTATTGGCAAAAATGCCGGCTAATCCCAATCCAAATATCGATTTCATGGTATTTTTAAATTTTTTAAACCGTGTGGCATTCTCCCAGTACAATCACCTTTATTGTCATACTTACTATGTTTCTTACAGCTTAACTGTAATACAAACAAATGTTATTTTGGACGAGTTTATTGTCACTGTCGCTCCCACCTATTTTACATAGACAGTGTTAAAATATTTAACGTACATTATTTACGGCTGGAATAATATTGTAGTACGCTCATTCTTGAGACATGAATCATCGCACAGTTTTAAAAAGTTGCTGTCAGTAAAGTGCATACAAATAATTAACAGGCTGGACATAGTCAAGTTAATTGGTGAGTGTGTCCTATCCCTGGATTTAAATCACTGACTTCTTTTCACAATAAAAAATGGATATATGAAGATTGATCTATTGATCGCGCCGGGGACTGAAATAGTTTATTTGTAATAGTTTGAAACCTTTATTTGTCAGTATAAAAAAACATTTTTTCCTGTAGAGATCCCGCGAAAGGCTGTTTATGGATGCCATATATCTTAATGTATGTGAAAAGTAAAGAATAACATTCATATTGTTATATTTTATTAAACATGTATTTCATATTTGAGACACCTTGCACAGTTAGCTTTTTTAAGGAAAATCACGTGATCACTTATTTTTTAAATCATGTTACATCATCACCCAGGTAATCCGCTCTGACGTCGATAAATTATTGTTTAAGCAGAAATCCATAGGCTTGCTAATTTTACGATTTAAAAAAAACGAACATGTAAATTAAATACGATTTTTGCTCGCATTTGGTTCACTTAATAATATATTTTCAGTTTGTGAATATTGAAAAAAAAACAAAATCAATTATAGAAAATGCGCAGAGCTTTAGAAGTTACACACATGACACACATTATATTTGCAACTTCTACCTATTTTTGGTAAAGGATGTTTTGAGCAAATGTCTGGGTAGAACCACCGTGTACTGTACGGCAGCTGGAAAGCTTTCACATGCTTGAACATGTGTGTCTTTTATCCTAAAATACCGTTTCTTATTTCATTAAACTACAATAATGTGGAAAGTTAACTACACAATGTCTCTTCATTAATATTTCATTAAACAATTTAACATGTCAGCGCAGCAATTTATGCTCCATGCATTGTACCGTCAGGGCAAAGAATGTTTAAATAATGGGGAAATGTCATACAGATATGTAAATTTGACCGACATTATACTTTTATTTTGTGCTGACTAAAGAAAATAATAAAACTCGATAAAAATTATAAAGAAATACAGGCGAATTATAAGCAAGTACATCTCCATAAATCCATAAGGAACGTCATCATTGCGGGAGGTCACAGGTTCGAAACACAAACCATGGCATACCACGGTCTATAATAAGCCATATGTACATCACTATTTCGTGAATAAATGTTTAAAGATTTTATAAATTATTATGGTTATTAAAATACACAATGACGCTGTGTAGAAAGTCGACTTGTAATATTTAAAGTACTTACACCACCCCATCAATGTAAAGAAAACATTATTAGTGTGTATCGTCTCTGTAAATTATGTTCATTCCGTGGGCAATCCAACAACGGCAGAGGAGGTAAATGAGTCGAACACAATGTGATATTGTATAATTTCATATAATCATATCTTTTTGTTTGTTACTCATACTTAACTCAACTCAACTTTATTGAACTCGTTACCGCATTAAGCGGCCAATGAGCAATTTAGCATACAATACATGTACAAAAACACGGGAAATTAATGAAAAAGACTATAACATCTATGACGTAACGTGTAAACAAAGCGTCTCATGATCATCCGTGTCTAATGTTTCAGTAATTAGGCATAGGCACCATATGTCCGTCCGGCTGGTTGTCTGTCCATCTGTCATTTCGTCCGCATGTCTGTCTGTCTGTCTGAACGTCCGTCCGTCCATTCATCCGTCCTTCTGACTGGTTGTATGTTTGTCCATCCGTCCGTCTGTCTGTTTGTCCATCGGCCCGTCAATCTGTCTGCTATATCCCTCACATATAGCCTCTCTATTCCAGTTACAGGATGCGGCCCGTGTTGGTGATGGCCCTGGTGGCCACTACCCTCACAATGATTATGTGTATCATCTCCATCGCCCTCCCGTACTGGATCTACCAGCGCACTCCCCGGTCGGGCTATCAAGGATTATGGGAGAGCTGCATCTCAACACTGTCCGGATCAACCAATCAATGTCAGCTAATCAGACTACCGCCAGGTATGTTATACATTGTATTTTTGTGTATATGATCTCTGACTTGTTCTACTTTTCGTGATATTCTCTTGTATAAAGTGTCCTGCTTTTATAAAACTATGCAACATGCATACAATAAGCAACTATACATTATTCTTTAAATCAGCAGTATCATCATTCTGGTCCTTTGCCTCATCGTCGTCATTATCCTCACCACCACCATCATCACCACCACCACCACCACCATCATCACCACCACCACCACCACCACAATGATCATCATCATCATATCCCCACCCACCACCACGCTCATTATCATCAGCAGCAGTAGCAGCAACACAACTACCCCTTAAGCATCACCATCATCACCACAATCATCATCATCATTACCACCGCCACCACAATCACCATTATCAGCAGCAGCACCGCAACCACTACAATAATCATCATCATCATCGCCACAATCATCATCATCATTACCACCCACCAACACAATCATCATTATCATCATCAGCAACAGCAGAAGCAGCACTACCACAACAATCATCATCAAATATAAATTAATACCAAAGCCTCTCCTATTTCAGAATTCCTTGACGCCACGCGTGTGATGATGTGTTTTGGGCTGGTTTTCTACCTGTTTGCGGTCCTCTGCGCCTTTGTTTTCACTTTTGTCAAGAAGGAGAAGACCAGCTTAGCAACAGCCGCCACAGTGTTGTGTATTTTTGGAGGTAAGGGAAACCAGAATGTAAGATTAACTTAAGACTCCCCGATCATGATGCTTTTTGTTAACAACCCATAAATAGTCATCTTCTAACGACTTATCAAAGATTCCTATACATATTGCTAGAGACTCATTATCAAATAGAGACATATTGCCAGAGACTCAGCAGTAAATAGAGACATATTGCCAGAGACTCAGCAGTAAATAGAGACATATTGCTAGAGACTCAGCAGTAAAAAGACATGTTGGTAGAGACTCAGCAGTAAATAGAGACATGTTGGTAGAGACTCAGCAGTAAATAGAGACATGTTGGTAGAGACTCAGCAGCAAATAGAGACATATTGATAGAGACACAACAGCAAAACGAGACGTATTGCTGGAGACTCAGCAGCAAATAGACATGTTGTTAGAGATATAGCAGCAAATAGGGACATATTGCTAGAGACTCAGCAGTAAATAGAGACATAATGCTAGAGACTCAGCAGTAAAAAGACATGTTGGTAGAGACTCAGCAGTAAATAGAGACATGTTGGTAGAGACTCAGCAGTAAATAGAGACATGTTGGAAGAGACTCAGCAGCAAATAGAGACATATTGCTAGAGACACAACAGCAAAACGAGACGTATTGCTGGAGACTCAGCAGCAAATAGATATGTTGTTAGAGATATAGCAGCAAATAGACACATATTGCTAGAGACATAACAGCAAAACGAGACGTATTGCTAGAGACACAGCAGCGAATAGAGACATATTGCTAGAGACTTAGCAGCAAATAGACACATATTGCTAGAGACTCAGCAGTAAATAGAGACATATTGCTGGAGACTCAGCAGTAAATAGACATGTTGTTAGAGATATAGCAGCAAATAGAGACATGTTGCTAGAGACACAACAGCAAAACGAGACGTATTGCTAGAGACTTAGCAGCAAATAGAGACATGTTGGTAGAGATATAGCAGCAAATAGACACATATTGCTAGAGACATAACAGCAAAACGAGACGTATTGCTAGAGACTCAGCAGCAAATAGAGACATGTTGGTAGAGACTTAGCAGCAAATAGACATGTTAGTAGAGACTCAGCAGCAAATAGACGTATTGCTAGAGACTCAGCAGCAAATAGACATGTTGGTAGAGACTCAGCAGCAAATAGACGTATTGCTAGAGACTCAGCAGCAAATAGACATGTTGGTAGAGACTCAGCAGCAAATAGACGTATTGCTAGAGACTCAGCAGCAAATAGAGACATGTTGGTAGAGATGTAGCAGCAAATAGACACATATTGCTAGAGACATAACAGCAAAACGAGACGTATTGCTAGAGACTCAGCAGCAAATAGAGACATGTTTGTAGAGACGCAGCGGCAAATAGACATGTTGGTAGAGACTTAGCAGCAAATAGAGGCATATTGCTAGAGACTCAGCAGCAAATAGACATGTTGGTAGAGACTCAGCAGTGAATAGAGGCATATCGCTAGATACTCAACAGTCAATAGAGACATATCGCTAGAGACTCAACAGAAAATAGAGACATATTGCTAGAGACTCAGCAGCAAAAATAGACATGTTGGTAGAGACTCAGCAGCAAATGGAGACATATTGCTAGAGACTCAGTTGTGAATAGACATATCGTTAGAGACTCAGCAGAAAATAGAGACATATTGCTAGAGACTCAGTTGTGAATAGACATGCAGATTTGAATCAGACAGTTCAAGATATATACTCCTTAACATAGTATGGTTAATTCGTGACCAGCTAGATAAGATACACAAATTACAGACAAATGTTCCCAAAGGGAACTACATACTCCTCGGTCTTTATCAGGACATTTACAAAGGCATTCCATCGTGTGTGTTTTTTCCTGTACTCTTTATCATTCAGTAGTATGACTCAGGCCGAAGGGCCCAAAAATTCGAGAAAGGGTGATACTTAAATTAATAAATCAAATAAATCTACAGGATGACGCCCTTGGCATGATGGGTAGTGTTGCCGACTTATAACTCTAACCGGACATTCATAATGGGATTTACCTCCATCATATATATCTAGACTCCGATTTAATGACCATAATAGTGTATAAAAAACAAAACAAACAAAAAGTTTATAAGCACTGAAGATTTTAATATTATATACAGAGACCATTTTTGTACATTTGAGGTAAATTTACAACAACAATACAATGATAATTGTATAATTAATTAGTTTAAAAGTGTTGCCTGTCTGTTGTTTAAGACATTTAGATTATTATTTGTCATTATTATGACAGTCTCTTACTGGAGCACGGGCAGGTTGTTTTGAATATATAAAATAATTACCATAATACGTATGCATTGTTAATCATAATTCACTTGGAAATGTAGAGCAACGCTATTAAAAACGCTATGTTTTTCCCCGTTATTGTGTATTTTAAACAACTTAACCCATTTCTTTTCGTTATTGTGTCTATTAACACCTTCAACAACATATTGCTGTAAATCATGTTGTTGTTTTTTTTAAATTTCTATGTAATTAATAAAAAATCTGCTCACGATAATATTTTATCACATCTTTTTAAAAAAGCAAAAAACAACAGAAAGTGTAGCCACGATGTAACAATACGATTCAATAGACGGTTGTATGGATATACTGTTTATCGATAAAAGGGGGTTATAACTTTGCAAGAAAAAAAGTTTATTTTACTTATATTTTATTTACAAAACATAACAATCGAATACTCGGCAGTTTGTGTGTTTTTTATTGGTCCCATACAATGTTCACCAGTTTGCAGCAACTGAACAGTTCATGAACAATCCATTTCCTATCTTTCATAAAAAGTTTACATTTCAGTGATTCATGGTCCATGTAGTCTATTTTTCATGAGCAGTTCATGAACAGTTTACTCTTTCAGTGGTCTGTGGTCCATGTTTCCTATCTTTCATGAGCAGTTCATGAACAGTTACTTTTTCAGTGGTCTGTGGTCCATGTTTCCTATCTTTCATGAGCAGTTCATGAACAGTTTACTCTTTCAGTGGTCTGTGGTCCATGTTTCTTATCTTTCATGAGCAGTTCATGAACAGCTTACGTTTTAAGTGGTATAGGGCCCAGGTTTCCCGAACAGTTTACGTTCCAGTTGTTCATGGTTCATGTTTTCTATCTTTCATGAACAGTGTATGTTTCAGTTGTTCATGGTCTATGTTTCCTATCTTTCATGAACAGTTTATGTTTCAGTTGTTCATGGTCCATGTTTCCTATCTTTCATGAACAGTTTATGAAAGATTTACATTTCAGTGTTTCATGGTCCATGAACTTAAAGCAGTTTATGAATTTCTAAAAAGTGGTGTCGAATCTACAATACACAAGTTGTGGGTGAAATAAGATTTATAATAAAGAAGAATTATAATGAAGCCTAAAATGTGTTCTAAAACGCTAAATCGAAATTTTCGTAAAACCACTTGAAGCATGACTTCCAGACATCAACTAATAGGCAATTTCAAAAAATAATTTATCTGTAATCAGATTTTGTACTTTTTATTTGCGACGCGCTGGAGCGCAACGCCCTTATATATGGAATGCTCACTAAAATTTATACCTGCGGACTTCCTGAGGACCCTGATAACATAGGCTCCTAATTCGTTAAACGGCGTTCTTATATAGTATATATTATTATATGTTTTATTTATGTTTTTGGGCCAGTAACTTTCACACACACATACCAGAAAACGAGATATTTTGTTTTAATTATTTTTTTCATTAAAATGTTTAATCCTTGAACGTAAGTATACATGAATTCTCGGCACGTCCATCCATGTTTTGACTGCATGTTATCAAACTGAGATTATCTTTCAGCAACGAAACAGTCCGGAGCAACCACAAAAAAGTTTATAAAATGCATAAAGTGTTCTTGGGAAAGAGGTAAAGGTTATGGAATTGGGCTTGGAAGATAAAAAATTAAAACCCTAGACCCGTAATTTTTTCAAACAAATTTTATTATATTTAGGTGATCATTAATAAACGTCCAGCACACGGAGAATGCATTTATAACATGCTTGATGTATTCTTGGTCAACAGGTTAAAGTTATGGGCTTTGGGATCGGTGGGTTCTGGGTTCAAACCCATGACCGGAAATGAGATTTTAATCCTTGCCCAGTTCGTTCTTTTCACTAACATTTTCGAAAAAAAAACAAACAGGATATATTCAGACTAATTATTAGTTTTTTACCACTTTCTTTACCCCATCTGTACTAAAAAGCAGTTTCCATCTTTGATAATACTGAAAACTTGCTTTTCATAATAAGATATTTTTTTTTTGGATATTTTTAAGTATTTCGGTCTTGTATTGAATATCATACTACCTTTTACATGACAGCAACTTTTGTTAAGTTATATGTCAGTTTTATGTGTAATTATTACCCACATTACCCCATAATTACATTATAACTTTGCTTAGTAAGAACATTACTTTCATGTCAGTTAGTTCTGTTTACTATTTCTGTCAGTTTTTGTCCTCGTCTATTCCACATTGCAATTTGTGAAGTGGGTTTATTTTAGGAAACACGAAACTTTCCCTTTGTACATAACGCAGACCTAAAAATGCTTCCATGTAAAACAACAGATAATAAACAATAAGATACTTGAGAAAGATAACATACTATGTTCCTGAAAAATGCTACCTGGACAATGATTTGTGTAATGTAAGGCTGCAGCACACATGCATTTTATCCTTATACACTTTAGTTTTATAGTTAATTTTAATATTTTTTTTTTCTATTTTTTCTTCTACATATGGAACATCTTGTAAACCCCATTTAATTGTGTCGGATTTTTCTTATTTATATTTTATTTTTGTTTTAAACCAAATAATGGTCTCAGGATTATACATCATACTTTTTTATGATGATTTATAGTTATTGAAACTTTTGAACTATTGAAAACTATCACACAAAAAAACCCAAACTCATAACTTTTTCAAATATATGTTCTTACTTGCTCCCATATTGCTTTAACCTATTAAACCAGTTTTTGCGTCGCCTTTGATGCTTCTCATCAATGACGTTTCTTGTTGTATGATACAAGCTAAATCTTTTTAAAACTTAAGCTTGACAAATGCATATTTCATGACTTTTTTTGTTACAGGTGCATTTACCATGATATCTATCATTGTCTACGGAGCCAAATATCCATACCTCCTTGACGCTAAAGGGATGACACTTCATGTCGGGTACGGCCTGGGTGTCTGCTCTGCCATTGGAGGCTTCGTCTGCTCACTGCTCTACTGCGCGTCCAAAGCTCGGGGAGAGATAGATTAAAAAACACAGTTACAAATGATAGCATGTCAAAGTGAAAGTAGGAACCCCCATACCGGAAGTTACTAACCGGAAGTGCTTCTATTTTATGGTCTGCATATAAGACAATGTAATATATGTCTGTGCCATTATACTTATTCATTACCCGCTTTGTATTCATGTGGACATATTTTTTATGTAAAAAAATATTTATTTAGACCCCAGCAGGCACATTGTGCCATCGTTGTATAGTAATTTACCAAGAAAACTAGTAAGTACTAATTACGTAAATGTTTTATTAATAGTGTCTTCTTTCAAATAAATTTGTTTGGAGAAGGTACAAAGATATATATTGTGTGGAATCAGTTGTATTTTAGAATGTACGAAACTACACGTGAGTCTCTGAACGATGAAAGAAACTACACGTGTGTCTTTCTCTGAACGATGTAAGAAACTACACGTGTGTCTTACTCTGAACGATGGAAGAAAAAAGTGAACAAATCTGTGTTCTTATTGAGACACGCCAGTTTAATTAGATTAGATTGAATTTAATTAGACTTGACTTAGCCAGAAACTATTTTTTTATCATCCGGTAGACTCAAGTGAGATTTGAAGATATAAACAAGACAGCGTTACATATTTATATCGATGATAATCAAAGATATGCTTTAAGAGATGTCATTCAGGACCGTATACATGTTAAAATTTAAATATTTTTGATCTGTGGTTAACAAAAAAACACATGTACACACACGACTCAGTTATATAGATCTTCTATCATGATGTATAGGAATTTCATTTTATGCACAATCATATTACATTTACAAAATAGTTACATATTTTCATACATAAAAATATATCAATTATTACTTTATGGAATCTCACATTTATATCAAAATGCGCACATGACAATTCAGGAAAAGAAATTTATACACGTACTCGTACCTGGGCAGTTATGAATTATCATTTGACAGTTGTACATAGTATCGGTTATTAATTGCCATTAATTTTAATAAGTGTTTGTGTGACCACCTAAGCAGTAATCATTGAAATGTGTGCACGTGATAATTAATAAATAGATATTTGGCACGTGTTCTTGGTGTATCATATACATCTATGTTTCACACGTGTGTGCGTGATCAGATATTAATAAATATATGTTTGACACGTGCGCGTGATAATTGACACATATTAAGATGATAACGAATCAAACGTGCTGATACTTGTCATGCGTGCATTGTTTAAATTTATACCCATGTTTAATTTTATGTCCATAAATGTGCATACCATTTCATGACCTCTGTAAAATATATAATTAATGTTAAATATATTTTAGTTTAACACATAGTCTATATTTTTTACAAATATACAATCATATCGGTATTCTGACAATGTTTCTTGAAGAACAGTTTTTGTATTCCGAATCATTATACATGTATTCATGTGTTTACTCAAAATAAACTTGATATAGTAGAAACTGTGCAATTGTGTATGTTTTTATCCCCTTCGTATTCGCATATTTTCTAACATTGCATTTAAACATTTAAACCCAGAGATGATTCAAATGATTTGAAATGTTGTTTTACACAGTTGTAGTTTTAATTATTTACATTATTGTCCTTCAACTCAGATCAGTGTTTAGATCTTTTATGTTTCATTATTATACAATTTCATTACCGGTCACAACTTAAAGGTGGTATCCGACAGTTTGGACCAAAATATTTTCATTAAACATTTCATTAAACTATTGCTACCTGGTCAGATCATACAAAATGCCGTTTATTGGTGTCCTACACCTGTCTGAAAAGTGAACCATAATGACACAATCTTCATTACAAACATGTATTTTATTTAAGCCACGCTGCACAGTTAGCTATTTTTTTTAACCAAGACAACCACATGACCACTTATGTTTTTGCTCATCCACGTCATCCGCTGTGACTATTTGCTGATGACATGGTCATACTGGGAGATTCTCCTAAAGATTTACAAAAAAAATTAGACTTACTACATAATTATTGTCAACAATGGAGCTTAAAGTAAATGTGCTTAAGACTAAAATCATGGTTTTCCGAAACAGAGGGCGGCATTTATCTTCTGAAAAATGGATATATAATGGAAATGAAATTGAAATTGTTGATACTTTTAATTATCTTGGAACAGTTTTTAACTATACAGGTTCTTTTAGTAATAATATTGAACATTTGGCGGGTAAGGGAATCAAAGCACTGAATGTATTAAGTAACCACTGTCGAAAAATACCATTGACTCCTAAGTCCTTGTGTCAATTGTTCGATGCTTTTGTTGGTTCTATTCTTAACTACTCATGTGAGTTGAAGGGGTTCTGTACAAGCAAAAGTCTGGAACGTCTGCACTTAAAGTTTTGTAAAAATATATTAAATGTCCGTTCTAGTACAAGTACTGTAGCTGTATATGCAGAACTTGGACGCTATCCTTTATATATTACTCGTTTTGTGAGAATTATTAAGTACTGGTGTAAAATAATACACTCTGTAAATAGAATAACTGTTATATCGTATGAACAAGGTTTGAAAGATTGTTTAAATGGTTGCAAAAACTGGGTTTACAATGTAAAAACCTTATTAGACAGGTATGGTTTTTCAGATTTGTTTCAGAATCAAAATTCCATTAACAAGAAAACATTCCCTCTGATATTTAAACAACGTATTATTGACACTTTTACACAAGAATGGTATGGCTTGTTGAATAGTAATAATGTATTAGATTTTTATAAGAATATAAAGGACATGCCAAATGATCTAAGACATTTTATTACAAAAATGAGAATTTCTGCACATTCTCTAAGAATTCACACTGAACGATTTTCAAGAAATCCCTTATCTAGAGAAAGCAGATATTGTTTGCTCTGTAATAACAGAGGCAATGAAGATGTCTTTCATTTTATTTGCATATGCCCAGTATACACTGATTTAAGAAGCAAATACCTCAACTCAACTTTTTATAATAGACCGTCTGTATATAAAATGTGTTTGCTGTTTGATTCAAAAGACAAGAACATACTTATTAATCTCGCCCTTTTTATCAAGAAAGCAACCTTAGTAAGAAGGAACATAAGCGTTAATAATACATAAAGTTCATTCTCTAATGTTGTTTCTTTTATTCTTTTATAATGCAACTAACACATAAAAAGCTTCATATATTGCCATTATTATTTTTTCGCTTCCATACCAATAACTAAACCGGATACTATATTTGTATATTGTATTTATAATACGATGATGTACATGAGTACAAATCTGAATAAAAAATATGTTCTGTTCTGTTCTGTGACGATGATGTCTGTTTTAAGCCGAAATTCTAATCGTTCTTATTTATAGAATTGAAAAGAATAAACATTTTAAGATAATAAAAACGAGTTTTACTGCCTCAAAATTGAGATACTGTTGAAAATCGTCAAAGCTTAGACTAAAGTTTTGTGTTTTTCTACAGAAATTATTCACAATTAACCAAATACGTCATTGTTACCTGAAAAAGTCCTGCAGACAGCTGTTCATTGATGCCCTAGATCTGTGTGAACAGTTGAACATAAATCCATTCTCTTCATTGCAAACAGGTATTTCCTATTTAAGCTACGCTGCAGAGATAGCTATTTTTAAAATAAGAAAAAAACAAGGGACATCATACTTTTGAGATCACGTTATATTGTTTTTCGGGTAGTTCGCTCTGACGTCGATATCTATTTTTAGCAGTGATCACTATCGTGCTTATTTATAGATCTGTAAACAATGAACAGTGACTTTTTCGCTGAACAATATGATTAGTGTTCAAAATCGTTTTACTGAGTTTAGGCAGAAAGTATGCCTTAATATCCCAAAAAGTTTGGAAAATATTGCTGTGTTAATACTGATATAATATCGGTATATCAGACATTTGTTTGTTTGTTTCTTTATTAGGTTTATCGTCCCACCTGTTACAGTTATTTCAGTAAATGGGAGACGATGTCCACTTTTAGCATATATAGTGCTGCATTTACCAAGTATAGCATGCCGTGAACATTTGGCATGATACCACGCCCAGTCACATTATCCTAGCACCAGTGCTATCAAGGAAAAAATACCTCTCCCATTTTCACTTAGAGCTGACGCTTTCGACAGTTGGCAGTCTGAACGACAGAGAATATGTGACAGGGGAGAAAACTCGTATGAGCGTTTATTGACAGATGTGACGAAGAGTTGCTTCTATTAAAAGTCTGATTAAAAAAACTTCGAAAGCGCCCTCTCCGTATATTGAGACTAAGTAAAAAAACAACACACTTAACAAATCAGAATTAAACAGTTACAGAAAATAATGTTCAATTAAAAGATAAAGATTGAAGAAATGTAAAACATGAACAATTTTATAATTGCTTTCACATAGGTTTCAAAAATCAAACAAGGATATTTAAAAAAATGTTTATGCCTCAAAAATGGCTCGAATATGTATATTTCCTCCGCCTCCTCCTCCTGATCATCATCGTCACTATCACCACCATCATAACTCATAAACAACTGCATACAATGATTATATGTTGTCATCTTGGAATAATTGGTTAAATATGCTGTTCCAACCGGAACACCTCGGATAATTCACGAATCATCGATGAGTGTCCCGAAGACGGAATTACCCGAGGAGTTCCGATTGATGCTGATCACTTACGAATGTTGCCGAAATTTGAAAAGATTCGTAGTTTGTGGATACAATATTTTCATTTTATTATTCGACAGATCTACCTTAAAATTTAATATTGGTTTTAAAATCTTTAAGAGAAATAAAAATATTGTGTTTATATTAATTAATCGAAATTGACCGATTTCGTTAACCAATCAATTTGAATGTCTGAAAATAATCCAGGAAACAACGAATCAGCATTGGCGTCTCAAAATTGTGACTGGAAAAAAATCTGCGCGCTTTTATGAGACGGTCATTCGCGCCAATTGTGATAATAGCGCGCTTGAAAATATCAATGTCTTTCGAATAAACGCTAATTATAAATTGTAACAGTTCAATTGAAGGTCTTATGTGCTTTTTGACATTCTTTATCGTGCAACTGTGTTTACATTTGTATAGATGTTGATAATATTAATAATTAAGTGCAGTTGGGTGTGTTGTTTTTCTCGGAAAGTGTAATCGGAAGGAGTTAGATGGATATAAGGTAAGTACACTTTTCCATTTCTTCTGCTGTCTTTTCAGTTTGAACGAAAAATGGCGTCAAAATGTTTGCAGGTATGCAGCCCTTTGACTAATGTTTACTTTGCCTTATTGTTGTACCCCAGCCGTTTTGCTTTCCCCATTTTATTTAGCATTTTGGACACCGTTATGTTAAAGCCTTTGCTACCAGTTGATGTAAATCCTGGCACCCTTTTAGTGACTATCCCGTGGAATTCGAACCACAATCTTTATTATTCAGCAATAATTCACCCGGATTTGATTCTCTATGTGAAAACACACTGGATTCTAGATCGTTCGTCATCTTGATAATTGCTTAAATCACCTGGTAAATATTTCACTTTTAACTGTATGTGTTTTAACTGTATTCGCGTTTGACAATGACACCTGCCGATCTTTCTGAGTGTGTTTTCTTTTAAAGCTATACACGTACACATTTAACACTCGTTTTCAAGTAGTGCGTTCTACCCATGCTAGCTAACGGTATCTTCACTCTCATGTCATACGTAGACTAGCGTGTATTTACTGTCCGCTGTACAAATGATATCTTGACCAGGCGGTTAGGGTCGTCGACTTATATCTCAGCACTTCAGTCCTTGGGCTCGAGTCCCGGTCGAGGCGAGAACTTTCGTGGGAGGATTTCTGAAAGCTGACATGCGGTGCGCCGGTGGTTCTACCCAAACATTTGCAAGGAAACTTCCTTCAGCAATAACTAGCTGGACCTCGCCATTATGACTATAAGTGTGCCGATGCACGTAACAACAATATTGAACAGAACTGTTCCGCTTGTTTCTGTATGGAGAATGTCCTTATGTATTATTTTACTATTTTACTATAAAGTGTCTGTTCTACAAACACACAAAGCAAAAAGGAAACCTTCGGCATAGTTTGAATTGAATAAATTGAAAGGCAGTTGTTTCATTGACATACACCAGTGTAAATTTACATGCAACAGTTTTTACAACCGCCGTGTATGGCCACACTCGCTTCTGACTACCGGTGGTTTTAATTAGATTCGTACCACGTGCGGATCGAGAATTTTATACGGGAAATGGCGCGATTCCTGATTCAAATGCTAGTTAAGCAGAAGAAAAACGTTTAACGATATAAAATTCCTTTTAAATTCGTGCATTTATAAAAAAACACAAACAAAAACATAAAATTAGACTTGTTGGCTGATTCAGCATTACTTAATTTTAGGATTATAGGGGTACATCTAGATCCGCCCCTGCTGACCTTTTTGTGAAAGTTGTTAAATTACCAATTAGATAGTTTGGGAATTTATTTTGTTTTGTTTTTTCATTCATTTGTTTGTTTATTGGGTTTATCGTCCCACCAGCCATATTTTAGATATTTGTAGACTGTGTCCACATGAAGCCGATATAGTGTTGCATTTACTGTGTATAGCATGCCGTGAACATCTGACATGATACCACACTCAATCACATTATCCTGACAGCGGGCTAACCAGTCGTAGAACCACCGTTATATTTGCTTGGGCGATAGCAAGTGAGCTATACGAGTAACATTTTTACGGCTTTGGTATGTCGCGGTCCGAGTTCGAACCTGGGACCTTCCGTACCTAGAGCCGAGAATTTATTTTTGTTACTGCTCTTAACAATGCTAGTAGACATTTAGATAAGTTGAATCTAAGGAAAGTTTCTGTTTGGCTGAATGGCTTTATGTTGCTAAGAAACATTCCATTTTTAAACGGTATCAATCTTTAAAATTAGCACAATTTCGACCTTAAGATAAGAAGAGTACAGACCTACACAGAAATGTCAAGGTCGTAATCTGTGATCACTATTAAACATAAAACTCTGTGATAAAGCATCTGTGGTTCTACCCGGACAATTCTATTTGGTCTTGAATTTACTCCATAAATTATTTCTAAACGATGCCATATAACCGTAAATATTTCTGGACAACGTATCAAAACACAATAAATTTAAGGGTATTCTGCTGAAATCGTTTTTTGTTTGTGAGTGTTTTTTGCAGTATGTAGTTTTCCCAGTGTAAAATTAGCATTTAGCTTTTGTTGAGTTTATGGTATTTTCTACGAAGTTAGACAATACGCACGTGAGAAACTACATGTAGCTGTTGTTGATTTTCGGTATTTTCTGCGAACGTTGAAGCAACAAGAGAAAGAACTAAAGGTAAGATTCCGTTTAATTTATTTTTAAGCCATTAGGAAGGTTTTATCTCGACTGTCCACCTTCTGTCGAAGCAGTAGAAACGTAGCATATGTAACAAAGATAATACATGTCATAAAGTCAATTACCCATATACAGCTCTTGTCAGGATTAGATGTCAAACCCAAGACCCTCCGACCCCTAGTCCAATGCACAGGAATCAACCTTACTTACAACCATCTGTGGTCCATTGTTTATTGTCTTTTTAAGTAATTCTGTATTTTCTTACGTTTGTTTGCTAGTTTTAGATGCATACACACGGACATAATTATGGCCACATCTGGCTAATTATTATGTGAAGCAAGACCCAAACCTAATGTGAGTCCAGTCTAATGTCAGGGTAGAACCACCGGCGCATCGCATGCTAGCTGGAAAACGTAAAAAATCTTATCAGGACCACTTGTCCGCTTGGGGCTGCAATAAGAGTTACAATAAGAATATATGACAAAGTCCTATGAGCATTGCAACATATACCAAACTCCGAAAAGGCAAAGAACAAAGGTATTTCACATGCAAGCCAAGCGAAAAGTAAGAACAAATTTGTGATGAGTTATTTAACGAAAAGAGCAAACCCGACAGTTACCGCCTTGGAACGGTCAGTCGGCAATATGGACAAATCGGCGACTCGAACCGCTCGTCATTTTCTGAACTATTTGATTGAATAGATTTAGAATGCGTGTGTTACAGATGAGTGGATGATTATGATGACGATGGTGTTTTTATAGTGTTGGTGATTTTCAGACACGATAGTACAAATCTACACCGCTAAATCATTTGTAAACTCATGGAATGCGTAAAATCATAAAAGCGTTTGAACGTGAGAGGCAGGACATAACGCATTGCTTTGTCTGATGCTGAAACGACTGTAGTTGTTGATTATGATCCTATTGCTGCTGTTGTGTAGTTGATGGTGTTGATGGTGCTGGTTGTTGTGGTGACAGTGGCGGTAGTGGTAGTGGTGCTGGTTGTTGTGGTGACAGTGGCGGTAGTGGTGGTGGTGCTGCTGCTGCTGATGATGGTTTTATTTATGCATGAATACTATTTTTCCTACTAGTCATTTCTCTTCAGTTGTTGATGATGATTCTTTTGTTGATGACGATGGCGATGCGGATGATGATTATAATGCTGCTAATAATTATAAAGCTTTTGTTGTGACTTATTGTTCGGCTGTCGATGATAATGGTGTTGATTGTGATGCTGATTTTATTTTCGCTGTGGCTGATTTCAGCAGTTGTTGTAGTTGATGTTGATGGCGATAGTTGTAGAATGTTACAATGATGATCCTGATGATGTTATGATAATAAAATTACATTGTTTCCATCATCGTTTTTTAATTTGCTTTCTCTTTTCTACCTTTTTATCACGTCTAGTTCTTACACAATATTTTTATGTGAACCCCCTTTCTTTCTTACATATGTTGAGATATGATCATTTATGCTTTTCTCCTTTAAATGTTTCATTTTTTTCTCTTTTCTATCTTTCTTTCTTTCTTCATCTTCGTGTCATAATAACACTGCCTCTACTCCTGCGGCCGATGATACTAATTGCGCTTATGAATAAAATGCTTCATTTTGACCTCTTTTATCCCTTTACATTACTGTTCCTGCTGCTGATGATGATGATACTAACTGGGCCAATGAATAAAATGCTTCTATGTTTCATTTTCATCTTTTGTTTCTTTACATTCATGGTGCCGTTAATGCTTCTGCTGCTTATAAAGATGATAGCGCACCTGTCATTAATGATGATGGTGATTGATATAATGTTGATGCTGCTTCTGTTCTTGCTGCTGCTGCTGCTGCTGATGATGAATGTTGTGATTATGATGACTTCCATAATGGCGGTAGATTTGTTGTGTTGTTATGAGATTGATGATTATTTAAATTGAATTCCTTTCTGTTGTTGTGTTGTTATGAGATTGATGATTATTTAAATTGAATTCCTTTCTGTTCCCAAATACTATTTTGCATTCCGTTTTACCCTTATTTCCAATTATAGTAAATCTTAAAAAAAATCACATCTTTTTTTCTATCTTTGTTTCTTTGACATGATAAAGCTGCTCTCTGCTGCTGCTGCTACTGCTGCTGCTGCTGCTGCTGATGATGATGATAATGATGTTATATGTGTTTTTGAATAATATGCTGCCACTTCCTATTTGTTTCTATACGTTATAACAATATCAGTAAACCGTCACTTTTTTGCCTATACTATTTTTCTTAAATCTTCTTGTTTCCGCTGTCTTTTATTCTTATAATGATTCTGCTTTTGTTGTTGATGATAATCGGGGTGCTGTTCTTGCTGATGATCGTAGTGCTGCTGCTAATTATAGTGGTGATGTTGTTGATGATGATCGTGGTGCTGCTGTTAATGATGATCGTGGTGGTGGTGGTGCTGCTGATGACAGTGGTGCTGCTGTTGATGATGATCCTGGTGCTGGTGCTGATGACGATAGTGGTGGTGTTTTTTGATGATGATTTGGTGCTGCTGCTAATGATGATAGTGGTGTGGTTGTTGATGATGATCGTAGTGGTGGTGCTGCTAATGATGGTAGTGGTGGTGTTTTTGATGATGATGGTGGTGGTACTGCTGATGATTATTGTGGTGTTGTTGTTGATGATGATAGTAGTGCTGTTGTTGATGAAGATAGTGGTGTTGTTGTTGGTGAAGATCGTGGTGGTGCTGCTGCTGATGATTGTGTTTTGTTGTTGATGATGATAGGGGTAGTGTTGTTGATGATGATCGTAGTGCTGCTACTGCTGATGATTGTGGTGTTGTTGATGATGATAGTGGTGCTGCTGTTGATGATGATAGTGGTTGTGTTGTTGATGGAGATCGTGGTGGTGGTGCTGCTGATGATTGTGGTGTTGTTGTTGATGATGATAGTAGTGGATGATGATAGGGGTGCTGCTGCTGAGGATGATAGTGGTGGTGTTGCTGCCGATAATAATAATAATAATAATAATAATAATAATAATAATAATAATAATAATAATAATGACATTGCCGATGATGATTCATAATTTATGTTCATCTCTTAGTAATGACAAAGCTGCTCATACTTCTGCTGCTGATGCTGATTATGATGATGCTATACTTGTTTTGTATTATATACTTCCAAATTTCATATCGGTGTGGTTCGATACTTTTTAACACATAAATAAATACCGACACCATTTGTTTGCTTTTCTCTTATATTTTCATGTTTCCGCTTTCTTTTGTTTTCTAGGCTGATAAGAATGTTGCTGCTTTTGTTGTTGGAGATGATCGTGGATTTGTATCTCTTTGTCATGATAAAGCTTTTTATACTTCCGTTTCTTTTACTGCTGCTGCTGATGATGATGACGATACTGTATATGCTTTCAAATAAGATTCTTTTACTTTTCATTTTCTTTTCATTTATTCATTTTCCAGTATGTTTTCTCTACTTGATAACACCATATGTATGCCGAGAACAGTATTATTATTATTATAATTATTATTATTATTGTTTCGCGTGTTTAGTGTTTCCGTTTTCTTTCATGTTTTAATGACGATAACTATGTTGCTCCTTTATTTGCTGATACTGATCGCGGTGTTTCATCTGATAATGATAGTGTTGCTGTTGATGCTGATTATGATTATGACAATAATACCGATGATGATGGTGGTGAGGTTGATGGTGGCGGGGATGATGATGATCATCATGATGTTGTTGTTCTTTCTTCTCCTTGATAAACATGTTTCCTTTTTCCGTTGATGTTGCTAATGTTACGCAGAAAATAGTTTTAAGCTAAATTATAATTTTAGAATAATAATTTTAGATTATGACATGAATTAAACTATTGATGATATTATGCAGAAGATATTGCAGTAGTTGAAATTTCTTCTAAAATTGCTGCTGCTGCTGATGATGATGATAAAGATGGTGGTGATGACAATAATGAAGGTGCAGCTGTTGCTAATGATGATTCTGCTGACGGTGATACTGGTACTGCTGCTACTGCTGCTGATGATACTAATGACCATACCGACGTTGATGGTGATAATGATAATGGTAATGTTGCTGCAGCTGCTGCCGATGATGACGTTGCATTTATTGTATTTTTATAATATTAATGTTACTGATGATGATGATGAAAAGATTTATAAAAAACAATGTGTTGTCTTTTGAATTGACTGCTTACATTGAATTGACAGTGTATCGGACGTTACTAACTTTTAGTTTGACTTACTTAGACTTACTCACGTGAGCCTATTCACTTGGACTTACTAATTTGGACTTGGTTTTACTCACTTGAACTTACTCACTTGGACTTGGACTTACTTGGACTTGTACCTACTCACTTGGACTTACTCACTTGGACTTGTACCTACTCACTTGGACTTACTCACTTGGACTTGGACCTACTCACTTGAACTTGCTCACTTGGACTTGGACTTACTCACTTGGACTTACTGACTTGAACTTACTCACTTGGACTTGGACTTACTCACTTGGACTTGGACTTACTCACTTGGACTTACTCACTTGGACTAACTCTCTTGGACTCACTTGGACTTGGACTTACTCACTTGGACTTACTCACTTGGACTAACTCTCTTGGACTTACTCACCTGGGCATACTCTCCTGGACGTATTCACTTGGACTTACTCACCTGGGCATACTCTCCTGGACGTATTCACTTGGACTTACTCACTTGGACTGGGACGGGACAGGACCGACTATAACGGACTGGACCGACTTGGACGGGACGGACAGGGACAGGACCGACTGGGACGGACAGGGACAGGACCGACTTGGACGGAAAGGGACGGGAACGACTGGGACGGGAACGACAGGGACGGACGGGACCGACTTGGACCCGACCGACTGGGACGGACAAGGACAGAACCGACTAGGATGGACTGGACCGACTAGGACGGACAGGGACAGGACCGACTTGGACGGACGGGACCGACTTGGACAGGACCGACTAGGACGGGACCGACTGGGAGGGACAGGACCGACTTGGACGGACAGGGTCGGGACCGACTAGGACGGACAGGGACAGGACCGACTAGGACAGACTGGACCGACGTGGACGGGACCGACGTGGACGGGACCGAATGGGAGGGACGGGACCGACTGGGACGGACAGGGACGAGACGGACTGGACCGACTTGGACGGACAGGGACAGGACGGACTGGACCAATTTGGACGGGACCGACTAGGACGGGACCGACTAGGACGGGACGGACAGGGACAGGACCGACTTGGACGGGACCGACTGGGACGGACAGGTAAAGGACCGACTTGGACGGGACCGACTAAGACTGGATCGACTGGGACGGACAGGGACGGGACCGACTAGGACGGGACCGACTAGGACAGAATCGACTGGGACGGACAGGACCAGGACCGACAAGAACGGGCCAGACTTGGAACGGACGGGACAGACTACGACGAGACCTACTAGGACGGGTCGGACGGGACCGACTTGGATGGGACCGACTTGGACGGGACCGACTGGGACAGACAAGGATGGGACCGACTTAGGACGGACAACGACGGGACTGACTTAGAACGGACTACGACGGAACCGACAAGACTAGGATGACCGACTAGGACAACCGACTTGGACGACCGACTAGGACGGACAGGACCAGGACTGACTTGGACGGACTGGACCGACTGGAACGGGACCGACTAGGACAGGGACTGGACCGACTGGGACGGACAGGACCAGGACCGACAAGAACGGGCCAGACTTGGAACGGACGGGACAGACTACGTCGAGACCTACTAGGACGGGTCGGACGGGACCGACTTGGACGGGACCGACTGGGACCGACTTAGGACGGACAACGACGGGACTGACTTAGGACGGACTACGACGGAACCGACAAGACTAGGATGACCGACTAGGACAACCGACTTGGACGACCGACTAGGACGGAACTGACTAGGACAACAGACTAGGACAACCGACTTGGACGGAACTGACTAGGATGGAACTGACTAGGACGGAACCGACTAGGACGACCGACTAGGACGGAACTGACTTGGACGGAACTGACTTGGACGACCGACTTGGACGGAACTGACTAGGATGGAACTGACTAGGACGGAACTGACAAGGACGACCGACTAGGACGGAACTGACTAGGACGGAACTGACTAGGACGGAACTGACTTGGACGGAACTGACTAGGACGGAACTGACTTGGACGACTGACTTGGACGACCGACTAGGACGACCGACTAGGACGATCGACTAGGACGACCGACTTGGACGACCTACTTGGACGACCGACTAGGACGACCGACTTGGACGACCTACTTGGACGACCGACTAGGACGACCGACTAGGACGACCGACTTGGACGACCTACTTGGACGACCTACTTGGACGATCAACTAGGACGACCGACTAGGACGATCGACTAGGATGACCGACAAGGACGGAACTGACTTGGTCGACCTACTTGGACGACCTACTAGGACGGAACTGACTTGGACGACCGACTTGGACGACCGACTAGGACGGAACTGACTAGAAAGACCGACTAGGACGGAATGACTTGGACGACCGTCTAGGACGGAACTGACTAGGACGACCGACTAAGACGGCACTGACTAGGACGACCGACAAGGACGGAACTGACATGGACGACCGACTAGGTAGACCGACTTGCACGGAACTTACTAGGATGGAACTGACTTGGACGGAACTGACTTGGATGACCGACTAGGACGGAACTGACTTGGACGACCGACTAGGTAGACCGACTTGGACGGAACTTACTAGGATGGAACTGACTTGGACGGAACTGACTTGTACGACCGACTAGGTAGACCGACTTGGACGGAACTTACTAGGATGGAACTGACTTGGACGGAACTGACTTGGACGACCGACAAGGACGGAACTGACTTGGACGACCGACTAGGTAGACCGACTTGGACGGAACTTACTAGGATGGAACTGACTTGGACGGAACTGACTTGGACGACCGACTTGGACGATCGACTAGGGCGGGACCGACTAGGACGACCGATTAGAGCGGAACTGACTAGGACGACCGACTAGGACGGAACTGACTTGGACGACCGACTAGGACGGCACTGACTTGGACGACCGACTAGGACGGCACTGACTTGGACGACCGACTTGGACGGTACTGACTTGGACGACCGACAAGGATGGAACTGACAAGGAAGACCGACTAGGTAGACCGACTTGGACGGAACTTACTAGGACGGAACTGACTTGGACGGAACTGACTTGGACGGCCGACTAGGACGGAAATGACTTGGATGACCGACTTGGACGATCGACTAGGGCGGGACCGACTAGGACGACCGATTAGGGCGGAAATGACTTGGACGACTGACTTGGACGATCGACTAGGGCGGGACTGACTTGGACGACCTACTTGGACGGAACTGACTTGGACGACCGACTAGGACGGAAATGACTTGGACGACCGACTTGGACGATCGACTAGGGCGGGACTGACTTGGACGACCTAATTGGACGGAACTGACTTGGACGACCGACTAGGACGGAAATGACTTGGACGACCGACTTGGACGACCGACTAGGACGGAAATGACTTAGACGACCGACTTGGACGACCGTCTTGGACGATCGACTAGGGCGGGACCGACTAGGACGACCGATTAGGGCGGAACTGACTAGGATGGCTGACTTGGACGGAACTGACTTGGACGACCGACTTGGACGACCGACTTGTACGACCGACTTGGACGATCGACTAGGGCGGGACCGACTAGGACGACCGACTAGAATGGAATGACTTGGACGACCGACTAGGACGGAACTGACTTGGACGACCGACTAGGACGGCACTGACTAGGACGACCGACTTGGACGGAACTGACTTGGAAGACCGACAAGGACGGAACTGACTAGGACGTCCGACTAGGTAGACCGACTTGGACGGAACTTACTAGGACGGAACTGACTTGAACGGAACTGACTTGGACGACCGACTAGGACGGAAATGACTTGGACGACCGACTTGGACGACCGACTTGGAGGACCGACTTGGACGACCGACTTGGACGATCGACTAGGGCGGGACCGACTAGGACGACCGATTAGGGCGGAACTGACTAGGACGACCGACTAGGGCGGTAAGAACTAGGGCGGGACCGACTAGGACGACCGACTAGGACGGAACTGAATAGGACGACCGAAAAGGGCGGTAAGAACTAGTGCGGGACCGACTAGGGCGGGACCGACTAGGACGACCTACTAGGACAGGACGGAGCCGACTAGGACGGGACCGACTAGAAGGGACAGGACTTATGGTCGTGCACGATTAGGACAGGCCCGACTTGGACTGGACGCGACCTGCCAGGTCGGGTCCGACTTGGACGAAACTGGACCTGGACGGACGGAACCGACTTGGACGGGACCGACTCGGACGGACGGAACGGACTAGAACGTGACGGACTAGGACGGGACGGACTCGACCGACTAGGACGGAACTGACTCGTCCTATGGCTGGATCGACTGTATGAATTAGGACGGGACCGACTTGGACGGGGGACCGACTGGGACGAGACAGGTCCGACTAGCTGCCCCCCCAAACCTTACTTTCACACACACACACTTGATCCATCCCTGCCAGGAAGCGACATTTTTACTTTTAACAGAAATAAAAAAATGAAAAGGGCAATAACTGTGGTAACATTGTTTTAATCTTTAAAGGATCCCAACAGGTTTATTCCCTTGCATTTTTAGCAAATAAATCTGTAACACAAGAGCGATTGAGCATAATAATCGATTAACATAAATGATGTCGTGGTGAGAACAACACATGGTCCCTTGAAGTTGACGTGTTGCCCAAATCATGTTTGCAGCATATTCTTTTTTGTTGTTTTAAATGTGATTTCCGACAGATTTTTGTCAAATAACCAAATAAGTCATTGTTACCTGAAAATGCCATTCATTGATGCTCTAGATCTGTGTGAAAAGTGAAACCTTGCACCTCAATCTACCTTACAAGCAGCTATTTCCTATCTTAGCCACGCTGCAAAGATACCAAAAAAACCCACGTGACAGCTTACTTTTGAGATCGTGCTATATCGTCATCCGCAACGTCACATCGCAGCGACTCAATTACAGCAACGTCAATCCTTTAAAGGTGCAGGTAGACTCCAGAAAATGTCCGAGTAGAACCACCGGCGCACCGCACAGCTCAACCACGCGGCGAAGGACTGGGGAGTCGGGGGATTTACATTTTCCTGATAAAATTTCTTCTTGAATTGACTGAATATACATGCAACAGAAGATCCACCGGTAATTTCAAATTAAATGCTTTGCATTTGAATCGCTCAGTTTTTTGTGTGTGTGTTTTTTTTAGTATTCGAAAACCGTCGTCTGTCCACAATACAACTTGTGAGAGTTGTGTTGGAAGATCAATAATAAATATAATGAAGGGTATAGCGAGTTGAATATTGTGTATCGTCGTGGCTGTGCGAGGTATTATTGGCGCCGCTCTTAAATGCATTTTTTGGGGCACGATAGTGTAGCATTCAATAACATGACATAGCTGGTGTTCTTTGATGCCTTTTTCAGAGAAAAGAACCGGGTGTTTTTAACAGTGTGGCTTGCAACAGTAAATATTAGCTTGTTATTTTAAAAACGAGAATGTCCGCGGACATCCACTCGCATGTGCAAAATTTTTCAGCATTCCATATAAAGGCGGCGCGCTCCAAATAGCAGGCATAAATTCGCAGCCGTTTGGCGAGGTCTAAGCGAAAGAAACAAAGTATGCCGATGTAAGCAATGCAGCTAATAATTACAGATGTAGCAGACAACAAGGAAGAATACAGAGAAGCCGATAGTTACTCAAAAATATTTATGTAATGAATCGACAGTAAAATTAGAGTGTGTAGAGGATAGCCATCTTCTTGTTTACAGAGCATGCTCTCTACGGCGCCTTGGATGTCTCACATCCTGGCCCTTTCTTGTTACATTTATTGGGGACGCGCCTATATATGGAATGCTTACTGAAATTAGCACGTTGGAAAAGTCTATTAAGCGGAATACGGGCCCTAATTCGGTAAATGGCGTTCTATTTTATGTATCTATTGTATATGTATTTTGTGTGTCTGTAACGTTCATTAATACAATAGTAATTCATCCTATTTTTACTAATAAGTCATCACCCAAGTTTTTGTACCTCTTTATGCGATTTTTTTATTTTGTTTTAAATCATTCTCTGGTCTCAAGAATTAATACTATACATACTTTTTTCTGGATATTTATAGTATACTGATTTTTTTAGTTCGTTTTGCTGCCGCTGTGCCATTAGGCAACGTGTGATGTCTACAGGATGTGTATAATGGACCTTGGGGACTAGCTGCCATCTTGTCGGGGCTACGTTTCCCCCATATTGTCTCCGAGTTTACATAACAACTGGTAACTATGTAAATGAATAGTTGTATAATTTAACATTTTCTCTTGTTAACTTTTAAAATTCATAAATAATATTAGTTGTTTTTACGCTAGTCATCTTTATATTGTACATCTGTACTAATAGTTTGTGAACGGAACATTTTCATTTGTAAATTTCCAAAGTGACAACATATTCTGAATGAAACCACATTTCAATCTTTGCATTGCACTGAATTTAGCAATATCTGCACGCATGCGTTGCCGCATCCACAATTCTATTTTTGATATGATAGCGTCAAAATCACATTTGTTATTAAATATAATTGAATAAAATAATTAATTTACCGTATGTTAAATACTAAGTCAGTAAAAGTATGTAGGTTCCGGCACCTTTAGAGGCGGTGTCCTCCCACCTCCTCAATGCTCCTGACTTGACACACACCAGCACTGGGATATTAACTCCCGGCAGTCATGCGTAGTGAATAGTCAGAAACTATCATCTCACATCGGGTTTAACGTCTGAGTCCGGAACTCCTTGATCCCGAGTCTATGGCCTTAACCATTGCGCCAACACCAGACTGATTATTGATGTCCTACATCTATGTGAAAAATGAAGCATGACTCATCACTCGTCAGTACGAATAGGCCACGCTGCACAGTTAGCTATTTTTAAACAAAGAAAACAACCAGACTCGTAACTTTGTATAATCATTATGGTAATACGCGCTGACGTTGATCTATTTTTAGAAATTACGATCATGCTTAGTTATAGTTTTAGAAAGAATGGGCGGGTAGAGTGATTTAGTTCACGGTTTCTACTGCCTTACAATTTTGACACTGTTCAAAGTCGTCTTGTGTTAGACTTAGGTTTGACTTTTTTGCAGACATAATGCCCCAATTCTCCAAATCCAAGTTTACGTGTATTTGGTGATGACAAACTGTTGGATACCACCTTTTATCCGTCTGCTCTTCGTATGACCTTGACCTTGTTTAATGTGGTTACGGATTATTCATTAAATCATAATACGCGAATCGATAACAAACCATTGCCTTTGTATTTCGAATTGATAACTGACAATAGGTACCTGTACCGTCTTGCTTCACTGTTAAAACTATTTATGTCATGAAATACTCAACAATATTTAAGGTCATTTTTAATTTATTTATAGACGAAAAGGGAATTTCAGCTATAGATTGAATTCAAATCGGAGTGTTAACCCTATTTTGAATGACACAATTTTGCAACAGAATTATGTTACTTAAATGCGTTCGTAACGAAATGGTTCCAAACTCCTGATGTCTGGTTTTATAAAATTGCTAACTATGCTTCATAGATGAAGATAGGATTGAACTGAAATAATTATTGTGGTGTTGGATTGCAGCTCTTAAACAGCTCTGTGACTTCAACAAACAACCTTTTATCAAGACCTTTCCATTTAACCCTGTTTAGCAATTAATCTCCGATGTTATTGCCGGGTCAAATGATCTCATACCACATTTAATTGGAAGTAAAACCAGTCTTTCAAAATAGACATTTACACCTGTTTATTAAGAAGATGTTTACATGTATTAACACTATTAGCGCAACGAACAGTGTGGGAAAGATCTACCCGGAAGTTTTCTCGATCAAGCGGAAGATTTGTTGGTGATTTTAAACGCAGTCACAATAAAGAAGATCGCTGGACTGGTAGCTGTAATGACTACATCCAGAAGTTACAAAACATTGAAATTTAATTTAGCTAGTTTCAGACCAGGAAGTAAAGGATTAGAAAAAGAATTAAGGTATGGGTTGTTTTTCACTTCTATTATACACATATATTTTAAATTTTTGATAATTTGCGGCCGGGTTTGAATATTATAAGTAAGTTTTCATATTTTTAAAAGTCGTTTTATATTATTTTCTAGGCTATTGGTTTATAATATTCGAAACAAAGTCATAAAACGTATAATGAAACATCGAATTTTAACAATGAAACATGCTGAAGAATTTAACATTACAACAATGTAACGTCTTATAGATTGCCATTTCAAGAATGTAACTTGTTAAAGAATTAAACATTTCAACAATGTACTTTGTTTAAGAATTAAACATGTCAACAATGTTCTATGTTGAAAAATTAAACATTTCAAGTATATACTATGTTGAAGAATTAAACATTTCAACAATGTACTATGTTGAAGAATTAAACATGTCAACAATGTACCACGTTGAAGAATTTAACATTTCAACAATATACTATGTTGAAGAATTGAACATGTCAACAATGTACTATGTTGAAGAATTAAACATGTCAACAATGTACCATGTTGAAGAATTAAACATTTCAACAATGTACCATGTTGAAGAATTAAACATGTCAACAATGTACTATGATGAAGAAATAAACATGCCAACAATGTGCCATGCTGAAGAATTAAACATGTCAACAATGTACCATGCTGAAGAATTAAACATTTCAACAATGTACCATGTTGATGAATTAAACATGTCAACAATGAATATTAAATATTATAACATGCTGAAGAATGTAAGATTCCAAAAGTAACATGTCAACACTGTATCATGATTAAGAGTGAAGAGTAAGAGAACATTTGAACAAAATAACATGCTCAAGAAAGGAACATTTCAACAAAATAACATGCCCAAGAAAGGAACATTTCAACAATGTAATATGTTAAAAACGCAACATTTTAATCTTACCTGAAGCATGAAGAAGAATGCAAGAGTTCATAAATGTAATATTTTCATCAATGTAACATTTCAACAGTGGTGTATGCTAAAATTATAATATTCTGAAGAAAAAACACACAACAACACGAACTACCTACTGCAATTACCATTTGAACGATCATTTATTTCGTGTTTCTTTAATCTTCGTCATGTCAACCTAAAATTGTTATAAAACCGTACACATTAGGGAAAATAATGCATCAAAAGTTTAAAATAAAACATTTCAATAATTTCAATAATTTAACCTCATTGAGATTTAAAATGTTGAAAAGCAGTTCCATTACGAATGTAAAATTGTCATTATGCACAGATTATCAAGCAAAATTACCGATTTATAACCTCTCATCTTAATAATATGAGTAACAGTCTAAAACTGTGTTTAGTTCTTCCGGCTGACTTGGTATGTGCTAGTTGTTCTCCGGCTGACTTGGTAGGTGCAAGTTGTTGTCCGGCCGACTTGGTAGGTGCTAGTTGTTCTCCGGCTGACTTGGAAGGTGCTAGTTGTTCTCCGGCTGACTTGGTAGGTGCTAGTGGTTCTCCGGCTGACTTGGTAGGTGCTAGTTGTTCTTCGGCTGACTTGGTAGGTGCTAGTTGTTCTCCGGCTGACTTGGTAGGTGCTAATTGTTCTCCGGCTGACTTGGTAGGTGCTAGTTGTTCTCCGGCTGACTTGGTAGGTGCTAGTTGTTCTCCGGCTGACTTGGTAGGTGCTAGTTGTTCTCCGGCTGACTTGGTAGATGCTAGTTGTTCTCCGGCTGACTTGGTAGATGCTAGTTGTTCTCCGGCTGACTTGGTAGGTGCTAGTTGTTCTCCGACTGACTTGGTAGATGCTAGTTGTTCTCCGGCTGACTTGGTAGGTGCTAGTTGTTCTCCAGCTGACTTGGTAGGTGCTAGTTGTTCTCCGGCTGACTTGGTAGGTGCTAGTTGTTCTCCGGCTGACTTGGTAGATGCTAGTTGTTCTCCGGCTGACTTGGTATGTGCTAGTTGTTCTTCGGCTAGTTGTTCTCCGGCTGACTTGGTAGGTGCTAGTTGTTCTCCGGCTGACTTGGTAGATGCTAGTTGTTCTCCGGCTGACTTGGTATGTGCTAGTTGTTCTTCGGCTAGTTGTTCTCCGGCTGACTTGGTATGTGCTAGTTGTTCTTCGGCTAGTTGTTCTCCGGCTGACTTGGTAGGTGCTAGTTGTTCTCCGGCTGACTTGGTAGGTGCTAGTTGTTCTCCGGCTGACTTGGTAGATGCTAGTTGTTCTCCGGCTGACTTGGTATGTGCTAGTTGTTCTCCGGCTGACTTGGTATGTGCTAGTTGTTCTCCGGATGACTTGGTAGGTGCTAGTTGTTCTCCGGCTGACTTGGTATGTGCTAGTTGTTCTCCGGCTAGTTGTTCTCCGGCTGACTTGGTATGTGCTAGTTGTTCTCCGGCTAGTTGTTCTCCGGCTGACTTGGTAGGTGCTAGTTGTTCTCCGGCTGACTTGGTATGTGCTAGTTGTTCTCCGGCTGACTTGGTATGTGCTAGTTGTTCTCCGGCTGACTTGGTAGATGCTAGTTGTTCTCCGGCTGACTTGGTATGTGCTAGTTATTCTCCGGCTAGTTGTTCTCCGGCTGACTTGGTAGGTGCTAGTTGTTCTCCGGCTGACTTGGTATGCGCTAGTTGTTCTCCGGCTAGTTGTTCTCCGGCTGACTTGGTAGGTGCTAGTTGTTCTCCGGCTGACTTGGTAGGTGCTAGTTGTTCTCCGGCTGACTTGGTAGGTGCTAGTTGTTCTCCGGCTGACTTGGTAGGTGCTAGTTGTTCTCCGGCTGACGGCTGACTTGGTAGGTGCTAGTTGTTCTCCGGCTGACTTGGTAGATGCTAGTTGTTCTCCGGCTGACTTGGTATGTGCTAGTTGTTCTCCGGCTAGTTGTTCTCCGGCTGACTTGGTAGGTGCTAGTTGTTCTCCGGCTGACTTGGTATGTGCTAGTGGTTCTCCGGCTGACTTGGTATGTGCTAGTTGTTCTCCGGCTGACTTGGTAGATGCTAGTTGTTCTCCGGCTGACTTGGTAGGTGCTAGTTGTTCTCCGGCTGACTTGGTATGCGCTAGTTGTTCTCCGGCTAGTTGTTCTCCGGCTGACTTGGTAGGTGCTAGTTGTTCTCCGGCTGACTTGGTAGGTGCTAGTTGTTCTCCGGCTGACTTGGTAGGTGCTAGTTGTTCTCCGGCTGACTTGGTAGGTGCTAGTTGTTCTCCGGCTGACGGCTGACTTGGTAGGTGCTAGTTGTTCTCCGGCTGACTTGGTAGATGCTAGTTGTTCTCCGGCTGACTTGGTATGTGCTAGTTGTTCTCCGGCTAGTTGTTCTCCGGCTGACTTGGTACGTGCTAGTTGTTCTCCGGCTGACTTGGTATGTGCTAGTGGTTCTCCGGCTGACTTGGTATGTGCTAGTTGTTCTCCGGCTGACTTGGTAGATGCTAGTTGTTCTCCGGCTGACTTGGTAGATGCTAGTTGTTCTCCGGCTGACTTGGTAGATGCTAGTTGTTCTCCGGCTGACTTGGTATGTGCTAGTTGTTCTCCGGCTGACTTGGTAGATGCTAGTTGTTCTCCGGCTGACTTGGTAGATGCTAGTTGTTCTCCGGCTGACTTGGTAGATGCTAGTTGTTCTCCGGCTGACTTGGTAGATGCTAGTTGTTCTCCGGCTGACTTGGTAGATGCTAGTTGTTCTCCGGCTGACTTGGTATGTGCTAGTTGTTCTCCGGCTAGTTGTTCTCCGGCTGACTTGGTAGGTGCTAGTTGTTCTCCGGCTGACTTGGTATGTGCTAGTGGTTCTCCGGCTGACTTGGTATGTGCTAGTTGTTCTCCGGCTGACTTGGTAGGTGCTAGTTGTTCTCCGGCTGACTTGGTAGATGCTAGTTGTTCTCCGGCTGTCTTGGTATGTGCTAGTTGTTCTCCGGCTAGTTGTTCTCCGGCTGACTTGGTAGGTGCTAGTTGTTCTCCGGCTGACTTGGTATGTGCTAGTGGTTCTCCGGCTGACTTGGTATGTGCTAGTTGTTCTCCGGCTGACTTGGTAGATGCTAGTTGTTCTCCGGCTGACTTGGTAGGTGCTAGTTGTTCTCCGGCTGACTTGGTATGTGCTAGTGGTTCTCCGGCAGACTTGGTAGATGCTAGTAGTTCTCCGGCTGACTTGGTCGGTGCTAGTTGTTCTCCGGCTGACTTGGTAGGTGCTAGTTGTTCTCCGGCTGACTTGGTCGGTGCTAGTTGTTCTCCGGCTGACTTGGTAGGTGCTAGTTGTTCTCCGGCTGACTTGGTAGGTGCTAGTTGTTCTCCGACTGACTTGGTAGGTGCTAGTTGTTCTCCGGCTGACTTGGTTGGTGCTAGTTGTTCTCCGGCTGACTTGGTAGGTGCTAATTGTTCTCCGGCTGACTTGGTAGGTGCTAGTTGTTCTCCGACTGACTTGGTAGGTGCTAGTTGTTCTCCGGCTGACTTGGTAGGTGCTAATTGTTCTACCCAGACATTTGCTGTTTGTCCTCACTCTACCAATAACAGCTAGACGTTACTTAATTGACTATAATTGTACAAATTAATGCATCAACAAAAATAGTATACGCAAGCCACTGTACAAATAAATGTTTAACAAACGCACAGTAACCAGCCCCTCTCCGCGGAGGTTGGAGTCTCGGAATAGGCGAGAGCTTTCGTGAGGAGATGGTTTTCCTTCTAACCTGCAGTGCGCCGGTGGTTCTACCCAGACACAAGTCTGGGGTTTTCCTTTACCAGTTAGCTGGAGATCGCCAATATAACAATAATGGTGTCGGTGCAATGTAACAGTTGCACAATGTCCGCTTAGTTTGATGACAGGTTAAAAGACGTTCACTAAAATATTTTCTCAATTATTATGTTATTACAAAAATATATACTATTAAAACTTTCATACATACAGCGAAAAGGAATAGTGTATAACTGGGTTTTCACCACACAATCGTTTACCTTGCAATTCATATTGTGCTTCATTTGTAAGAAATTGCGACATGCCGCAACATCATAACAAAGGGACATGCTTGAAACATCATAATAAAACGTGTTTATTAATAAAGAAGAAAAAGATATAAAATAGGTTGAACTAACACAAAAGAAATCTCAGTACAGCGCTGTATCTGTCAACGGCAGCTTTCTCCTCCTATTATCAATATGCCATGTTCAAAGCCCCGCATTTACATAATATATATTTATACCTCAAGCTTATTTACACATCCAGTAAGCGACAAAAGCCACAGAAGAATCGAAAAGAGAGGTGCACATTCCGCTATCACTATTTGTATGGGAGAATATGGGTTACCGAAGAGGAATTATATGTTAACAGATAAAAAAAACTGTTACTGGCCGGCCGCAATAGCCCAAGTGGTAGAGCGTTGGCTTGCGAATCGGGAGGTCGCGGGTTCAAACCCCGGCCGGGTCAGACCAAAGACTTTAAAGTTGGTAGGAGTGACTTCCCTCCTAACGCACGGGGCTAAGGGGACACCATTACGCCTGACTCGTCGGTGTCAGTATAATGGACCGGCCGGGTTCAGTCCCTGGGCACCTCGTTAGTGCCCTTGTGCTATAATGATAGAAATGTCGCTGCACAGTATCGGCGGAAATTCCTGTAAATCCAAATCAAAATCCCAAACTTGTTAGGCCGGTTTTCAATGTACGCGTGATCCAGATCTGTCATCCGTATCCGCAATCCTTGTCTGCTCTTGTTAAAATATGAAGGGTCATTTCCATGTATGCGTACGTCATCCGCGTCCATCTTCCATGTCTGTAATGAATCGCCATTGGATCTTGCACGGACAGGTCTTGACGACAGAAAGATGCAAACGTTTCTCGGGCGATGTATGTAAAAAAATCATTGATCTTGTGCGCGAGCATCCCGTTGTGTACAACATCCGACTACCTGAATGTAACGAGAGCGATGTGGTCAGGAACATATGGCAGTAAATCGCAAAAATCTAGATGTTTCATGTAAGTTATTCATATATTTAATATTGGTTTGAATGTCAACGTTTTCTTCCTTTACATGTGCTTTGCTTGTTTTATATATAACATTAAAAAATCTTCAAAATAAAAGCAAGTATGGATGACGAACACGCATGCATGTAAAAACATGGATACATTTACGGATATGGGTGACATATGCGGATCATGCGTACATGTTGAACGGTCTAAGTAGTGCAATTAGTGGACCTTCATGGTGGTATTCAACGGTTTGCCTCCATCAAATGCATGTAACACTGTTGTACCACTGTTTCCATAAGAACATACTATCTCATTCGCATTCTGATTTGTTTAGAATGCATTTGGAATTGAACTACATCAACAGGGGTACGTGATGTAGTGAGTATGCTTTCCCCAGAGTCAGGTGCCCATGTAACTCAGTTGCTAGAGCACCTACCTCAAGAGCAGGAGGTCTTGGGTTCGAACCCCGCCCTCGGTAATGGGATTTCTCCAGCATGTCCAGTTGGTGCCTGGTTAAAAGCTCTTGCCCAGGTAAACCAGGCGGTAGACCAGGTGGTAGAGCACCTGATTACGGAGGAGGTCTTGCGTTCGAACTCAACACTGTGTGCCGATAACGGATTTTTTGCAAGCTCGGATCACTTCGGTTAAATCAGTAAATCAGGATATATGCATTTAAATGAAAGAGGGTGGGACTATAGAGGTTTAAGTGTGTGTGTGGGGGGGGGGGGGGGGGGTGGGTGTGTTAGATTAGAGATTTGAGCCTCTAGATTAGTTACTTGTAATTAGATTCTAAAATGTAAACTGTGTTCGGGATTTTCGCCCCGTGATTTGTAACTTGTAAATTGTATGTGCGGGAAATGAGAAATTGTTCAAATGTTATGTTGAAATTTGAACATTTTCATGTGGTTTATAAAAGTTAGGATGTAATAAGACAGAGTTATGTAGCATGCGCGGTGTTGCAATTAAGAATGACATTTGAAGTGACAAATCCGTGTATTGAAAGTTAGAAATAGTAATTAGAATATCCCCTTTCCATAGTTTGGGTGAATTTAGGTATAATTTCTGCATAAACTTATACTCTAGCCTAAGTAAAGACGAGTTTGAACACAACCTACCTGTTTATTGTAAGCTAAAATGCATTGCGCCAAAAAGCACCCTAAATATTCATTCTGTCCAAATCTATAATAAGTATGGTTGTGATATCTGCTAAAAATAGATATCGACGTCAGAGCGCACTACACGTATGACGATGTAACTCGTTCTAAAAAGAAAGTTGTCACGTGTTTTTTTTAGTTTAAAAATAACCATCTTTGCAGCGTGGATCAGATAGGAATTGCCTGTTTGCGATTACCAGTTAAACTTAAAGCCAATAAAATTAATGGACGCGAGACAACCAAGGCGCCGAAGAGCGAATGCGCTGTAAACAAGAAGATGCATAAAGCATAGAAACTAAACTCTTATACACTGTCGGTTCATTACATACATATGTGAGGGTAACGAACGATAAATTTGATAGAAGGTAGGAATTCGTGATAATGCCTGCTTCTTTTTGATAATTGCAATCCACACTATTAAACGCGACATACTCGGTTGTTTTCGCTGAAAAAAGCCTCGCCGAAAAGATGCGATTTCCCGTTATTGCCTGCTACACTATTGTCCCCATAAAACACCATCAAAATAATTCTGGATCCGCCCCTGGTAATAGCTGCCACTGGCCACTTTCATTCACAAGTTAATGCATTGCAATGACAAAAATCATACACAATCATTCAAAAATACAGATGTACTATCATACCATGTATTTAATTTTGGCAGCATAGTATCCGACTGTTTGCTTATATCCAAAACATGTTAAAAATCATACCCCTGTTCTGTGCATAACTGCAGAATAAACTTATACTTTAGTTTAAGTAAAGAATGTTTATAACATTATATCAAAAGTAAGACAGTACAAATCGTGAAATATCGCTTTAAATGTCCATGATTTTCAGATCTATGAATAGTTACGATGGGATTTCAGCTTAAAATAGATATCGACTTCAACACTGATTATCCAGATGATCATGTATTGTGATTATAAAAGTATGTGTTCACCCAGTTTACATCCTTTGAAAATGGTATCCGACAGTTTGGACCAGATTTTTGTCCCTCACAGAATCAAATAAATAATTGTTGCATGGAAAGACCTCGTAAGTTCTAATTTTTGATGTCCTACATCCATGTGAAGAGTGAAGCATAACAGATCAATCATCAGTACAAAGGGACATTTCCTATCTAAGCCACACTGCATAGTTAGCTTTTTTTTTAAAATAAGAAAACCACGTGACCCGTAACTTTATATAATCATTCGGGTAATCCGCTCTGACGTCGATGTCTATTTTAGCAGAAATCACTATCATGCTTATTTATAGTTTCAGAAAGAATGGGCATGTAGAGTGATTTAGTTTTCCTACTGTCAATTTAGACAATGTTCAAAATCGTCTCTTGTTAGACTCAGGTTTAACTTTTTGCAGACATTATGCCCCAATTCCCCCAATCCAGGTTCACGTGTATTTGATGAAGACAAACTGTCGGTTACCACCTTTTAAGGCCGAATCCAGACCTTACTCGGACTGTCACAAGCAGCAGCCATTTTGTTGTTTTTCTGTAAATTGAATATCAGTCACGTAGCAGTAGGTATTTTGTAAACAATACAAAAACACGGTTTTAACCAGTGAAGGATGTAAACTTGTGATTTTTAGTCAGCAGTTATATTAGTAGCAACGAATATATGCGCCCACTACTATTTTCATGTACAGCAATATCCACGGAACTCAACATCGATACTCTGCCTTTAAACAAAACTATAAACTAACTGTGCAGCGTGGCTCGGATAAGAAAAAAAATGTAATGACAGGTAGGGTATTATCCTTTCAATTTCGCATGGATAAGATAACACCAGTATACAGCATTTTGCGGGATCTTTTCAGTTAACAAAACCTTATTTGGTTGCACGAGAGAAAAACAATCCAAACTATCTGATACCACATAAACCTTTAAATAGTATGTTCTGGTTTTCCAGAAAATGTCGTCAAGTGGCCAGCAGACGGTCAGTCTGACGCCCGAGCAACTGGATGAGGTGTCCAGACTCTTCAGGGAGAAGGGGTGGTCACTCCCCGCGTTACCAAAAAGCAGACCAACCAGCAGAGAAGACGAACTGAAAGAGGCTGCAGACGATTATGTCACGTTGAAAACACCCCCTCCATGTCCGAGTCAAACCAGTGTAAACCGCATGATGATGACTCAGCAAAGACAGAATATAGACATAAAGACAAGAGAGCAAAAGCAGCACATATATATGAACATGACGGTGGCCACGCAAGGCCGAGACATAGGTACATCAATAACAACGGGAATGCAAGGCCGGGACAAGGCTTTAGACATCGAGGAAGAATTACAAGGCCGCGAAACAGTCGCAGATGCCACGAAAGACGCAGGAAATGTCAAAGGAAATGCAGCGGACGTGCAAGGCCGAGACTCATTCTTAGAATTGGCGATGGCCAGACAAGCCCAAGATATTGCCAAAGAAAGGGTGGCAGAGATGCCAGGCGCGGAAAAGGCTGCAGAAATGGTGGGTGCACAGCAAGACCTTGAACCAGTCGAAGAAGGTAGAGTAGAAAAGGTTTACCTTATTGTATAATATATATTTAAAAGAAAACAAGTGCACTCTACAATACAGAAGCATCGCCACTGACATGGTTATGTGCGTAGTTGCACGCACGCACACACACACACACACGCACGCACGCACGCACGCACGCACGCGCACGCACACACGCACTCACACACAGACACGGACACACAGACACACACACACGCACGCACGCACGCACACACACACACACACACACACACACACACACACACACACACACAAATAAAATAAAATAAAAAATAAACGATAAAAATATTTTTAAAAAAGATTCATTTGTATGTTGTATTTTTTTTAATATTTTTCTTTCCAAGTTTTCAAACATTACATTACCTACGGCACAGACACAGAAAGTTATCGCACATTATCAAATCCACCCCTTTCCTTATTATTAAAGGAAATTAACTTTGAGGGAAAACTTAAAAATTATCATGCTCGGGTTATATATGGTCCGCGCCATTTACAGTATAACAAATACCCGGTGTGTTTAATGAATTATACACGACGTCCTCACATGGACCTTTTCATTAAGTAAATAAGAACGATCCTTCGATAAAAGATCGAAGAACAATAGATTCTTCAAAGAATCAACACGACAATATATATCACAATTACTATCTGAACGATTGTTTATTCACCGTTGCTTTTATCTTGATCGCATCAATGCGCGTTTATTACGAAACCACACAAACGAGAGATATGATAACATCAATAGTTTTGTGTATGTATAATTTATACGAAACGAAAACAATGTTTAGTTTATCTGTGGGGTGGGGGTGGTGGCCCCTTTGTAGAGTAGGCTTGTTACAGGCCTGACACTTCTAGTTTTAACCGCTTGGGTTCGAGTCCCTGTTCGTGCGAAAACCTGAAAGTGCAGGTGGTGGATGGGGTCTTCCAGCTCACCTTCGGTGCATTGGTTAGTCTTCCCAGACATTTGTCAGTTAGGTTCCTCCACTAATAATAGCTGATCATCGCTCTAATGATCAAAGTTTTCGCTTCAATATCTCTTTAGAAATTCAAAGACAATGTATTTTGCATAAGACAAAAATATTTTCCTTGAATTTATATCCTTGTATTCGGATAAAAATCAGCGGCAATTATGAAAGAACATCTTATTAGTGAAGTGATAAGATATAGCTTCCTCAATTTAGACGATGTACGATGTTCAAGTTCTTCCTTAAACTGATTCCCCGCACATGTTGGACCTTGCACAGCTAGGCGCGAATACATGGTGCATTAAAGGCGATGTCCGACAAACTGGACCATTTTCTTTTCCCAAATGACAGAATAAGTCGTTGTCACATGAAAAGACATTGCAAAATGCCTTTTATTGATGACATAGATCTGTGTGAACAGCGAAGCATAATTCCCCACTTGTCACTGCAAACAGGTATGTCCTATCCGAGCCACGCTGCAGAGATAGCTTTTTTTAAACTTAGAAAACCACGAGGCAGCTCACTTTTGAGATCACGTTATATCGTCATCCGGGTAATCCGCCCTGACGTTGAAATCTATTTTAAGCAGAGTTCGTGCATATTTATAGATTTGGAAAGAATGAACTTTTAGAGGTTGTTTCATCGTCGAACACCCACGACCAATCCATTCCGTTACTCTCCATACATCGCCCGTGGGATAGTTAGTTCACTTTTCGTCGTTTCAGGTAATGATATTTCATTGGTCGCTTCATAATCCGATGAACATTTCAGTCCAATGATAAATCTCGTTCTTTTATTGTTCCGACACACTTGTCAAAATAGCGACGTCATTGTTATACCAATCGGAACACCTCGGATAGTTCACGAATCATCTCTCGGATGTATGTAGGTAGTCGGATCATCTCGGCCATTTCCCTAAATGGGACTATTTTTGAGACAGACGTCAAAACAAAGATGGCAGCTCGGGAGGCAGCTCTCTACAGTACGATGCCTGTAAAACTTCAATTTGTGGCGGCTTCAAATTTAACTCATTCAATTTTAATTTACCCTGCGCAGCAGACACGCAGCTGTCAAACGATGGCATTGTTTATGTTTTGTGCGAACTACATTTTAGGCATATTCTTCTTCTGACTTCCGGCGAACAAAACGATCGTGATTTCAGTAAGTATCATTGCACCAGATACATCCGAGGGATGATTGTCCCGTGGAAGGAATTACACGAGGAGTTCCGATTGATTGTTATACTTCTAGTCTCCACGCTGAAGAGTATGGATTTTGTAATCAGTATTATGATTGACTAATTCTTGTTCTGTTCAGTTCGTTAAGACGACAGGACATTTACCAATAAACCCACGGTCGACGAATGTAGTAAAACGGAATAGTCGAGCTTGGGTATCCGACGATGAGGTTTAGTTGTTCTTTTTTGTTCGCGAAATGTACAGTCTAAAAATATTGTGATAAAAACCTTAATTACTTAGACTTAAATCATATAACAAATTGGACTAATCAACATTAAGCCTTTAGATTTGATGTTATTTATTTAATCAATACGTTTATGTCCAAACAAAAATCTGTTTATATTCGGCTGTATCCTTCTGTTGAAATGACACTATTTGAAGACGGTGTGACTCATGCATAAAGTTGAATTCTTATGAACAATTTTAAATATTGAACATCAAATAATAACCAAATAGTATAAAATCTGACTTCTGAACTCAGTTAATGTAGGTACATTTGTATATGGATGTCTGTCTATTGTCAAATGTGACGTTATTAAAATCCTTTTTAAACAAGATTGTAAATTATTATAATTTTATTTGACGGCGCGCTGAATTGCGGAGTCTACTGTGATCACGTTTGCTGTTCGCCACTGGAGAGTCAGGTGACCAGGGTGTTTACCGATAGGATCTAAGTGGTTATCAAAAATATGGTTCATCATCAAGCAGTAATCTAAAAATATGTCTTAAAATTCCAATGTCACATCAAAAACTGTCGTGATTGTCACAATAAAAAAAAACTGTCGTCAGATAATGATAGTCAAATATGTTTAATTTCGATTATTTTTTTAATTTTTTAAATATTTTTTTATATTGTATTGTTTTTTAATTTGATTTTTTAAGCTAGGTAGATTACTGTGACAGGAATCTTGCTGACATTTATATCCTGGTTTTGTACAATTAACACTTCTTTCTATACATTTATGTTTCTTTTTATTTTTATC
Source organism: Sinonovacula constricta (assembly GCA_007844125.1). NCBI lineage: Eukaryota > Metazoa > Mollusca > Bivalvia > Cardiida > Solecurtidae > Sinonovacula > Sinonovacula constricta. Next base: position 35,536,975 of record CM017560.1, on the reverse strand, counting down.
ATATGTCTTTAACTGTTACAATACAAACTTTCGCGTCGTCTTTGATGCGTTGCATCAGTGTTTCTCTTGTAATTTCAGGGCCTTTACCGCAGACGACAGAGCAAACATCTGGAGGCAACACAAGGACCGCAACCGGAAGCATTAAGATCGGTTTGTGGAAACATTTTCTCTCTTTTCTTTGTTTTAAAAGAGAAGAGTGGGGCCATTTGGAACACCTCGGATAATTCACGAATCATCTCTCGGATGTATGTAGGAAGTCGGATGACCTCAGCCATTTCTCTAAATGGACTACTTTTGTGACAGACGCCAAAACAAAGCTGTCAGCTCGGATGACAGCTCGCTACAGTACGATTCCTGTAAAACTTCATTTTGTTGCGGCTTCAAATTGAATCATCTAATTTTAATTTACCTAGCTCAGCAGACGCGCATTTGTCAACAACGGCATTATGTTTTGTGCGAACTACATTTTAGGCATATTCTTCTTCCGACTTCCGGCGAACAAAACGATCGTGATTTCAGTAAGTATCATTGCACCAGATACATCCGAGGGATGATTGTCCCGAGGACGGAATTACCCGATGAGTTCCGATTGGAGTGGCGAATACTCTTTGTAGATGTCGATCGGTCGGTTGGTCTTCAAGGTGGTATCTGACAGTTTGGACCAGATTTGTTTTCTCTCTAAGAACCAAATAAATTATTGTTGCATGAAAAGATCACGCAAAATAGTCCTACATCTATGTGAAAAGTGAAATGTATAATCATTGGGTAATCCGTTCTGACATCGATGTCTATTTTTAGCAGAAATAACAAGCATGTTTATTTATTGTTTAGAAAAGAATGAGCATGTAAAGTGATTAATTCATTGTTTCAATTATCTATTTTTATTTACGCTGTGTTCAAAATCATCTTTCGGATAGACTTAAGTTTGACTTTTTGCAGAATGTATGCCACTATTCCCAAATGCAGGTTTACGTGTATCTGATAAAGACAAACTGTCGGCTACCACCTTTAAGGTTGGGCTGTCGGTAGACGACATTGTTTCTGAACTATGTCTGCGGAGAACGCCTAGAGCTCACTATCCTCCGGAGTTGTAGGGGACACAGACCGTGCTGTGTTTAGGACTCCACCTTCATAAGTTTTAAGTTCTGTGGCGCAACGGTCAATCACGACGACTTGAGTCTAGTTTCTGATCGATGTCTAGAGAACAAATGAGCTCTCTGTCCTCAAACTTGGCAGGGTCCTGTTGTGGTGATGACCCCTATCAGTTTTGGAGGTCAGTAGAGCAAAGGTCAAGGTCAATTCGACCTTGAATGCAATGGTTCTTCTTGGTTTGGGGTCAGTAGGCGAAACCAGGCAGCAAGGGGACATCTCTACTATTATTATTATTTACATGACGAATCGAATATCAATTTAACAAGAGAAACCAGTACTGGAGAGCTCGACTCAAGAAGCACGGTGTGGGGGTCAAGGTCAATCTACGATCAACAATGTTTTGTTAATTTATTTATTTGTATTTACGCCAAGTAATAAGGTGGCAGCTTCCTTTGCACAAGTACTACGAACTATGAATCTATTCCATGATTGTGGCCTTAAATATTAAATTTAACTTTTCTGCTTGTTTCAGCGTACAATAAATGCATAAAGTGATATTATATACTGGTATATGTCGTCTCGTTCAAAGTTGATTACTGGTATACTTCCAGAATGTCATATTACAAGGAAATTGCTGATCTGCAGTATTTCTTTTGAGTCAGTCATCCGAATGAAATTGTATTTTTTTATTTTTATAGACAAGAATAACAAGAGTTTCCACAGCATGAAAAAGGCGGGAAGCTATTACAAACTGCTTAGAGAGAGTTCCAGGGATTTACCGGAAGGTGCTGGTCGGTGTCCTTTTTGACAATTTCAATCACACACGTCCGTTCAGCTATTAATTCACTAAGTATCATAAAAGAAATGTTTATTAAAATATACAAGTAAAAATACTTATAATATTTGTATTAAAGAACGAAATGTTGCTAAGTGGCTGGGGGTAAACATGCTAATATTTTTTTACGTATTTTCCCTCGGTCCCTCTTAAGCTGTGAGTAAGAGACCCAGCTAAAGACTTCGAATAATCAATTTTTCAAAGACAAACTTTGGCCCCTGTAGATAAATGATGCACCATTGCCTCTACCCTGGCCAATGTTTGACATATTCTACAAATTTCTAAACAGCAATTACTTCCCCTTTATCTGTACATTTAATTTCCCCTGCATACACGTAGGAAAGTTTAGCTAAACAGTTTTGCTAAGGTACATGTTATATAGAGTCAACTGGTCATCATTAATTTTTATTGAAACTTTTTGAATGTGTGCTTTACTATCTCGCTAATGAGTGTATTGTTTATGACTTACGTATTCACATACTTCATATAGCCGCATACACAGTTAGGAGTACTGTAACACTAAGTTATTGAGCTTAAAGATGGTATCCGACAGTTTGGACCATTTTTTCTCAAATAATCAAAATAAGTCATTGTTACATGAAAAGATCCAGCAAAAAGCTGTTCATTGATGCTCTAGCCAGACTTGTGGGAACAATCAAGTATAAATCCCCACCTTGGTAGAGCGTCGGCTTGCGGATCGGGAGGTCGTGGGTTCGAACCCCGGCCGGGTCTTACCAAAGACTTTAAAGTTGGTAGTAGTGGCTTCCCTCCTAACGCTCGGGGCTAAGGGGACAGCATTACGCCTGACTTGTCGGTGTCAGTATAATGGACCGACCGGGTTCAGTCCCTGGGCACCTCATAAGTGCCCCTGTGCTATAATGATAGAAATGTCGCTGCGCAGTATCGGCAAAAATGCCGGCTAATCCCTAATCCCTAAATCCCCACCCGTCATTGCAAACAGGTATTTCCTATCGGAGCCACGCTGCAGAGATAGCTATTTTTAAACTAAGAAAGCAACGCAACCAGTTACTTTTAGGATTACTTAATATTGTCATGCGGGTTATCCGCTCTGGTGTAGATATTTATTTTAAGCGGTGACAACTATCGCGCTTTTAATAGAGTTGGACAGAATGAATATTTAGGGTATTTTTTCTAGATTGTTACTGTCTAACAATATAGTGTTCAAAATCGTATTTATTTAGACTAAAGTATGATTTTATGCAGAAATAATGTCCGAAATCCCATAAACAATGTGGACCAAAATTATTTTCATTACACATCTTAGTAAACCATTGTTATTTCAACAGGTCTCGAAAAATGCTGCTCATCAATGACCTACATCTGTCTAAAACAAGCGAACCATACCGCCAAAATCGCCATTCCAAAATATGTATATATTTCCTATCTGAGCCACGCTGCACAGTTAGTTATTTTTAAACCAAGAAAACCAGTGTGACCACTTATGTTATCTAACTCGTCCACATCATCCGCTGTGACGTCGATGTCTATTTTTAGCAGGAAGTCCTAATCGTTCTTACTTATAGAGTTGAAAATAATGGACATTGGAAGTGATGACTACCGAGTATTACTGCCCTAAAATTGAGATAATGTTGAAAATCGTCAAAGCTTAGACTAAAGTATGATTTTTTTTCTTAAGAAATGCACCAAAAACTCCCGAACAGATGTCAGATATTGTTACACATATTAGATACAGGCAAACTGTCGGTTACCACTTTTAAAGCAGCTACTTAGGATAATTGAAAAACGTCGCGACCCATTTGATTCTCTCAATCTAAAGTCAACACAATATTTGGAAGTAGACCATGTTCATAAATCACATACTGATCAGCGGTAATATTTTATTTCATAATGTTGGTTTTTAACAAAGTTTTTAAAAGAAAGTTAAAATATAAATTAAAAAATGTGACCAAGTCGATATAACGTATCACCCTTTTCTCCGGCAGAATCAGAACGCTTAGCGGGCGAGGAAGGAAGGCGTCCGGCGAGCCCGTCACTTGGCGCTGGACACGTGTGTGTAGATGCTGACCTCAAAGTAAACCATTTCTGTATCGCAGAGGGAAACACAGTATGTCCTTCACATTTTCGTATTCGTTTCTGTAATGCCAACACAAAATATTAGCAACAAGCAAAACCCAAAGAACAATAAATTTTAAACGACCCTTTCAAGTGGAGAGTGGAGATTGGACCCGCATTATTCCGCGGTCAGTAAGATATATTATATGGTATCACATTGTCAAAGGACATAAATTACACCTATGCTTGACCAAAATAATAAACACATGCTATTTCTATAATTATAAAGTTGTAATAAGTCATCAAATATGATTGTCCTCTTCTTTTTGAAACCGTGTAATAAATTCATATATATACAACACACTGTCGCAACACTTATCAAAGTTATTATTTAAAATCATATTTTATATCAGCTGAAGACTTCCAACAAATTATCGAAGAAAAGGTCTAATAGAACAAAATAGATAAAATTCACCTTGCAGTGTCTTATTACAGGTGCAGCTTCTGACCCAGTTCAGCACACAGCACGTGAAACACGTGTCCTGCGTGCCCGTGAGAATTGTGCTTTTAGTCGACCGCAGCGGAAGCATGCTTCATAAGATCGGTTCCCGGGGACGATACACTAAAATAACAACCGTGAGTCGGGAATATTATTCTCAAAGACATTTAAACAAAGATATTTAAGTTGGAATGTGTCAACACCACTGCCACTTCACAGTGGGAGGGTTTGGGGTAGCGGAGAGAGGCTGTTTTGACCGGTTGGACAAACATGCTGCAGAATATCATCAGGGAAGTGGTGGGAATAAATGTTTAGCTGACCAATGGTAATGCATTAAGCCCGTGTGCATGAAGTGTGACAAATTGATTGATTTCTTCCCCAATGAATCCAGAACAGTGTCCAGAACACGAATTCAGTGGTTTACGACCTTTCCAAATCTACTCTAACAACATGGTGTTTTGGGGAGGATCCGGCTCTGAAGGATACCATTTATAATGCCTTTTAGGATTATGCAAACTTATGAATCGAGGCAAGAGTTAAATATTGCTCCATGACGTCGACACACGTCTCGGGAACTTTCGTCACTTCACGGAAGCATTCAGCGCCTCATTAACATTTTAGTTATTGTAAATTATGGTAGAATGGTGAAGGAATACAACATACAATTTTCTGGATCGAACAACCGTCGCAGCTCAAGTGTCTGTTGGAAGACCTCTTCGTCCTGGCTGAGACTCATACTAGTAGTGACATTTTTGGATCGCGGAAGATAAAGATATAAAGTGGTTATCCTTCCCCGCTTGCGAAACATTTCTCAACTGAGATTTTTCACAATTTCGTCTCGTCTCAAATGAATAGAAATGTCGCTGCACAGTATCGGCAAAAATGCCGGCAAATCCCAATCCCTCAGCCCGATTGAGATTTTTCTCAAAATATGTTTTTGCAAGCCATTTGAGAAGAATCTCAACTGAATTGAGAAAAATCTCAAATTTAAGAAATGTTTTTGCAAGCGGGTTCCTGTCACCTAATAATAAATCCTAGATGTTTTTGAATTTGAACATTTCGTCAATTTTTAAATATTAAACCTAGAAAAAAGGTTATTATTAAAAACAATGAAGATAGACTGGAGTTATTTTTTTCTTTCGAACTACGTTTTTCTCTCGCGAAATGTCGAATACATGTACTTTCTTAGTCGGCCTGTCTAGAAAGATTTTTGGGATAAAACCGCTTTTCCTTGGCAAAATAAGATGAAAACCTTTAAGTAACTTTTTGTCTCGCAGGTAAAGCGGTTTGCCAGCCAGCTGATCGACAATCTAGATGACGGTGATGAGGCATGGGCTTGTTACATTCGGTGAGACCGCTGAAGAATTCTTCCCCTTGCAAAAGCTTGACGCCCGAACCAAGGTTTGATGTCATGTTTACTATACACATTGAATAGAGAGTAATATGTATAGACTGTGAATAGGTAATAAAAATAACTCATTTTTTTCTAGACATTATGTTTTGTAAAACAAAATTCGGCTTATAGTCCAAGTGGAGCAAAAGATGCGTTTCTTTTTAGTGAGTTAAGAAAGTTAAAAAAAATCAGTTAAAAAATTGACCAAAAAAATGTGCCACATGTCTTCCTTTTACGATATGAGAAGAATTATAAGCGAATGTCTTTAAAAACAAATAAAAGTTTCAACATCTCGAATCTGCATATTTCTACCATGCCTCTATTTACCTATTAACAGGAGAAACTTCAAGGGACGTTAGAGAAATTGGACAAAGGCTGTATGGCCAGATCGACAAACTTGAGTGATGGACTTCGGATGGCTCTCAAATCCTTCCACAAGGTCATATCCAGGTATAATGACAGATATAGCACTCGTTTCAGAAGTTATAGCATGTCGTCGACATTCTGTGATGTTTTTTATCTTGACTGATATGCTAGAAAAAGTATGTTTTTATTTAATACTATGAAAACTATTTCTTAGAGAAATGATCAAAAGCTGCTAAATATAAACAAAATGGAATTATATATAATATTCCGTAGCACTGCATTGCTCTATCTTGTCCTTCAATGCAATGCTTCTGGATTTTGCTCCATCTTCATCCTTCATCACCTTTCCTGCTCATTAGGTTTCCGTTATTTACACCCTTGCTTCTTCTGATTCATTTGTGCTTCACGTTCACCTTTTAGATTCAATTTTGTCCACTTGCTTGTTCATGCTCTTTTGGTCTTTCTGGTTCCGTTTTACTCGACCTAACTCCCCCTGGCTCGGTTAAGCTATACCTTGCTCTTTCTGGCTCTGCTTTGCTTGGTCTCTTTGTCTAAATTAAGCTCCTTATGGCTCCTTCAATCCCTGTTTCGTCTCTCAACCTTGCTCCTCCTGCCTCAATTTAGCTCCGCGTAACTCCTTCTGGTTCTGTTCTGCTCGACCTTGCTCTTTCGCGTTATTCCTTGTGATTCCGTTTTGGTCGATTATAGTTCTTCTGACGCAATTAAGTTCCGTGTCGCTCCTAGGTTCCTTTTCTCCTCGACCATGCTACTTCTGGCTCAATTTATCTCCGCATTATCCTATCTGCTTTCTTTTCTGGTGTCTTAAACATTATTTCGTCCATATACGTCAAACAAAAATGACAAAAGATAAAATACAACGGTCTTCTGTATTAAAATAAATACCTACAAAAATATCGATCTCGTATCCAATGTCTTTCTTTTAAGCCCGGCAGATTTTCTGTCCAGTAAGAACTCTATCCTCGTGTTTTCGGATGGCGAGATTAATGACGGAACCGTGGAAACGAATGCCCTCGTGCACGAAGTGCGACAGAACATCCGCCAGATGGCGCCCTCCCTAGATAACTCACAAAACCAATGGGTTACCATCTCAGTCATCACCACAGGTTAGTCACAGCCATAACTTCCGGTTTGCCTAACGTTTGGTTTACCATTACTTCTGATTAAGTACAACGTTCATTTTACCACAACTTCCGGTAACCATTATTTCTGCTTTGTCATAACCTTCAGTTTACCATATGTTTCATTTTACCATGATGTCCAGTTTACGACATTTTCCGAGTTCATCGCCACTTCCGTTTACCAAAAATTCCGATTTACATTTTCCGGTTTATCAGAGCCCCCATAATGATTCCAACTGTAGTTTAAGCTTTAATTTGTAAATAGTATATGCATTTTTCTTTGAGTATGCAGAAAGGGTAAAGTCTTTAATATCTTGACATCAATTCTTTTCAGGAAGCACGATTTCTGAGCAAGTTTACACGCTGTCCAAAACGTGCAGCAGTGATGCATTCTACTATTTAGACGAAGATACGATAGATCCCGAGGCCGAATTGTTTCTTCCGGTTCTGTTGAGAAAGTCGGCTGTCGCATGGAATATCTCCTTGCATTATGAAGCATACCATGGCATCACATTTGTCAACGAGCGTTGCACTTCGGACAATAAGATCAGATTGCGTCGTATCTTTGTTAAAACGGCATCACCAATAGCTGAGAAAGCTTTCTTTCTGTATGACTTTCCTGTTGGTCACACACGACAAATTGGTGTATGCGTTGATTGGACCAACGCGAACATTGAATCGTTGGCGGATGATGAATTGATGCTGAAAGTGCGTATTGAGTACACAGACATCAAAGGGGGAAGGTTACAAGAAGAACACTGTGTCAGTAAACAAGACATCGAGAAGGCAAAAGCAAGCGAGATTTCGTCAGCAGCTAAGATGGCCAGTTGTAAGCACGAATTGAGACTTGTTTCCTGCGATATTCTGCACAATGCCGCTGAAAATGTAAAATCTGGTGATAAACATACATGCGTCACTGTCATGCAAAATGGAACAAAAAATCTTAATGCCATTCTCGAAAAATTCGGCAAGGACGCCAAGGTCGCAGACGAAGAGAGTGCTTTAAATGCCATCGAGCTTCGAACTTACGCCATGAGCGTTGTGGGCAATTTGGGAGCATTGATAGAAATGATGGACAACTCGTCGGATGGGGCGGCGTGGAACCGGATCAAGGCGGTATCAACCGCAATATCCCGCGAAACTCCGACAGTTTCCTGTTTAATGAGCGAGGGAGACGTTCTCTGTCCACTTCCGAACATCGATGAGATGGACAGCAAAGGAATCTATGGTTCGTATGCAAAGCTGAAGGAAAATAACAAGCAGAAGAAACGCATTACCTTCGGAAACTTAGACGATATGTTGGATGGTATGTTTAGTAGTTAGATTTTCAGTCTAACCGAATTACCTTTGTTAGCGCGAAGCGGACACGAGCAAAACTTACCGGCTTCTTTGGGATCTACCGACGCGTTTCTGCCATTACGCACTTTACGCACATGCGTAACCTCCATTCGAAACATCGAAAAATCTAAAATTACCAAAAACACTAAGAAAGTCGATGCCTAACAGGGTTAGAAATGACGTATTTTATTACCGTAGTTTCTGTGTTATAAAATCTTATTTCCACACCAATCAAGTCGAAAAGGTTTAAAATGATTAAACTTAGGCACGTCAGGATTTTAGTCCTTCATATTTTGCGTTAAGTTACTTGCATGTTCGCATTTTGCCTGTTATTCATTAGAAAAGAACCGAATGTATTCAAAAGTATTACTACAAAGGTTATTTCCCTTGTAATTGTGCGTAACTTCAAAACGGCCCAGACACGCGCCTGGGATCTACCTCAAATCTGATCCCATCGGCACTTTCAGCATTTTTGTCGCCGAGAACGGCGACCCTATATTTATAATTGGTTTTGGCCTGTATGGTGACAGATTTTAAGAAGCGATCGTATTTTTAAAAAGAAATTATAATTCTGTTTCAGCTGTTAAAGAACACAGTGTTACATTTACACTAAAGTGTTCTGTTTCTTTTGTTGTGTCTTCTAAGGAACTATAAAAAGTAACAAGTAAACTTTTACGCATATCGATTGACCAATCCTTATTTTCAAATTGCAAGACGGCACTAATTCGATCGCAATCTCTTCAGTGCCATATTCATTTTTAAGCATTTCTTCGAATACATTGATTTATTGTTTTCTTTTTTGATAATCAGCAATGGCAGTTTTTGGTCTTTTTTTACAACCCAACTAAACGCTTTCGGAGGCGAATCGTGCAATAACAGCTCGATGAATATTACAACAATTAGTGGTGTGTTTGATTTAGATTTGGACAGACTGCACTAATTATCAAACACATTTGCTCGAACACATTGATAAAGATGTGTGTAATATTTGCTCGATATTCAGTGTTTGTTAAGATTTAAACTTCATGGTTTTACAAAGAATACTACTTTTGGACACATAATGCGAAGAAATAAATAGGTCATATAAATTAAATGTTTTTGTTGCGTGTTGTAAAGATTTTGAGCGCTAAGGCGGATATAGGTGACTTCGTACCATTTTAAAGTTTTACCACGATTATTTGAAACTTCGAATGGCATTTGTTGAGTAGGTGTTGTTCACAGATGCTGTTGTGTTTGCCGTATCATTTGAAAAGTGTCATTCACACTTACACATTTTCTCAGTTAACAACATAAGCTTGTAGAAACATTTTTATCCCACAATAGTACATGAAGTTTTAAATGCTACCATCCTAAATATCCGTTTCTGATATATTATTTCCGGCGACTCTGATGCTTTGAGTCACCTTTTTCTTGTATTATTATTATGTGTATGCGTAGACATGGAAAAATGTTCCGAATATTTGCGTATTAAGCGCTGACTTGTTAATATTATAATATTTGCAATATAGCGATATTTATTAGAATACTGCAAAGGGTATATTAAGTAATAAATAAATGAAACCAATGCTTTGGAAAAGAAGTCACATTCTAAGACACTAGCAACCGCTGTTGATACGTTGCTGAACATATTTTTGTATAAGGCGAACCATTCCATCTCAAACGTTAGAACTCCGCTTTCACTTTAGCGGACAAAAGCAGAAGGCAAAGTGTCGGGAACCAAGTTAGTTAACCCATTGTTTCCATGAAATGGCGAGACTTTATGATTGCAAGTTATCACGAAAGTAAACGCTGTATTCTTAAGCGCTTTTGGCGATATGGGATTTATACATTCGTATTTCATTTATAGTGTTGCATTTTTTACTTAAAATGTGCATTTTTGTTGACAAAATCAACATATTTATGTAAACATTAAATGACTCTTCTGCTACGGTATGTCTACCGCGTGGCTCTGCCTTTTGTTTCACAACAAATCATGGAAATATGCAGAACTACATTTTGTCGCGTTGGAGACGGATAGTTTTAAATTGTTCGGTCGGCAGCTTTCTGTTTTTAACAATTACTCCTTATTCATTGCAAGCAAGGTGAATATAATAAAATAATAACTTGATTTCATACATAATACATTACCGCACGCAATTATTGAACTAGTGCTGTCTGTGTTGATGTTTTTGTTTTGCAGTTGACTTTTTGTTTATTTTTTACTGTAACATAAAATCCCTCATTTTTAAGAGGAAAAAAAAAGTAAACTGAAAATTATATGACAATTTCATTTTTAAAGTTTTTGTTGTTTTGTTTTGTCTTTTAGATTTCATTCATTGTTTCTATATTATTCACCTTTCTTTTCAAATAAAATGATCTTAAAGAATACGTTTTATAAACGGGATATTTTGCTGTATTTCTGTTGTTGTTTTTTTCTGGGTTTTTTTGTGTGTTTTTGTTTTGTTTTTTTTTGTGTTTTTTTGTGGTGGGTTTTTCTCTCCTTTTGACAATGTTTTGTCCTGGACTCTCAGTTTATGTTTATTTCAGTGCAATGCATGAATTAAATATGTATAATTTTTAGTTAATTGATATAATATATTATGTTTATGTTTTGATAATACACCCTGTCTCTATAAATACACTGTTTTCTTTTATAAATAAACATTAAAAGAAGTACTGTTGTTTTTTCCCCCAAATTATTGAGAGATTGATGGTGTATACATATTAGTATCTGGCATTCAATATTTATGCCGACATATGGCAATTTACGGGATTAAAACGCAACTTTTATGTCGTGAGGTAGTTAAACATTAGTCATAAATAATATGTGAAAAAAATTGCACCCATCCTCATAAATAAAGTCCAAGCTCCGCCCCTGAAACCAGCTCCGCCCCTGAAACCAGCTCCGCCCCTGAAACCAGCTCCGCCCCTGAAACCAGCTCCGCCCCTGAAACCAGCTCCGCCCCTGAAACCAATGTTTCCATATTATGCAAGATGTTGGCGGATGCGTTTTATTCAAGCTAAACTCACTGCTCAAGATGATCTACTTGGTATACTTTCAGTTAGAAACGCATGTTCAAAATAAACTAAATAGATCTAGTTTATAGTTTTTTTAATAGTATATGTATAATAACACCATTTTTCTAATCTAAAACTCGTTGCACTACTAGACCGATATACCTAGAGTTATCAATAAGTCTTTTGTGAAGAACACTGCTTTTGCCTCTTTTCGTTTCTAATGGAACGTTCCGCTAACTATTTAAATACAACGTTCTTACTTCCATTTTGGGAACGTATTTGGCATAAAGAATTTACTGTCGAAAAAAACGTTAACAAAACATTCTGGAACACTTATGTCTTATTAAATTGTAAGTTATGGATTGATATAAGAATAAGTTAAAGTGCTTTCGCGCTTCTTTAAAAATAAGCAAATTAAAAGGAAAATTAAAACAATTTCTTATATTAAATATCTAAAATACCTTCTCACACTTTTCTTTCATTTCTTAAATATGGAATATAATCCGAGACGTTCAAATAGGGATTTAACTTTCCATTTTAGAATTACCAATATGCGGTCTTGTTTTTATCATACCGAATGTAGGCAGTAGAGTAGGATAACGTACGACAAATATTAATAATAATATTAAAGTCTAAACTAATAAAAAAATGGCTTAATTTCTTGACTCATGTTTGTATATGCCTATAAATTGAGTATCAGAATGAAACTTTTAAAAAGCAATATATTGAAATTTTTAGTAAATATGTCTTTTTATTGAACGAACATCAAACTTGGTTTAAAATGGTGTAGTAATCTATAAAATGTATGCAGCTAATACAATAAAGTATATTCAGATAAAATGGAGGAAAAAGGACAAGTGTGTATTTTTTCTAATTTTGCCATTTCACATTTATCTCTAATGCAGATGTATCTACTCAATGATATGTATGGGCATTTTTTCCACACATATAATGAGATGTCGTTAAACTTATCATATCCTCGGTAGGCTACTTAAATCCGGATTAGGCATTGATACGGTAAAGGTGCCGCACATTCTACTTCCGGTTATAATATTCGGAACATTCAGTTATTGTCCTAAAGCGGTAAAATAAATTGAAATAAAAATGTTACTTTATTGTTTGTTTTCATCAACGACTTATAAGAAAGGATGATCGTAAAGGATGAAAGTCCGTCATGGAATTAGATTTCAAGAGGCATACTGTGTATGCTAGGTATGTTGCTACCTTTTCTACTTCTTTTGAATTTGCATCAACCAGCGTCCATAGAAACTTGTTGCGGCATGTCAGATCTGTTAATTTCCTAATCATATTCACTCTGAAAGTGTTGTTGTTGTTGTTTTTTAAGATGATACAGCAGTCGGAATAACAATCATCATCACCAGCATCATCATTGTGAGAAAAACTTTCAAATGATAGTAACAACTATTTGCTAACTGCATCTCTGATCAAGTGGAGTGACATCTGTCACTTAGGCGGTATGCAAGACTTTGGTCCAAAGTCTTGTAGTGCTGGTGTAGTGGAGAGGCCCATAGGTGGCCCGGTTAGCTCAGTAGGTAGAGCTCTGGAACAAGGGATTCAGGGTCGTGGGTTCAATCCCCACATTGGGCGCTCACTTTTCCCTTGATATACTTACTGAGGTCAGAAGTAAAAACAGAAGCCTGGTGTGGCTGTCCTGAGTTAGGCTTGGGCCCAGAAGATAAGAGGGGAAGAAGTGTAGTGGTGGAGGGGCCCACAGGTGGCCCGGTTAGCTCAGTAGGTAGAGCTCCGGAACGGTGATAGGGGGGTCCTGGGTTTGATCCCCGCATCGGGCACTCACTTTTCCCTGATATTCTTACTGGGGTCAGAAGTAAACTGAGGCCTGGTGTGGCTGTCCTGAGTTGGGCTTGGGCCCAGAAAGATAAGAGGGGAAGGAGTGTAGTGCTGGAGTGGTGGAGGGGCCCACAGGTGGCCCGGTTAGCTCAGTAGGTAGAGCTCTGGAACTGTGATCCGGGGGTCCTGGGCTCGATCCCCACATTGGGCGCTCACTTTTCCCTTGATATGCTTTAGTGTTTTTTCCTCAAACACCAAATATACTAGTGTTACTTGCAAAGGTCCCAAGAAGTACTGTCTCTGTAAAAAGTGAAGCATAACACCACACTCATCATCACAAATACATATTTCCTATCTGAGCCACAAAGCACAGTCAGCATTTGCGTTTACGATGCAGTAATTTCAAATTACACAACAAAGGAAAAATGACAGGCCGATGCATCCATAAGACACATGATTTATATAACAATTATTTCAATTAAAACTAGAAGATAGGAAATTTTACAAAATCAAACAAAACCCACTTAGAGATTTGTGGCAAACTTGTAAGCGGTATTAGTCAAGCTTAGGATGTGACATACAAGCAGCTGCGCAACTTCTGCTTATTAAAAATAAGTGTGTTCTGATCCTGTCAATCCATATGGTTCAACTGTTGGGCATGGGCATATGTTAAAATTATTTAACTTACCACAGGTTTATAATAATTTTTGTTGTTTCTGATCTGTAATATTGCACAAAATTGTCTTCTATATATGTATACTATCATCCAAAGTTGCAATTACAATATAAGCATTTATGCCTCCAACAATTATCTTACACATTGATATAATCTAAGCACACTCATTTAAGTGAAGAATTGCATAGATTCACATGTAAAACAGCTTCAGCAGCAACAAAAGAAAATGCAGGATATTATCATGTTTATATAAAAAAATACACAAAAAAGGGACTTTTTAATTTTTGGTTGGTATGCAACTTTTCAACAGTTTTGAAAACCATGTGACCATTTGATTTTGAGATATTATCTTGATAATCTGCTCAGTGGTTGATGTCTATTTTTACTAGAAATCCTAATTATGCTTATTTATAGATTTGGAAAGAATGACCATTTGGAGTGATATATTAAATGATTTCTACAGCCCAACAATTGGAATAGTGTTTGAAGTCATCATTACTTAGACTAAAATATGAGTTTATGAAGAGATCATGCCAAAGTTTCTGCCAAGTTTCTGGCAAGATATTGTTATATATATTTGATATCGAATATCACCTTTAATGTCAAGCAGGTGGACCTTGGATAGGCATCTCTGGATTGAATTACTAGACTTAAATGAAGATGTTTGTCCTTGTACAAGTCAGTTTACTATTCATTTCCCAAGGCTATATGGTAATAAATTAAGCTGCAAACCCAGCTCCTGCTGTTAGTCCAATGTTGGCACCCTTCCTACACAGGTTATGTTTCACTGTACCACAGCTTAGGACCATACTGGAGATCATGCTAAGTATTGGTTCCATGTAAAAATACAATATGTCTTTTTGAAAAAAAATAACATTAAAAAATAAATGAAATAAAAAGAAAACATTAGTTTTAAAAGTTCATGCTTACAATTCCCTTGACATCTTTTTCCCCCACAGTGATCCATTTGCAGTAGAACCGCTAGCAAGGGCGCATTATTTTCCATCACCAGAAAGGAAGTTAGATGAAAAATACAGACGGGTAAATAATTATATAAAGCAATATATTGTATTTAAGTATTATTATATGCCATAGTTTAATTGTTATAAATAATTAGTTTTATTGCAATAGAATGTGTTGTTCTAAGTGAAAGTTCATAACCAAAACACAACTTAAACTTTATGTTAAATGAAACAATTTTGTCACAGTATCTGTTATAATTATTCTTTTTGTAAAGACAATGGAAGTTTTGCACTTAAAAAGTTTGTTTAAAAAAGTATATTGTACAAAAATACAGTTCCTTCAATTCTAAAACGTTAAGTTCCAAAAATGATTAAAACTTGAATTAAGTTCACACAACAGATGGATCAATATCTTGACAGCAGTCTATCATTATAACATTGTTTTATTTTAGCACAGATTTTATTCATTACTATTTAATTTGTTAAAATCCTTCTGAAGCGTCAATTATATTTAAAGGATGTATTTTCTGCAGACTGCTGTAAGTCCAAGCCGTAGAGATGAAGACAGAGTAAACAGACAGAATGGTGTGGATAGGGTGAGTCCATTGGATGAAAATTTTCTAAAGGGCACCAACAGTTTCAAGTATGATGCAAAAACTTCAGAGGTCAATAACAACGACATTGATTTTGACGAGAGTTGGCCAACAAGCGAGAAGCCATCTTCTTTGAGGTTTGTAACTCTTAAATCTCCAGGCTTTAATTTATCATTACACTGGTCAATATAATATTTCTTTCAAATGGAGAAGATTTTGTTCTTATTTTTGTCTTAAATTTCTAGCTCCTAATAGCATAATAGGCGATTAAAAAGCATGCTATTATTGAAGAGTTCAAACTTGAAATATATTAAAAAGTTTGCAATCAGTGAAAAGTAACTTCCTAAAATTAAGAATGTTATTGAAGAAAGTTTACCTTACTGAAATTTCTGTATGATCAGCAACATATATTTTAAAGCTACCTGAAGAGTTGTCTCATGTCTTCTGGGAAATTGTGGTAAGTTCAATAAAACAGAGCAAGTCACCATTCTTTCGCTGATAACTTTGATATTATGTAAATCTACATGTAGTTGGAGTATATTTTATCTTATGTTGCATTATATCCCATAATTTTAAATACATTGCTTTAACACTATTCAGGTTTTATTAGTGATGGCCAGCTATTATTTATGGAGGAAGACCCCAGACAAATACCTGGGTAGATTCACTGATACATCACATGTTGGCCTGAAGACCTTCCCACATGAAAGATTTTGCCCCAACTGGGAATTTAATTCCAATTGGAACTCCTTGGGTAATTCCGTCCTTGGGTGTAGTGTATATGATTATTTCATCCTGCAGACTTTCATTTATCAATTTAACTGTTTACAATCATTACATATACAACTGTTACAGCATTTTCAGTAGAGATAACAAAACATTAATCTTTGTTATTTTCATGACATCAAAGGCACCGACATGCTTATTTTCGCAAGGTTTTCCCATCGCTCATCTGAGAGATAATTCATGAATTATCCGAGGCATTCCGATTGGATTTAACCCATTCATTGAAGGGCTAAGGAGTCAAAGGTCCCTGATGCTAACCTCTAAGCCATGGTTGCAACTGGCTTGAATGAAAAAAAATGTTTTCCATATTTACAGCTTGACTGGAATAGAGGATGATAGTCCCATAGACTATGCAAGGTATCTGGCAACATTGGAAAAATTCTCTGGACCCAAGAAGGCATTAAACTTTGTCGAAGAAGACAAAACATCAAAGGAAAAAGAGGCGGCAACCAAAAGAATATCATCAGAATCAAAACCAAACAAAATGCAAGGTAAATATAGGACTGGTATGTAAAAAAGCACCCCAGAAAATATATCTGCCAGATTTCAGCTCCACTTTTTGGAAAAAAAACATTGAACTTTTGTCATGACCCTCATCTACATAGGGATTGGTTAACATAACACGTAAATATAGGACTGGTATGCAAAAAAACACCCCAGAAAATATATCTGTCAGGTTTTCAGCTTCACTTTTTGGAAAAAAAACATTGAACTTTTGTCATGACCCTCATCCACATAGGGATTGGTTAACATAACACGTAAATATAGGACTGGTATGTAAAAAAACACCCCAGAAAATATATCTGCCAGATTTCAGCTCCACTTTTTGGAAAAAAAACATTGAACTTTTGTCATGACCCTCATCTACATAGGGATTGGTTAACATAACACGTAAATATAGGACTGGTATGCAAAAAAACACCCCAGAAAATATATCTGTCAGGTTTTCAGCTTCACTTTTTGGAAAAAAAACATTGAACTTTTGTCATGACCCTCATCCACATAGGGATTGGTTAACATAACACGTAAATATAGGACTGGTATGCAAAAAAACACCCCAGAAAATATATCTGCCAGGTTTTCAGCTCCACTTTTTGGAAAAAAAACATTGAACTTTTGTCATGACCCTCATCCACATAGGGATTGGTTAACATAACACGTAAATATAGGACTGGTATGCAAAAAAACACCCCAGAAAATATATCTGCCAGATTTTCAGCTCCACTTTTTGAAAAAAAACCATTGAACTTTTGTCATGGCCCTCGTCCACATAGGGATTAGTTAACATTATTGTTAAAAAAAAATATATATAAAAGGTCCATTTCTCAAGAAACTGTCAAAAATGTTCCCTCTTGTTAAAGATGGTATCCGACAGTTTGGACCAGATGCAAAAAGCTCTCAAAACCAAATAAATTATTGTTTATATTTTGCTAAAAATGCTCTCACTCAAATTTTTGGCAAATTGCCTTGTTGCAAGAGATAAACATGAACAATTAAAAAAATGCTTTTCACGTTTTTAAATGTAAAATAAAAATAAAAATGTATTATAAAGCAAGGTAAATGCAATACATTTTTATATTTCTTTTAAAACAAAAACAAAAGTATTATGGGGTTCTTCTTTGTTTAGCAAGACTTTGTGTTTAAATAAAATGTCCAGTATTCACCAACTATTCTTAAGTAAGAATTGCTCAAGTCATGGTTTTCAATGCATAATATCTTCATTAAGTATTTAGCTACATGTCTGTATTTTTGCTTTTGCATGACACTTAAACTTTGCTACTTTTAGCTTAAAATCACATTGAAACTTCATAAATAAGCTTATTTTGGTTGGTATGAAAATTGTGACATGGGCTTGAGTAATAACTTAGGCCTAAAGGTGGTATTCAACAGTTTGGCCTAAAAGAAAATTTCTCAACCAAATAAGTCATTGATACCTGAAAATGTCTTGCAAAATGCTGTTCACTGATGCCAAAGATCTAAGTGAACAGTCAAGAATAAATCCCCAATCGAAGCTGCATACTGGTGTTTCCTTTTTGAGCCAGGCTGCTGAGATAGCTATTTTTAAACTTAGAAAACCACATAACCACATACCACATTCTTTTATATAGTCATCTAGGTAATATGCTCTGACATCGATATCTATTTTTAGTAGAGAACACTATCGCGCTTTCTATAGAGTTTGAAGAACTTAACATTTAGAGTAATTTTTTCGTGAATACTTCAGCCTAACAATAAAGTTAGTGTTCAAAATTGTCTTTATAGCAACTACAGTAATGGTTTATGCAAAAAATATTACCGAATTCCCAAAATGGGTGGGTGGATATTGGTACGTGTATTTAATATAGGCAAACTGTCAGATACCACCTTTAAGAATGGTTGGTGAATTCAGGCCTTGGTCTTAAACCCCACAGTATTGGTGGCTCTACAGTACTGGTGTAAACACAATATCGCATATTTTTTCGCCGAAGCGCCACCTCAAGAGATCATTTGTTAGTTCATGTAATTAACAGTTTCATTGCTAAAGTTCAATTTTATATGACAGAAAATAGCATTTAACTGTTCATATAAGCTTTGTGTGACTGTTGGCATATTTAAATTGAACACTGAATTCAGTGGCGATTCTGGCATCCCATAGTTTGGATAATTTTACCATTACACCGGTCACATGAAGTGACCTAGTTTACTAATATTCAATATGGCTGCCATTGTTTACATCCACGAACAATACATTTTGAATGTGATAGAACTTTTTTTTGAAAGTAATTAGAAGATGAGATGTTGCTAAATAAGTTCGACTTCGAGTTTTCATCTGGTGAGTTTTAGTTCTTATGATTTATTAACATATTAATTAACTGCACTGGTATCGTGGGGGACCAGGCTACTATTTATCATCCTTGGATAAATAGTGTAGATCTAGATCAGCTAACTCCTGTGGGATTTTGCTGATCAGTATTGCTGCTAAGTAACTAGAAATAGGGCTAGTTACATCTACATGTAGTTTTAGAAGATAACTATATAATGGTATGTTGTTTTAATAAATATCGCTTGAATAAGAGTTATTAATTATTTTTTGTGTGTGTTTTCTTTCTTTTGATTGAAGATAAGAGAGGAAGGAGCAGAATTCCCAAGAAAGACGGTAGAAAAACAGCCACATCAAATGCTAAGGCGACACCTCAACCAAACAAAACTGAACCCATGGATGGATCTGTGCTTTCAAAGTATGTAGAAAAATAGTAAGGTTGTAATGGATTTAAACAGTATTGATATTTCAGCATTATTTTTTTGTTGTTGATCAATAATCGATAAAAACTTGGCTGGAAAATGAATGAAAAAACTAATGAAAAGAAATTATGCATCAAACTTGTTGCAGAAAAACTGCAATGCAATTAAAATTGGGTCAGTATACAACTCAAGATGAGCTTGATTTTACAAGAGTTATAGCCCTTTAGTATGATTGCATTGTAATGCTTGTAACTGTGGCCTGGGGTATTCATTACATGTGATGATATATTTGTTGTTTTATGATTTAGGCCTGGGATTTAATTCTGTGGCCTGTTCATGGAGCTGATGCTCCATCAATTTTCCTGCCAAGGCTACTATATTAAGGTCAATATCATATAAGGTCTATTTTCATCGACCATTTTGATTTAAGAATTGCTCAAGTCAGGAAATTCTGAACACGTTTCTTAAATGTTGCATGGTACATCATTTGGGTGAAAATCTCATTAATTAACAAGGAAATACCAAACTTTGTGGTATAATAAATGCTGAGTCATGACTTTGGCTTTAGAATGATTAATGGATATAGTCTCTAGATTATGCTTATGAACGAAAACAAAACAATGTCTTCTGTTCCAGGTATGTGGAACGATTTAGAAACAGTGCACCTATGAGCCGTGAAGACAGAGAGAGGCAGAAGACTGGGAGCCAGTCTGAATTCTGGTGGCTCTCAGAACAGGGAACCAGTAATGGTAGCCATGTCAATAGCAATATTGTCCATGGTAACAGCAATGGTCTCCATGGTAACAGTCCAGTAGACAATGATAGTCAGATGGAACAGTCAACCAGCGAAGATGTTGTCCCACTTACCGAAGTGAACCTCGATAAGTTTGGCAAGAAATACTATTCTGGATACACAGTAAGTTTATCGGTGTAAGGATTTTTAAAATTTATTTTTGAGTTTTGAATGTGCTAGAAAAAATAAAAACAATTTTAACACTAACACTACATAAATATAGTCAGTGTGATACTTCGTCCTGTTGTATGCAGAAGAAGACTTGCAGTCACAAATCTGGATAAAACCCACTCTCTCAACACTGTCGGATCATAATATTTACCTATGTCATAGGCTCAATGTACTTTATGCCTTGGGGACTATATGTTTAAATATATAGTGTTGTTCATACTTATCTTCCTTGTGTTCAAAGTACAGAAAATAAATCCATAGTTATTGCTTAATTATTAATAATTAAGTAATTAGAGGTTTTCATACCAAAGCAAATATCATTCATTTTAAAGATATTTATTCATTTGATATTACAAAAATAAAGAGGTTTGATAAGTTAGTAGGTTCATGTGTACAAAATACATGTACCTACAAACCTATTAAACCTCTTAATTCTTGTAATATCAAGAATCTTGACATTCATGGCCGTCAGCCTGATGCAGGGGTAATTGTGAGAGTATTGAAAAATAACTGCATATCAGGATGGGTAGTACCCCCAAAACACCATGCAGGTGAGCTGGAAGAACTTGCATGCATGTTGTGGTCCCACCTGGGACTTTGTGGGAAGATTTCCAGTTTTATTTTATCCTTATTTCATTATTATGTACCCTTTCCTTTTGCCTTATGGTATATGACAAGATCTCTGGGATTGTAACCTTTGAACTAAGGGGTTATATGTTGCACCACCCACAATGACTACTAGTGAGAGAGGGAGATACTCAGGTCATGCAATATCTTATTGATGCACAATGAAGGAAAATTTAACTGACTACTCAGCCATGCACTTTTTGTATGGTCAGTCTACATTTAAGTTTATTTCTCCATATAAAGCATGGTTAATAAAACTGTTGTGTGCATAATTTAATCCAGTGATTGAAAGTTATCTTGTAATTAAGCTTGTTTTTTCATCTTGTGATTTAATTTGTTTTTTTCTGTAATAAATCTGTTCAATTTAGAATTGCATATACTTTAGTAGCTATGGCACACGATACATAAATTGATAATATCCTGAATTATTTATTGAAGGGCTGTTGGGTGTGTGCATGTACTGGTATATGATTTCAAGATATAAAAAGTCACATACAAGAAATTGAAAGTGATATTTGAAAAAAAATCTTGTTCAGTTAAACATTTCAAAAAGTAAAGGAGCAATACATTTAATTTCATTACATGTTACAGGATCACCATGAAATTTCAGCCTCCCCTGGTGACAAGAAAACCAGAGAATTGCAAGAGAAGGCAGACAGACTGTTGGAACGCAGGTATATTTGTGTGTCAAACAATTCAGATATTTTTGTAGGAAGAAATCATAAAGAAGCATTTGCTTTGAACTCAGAACTGGTTGCACGCTTTTCTACCTATGTTTTGATAGTCTTCTGTAAAAGAAAGAAAACACACATCAGTCTGCTGACTTGGAATCAAAGCTACAAATGTTCTAAGGCATTTTTATTAATTGCCCGTTCATTATTTATAAGGAAAAAAGGTGTTATGATAAATCACAGGGTAGTTGAAAATAACTTGCAAACCTGGCTGTTGAGAGTATATCATCCTATATCTGAATTGGGAAAAATACTTTGACATTATTGGATTATGAAAATAAAAAGATACAAATTGACAATAGTCTGCTTGTGTGTATGTTGTGTCTGCCCATTTTCTGGATATATAATTTTGCTTTAGGAGTCGTATTATGGTATGGATCACTATAAAAGCATTGAACTTTAAACTTTATTAAACACAGAGCTGTTGGGGTTTTTTAAGTTATAAATCTATTGAATCCATTTTTATGGAAAAATAGGTACCAGCAAGTTACTGGGTTCATGATAGGCCTAGGATAAGATTAAAAAATATATTTATTTATCAAGGGTAGTGTAAAACTGTGTCCGGCTGAATGTACATTGTCTTAGAAGTAGTGCCCCTGGGGTAGTGGTAAAATCTCTGATTTGTAACTCCTCCGGCTGCTTAGCTACTCGCTTGGTGAGGGGGTGGGTGTTATGTCAAGTTTGGGACAAGAGACTTAATATAGGAAGACTTACAGGTAACCTTTGGTGTGCTGATGTTTTTACCCAGGCATTCTGTCTGGGGTCAGATATCTGCGGTCTACTTCCACCAAAAAAAAAGCTGGATGTCGCTTTAATGACCATAATTGCTGGCTGCAATATATTTCAGAAATACATAAAAACAAACAAAGCAACCTGTAAACCAGATGTTTACCTTTTGTTACAGCACCAGTACAGTGTTATCAACAGACCCTGCTGTATCTACAGAGGGACTAGGAAGTAACATGAGTGATATGTCATCTTTGGAGGAATATGCCCACCGGCCCAAGTTTGCTGCTTACATAGGTTAGTTTGTCTTTTTGTTGATGAAATTTCTAGTCACAAAGGTGAAGATTTGGAGACAAGATATTGATTGAGTATGCCCATTGACCCACGTGCTCTTCATACATTGACTTGTCTTTATGTTGTTGGTTTCTGTTAATTATGCATTCTTCTAATTAAAAGAGGTAAAGTTGTGATTCTCTGATGCATTCTTCTAATTAAAAGAGGAATAGTTGTGATTCTCTGATGCATTCTTCTAATTAAAAGAGGTAAAGTTGTGATTCTCTGATGCATTCTTCTAATTAAAAGAGGTAAAATTGTGATTCTCAGTGGCATAATCAGTAATCATGCTGTAGATATTATTGAAAGAATGTGCCTTCATAGATTAATTTTATAAATGGATTTATTTTTTTATTTTGATCGAAGGATGAGTGGGTTGTACTTCCACAACTTCTACCATTACATAATTCAAACAGATCCCAATCCATCAGGTCATTATTACACACTATCAATGACAGTCATTGTTCCTTGAAGCATTAATGGTGGAATCCGACAGATTGGACTATTTTCATTTAACATCATTTCACCTGAACAGATCTCGCAAAATGCTGTTTATTGATGGCCTACACCTGTCTGAAAAGTGAACCGTAATGCCACAATCATCTTTTCAAACATGTATTTCCTATCTGAGCCACGCTGCACAGTTAGCTATTTTTAAACTAAGAAAACCACGCCATCACTTATGTTTTAATAGCTCATCCACATCATCCGCTGTGACGTAGATATCTTTTTTTAGCAGGAATCCCAATCGCTTTTATTTATAGATTTGAAAAGGATGAACATGTACGTGTTGATAAACAAGATTTACTGCTCTAAAATGTGATACTGATGAAAATCATCAAAACTTAGACTAAAGTACGATTTTTTTCCAGAAATTATGTACAAATACCCCAAATAGAGGACAGATATTGTTAAATATGTTAGGTATAGGGAAACTGTCGGATACCACCTTTAGCATATTTAATTAGGTCATGGTTTAACAACATTGGCATTTTTTCACACCTCTTCTCGTGTAGAGTCCTCTGTTCCTTTTCATAACATGACCATTGAACTTAACGCCTTAAGATTAAAAGACAACTTCTGCTCTTTTTAAACCAGATAAAGAAGCAAGACCACAGCATAACCCTTATGGTACCTCAGGAGTTTCACGTCCCCGACCCCAGCCTGTGTTACAACCAGACGAGGACCCACTACAGCAGTGGAGACTTCGACGACGCATGGAACAGGCCCAGAGAGGGGCACCCACTCATACAGAGTCGTTCAACTTCATCACCAAGACTGAACAACAGGTATGACCATTGCACAAACATTAATTATAATGTATGTAGGGATCTCTGGGTACAAAATCATTTAAATTTATTACAATGGTCAAACAAAGTGATTATCATTTGTGCAATAATATATGCAGAGTGTATATAATATCACAATTATAAAAAAACAGGTACTACATTAACACAAACATGAAGCAAAGAATATGCAATGACCTCCTGTTACATACAAAGTCAGTTAGCTGTATTGCTAAGATGAAACAACAGGTATAACTTGAATTCAAAAATAAAACAGAGTATGTAATAAACTCATTTTCATAATTTAATAGTTAAATCTTTTTGCTGAATATATTGACTTGAAGTCAAAAAACACACATACAGTGTATGCTATAACCTTATTTTGCATATAAATTTATTTAACTTTACTGCTAAGACCTAACAACAGGTAAAACTTTAATACAAGCATAATTTAGAAATCAACTTCTTTGTACATAGAACATTGTTAAACTTCTCCAAATGCCAGAACAGATCAAACAAGGCATTTAAATTACAGACTTAAACAAACTTTCACTTAAAGTGTACTCACTCTTCTTATGACCCCGTTGAGCCAAGCCATTCATAGTTTAGGGGTTCCCGTGGCCTAGCAGTTAGATTCATCGACTTGTAACTTCTGAGAGGTTGGAGTTGGGGTTGGGACAAGAACTTTTATGTAGGGAGGTATCTAGCTAACATGCAGTGTCAGTGGTTCTACCAAGACATAAGTCTGGAGTCTTCCTTAACTAAATATCTAATTATTAGCTTTACCTTGCCAATATGACCATAATTGTGTCGGTACGATGTAACTACACAAAGAAAATGCTATTCACAGTTTAGGTCATATGAAGCGTGTACTTTTGACCTCCTATCTTATGTGTTCTGCTTGTAGAAGCAGATTGAAGCCAAACTGGAAGATTTCAAAAGAAAGTTAACTGGGAAGGAACCCCAAACCACCAACAGATCTTCAAACTGCCACTATACACCAGCCCCAAATCCTGTCCAGGTAATATGTTGTTTTTAACCAATATTTTGCATTTTCATGATAATATTCCAGTTTTTGTTGAACTCTGAATGTGGCACTTGTTTGGTGAGCAAGGCAGGCATCAAATAGGTCGCCAATATCTTCTGTTGGAATAGAGATAGTCGTACTAAATTTTCTTATGGAAAGAGGACTGTTGGGATTGCTGTTTTGGTCTGTAAGTCAAGGGCACTGTTACCAATGTAGATTTTTCGCTTTAGGAGAATATCTTCTGTTTAAACTGAGATAGTCTCACCAAATTTGGAATAAGGCTTCCTTATGATACATTTTGCAAAATTACAATAGTGTACTTGTCACTTCTGCAACTTGTTGATATAAATGACTTGATCTTAAGTTTCAAATAGGGCTCAAATATCTTTTTGCCTTTAAATTCCATTTCTAGAAACAAGCAACACAAGGGACCTCAGCCCATCACAGGTCATCAAGTGAACCACAGATTGCCTCCCCTGTACTGCAGAAAACCAAACCACGGAGACAAATGTCTGAAGTTGACCCTCATCTCCATCTTATGTGTGACTTACTACCCTGTCCCCATCAGGGGGAATATCAGCAGCTATTTAGTGATAGAGGCATAAACAATGAAGATGGAGAGTCTACCTCCACACCTGAAGAGCTAAACAGGGAAGATAATGATAAAACACTCAGGGATGAAAAACTGAATCAGAGTATCTATAAACAGTATTTAGAAGCTGAAAAACCTGATGTTGATAAACCAGTAGAAAATAAAAAAGACAAAAATAATGCAGATAGTGGCTCGAAAGTGGAGAAAATAAATAGGCAAGAAAAAGAAAAAGGGTTAAAAGAAGATGGATACCTAAGTGATAAAAGTGAAGATTATGAAAATAGACTAGATCGAAAGCAGTCAACGAAAGATAGATATTCAAGTGCCAATGAAGAGTCTAAACATAAACAGAATTCTACAAGAACTAAAACTGTGTCTGGCTATAGTGATGTGTCGGATGAAGAGGGTGTTGGTGATAGTTTACTGGGGAGAGGTAGAGATAACAGCACTGATGCTAGATCAAACAGCAGGACCGAGACAGACCAAGGACGACAAAGGAAGGAGCGAATTCTCAAACCTACTGGGTCAAGCAGTCCTAAAACAGAGAGACGGAACGTTGATCGAGCCATTGGTCAGGTAAGGACATTTCCCCCCGCCCCCGCTAGCTTGTTGCTGCCATTTCTTATGTATTGTGATTATTACAAAAAATGAGTATCAACAGGTGTGGAAAAAGCATTAAGGTTCTGGACCTGTAACTAACTTCGGTAAACATCGGCACTCGGTATGATCCGGTTTTATTTGAATAGCATTCGTCGTAAAGTTTCGTATTTGCTATTTTTAGAAGTTTTTCACCACGTGATAAGGATTTTTTATGACGTCATTGGGTTACCCATTTCTCAAAAATGAGGGAACCGGGAGCTCGACAGCGTGATCTTCGAGGGCGATATTGTAAAAATAGTGGTTTACCGACAACAGTCATGTAAAGTTGAGTGGATCATAACTATTGTGTTGGTTTCCTGTGTACAGGTGAAAAATGCACTGTTTCATCTTGTGTTTGCGATTTAAATTTGCCTTCGCATGCTAACAGCGAGAGTTAGCGACATGGTTTGACGTATGCTCACCTTCGTCTGATATTTTCTCCGGATGGCCAGGATGGACTTTTAAATGTGTTCAGGGGTCAAAATTGTGAGAGACAACCAAGTGTCACTAATACCAAAAGAGTGCTTGACTCAATTATTTATAAACTGTCGGATTTTTTACGAAAAACGTGTAAAGTGATTAATTTCAAATATTTCCCTCAAGCCAGCCAAAATCAGTAAAGAGAAGGTTTTCATGTAATAATGCAAAGTTTTACATACATATTTCCATCTCTTATACCAACAGCAGGTGATTTTTGTATAAAGGAGTATAATCTGTAATTGACCATTTTGACGTTATTTTTCGCTATAAATTCTCTTGCAGTTTCATTATAGTAACCTTTACAAATTCTTATAAATTTTATTAGGAACTGTAAAATGCCTTTAAAATCTCATATTATGGGCAGTTCATATTGCAAAAAATTTTAAAACTAGTTTTATGTATCTAACTAGCTTCAAACTTGAGATATTTGCTTTTATAGATAGAGTAAACTTTTAAACACACCCAAGAAACTCGGATTTTTGCTCGCGGTAACATGTATGCAAAGTTCTGTAAATTTTATTAGGAACGGTAAAAGGCCTTTAAAATCTCATATTATGGGCAGTTCATATTGCCGAAAATTTTAAAACTACTTGTATGTGTCTAACTAGCTTCAAACTTGAGATATTTGCTTTTATAGATAAAGTAAATTTTTAAACACACCCAAAAAACTCGGATTTTTGCTCGGGGGTACATGTATGCAAAGTTCTGTATTCTTATCGTGTAATCTTATTGTTCTGATTTATCATGACATGATTGTGTAACAGGAAAATTGGTAAAAATTTAAATAAAAAAAACAGTAGAATTTGAAAAATGGTACTTTTTCATTTTTGTTCCAGCACAATTTACGGTGTTTTTAAAAATCAAGGGTCACTTTATAAAAATGTACATAACTTGAGTTACAAACGGTAAACTTCCTTAAAAAATCACCGTACGATGTGTTTTATAGTACAGATTCAAGAAACAGTATCATTATAAGGATTGTGGAAGGTCACCATTACAGGTCCAGAACCTTAACATGCTCTTCTTATTTTTTAATTTTTTTTTTAAAGAAACTGACATTTTCATCAAACCACAGATGATTAACATTTTATGTCTCAGCATGACAATCAATGTATCCCCAAATACATTCTACATTATTCTTTAAAATGTGTAGCCTTTAACACCTGTTAACTGTGTAAGAACAAAGACTCCCTTAAATAAAATAAAACTGTTCTCTATACTAAGACATTCTCTATACAGCCTCTGAGGTCTGCTAGGAGTACAATACATTTGGTAAAAACAAAAAACAAAAAAAACTGAATACACCAATCTTCTCTTCTGCCCACAGGTTGTGAAGAACCATTTGTTCTCTATGTCTACCAGTACAATACTCTCTAGTGTGGAGAGTCTACCTCCATCGGCATCAATGGAGAGGTTGCCACGACAACCCCAGAAACCAGATGTAACAGCCGTGGAGGAAATGGAAGAAACTGAGGGTATTTTTGATGTTTTAAAAAATATATGCCATGACATTTTACAATGCAAATAAGAAATATCAAGAAAGACTCAACACATTTGCATCTACTATTGACTATTGATCTAAAGCACGGACACCAGATAATGGAATATATTAATGCTTTCTAGAAATAATCTTATTGGACCTTTAAACTCTTTACTGCTAGTTTTTGTCAGTGGTCTGGTGGTTAAGACGTTGGACTGTGGATCGGACTGTCCCAGGTTTGAACCGCGATAGAATCCACACGGTCTAAGTCCTCGAGCAAAACCATGACTATAAAGTCCACAACACACCATTGAACAGTTTTTTTTATATAAATAATATTTTTTTCTAATTTTTCTATTCAGGAATTTAGGTTATTAATAAAAAAGCAATATAAGAATAACATGTTAGGTTTCCTGATACTTTCTTCTGAAGAGATTTACTGAGAACTTATTCCTGGATCT
This sequence comes from Sinonovacula constricta, assembly GCA_007844125.1. Lineage (NCBI taxonomy): Eukaryota > Metazoa > Mollusca > Bivalvia > Cardiida > Solecurtidae > Sinonovacula > Sinonovacula constricta. The sequence goes on along the minus strand of CM017560.1, from coordinate 35,507,888 downwards.
TAAAGACAATGCCTTGTTTATTTACAAACCCCACATCCCTAAAGAAATGATCAAAAACATTCTTCCAGATTCAGACGGTGAGTTTCCAGATGACCATCTGCTTCAAATGTTACGCAATCAAAGGTCCGGATATGAACAACAATTGAAGTAAGTTATCAATTTTCATATTTTGCTTTTTTTCTAGGCTAACCATTGTATTTCAAATAATATGTCCTTCAAATTAGAACCACTTCTGCTCTTATAAACTTACTTAATATTATGTATAACTACTTCTAATTACTGCAGCAAGTACTGATAGATGATAATAATTATTTTTTCTAATATCGTATATTTAATGAAGTACTCATATGCATTGTATATGTTAAACAGAGCCAATCCAAAGGCAGGGCTGCATCTGCAATGTTTATGCGCCATTGTGAGCAGTTAATTGAGGAGGGGTTATTTAATTTACCTTGTTTGACTATAAATATAAAAAGTTTCTTAAATTTGGATATTTAAAAAATCAGGTCCCTTTACACTTGTTTAAAAATAAGTTATGTGTACAATTTTCAGCATCGTCGGATACCCCCGGTTGATTCTATTACGTTACTCTCCATTCATCACCCGTGGGCAAATTGCTACTCATTTCGTCGTTTTGTTTGAATAGAACAGAACAGACATTATCCAATCAGATGAAAGGTTACAAAATTAAATACTCTTCAATCGGAAGATCAATACGGTGACCTGAGAACGTAAACAAGGCGACCGGTACAGCGCATCGCAAGTGTAAAGTATGTCTGTCAGCGATCCGCGACAGATGTTCTTACAGATCTTTGGGCACTCCAGCAAGTATTGCAAAATACACGTCGGTCTTAAACGAAATCGGTATCCTTGCCCATGAAGACAGTGACGTTGCGTGTAATTTGTGCGTAAATAAACTTAACCGATGTTGCAAACTACAGGACGACCTAGCTACACGATTATCGGTCATCGAAGTGGTATGTAAGCGTAAACTTGATTGGTTGGCAGATCCGCTGGATTTTCTTAGCGAACCAATCGGATTGCGGCATTTCATAGTAAACAAAACGACGAAATGAGTAGCAATTTGCCCACGGGTGATGAATGGAGAGTAACGTAATAGAATCAACCGGGGGTATCCGACGATGAATTTTCAGTTGTTTTTTTCTAAATGTACTTCTCATTTCTTTTTCAGAGAAATTGATGAACAGATTGCCAGACTAGAAAGAAGTTGAAAGTACCAGATCTGTTCCTACTTAATCACAAACAATTGAATATGAACTTTAAACTGTCAACTTTTGTACAGTGTGATAAGTTGATTTTTACGTAAAAAGGGACATTATTCCTGGAACAGCTAGCAGTATTGATATTCCCATTAAACCTCACATTGGCTGACTTGTTACTTGCTAAAACAACAAGGCCTTGAGAACTTCAGTGAATATGAAGAGTAACTGTGATACTGAGCTATAGTTTGTGCTAGACATTTATTTCCAAATTTATGCAGCATTTACAATATACTGCCTTATTTGTTTCATTATTATGCTCATTAAATTATTTTATACTATGTTTTATGTTGTGTTGATTTCTTTATAAAATCTTTTTGTTTATACCAACATTTTTTGTTTAAATTCTGATTTATTCTTATGGCAGCAACACCATGGCAAAAGTGGTATCCTTCACAATCTGCATAAGACTGTTCAAAAGTTTCCAATATTTTCTTTTCCTTTCTCAAACTTTTGTCTGAACACACAAATTCACTGTATAATATTTTGATTTAACTTATTTTTTATGGTAAATGATTAATTTGTGTTTTGAGGTGTATTATGAAAAACAAAGAGCCAATAAAGAGTATTATCATTTTTATTTAATTTATAAATAAGAGAGATGATATGAAACATAACATAACAAATGTGCATGCTTGTAAAACAAAGAAATAGCTTATAATACAAAAAACATTTAGAAATCATCATCTCCTGTACCTTCACTGGTCATAGATAGTAAACAAACAAGCAATTCTGTGAAAATATTTTTCCAAACATTTTCTGAGTGATATAAATTGCTCTATAGGTGGTATCTGCCAATTTGTCTATATAAGCTACAAGTAACAATATCTTACCATTGCTTTGGGGAATAGGGGCATCATTTCTGCATAAATTCATACATCAATATACAGACGATTGTGAAAACTACCTATACTGTTAGACAGTACATAAAATTACTGTAAATTTTAGTTTTTCAATTCTATTCTTTAAATGAGCTTGATAGTAATCTCTCTAAAAATAGATATTGACATCAGAGCAGCTACATATAAGGATAACGATGAAACGTGATCTAAATTGTCACATGGTTTTCCAAACCCAGATGATGATATAAGAGTGGTCACATGGTTTTCTAAGTTTACCAATAGCTAACTCTGCAGCTTGGCTCAGATAGGAAATACCTGTATACAATGAAGAGTGGGGAAGCTTCACTGTTCACAGGGCATCAATGAACATTATTTTGCGGGACCTTTTCAGGTAACAATGATTTACATGATTACTGAAAAGAAAGAAAATTGGTTGAAACTGTTGAACTTTTTATAAAGGTAAAACAAAAAACTGTCTGGTTAACTATCGTTTTTTGCAGTTAGGACATTGTTACAATCCTTGATGTCAATATTTATATGTATATACCTATGGTTAGAGTGAAAAATATTGTTTCTGGAAAAAAAAAATGGACAAAATAAATTTGTTGTACCTAAATATACCCTGGAGTCACAAGTGAATATTACGTACATACAGTGTAATTCACACAAAAAATATTGACCTCATACAGTTTTAACCTGGATCTCATTCCAAGCTGTTTACGGCAGGGTCAAGCAATAACAGCCAGTTTATGCTATCTTCTTATTATAAAAAAGTATACTTTTTGAAAAAATACATTAAACATATATATACATGTGTAACAAATTTGACCAACGATGAAAAATCATCAATTAACAAAATATACAATAAACAAATCAGGCATCCATTAACAAAGAAATCAGGATAAAACAATCAAATTCAATGCATAATAATTAATTGCACTGTTTCACAGCACTTGGCATTATAAAACATTTTGGTCACTGATGAAAAAAATGTCTACTTGCTTAAAAATAACAATATGGTTTGCAAACATGTAAATCTCCATTTGCTTTCATCAGATTCTGATGATAAAGTACTGTCACACATAAATAAAAAAAAAAACTGATTGCACTGATGATGTCAGCTATTCAGTCTGCAAATCAAAAATGACATATATCTTGCACTTAGGGATTAGTTAAGAAATTAAGTCAGAGTTTCCATCACAATAACTTGTTTTTATCTCCCTTGGTAATCTCACAGAGTAGTGCCCCTTGCACTATGTGGTTTCTGCTTGCGGGAAACCTTGTTTATCTTTCCATTTAAATGTCCACTGTTTCTTGCAGAGCAAGAATTTGAATAAGCCTGGCTCAAAAATATATTGTAGCTCGAGATCAATAGAGATTGACTAGGATCTGCACTGTTTGGAGATTAAACAATTACCTTTTTTTTATAAGGGGACATTACTCTAATTTTTCAAATTAGATTTTGTTACCTTCATTGTGGGTAGGTATTCAGCTTCAGACTCTCATCTGCGCATGAAATAGTGTCTTAAATAGGATTATGAGTAAAAGTCATTAAGCATAAATATGAAATTAAAAATAAATTCTTTTACAAAGACAATGAAAGATACCTACCCACAAGGGAGATAACTAATACATTACTTTCATCTGGGGAATAGGACTAATGAGTAACATTTGAGCAAGAAATTAAAAACTAACTTAAATAAGGATTGATTTTTTACAATTGTATCATGTTAAGAGAACATATTCCAGTCCTGGTTGACATCATAACAAACTTAATAAATCCACTTGACTGGTTCCCCACTACCTGCCACCTGCCAGCTGTTGTTTGTACGATTGGATTAGTTGTACAGTCTGCTGGTCAGACATAGGACAAACTTTCAACACATTGTTTAACTCCTCCTCACTACGATTCTCCATCGCTGCCTCAGCTGCCATTCTCAATTGACTGGAAAGGGGAGAAGACAATAATTCCTTATATTTTAATATTGTTTAAATTCAATTTACATCTGAAAATAGAACCTAAATATTATATTTATTTTGACTTCACGCTAAAAAAGTACATATATCCTTCTTAGTATTCAAGAAATCTACCTGTCTTTGCACTAAAGAAAATGATCATCAATACTACAAAAAAAAAAGAATTCCTAATACACTGAAAAAATAGATATATGAAGTTTAAAAAAACCTACCCCATTTTGATGTAACAGTGCACCTTTTTCTCTGGGGTCACCCTCGGAATGTACTTCATGGCCTCATGTCTGTTGTCGTGGTCCATACATGCATCCACAAAGGCCTTAAAATTACACAGGCAGGTTAGATAGTAAACTTTTATTAAGTGTAAAAAGCATAGTTTTCATTCAGTACATGAACCACATCAAGAAACAAGAGCACCGCAAGGCCGAGCAAAATACGCCCGTCAATAGGGCAATTTGAAACAAACTGCTGTGCACTCTGGTGCAATGAATTATGGCAAAGTTTTGGACAGCACTGGGTTATTGCAAGAAAAACTAAAATTAAAGTAGAACATCGTAAAAAAAAAATCTTAAATTTGCCAAACTGCTGTGCACTGTTGTGCAATGCACTCTAGCATGATTGTGGACTGCAATCTGGATAATTGAAAAAAAAAATCAAAGGGGAATACCATCAAATAAACAAAAATTACATGAGAGTAATGGCATTTGTGCAGAATGGGGCATTAATCAAAAATAAAAAGAGGAGAGTGACAGTTCTTGTGCATGCACTCTATTTCAATAACATCTATCCACCTATGAAGTTACAAGTCAATAGCTTTAATAATATAGGAGTAAGGTCCAGAGAAACATAAAGTACAAAAATTGAACTAAGGGTTATAACTCCAAAACTATAAAGTGTACAGTGATGGTTCATATGCACTGCACTCAGTCTATCCACCTGCAAAGTTTCAAATCAATAGCTTTGATAACATAGGAAGAGAATCCTCCGGACAAGAAAATTAAATCAAGGGGCATAACTCCAAAATCATGAAGTACAGAGTTACGGTTTCTGTGCATTGCACTTTGTCTCAATAAGACCTATCTATGTATCAAGTTTCAAGTCAATATCTTTGATAATGTAGGTGTTATGCTCCGGACAAGAAAATTAAACAAAGGGCAATAACTCCAACATCATGAAGTGCAGACTCCTGGTTCTGTGCACTGCACTCTGTCTCAGTGAGATCTATGAAGTTTCCAGTCAATAGCTTTGATAGTGTTGGAGCTATGCTCCGGACACACATCTGGACGCCGACCATAGGTGCATAAGATTCAATGCAACTTGCTGATATACAACACAGAAGCTTTGGATTAACTGCTTACTTGCTAACTGATACACTACATAGGTGCAAGTTGCCAGTTAATATACTGCATATGTGTAACTAATCTACGTAGTGAGACAGAGTAACATATTCCCTAACCTCCATGCCTAGCTGAGGTTTCTTGGTTTTTGAGAACTTTTCCAATTCCATCCATTCACCAGCTTCTGCCAGAGCTTTGATTCGCAACCACCAGTACCTAATAAATAATGACAAATACATGTTGTATATTAATTAAAAATTAACCAAGAATATTTTGCAAGAATACACCAACAATATATATAAATAATATATTAAAATTCCTTTGTTTCTATCGCTGTGCCTCAGAAGCCATTTAATTTGCCACTTTCTGATTGGATGAGATAACTAGTTTTGAATGGTTCAATCATGTCCCATAACACAGTCCTAAGTAAATGTTACTCTGCTTCACAAGCAACATTTTTATCCACCGGACCTTGTAGCGCGGGGGACCCCGGGTTCGAGCCTGGGCCGGGACAACCAAAGTTGTTAAGAATGGTATAGCTCCCTTGCTAATGCTGAAGCAAATATAAGGGTAGTTTCACGACTGATTGGTCTGGTGTCAAGATAATGTGACTGAGTGTGGTATCATGTTCACGGCATGCTATACACAGTGAAGGCAGCACTATATCTGCTTCAAGTGTACACCGCCTCCAGATAACTGCAATACTGTTGGTGGGACGATAAGCCCAATAAACTAACATTTTTCTCCATTGACTTGTTTAGAATATTATGTTAGTTAAAAATATCATTTTTATGCAAAATCAGTATGTCTGAGGTTTATAAAGTCAATAATAAAATTTATTCATGCTTTTGGGTGGAAAAGTAAGATACACCTATTAAGGAAAATCTTTAATTTGGCCCACAGTGAAATGATAGGGTTATCATTTTCATTCTGTGTCTAAAGAATGGCAATAAGTTATAACTGGGGGGTTGGCAAAAACAGCTGATTTTTAAGAAAAAAAGAGCATGAAATAAAAAGAAAATTTAAACATATTCTTTTACTCCAAGCCATAGAAAGTAATATTTTCATGCATGAAATAATGCACTATAACCCTGTATTTGATAGAAACATCATAAGGATGGGATATGTTTTATGCTAATCAGGGCAATGGCATTCCCAGCAAGAAAAGTGTTAATTAAACACAATAAACACACAAGAACACATAAATTCAGCCTTGGCACTGACCTTCTCTCTGGTACCTTAAACTCTTTCCTGAGTTGCTCTGCCATCTTGTTGTTGTTATGAACAATCAACTGATAGATCGTCTCATGAAGCGACAAGTCCACGTAACTCTGTTTCAACTCTTCTTCTAGTCGTCGCTGATAACTCAGGAGCTTTAACTCATCTTCTATTTGCTACAGGGTAATGGAAACAGAGTAAAGTCAGAAATATATGTGTAAAACAACACAATTTAGGCTTAATGTTATTAAACAACTTACTTAAATCTTCAGTCTTTAATTGGCTAAAAAAAAAAATGGATAAAAAGCAAAATAAAGTCATGAACCTTAAAAGGCCCTTACAATCCATGCATTAGGTTTAGGCAGAAGATGGAACATTATTATATTTTTTGAAGTTAAAGATAAAAGAGCAACGAAAATGTCCTCTGTGGCAATGATAGGGACCATAAAATTGAAAGCTTAAAATATTTAGAACAGAAGTACCAACTTGCATACAAACCTAAAAACTATTCACTTTTCAGGGGCATTTAAGGTTGTTGATATAATCAAGGATACTATTTACATGTGGTCATTTACCTTTGCTGCAAAATCATTTCTGGCCTTGACAAAACATTCCTTAGCCTCCTTTAAAACCTGGAATCTGTCATCCAGTCTCTGAAACAACAAACCATCAAAGGTAAGACTATATCACTTATTACTACGGATGCTAAGTGTCAACCTGATGAAAATTCTTTTTGTTCACAATTTAAATTTCATTGTAATTGCTAATATACTGAATTTAATTTGTAACTCGTATATGCATTATTTATTGCATTATTAACATAACTAGGTATAGTTCATGTTATACTTTTTTTTCTGTTGACTTAAATAAATTATCAAAATGTGACTTTCGCTTGAAAGCGTAAGTCGCAATTTTCGGATATAGCTTTGTAGTCATCTATTTTGCCGTCACTGAGAACTGTACATAAAATACATCCTTAAGTATATTCTGCATTTGTAACGTAAACTTGAACTTTTAAAGCATAGTTACATTTATTTGCAGAAAGGTTAACAAGTTACAATTTTAGTCATCGTTAGCATCCCTAATTATTACACAATAGCTTTTGGGTTCTTTGTAGGTCAGTTTAAACACCTTCTTTGCCTCAAACCCATGACTTGACTTTAACTGGTTTTTGACCTGACTAAGACACAAACCCACATGGTCAGGGGGTGAGGAGGTATTAGGCGGCAACTTGGCCAAGGGGTCTCTTGTTTCTCTAAATGGTATTTGTTGATATATTGTAAAGTACATCATTGTACCATGTATAACTAAAAATTTCAGAAAGTAAAGACAATACCCACCTTACGTTTGAACAATTTCCTGAAACTTACAAGAGTGGGATATTTTGACATAGTCTAACTACAAAGCTCCTAATGTCACCATTCAACTAACATTGAAACATTGAAGTGTTCATAAAGTCATTACCCATCTGAACCATTCATATGAGTGAAAGGATTGACATAACTAGAAAGGTATGTAAAAGGGTGGTTACTTCATACAGCTTTTCTAATACCTCTTGTTTGTGACTGTCGTGCACTTTACAGATCAGTAAGATCAAGTAGCTAAGAATTCTTGTGCGTTTCTAATAAAATGCCACAGAAAAAAGTGTGTTCTTTTTTAAAGGCATTGAAATGTGGCCTTACTTGGCTTCACACTTTGATTTCAGTTTCAGGTTAATGGGTTGCAGCAAGGAAGTGGGGTGGGGTGTGTCTAGCTGGCTGGACACAGCCTCAGGCTGCAGTAGTATCAGTTAAGGGGTGGGGATTAGAGCGTTACTGACCGCTCAATAAGCCCATGTGAGTCAAGTATGATTAATTGTTGTACAATATGACATCTCTATATAATCAACTAATCAAGTGCCCAGCTGTGATCTCACAGCATGGTGTAATCTTTGGGGTGGGGTGGGGTGGGGGTGGGGGGTCTATTAAATACTAAAGAAAGCTAGAGATAGTTTCCATGTGACACTAAGACAGTTTAAGGCAGCCATCTTTGTGGGCAGAAGCTAATGCAGGCCGAAATCGGGAAATATGTGCTGTATTAAACTCACCAGTGTTTTTATTTTTTAGTCTATTTTACTAAATTTTATATCAAATTTAACAGCTTTTATAAAGTATTTTAAATATCAAAACTATATTTTGACAGTTTAAAAGGTTAAAAATAACATAACCGAAAATGATACACTATTCATTTAGTTTTAAGTATGAGCCAATGGTTTTTTTATTTCTGTGTATTAATTCTGTGTGCATTTATCAATTGTTAAAATATTGTATTCATAAAATATGAATTTCAGGAGCTTTCCAATTGTGTATAGCTTTTTATTTTCAGACCTCAAATAAGGAAATTACAAGAATAAAATTTACCCTTCTATTCAATTCATATGAAAATCCCTTGAAGTTGCCATCAAAGATGGCTGCCAAGATAAGGGATTTTCACTGATGTGGAAACTAACTATTGCCAATGCCTTTATGATCAGTGGAAAGTTGGAAATAGCTTAAAGGTGTGTAAAATAGTGATAATTTTCATAATGCCTTCACATACCTCTTGCTTGAGACTGTCTTGAACCTTACAGATAGCCTGTTCCTGGAAATTGTCCTCCTGGTCATACAGTTGCTCTACTTGCTTAGGGTACTGTTGTCGGCAATACTGAAATTATGATTTTTTTTAAAAAGTATATTGCTGCAAAAAAATATGTCATAAGAAACATTTAGTAGCTCTACCTTCTTAGGAAACTGCTGTCAGCAATATTGTAACAAATCATGTATAATTAAAAAGATGTCATCTAAAAGCTCCACATTCCTTAGTAACAACTTACAGCAATATTAAAATAAATCATATAATTAGAAATAAATTAGAAATAAATTATTTAAAAATAAAATATGTCATTAGAAATATAAAACAAAGCTCCACCTACTTTGGTAACTTTTGTTTGCAATACTGCAAGAAGCTATGTTTAATCAGCAATGTATATGCCAAAAATACACATCATTGGAATCATATAGATATAGAACTTCTTACCACTGCGGTGCAATCAATTTAATTCATAACAACTAAAAACAATGCGGCAAAATATTTATGCCTGGCTGAGCAGTTTACACTGTCAAATGATAAGCTTGAGTAATAAATAATCATAAGTCTGATTAAAATTTTACTAAACAATGTAACATGAAGTTGTCGAAATAATAAATAAATAATAAATAAAGCTGAAACTTGGTCTTAGTAGAACATTTAACATTCGGTACTGGTGAGGTTGAGCTATTACTGGCGGAGGACGACCCTAGACAAATGTCTGGGTAGAACCACCGGCCCTTTGCAGGTCTGCTAGATAATCTCCCCACAGAAAAGTTTTCTCCCTGACTCAAACCCATGCAGTCAGTGAAGAAGTCGAAGGAGTAACAAACATGTGACTGTATCACTTGACCTTGGCTGCACCTTACCAACATATTTACATTCTGTAGATAAGACTGGCGGAGGACTACCCTAGACAAATGTCTGGGTAGAACCACTGGCTCTTTGCAGGTCTGCTAGATAATCTCCCCGCAGAAAAGTTTTCTCCCTGACTCAAACCCATGCAGTAAGTGAAGAAGTCAAAGGAGTTACAAACGTGACTGTATCACTTGGCCGCACCTTACAAACATATTTACATTCTGTACATAAGATCTGATTTATCTTTTATAAAAAGTTGATTGTCTTGATTTGACATTTGTTGAAGCGACCATTTATGATCATTATAGCATTGTCCAGCTTTTTGGTCTGGGTAGAACCACCAGCGCACCGCAAGTCAGCTGGAAGACCTTCTCACCCATGCGATGAGAGGCTAAGCAGTCAGAGGAAACTGGTGACTCATCCACTACGCCACAGGTGCCCCGTTAAAAAACTTGAAAAATATGATTCTGGGGATTGGTCTCAAAATCAAAGATCAGCAGTTATCAATAAGAACCGCAAGTACCATTGTATTATGGCCAAAAGACAATGATCCAGCAACTCCCTTTACCCCTTCTTAATACATCTTACAAGTTGTCTTTTATTTTTACAGCTTATTATTCATATTTTGCAAGAAGAAAATAAAGACTTACACAGATTTTAAATTATTCAACAGTTTCAACAAAAACACTTTGGGGTCACTGTTGTTGAAATATGCTAAGATAGTTTAAGTTCTTTCATGATTGTAAGTTATAATATTTCGGCAAACAGTATTTAACAATTTGACACTCCTTATAAGATGCCGCTGCCGTACCTGCAGGTAGAGGTTGTATGCCACAGGAATGCTGCGGATGATCATGTAAAAATCTCCTTGAGACATACCATCTTTTTCCTTGATTGTCAGCAACACTAGGAAAACTGTACCAAAGTGTAAAGAAGACTTTGTCAAGCAGGGTTTATTATGCATAATCAATGAGCAATATTTGTATCAATTTAAAAAAGACAAACATAAAAAGTTGGAAATTTTATCGACTATCTGTATAGTTTGAACATAAACAAAATAAAATCAGAGAAATGAAATTATATTTGAAGTATACATGTACTAAAATGTATCTTTTGTATTATTTGAAATATAATGCCCTATGTATCAGATAGAAACATACAAAAACAAGGTTAACACATCCTAAAACATTCTCTGCCAATACTAACTTGACATCCCTATAATGACTATTATTGTGTTGCTGTGATGTATTTCTTAAAAAAGGGAAAGGAAATTAGGATATAACAAACATACTCTGGTCAGTGTCTCCACTGTCTATGGCCTTCTGAAGGGCCAATTGTTCCTTCTTCATCTGTAACAACAGGGGAATCTGCTTGGCTGCCTTAGGTTCATGGTCCAATAGCTGAAAATAAACACAGAAATCTTGTAATTGGAATCAAAAAGTAATATTGTAAATGGAATTACCTAAGGCTAGGAGAATCAACACAAAAATATTGTAAATGTATTAAAAGAGATACTATAAAATGAATTCACAGAAATTGTTAAAAAATTCTACATTAAAAAAATTAAATGGGATTTTAAGTTACTTTTAAACTCAAAGGCATCTAATTAAGTGCAAAACACAGCAATGAAAATCTAATCTCAATGAAAATTAATGACCAGGAGTCATATTCATAAAAATACTTATTTAATTTTTTAACTTAAACTAAGAAATTTCCTTAATCTTTTTTTCCCTTAGATATAAGAAAATTTCTAAAGTTTCAATAATAAAACTATTCAAAGAAATTTCTTATAATTTTTCAAGTTTTTAGAAAATTTCTTTGATTAAGGAAGAAAAATTAACTAAGATTCATTTGTATACGCCCCCTGAACTGTGATTTAAAACTGTTTTCGAGTCCTCATTACATTGTCTGTCAAGTGTGTAAATCAAAGGACCACCAACTTTTTAATATATTCAGGTGAAAAGCTCAAATCCTACTAGAAATATAAGACAACTGTATTTGAATTGTATTTTAAACCCGAAAGATGCTTGAACCGTTTGAGATATTCATTTGAAAAGCTCAAATCACACCAGAAAGAAGATAATCAGGGGTGTGATTTTTCCGCGGATTTCCGCGGATTTGGGTCGGCCAAGGACCATTTCTGCAATTCGCGTAAATTCGAGGAGAAAATTTTAGGGGGTGGGGGGGTAGGGGGGAAATGGTCACCGCGGAATCGGTTTAAGTTCTTGGAGGCGACAAGCGACCAACGAGAGGACAGAATTCTTCGATGAACACCGATTGCCGTAGACGAAAACACGTTCAACTTACCAAGCTAAACGATTTGTAACGCGCAATTTCATTGGACTGTTCATCCAAATAAAAAGTCTGTTTCGGTGGCGTCAAGCGACCGTCAAGAGGACAGCATTTTCCGTAATTGAACCTACTTGGCGATCTCCGGCAAGCTTCGGATGTATCACGTACGTAGAGGACGGAATTACCCGAGGAGTTCCGAGTGCATTTTCCGAGGAAAACTGAGGAGACAACAACACGACCAAACTAACGACTTGTAACGCGCAATTTCATTGGTTGTTACCCGACGGTGCATCCAATCAGAAAAGCCATAGCTATGCGATGACGCATCCGGTTAAATTTGGATGGCGACTGTTTACAACTAGAAAATTATGGTAGAAAAAAATGAAAATGTCACGGATTATTGAGCGTACGAACGATTCTCACTTAGCGATAGATGTAGATGCGGAATGTAAAAACAAATTCTGATGGAAATGGTTAGAAACTGTCATTGATCTTGATGATGTGTAGCTCTGTCCCAATTTATCAGAAAAATCGACAGTCCAGGAAAGTGTATTCTTTGTGAGAAAACCATATCGTATGGGTCTAGAGGACGTGTTGCTGTAGTTGAGCACTGCCAAAGTGCAGAGCATGGCAGAAATCTGAAGACAATTTCTTTAAATCAGAAACTACCAGCTTCATTCACCGGGAAAGTTAAGAATTCTGAAAATAAGACGTACGGCATCCATCCCTTCTTCAAAAATGTGAAAATTCCAGAAGTGCCTGCAGAAACCAAGCCATGTGTTTCTTTTGAAGATCGAGTTGCTTCTGCACAGGTAACTTATTTCCATGTTATAATATTGGAGTTCCTTATGATTAAATTAATCATTGTAAAAATATTTAGGACATTTTATAATGAGTTTCAATTAAGCTTCCAACAGATTAACATGTATGGTATTGTATTGTTGCTCCTCTGATTTTCTGTCATGTTACGTCAAGCCAGAGGTGTTCATTGCTTCCACTGGTTTTGGACTGAGTGAAGTCAACTTGGATTGTGATAAAGGTCAGTTTTTGGACAAGTCAGACATGTTCATTGGACCAGCAGCAACATCATCATTGACAAGAGAAGAGATGATCCTGTTGTAGAAGAATTCCGGGCCAAAGCTTTCGCTGCATATGTCTCGGCAGGTAGGTAACTTTATCATTATCAGGTACTCTAGTGCATCATCTTCTTGTGTTTTTATGACTTTCACATATTATTATTTTTTGCTCTAATTTTTTGAAGCTCACACAAAAAACATAAAGCTTACAGTAGTCTCTCAGTACATCCATCTGATTGTCTGTTCTCATCAGTAAACTATGTATTATTTACAGTCATAAAATCTAAATAACATACATACAGCTGAAGGTGTGTTGCGCATGCCATTTGCAAGTGCAACCCTCCAGATCAAATTTATAGGTCACTGCATCTTCAGTGGCATATGTCAGTTCCAGTAACATTTCTTGTTATCACTGACTTGAAGCCAGTGAGATTTAATAGCTTAAAATATATTTGAATATATATTTTTAATATGTTAATAACATGTCTGATATAGTCAGTGCATCATCACATTGCTCGATTTTATACTGTTATTTTGTTTTGGCACAGGTGCTTATCTTCAGAAAAAGCTGCCTTTGACTAATCGTGTCTTTTGCAATGTCTGCTCCATTGACCCAAAAGCCAGTGGCACCAGTATCACATTGAAACGAATGAGGAGGCTTCCAGAAGTTGTGACTGGTATACTTTCCTCTGATGAAACGGAGCCGTTCACAGCTGAAGTACACAGGTAAGTGTTGTCAGAACGTCTGTTGCTTAATATTGTAAGGAAGGTAGCAGTGGTTTTCATAATTAATCTATGCATGACCCCAAATCATTTGACAGGATTCCTACCTTATTTTGGTTAAGAAATCAGAGAGAAGCCTTAAGTAGTATTGTAAATAGAACAAATTGAGCTGGAGTTTTGGTTTCTAAATTGTGTCACTTGATCTTCTACTCTCTTACAGGTTTCACTCCTCGACAGATCTACCTCCACCTAACGAGACAAGACTGGATTCTTGGTGGGGTCAGGTAGCTGAGTTGGGAACGTTTCCATCTATATGTAAGGTGGCCTTGGCTGTATGTACAATTTTTCATGGTCCTTTAGTAGAAGTGTCATTCAATACAATGGGGGACATTTTGGATGCTAAGTCATCAAGTTTAAGAATAGAAACATATTCTGCCTATCAGACTGTAAAGTACTTTCTCAAAACAAGAGGAAAGACCTCACTTGATCTCTTCAAAAGGCAAGACTACTTATATACCAAGGTCAACGTTGAATTATGTGTAAACATAAGAGCTGCCAGCAGCACGTACAGAAACATTCTTAAGGAAAAAAGTGCTCAAAAGTGCAATGCAAGAGAGGTTGTATCAAAAGCTCAGAACTGTAGATTAGTGCGAGCTGTTGCTGAAGAATCAAGGGCAAGACATGAAAAACAACAGAAAAAGGAGGCTAAAAAGAAAATGTTACAAGAGCTTGTGAATCGCCATAAACATCCCAAGTTGAAGTAAATGATATGGAGTCTTCACGAATGAAGTGTATAATTACTGGACCCTTGGTCCACCAAGGTAACAAAATCTACTGGATCAAACAAAATTTAAGCGTGGTCCACTGGCTTTTCTTGAAGTCTGATATAATATGGACCACTGTGTCATTATGTGCTGAAGCAAAGATATGTGCTGAAACAGACAAAACAATGTAAGTGCTAAAACTTGACAATTTGCTGAAAGTAATGGTTATAATTAAGTGCTGATACTAACATACTTGAGTGCTAAAACTAATATTGACACTTGTAAGCCGAATCAACAATTTAAAATTAAATGCTGATAGGAGACATTAATAATGTGCTGAAACTAGGCAATTACAAATTAATAGCCAAATACAACTTTAATCTTTAAGTCTCTGACTTAATTATTTTATATGAAGCTTAATGCTCAGCTGAAAGTAGTTAGCTATCATGAAGATAGTTGTTGTCAACATTACATGCTTCACACATAAATATTTATATGTATTTGTATGTACTGGATTGTTCAGATATATGCTTAAATATATTTATACAGTTTTTGAACTAGTCCTCAGTACTTTTATGTGTATATAAAATTTAAAAATGTTTAAAACTATGTTTAAAGATGATGCAAAATGTGATTTTTTACTGCTGTACAGCAAAAGAAAAAGAACAAATAAGGAGTAAAATTTTTTTTTAGATTTGCATGCATGTGCAACAGTAAAAACAAATTCACAAGCATGTGCTCTGTATTTGCATACATGGTGAAATTCAGTCACCATGCACATTTTATATTTTCTAATGTGATATTGTATTTACTTATTCAGGATGTGTTTTATTGTCTTCTTATCTCCACAATTTAACTTGTATATGTAAGTTTTTAGTTGTATGTTATTGCTAGAAGCTTCCATCATACAATGATACTATAGGTTCTATAGTAAAATACTAAGTGAAATGAAACTTTTGTGGACTTTCAAAGAATACATGCATTTTCTTTGTTGATTGGCCTTGCTAGTCATCTCTTGTCAGTCTCATTGTTGTATATGTATTATGACTTCACATAATATATATATCCATGTAAATATGCTGGAATGTTTGGAGAAATGCTAATTTTTTATTTGTTTTCTAATGGACTAGTCTTTTTGTTGTTCATATGACACTGTTTAATATATAGCCACACTTTAAATTCTTGTCATCTCCTATATTCCTAACTCTACTTACAGTGAACAGCTTCAAGGTACTTAAAAGTTTCTGAAAACAATAGATAGGTTTTACTGTTTGAATTCTTATTATATTTGATAGTATTAAGCTAAATATTTACCCTAAAATGTCTATGACAAAAACAAACAAAAAAACATTGTAAATTGTTGCATGTCACAATTATTCATTTCTATGTTAATATGCTCAGTTGTTAAAAGAAATACATATATTTATTTTTTGTATTTATTCAGATATAAAACTATTTTTATGTAATGTGGTATTTATAAGTATGGGCTTTGTGTTTGATCTCATTAAAAATTTTAATGGTCAATTTTAGTGAAATTGTTAAAAAGAAAATATTCCTTGTCAGATATATCAATATATATGTTGATCATTTTATTTTTCTCATAGCAAACATTTTATTAGTTGTAAGTAAATAAAGATGGATAAAAAGCTATGATCTTTTTATGTTGAACTGCCCATGTTTTAATAAAGAGAAAGAAAAAATATGGTTTAGGGATTCTGAAGAAGGGGTCTCTGGAAGAATTTTAGACCACTTTCTTAAAGCTGAAAATCATTTTAATTTGGGGGGGCTTTGCCCCCTGACCCCCCACAAGGGACCTTGCCCCTTGACCCCATTGGGGGCCTAGTACGGCCCCCAAACCCCTCGCCGAAAATTTTCCTCCCTTTTCATATCTGGCCAATCACACCCCTGGATAAGGTAAAATTCAAGCTATTAAAATTATCAATAGACAAAACAGTATTAAATATCTTTGAGCTACTACCCATAATTGTGTCAGTTCAATGAATTTAAAAATTAAGCAAAATACAATAAAATTAAAAGGGCCCACCAACATTAAAAAAGTTAATACCATTAAACTATGTGGCAATGAAAACAATATATTTCCTCAACAACATGTTTAACTTCCGGTTCATCATGGCGGGCTAGCGCGTTTTGTGTCTTCACTCCAGATATTTTAATGTTGTTTCTTGCTAAAGTAGATAATCCCAGTTGCTTGTCAATTTAAACCTGACCTATCTATGCGCCGTGTGTTGTGCTTATTATTGTTAAATTCCAAACTACGATAGGACGCAAATATTCTTTATTTCGAACACGTCAAAGAAAAGGCCATTGTCCGCCGCCATTGTTGTGCAGCGATCGCCAAGTGTTTGTATTTGTTTGTTTGTGCGTATGTGCATATGTCGACGTCTTCGGCAGTTAACACGTTGCTGGCAGTGCGTGCATTGTTTATTTAAATTTTCGCAACATACTTGTAATCGACTTGACTTACTTCAAAAGAAACATTTGTGAGCTCAAAGTGCAAGTGGCAAAAGGAATAATATACACGGAAACAAAAGGAAGAGGAATGTAATACGTTTGTAATTGGTCACACAAATACAAGTATTTTGAGTCAAAACGTAAGTAATACATTTTAAGCATCTCAAGGAACTCTTTGTTTAAATAAGTTTTAACTAAGAATAATCTGCTGTCTCTAACCACAAACGATTCGTTGCTAAGACTCAATAACACATATCCCCGTGTAAACTCCGCATTGTGACGTACTGTGTTGTGTATACGCATTGTGACGTGCTGTGTTGTGTATACGCCATATTACATCACCAGTGTGTAAGGTTCTCTTAAAGTCTATGGCCACCTCTACTCCATCATCCAAACGTAGGACTCTCCTCGAGTAGTACACCAAGTCCTTCAGTTCCCTCCAAGAAAACTCTTAAAATGGACGAAATGCCTCATGAGACGTCAAGCAAGCCCGGTTCCATCCATCAATGCAGCAACGACGATAAGGCAATTGTTGAATCAGTGCTCAACTCGCTTAACGAACAAATCATACATACAATAAGCGAGCAAGTAACAGTAACAGTCAAATCAATGGCTCAGTCCGTAGCAGACATTATATGAAGTAACCCTTAATGAACGCATGTCAGCCATCGAACTTGAAAACAAACAGCCTCGTGCCGAGGTTTCCACACTAACTAAGAGAGTCCATGTGCTCGAATCAAACAGCGCATCTACTATGAAAGTCTATCGATGAAGCTGAACAGTACTCTAGGCTGGTCATGTCTTAAGAATTTCAGGTGTTCCAGAAACACCTGGTGAGTCGACAGATACCATCAGTACTGGACTATCGCTCGTGCGTGTAACGTCGATCTTTCACTTAGTGACATCGACATGGTCCCACCGGATCCACCACAGAGCCCATCGTACATCCACCGACAAAACCATTCACAATCCTGACATCATAGTTAAATTTGTGTCATACCGATCACGCTCTGAGTTTTTTAGAGGCAGATCATCTCTCAAAAGTAACAAACACTTCAATCGTGTGTACATTAATGAGGATCTAACTAAAACACGTTCACGATTATTGCAAGCAGGCCAGGATCTTGGTGAAGAGAAATTCTCTTAAAAGTGCATGGTCCTACGATGGACGTATTTACGTGAGATGTCTTGATGACTCGCGTGTTCAGGTCACATCAGACCAAGACCTCAAGACGCTGATTCCAACGAGCCACACCTCACAAGATGTTGCTTTTAGCTAAAGCATATCCAAACTAAACATGACTATCAATACATATCCCCACCATCCACAGTTATGTTTACCCCATACGAAGACTAAACATTACATCCATTGTTTCGGCTTTCAACAAGTGCGTTGTCCTACATTTTAACCCTCACAATATCGAAATCGAACTGTTGAATGAAGAATGGCCAATACCATATGTGTACCCAATGGCTACACATCTCTTAGAGTCGACTTCACACGATGTCATCTGGCTGACACTTATCCATAACTCACTACAATTTTCTCCTGAGTTTGTCGTCTGCAGCCGTATTCCCACACCCACCAATAGATAAGCTGATGACCATCATTTAGTTGCCAGTGCTTTAAGTTCCTCACTTTATTGTTGCTTTAAGGTAAACATGGTAAATAGGTATTTCTATTCGTGAGGCACTCAACATGAAAAACACACTTTAATTGCCAGACGAATTTACTATGCAATATTCATCCTGCCTCAATGTCCACGAATTTCTTGCCATTATTAACTTTCCAAGCTGCACACTTTTACGATATGAGTGAGCAGAACAGTGCATCACATGATGTACAAAACTACGATTGTTTGAACTCAATTTTTGTCTATATTGTTTGATTTCATGCTTTCCGTAACGTGTCCATCTCAATTCGTTCTGTTTGCATTTTTCTAGTTTTTTTTTTACACTTTACATTTGTTGAAAGACTCGCATCGATGCGACGTTCTGACTGTCATACTACATAAATTTGTATGACCACTGGCTAAATTTAATCGAAAACATTTGCTGCTCTACCATAATTGATAATTACTTTTAGCTGCATATGCTTTACTACTACTTTAGCAATTTGTTATTTCATTCTCTGTTTATTTTTTGCATGTACACTCTGGAGTGAATCAGCAAAACACATATTTTAATCAAATGCTGTCGTTTTTCACACTACTGTTTTCTATTATTTTCCTTCTTTACACCTTTCTTTCTTTCTCTACTCATGTTGGTTGGTCACGAAAATGTTATGCATCTATAATTAACAGGACAACGGCAGCACGTGCTTTTCTTGCAGCAGTATGTTTACTACCCAATGGGTAATGATGTAGTTAGTTGGCGTGCAGCCGTTGGCCTGTTTTACTGTCGTATACAAAAGACCTTGAAGCACTCTTCATGGGAATTTGATATGTTTGGTTTACTGCAGCAACTAGCATACTCATTCATTTCTTCAATATTGTCACGAACAAGAATTGTCTGTTTTTAAATGATCTGTTTTTCTGTGAACATTCACTTTGTTCACATTTTGACAATTATTATTGTGTTGTCGGGCGATATTGAAGAAAATCCGGGTCCCGAATTTAATAGTAACACATTTGGCATCTTAAGCATACTGCACTTAAATATTAGAAGTAAACGCAACAAATTAAGTTACATATTTGATTATCTTTCAGATCATGATATTTTATGTTTCACGGAAACCCACCTAGATAACCAAGTACCCGATTCACTCTTATTTTCAGAATGCTCAGATTTGATTTTATATAGGAGAGATTATTCGGCAAGCTCATGGGGGATAATTGTATATGTGCCTAACTCTATTCGTTCACGTCGTCGCTTTGACCTAGAATAACCGTCAGTTCATTCAATATGGATAGAATTATTTCTTAGATCGACATCTTTATTACTAAATGTCACTTATAGACCGCCCAATACATGGGTATCCTTCTGGGGTGATTTTAATGTTAATATTGAAAAAGCACTTGATATTAATGAAAATATAATAATATTGGGTGATTTAAATGAAAATCTACTCGATGACAGATACACACATCTATACAATATTATTTTACTTAACAACTTGGTCAAAGTAATACACGAACCAACTAGAATTACCCCACAATCGGCAACACTTATTGATCCTATACTTACTACACCGTCTATAAAGGTTATCAAGTCTGGTTGTTTAGACATTGAAAGCGCCATAAGCGACCACAAAGCTACTTGCCTCTTTATGCAACTTAACCACAAGAAGTCGAAATGTAGTACTAGAAAAGTTTGGATATACAAATCTGCAGACTATGTTAAATTAAACCATTTTATTTCTACGTACGATTGGAATTTTATAAACACCACATCCTTAGATGAAGCTTGCAACCAATTTACGAACAGTTTGCTTAATTTAATGTCGCAATGCATACCTTCTAAAACATTTACAGTACGACCAAATGATAAACCCTGGTACGACTCCGAGATAAGACGATACTCCAAATATCGAGCCCGCCAAAGACATATCTTATTAAAGAATCCAAACAACTCTAATTGGGTCAAATACAAACATCTTCGAAATAAAGTAAACAATCTCAAAACATTTGCCAAGCGCCACTACTTTCTAAATTTTGAAAACTTGGTAGAAGTCAACCGGACCCACAATGTGCATAATTTCTGGAATTGTGTGAAAAATATAATGAACAACTTTAAAAGCTCCGAGTCTATACCAATTCTAAAAAATACAAATGATGGAGTAGAACAGCTATATTTTACAGATTTTGAAAAAGCCAATTGTTTAAACGAGTACTTTTGTTCTGTTTCGAATATCGATAAATCGACTAAGTCTCTACCTCAATTCCAGCCCAAATGCAATAACAAACTTTTAGATATTACAATTGTAAGAACAGAGATAGAGGATATTATTGGAACATTAGATGCTAATAAAGCTGTCGGTCAAGTTACAATTTCCAACAAAATCTTAAAACATACAAAAACAACAATTTCGCTACCTCTGTGTATGCTTTTTAACAAATCTCTCCAATCTGAACAATTTTTAAGCAAGTGAAAATCTGCTCTTGTTCTACCGCTTTTCAAGAAAGGTGACAAAAACTGTGTCGAAAATTACCGTCCTATATCTTTACTTAGCTGTCTAAGTAAATTAATGGAAAGATGTGTATATAAGTACATATATAACCACTTGGTGAGTAATAATTTAATATACGAAAAACAGTCGGGTTTTTTATCTGGTCATTCAACTGTTTACCAACTAATTGACTTATACCACCAGGCTGTACGATCACTTGACTCTAGAAATCATACCTGTTTAATATTCTGTGATATATCAAAAGCATTTGATCGTGTATGGCATACAGGTTTACTTTTTAAACTTCGTCAATATGGAGTTGAAGGTAAAGTGCTTTCTTGGCTTTCGAATTACTTATGTGACAGGGAACAACAGGTTATTGTTGGGCAATCTTATTCTGCCTCTAGAAGCGTATCTGCAGGAGTACCCCAAGGATCTGTCCTTGGACCCCTTTTGTTTTTAGTATACGTTAACGACATAACTGAAAATCTTTTAAGTGCAGTAAGACTGTTTGCAGATGATACATCTTTAGCATCAACATCATCATCTCTCAATGAGTTACAATATACTCTTAACCACGACTTATACGAAATAGAGAAATGGTCAGGTCAGTGGTTAGTTACATTTAATCCCGAAAAAACAGAAGTTCTTTATAAAGGCAATTCAAACCCACCAGCTCTTACATTTAATAACACTATTCTTAATGTGTCCACTTCACATAAACATCTAGGAGTCACATTGTCTAACGATTGTAAATGGCATACTCATATAAATAATATAATAACATTAACAGCAAAATCTTTAGGAATATTAAGGATGCTAAAGTTCAAAGTCAACTGAAAAACACTTAACCAGCTGTAAATTTCACTAATTAGGCCAAACTTAGATTATGCATCTGTGGTCTGGGACAACTGTACACAATATGAAAAAGACAAACTTGAAAAAATGCAAATTGAAGCAGGCAGAATAGTTACAGGTAAAACCCGTTCAGTAAGTTTACAAAAGCTTTACAACGAACTTGGCTGGCTAAAGCTGAGTGACAGAAGGGAATATCAAAAACTATTACTTATGTTTAAAGTAAAACACAATATGGTACCACCTCACCTCAACGCTCTTTTTCCCCGATCCGCAGATCTTTTAATGCCATATAGTCTAAGAAATCGTAATGAGTTCGTCAATACAAACAGACGCACTTCGCTATATGCAAATTCTTTGTACCTCCTGCAATTGACCTGTGGAATTCTTTACCATCGGCAATAAGGGACACTCCAACAATAAGTTATTTCAAACGTTCTGTCTTGCAGTCAAGATATATGTCCGCCTCAGTTCCTCCGCACTACTACCACGGCCCCCGATTTCTTTCCATTATGCATACCCGGCTACGTAATAATTGTAGCGACTTAAAACATGATTTGTATATGAACCACATTTTAGATAATAACCTTTGCGCACATTGTCATATTCCCGAAACAACAGAACACTACTTTTTTTACTGAGTACTCTACACACAGCAACGCATTCAACTATTCAGAGACACTCGTAAATTTCATCCATTAAACTCCGACCTTCTTCTTACTGGCAATATATCTCTATCATACAAAGACAATAATGAATATTACCATTTTCAATGCTGTCCAAACATTCATAAAACAGTCAAAACGCTTCAAAAGTCATGTTCCCGAACATTCTGACCAACCAACATGATATTCTATCTCATGTCTGTCTTTCTGTATATCTGTCTTTCTTCACCGCTTCTTCTATCTTTCTACATCCATGTATTTCTTTTACATCTTCCTCTTAACCGTATAAATATATTGTAATATCTCATAAACACACATGTACATCTTTGTCAAGGATCAACTTTTGATATGATTATTTACTAACATCCTCTTAATGTCATGAACCAATTTTTTATATTAACCCTGTTTAATTGCCTACAAAAACCAAGCATCTTTACATTATATCCTGCCATGACTTTACCTGCAAATTATTGTACTGTACGGGGAGAGATGTCTCTAAGTTATTGAACTTGTATCTCAACCCGTTTGCCTATATTTATTTGTAACTCATACCAGGGTTTGTAAAAAACATGTATATACTTGGCAATAAAATAAGTTTAAACAAACATGTTTAACCCTTTCATTCATAGTAAATGTATAGGGCTTCAAAAATTCATTTGAGTTTATTGATTTTCTGTAAAACAGTTTTAAATATTTTTAAAGACATTCATTTTTCGGTAATAATTATATAACCTAGATTTAACTAGTCTACAAATAAACCCTTAGTTGTGTTGATGCTGCTAAAGATGAATAATAATAAAAATGAATAATTGTGAATGCTTTACAAAGGTGTAAAATGGCATATGCATGAGCTAAAGGGTTAATACACATTTACGTATTGACCAGTATTGCACTAACATACAGTACATACCCTGATGGCCAGAGCTGTGCGGCCGTATTCTAAAGCCTTGCTTGCAATCTCTGAGTATGACACCCCTGGTGTGTCTCCGAGTTTCTGGGCAATCACCTGGCCTAGTACCTCATCATCCTCACTCTTTTGATTAACCTGAAACAACAAAAAAATCCTATGCTAGTTGTCGAGTTTTCAAATCATTAACTAATATAACACTAATGTGCTGAGCAGTTACAATAGAAAATTGATAAACAATCATAGAATAGTTTTCAAGTTTTCACATTATAAACTATTCATAAATCAATTGTATAGGGCTGTAACAATCAAACTTTGTAATTTAACAGATAAACAATCATGGAATAGTTCTCAAGTTGTTACTTTCATAATTGGATAGCTAATGTATTAAAAATACTTGACTGCCGAGATATTACAGTCACCACCATATTAGCCATCAAGATAAAAATTATTGACTAGTTCTCAAGTTTTTACATCATAATTGGATAGGTTTATCATTTATAATATTTGAGTGCTAAGCTGTTGACCACCACATAAATTTCATTGTATTTAAATGTACTTTTCTCATGTTCTACAACATTATTTTTTGAAATTAGGCTGTTCTGTTACTGTTAGACTCCAGATCGGAAGGTCCCGGGTTCGAACCCCAAAACTGACTACGTGATGTTATCCCTTAGCAAGACTATTGCAAATTGCTCCATGTACTCAGTACCCGAGTACTGATTCTACCCAGGAAGTGGGCAGTCAAGAGGGATCGATATAAGTTGAAAAATTTCCCAATCGACTCTAAATAAATAGATGTAAACATAATTTCCCAATTAACTATAAATAAATAGATGTAAACATTTAAAGATAGCACAGCTATCTTTCAAAAAGAACCTACCTTGTAACATGCCCACTGGAACAATGTTCGACTGGCCCCCTCGCTCTCAGGTAGCTTTAGGTACTGACAGATCCGAATGGCCAGGTAGAAAAACTTTCTCAGCACTAATCTGTCAATCAACACAGGTGTAGTCAGGTGTTCTAGTCTGCAACCTAGTTAAGGAAAAGTCGATACACTTAATACCCATCTAGTTGTAGTCTTCTTTTGAACTAGTTTAAAGTCACAAAACTTCATAGTTTTACCTTCTGGCCATTGGGTACATTTGCCAATCCTCTTCTAACATAGTGTCAGATGGCCTAGGAAATCATATATATGACCTGAACAACCCTCACTGGCACTTGTTAATACATCTGGGTGTAGGGAACTTCCCAAAGACACTATGATCTGGAGCTGTGCATAATACCAAAAAACTATTATCTTGCTTCTTTATTCATGATTGCTAGATTCTTCTTAATGTCAAAAGATAATTGCCATTCAATTTATAGTCAATATATATTCATAATTGCCAGTGTCTATTTATAGTCAATATATATTTATTCATAGTTGCCATTCAATTTATTGTCAATATATATTCATTTATAATTGCCAGGTTCTATTTATAGTCAATAAATATTTACTCATAATTGCCAGATTCTAATTATAGTCAATAAATATTTATTCATAATTGCCAGATTCTATTTATAGTCAATGAATATTTATTCATAATTGCCATTCAATTTATTGTCATTATATATTTATTCATAATTGCCAGATTCTATTTAGTCAATAAATATTTATTCATAAATGTCAACAATTCTATTTATAGTAAATAAATATTAATTCATAACTGTTAAGATTCTATTATGATCTATTTATAAATATTTTTTTTAATGTTAAATGGTCTATAAACATATTTTTTATAATTATCTAACTTGACTTTAAAAGGTTCTCATCAATATTTCTTTCTGTTTCTTCTATGCCTGTCTGTTATTCTTTTTCTCCCTCTCCCTCTATTGTTTATTGGGTTTATTGTCCCACCAACACTATTTTAGTTATCAGGAGACAGTGTCCACTTGAAGCAGATATAGTGCTGCTTTCAGTGTGAATAGCATGTCGTTAACACCTGGCATGACACCACACCCAGTAAAAATATCCGGACACCAGGCCAACCAGATGTGGAACTACCCTTATATTTGCCTGAGCGTTAGCAAGGGAGCTATACCACTACCATTTTTAACTACTTTAGTATGTCACGACACGGGATCCAACCCAGGGCCTCCTGTGCCTGGAGGCGACGTTCTACGGACTGCTCTACCAGGTTCGGTAAATATATGCATTGAAAACAATTCTTTTAAAAATTACAATCATAATTGTAAAAACTGATCATTTATCTACACAGTGTAGTTAATTTACAAGTAGAATGTATAACCAAAGTATTCTTGTCTTTTGACACTTGATAAACAAATCTTTTATGTATTCCTGATGTTTAATAAGAACAAAGTGTGCTTTACACCATTTCGACTTTATTACTTTGGTTGTGTCAAGTCTAATTCAAATCTAAAATATTCTTTTAGGTTTTTTTTCTTTGGATTTCTTTTACTATTCTCTGATACACTGGTTTGGAAAATTATACATCAATAGATTTCTGCAAGGATACTGCGAGTATGTCAGGGGTATCCCAATGGTGTATTGGTTGACTTGGTTGAGAACTCGTAGCATCTGACACATATTGACGAATGGTTCCGGGTTGTAGTTGGTCAAGAAACACTTCCCAAATGTGGCAGCCTATAAAAAAAATATATGTATATAAACAGGTACCTTTTAGGTTAATTGATCATAGTCATTTTGGAATCAAGGGAGATAAATGTGTAGAATTGCAATAAAACATGAAGACTCTAACAAAGGGAAATAAATCGTGACAGTTAACTTATCTGGTAGAAGCAAAACTCTAACAGTATCAACCTCAGACAGCAGCAAGTCAGTGAAATGCCTTTCAGATCATAGTAACTGCTGCCAACGTGAAGAACATGAGAATCGGTAGAACCAATTGATGCTGTCTAAATAAATGCTAGTTCCAAAAGGGCTTTTTCGTGTGTTTTTTTTCTCAAAATATGTGTGTGTAAATAATAAAGTGTGAATAATATTGAAGGCAATTAACTCCTAAACTATGTGAAAAAGAGTTATGGTTCTTGTACAATGCACTTCTTCTCATTGAGATTTTTTTACCTATGAAGCTTCATGTTTATAACTGTTACAATTTTTGAGTTAAGCTCTGGACAAAATTTAAGTATTAAAAATAACAAAGGGCAATAACTCCTTAATTGTACAAAACAGAGTTATAGTTCTTGTACACTACACTTCTCCTCATTAAGATCTATCTGATCATGAAGTTTCATGCTGATATCTCTTACAATTTTTGTGTTATGCTCCAGACAAAATTATGAGAGACGGACAAACAGACATACAGGACGGGACAGACGGAAAAGCAGTGACAATATGCTCACCCTTTAGGGAGCATAAAAATAAGACATGTGGTTTAACGGTGGAGATTTGAACAAGATAAAAATATTTGGGGTTTATTTTTTTTAAATGTCACCAAACTGGTGGAGATAAACTGTGATACATAATTTTGGTGTTTCGTTTATTACATCGCATCGACACATTTGTGATCATATTGGTGAGAACTTTCATGTGTGTGGTTTTCCAGCTAACCTATTTTGCCCCGCTGGTTCAACCCAGATATAAGTCTGGGGTTTTTCTCCAACAATAATAAGGTGGATGTCACCAAAAAGACCATAGTTATGTCAGTGTGATGTAAGAAAATATATCAAACCAACACAATACCTCAGATACACTACTTTCTATCATATTTCAGGTTAATTTCTGTGTTAAACTAGGTTTTGAGAGCTATTCAGAGCTTTTATTGACTTTTTAAGAAAAACAACAACTGAGTTTTAAAATAAACAAGCATTTGATAGTATTGCGGGCAATACAGTAGTCCCCTACCGACCCCTCAAAAAGCTCTTTAATTATCATACGCTCCTGTTTTGTGCCATTTATAATTAATTTGAGGTTAAAGTCTGTATTTGTATAATTATGGCTTAAAATGAAGTAATAAACAAGGAAATCTACAGTAGTTGGGGTTCACATATTTTTTTTTAATTCACCTGGCCTAAATAATTGTTAACTTATCATGACATTTATTTTTGGCCTTTATTTAAGGTATGAGCACCTTAATGCACTATCATTTATGGTAAGTGCACCGGAATGCGCTATCCAAAACTTCACGATTTTGCTGCAAAGTCATGCTGTGACCTTGACCTTCAAGGTAGCGACCCAAATGTTGTGCGCGACACGTCATCTCAACATGATGATCATTTCTGTGAAATAGTTTTAAAATCCGACTTCAAATAACGAAGTTATGGGCCGGACACGATTTTGCTTCAAGGTCATGCTGTGACCTTGACATTCAAGGTAGCGACCCAAATGTTGCGCGTGCATATTGTACACATTGCTACCTATTAACATACCAAGTTTCATGCGCCTAGCTTTAATAGTTATTAAGTTATCAAAGGATCCAGATTTTTAGCGGACAGAAAGACAGACAGACGGACGGAGGGTAAACCTATAGTCCCCTCCGGTGTAAACACCGGTAGGGGACTAATAATGCTTGAATGGTAAAAAAAGTCTACCTTGAGGAGAAGCTTTTGCTGTTTTGGCTCCATCTCATGGCCTGCAGCCATGATACACTGTGACACTGCCATCTCGAGCTGATCTTTGATAGATCGGATATATTCATCCGCTTTCGGGCTCCTTTTCTGCAATCAATCATTAATCAATAAATCATTCAACCAATTTATTATACATGGATTAAATGTATATTTAGTCCTATTTAACCAAATTATTAGACAAGGAATTATTGATGTCCTTTCTATAATCAATACAATTTAATCAATTTATTAAACAATGGTTTATTGATCTACTTTCTGTAATCAATCCAAAAACATTGAAACAGTAAGTTAATCAAGGATTTATTTTCTTGCAGCAAGTATACACTGTGACCCCGACATTTCCAATTGAGCCATGATCAATCGACCCTCTCTGTTATCAATTAATTAGTCAAATAATTCAATTAATTAACAAAAAAATAATAAATGTGTATATCAACTGCAACATTGCTTCATTGACCTATTCCAATACGCAGCTTACTTTCTCTTTTCCTGCAGTAAGCTAATCTATGTATTTATCATTGACAGTTGTTAGATTTAATTAACTACCAGTATTTATGACTTTATAGCAAATAATGTTTTGCAACATAAAAAGTTTCTTACATAAACATAAAAAAGTTCATCTTAAAATAAAGAATAATTAAACCAGCAAAAGTCCCACACCAAAAAATATCTTTTTAGTCACTCAGTGATTTCCATATTTATTTTCATTAGTTATGAATAATTAATGGGACTTACACCAATACGTTTTAAAGGTACTCACTTCAAATTCTCTTGACGCCTCAAAAAGCAAAGCCCCTGGCTCCATTGATGCAATCTTGAAGATTTTTTCTGTGTTCACTGTAACAGAACAACACACATTTTCAGTTATGTATCAAGAGCAGTTCGAACACAGTGCATTCCAATTTTGTCAGTAATGGATAGTATGTTATCCGACACGGAAATGTTGCCAAAGGGGCATAACTGTGTCACAATTGATTTGTTTTAAATGATTTCTGCTTTTGATAGTAAACAAGTATTCCGAATTTAAAAAGAATATTGTAAATATTGTAAATTTAAATGGACCTTAACAAGAAGGTAAATCAAGGCCAACAGTACAGGGTTATGAAAAAAAATTTCTTCTTTAAATAGTAGTGCTAAAAAAATCCAGATTTTGATGTTAAATTAAATCAGCTCGAATTTCCATTTTATATGTTGATCCCACTAATGCACCTGTGGTCATTATGGCACCATCTAGCTTTTTATTATTGAAAGAAGACCTAAAACAAAAGTCAGACTAACATGTTCTGCTAAAGATCTTCTTAAAGGAATTAGTACATATACATGCAGCTTCAGGACTAAAATCAACATAAAACAATGCTCTTAACACAACACTCATATTATAAAAGGGTAAATATTATCAAAAGGGAAGTAAAAAAACTAAGTTGACAGTTATGTTTTATAGATATGCAAAATAGCTGCAAAATAACTGGGAGGACATTATGCAGTTGTTATAAAGCTGGAATATAATAAGCCAGTAAACACTAGAGACTGATCCAAAGATCAACTTATATGTCCAAAGGCTGACCTACCTGGCACCTTTCTGAAGAATTCTACTCTATCACTGCAAATGATTCTCACACCATCCAGTTCTTCTACTAGATGTATGGCTGAATCAAACGGATATCTGGCCAGCAGTAAAGGAAACAAGTGCTTGTCTGTTGTTGTTGTTGCTGTTTTTATTTATTTTATTTTTGTGTGTGGAGGGGGTATAATTCTGCTTACAAGCCTTCAGTCACCTTCAGATATAGTGCTGGCTTAATACTGCCATTCACACCTTTATCCATACAAAAATCTAAGAAAAGTCCTTCCTTTATGGAACTAGAACTCCGCGAGTCGGATGTGTCGCCTGACGAAAATTTTTAGTCGACATAAAAAAAAATGTTAATTAGTTTTTTGTTGTACAGAAATTAGCAATGTATTTGCACAAAATTCACATATAAAATAACCTTTTAATTGTCTCCTTGCAAAAAACATGCACAACAAGTTATGCCCTTCACAAGAAATGCAATAAAAATCAATCAAATAGAAATAACTAAAAAACAGAAGAAGGTAGAGTTACCCTTCTTGTGCACTGTACTTTGAGTCACTGCCAGAAACATGCATACCAAGTTTGGAGTCATTTGGACCTACGGTGACAAAGTTAGGCTCTGGACAAGAAATGCTCTAAAAAAATCAAAGGGGAATAATTAAAAAACGGAACAAGGTAGAGTTACGGTTCTTGTGCACTGCACTTCGAGTCATTGCCAGAAACATGCATACCAAGTCTGGAGTCATTTGGACCTACGGTGACAAAGTTAGGCTCCTGACAAGAAATGCTCTATAAAATCAATCAAAGGGGAATAACTAAAAAACAGAAGAAGGTAGAGTTACCATTCTTGTGCACTGCACTTTGAGTCATTGCCAGAAACATGCATACCAAGTTTGGAGTCATTTGGACCTACGGTGACAAAGTTACTCTCCGGACAAGAAATGGTCTATAAAAATCAATCAAAGGGGAATAATTTAAAAACGGAACAAGGTAGAGTTACGGTTCTTGTGCACTGCACTTCGAGGCATTGCCAGAAACATGCAAACCAAGTTTGGAGTCATTTGGACCTACGGAAACAAAGTTAGGCTCTGGACAAGGAAATCCGGACGCCGCCGACGCCGCGGACAAAGTAATCCCTATATGTCGCCTTTTCAGGCGACACAAAAATGCCAGAAAATTTATAAGATTAAAATGTTCCTAAATGTAAGAAATCTGAAGTTTTACTAAATGTAACTATACAAATAATCTTATGATCTTAGGAAGTACAGTCAAACTGCATTTCAACGAATATAGACCAAACCGGCCTAAACATTTGTAGAACCCTAGAATCCGTAAACTCGCTTACAATTTTACACGGCTTTTTGAGATTCTGCGGACACTAAGTGTGTGATGCTTGTTTAGCAAAGATTACATAGTCTCTTCTGCTGACACACCTTAAACTATCTAAACATCTTTGCGACTGATGAGCAAGCAAATAGAAGTGAATACTCAATTTGTTAGTTGAAAATGCATTCATCGTCAAAAATTTGTAAATGTCAAAAGAACTTCAAATGTAAAAAAGAAATGCGCTCTAATTATGCAAATGGAGTCATAACATTTGTGTAAAAAGATACGAGATGTAATCTTTGTCTGGACCGATGACTAACATTATTTTGTCCCAAAGGGCCACAACTGCTCCTGGACCACACCTAGACAAGGGAGATAACAACAATTAAAGTACAGAATTAAAATGCCTTCCAAACTTTAGCAAAGTACATTATCCTTTATGTAAATGGTATTCATAAAATGCCAAGAATATTGGCTCAACATAACTACTAAGTTGCCAAAAATAGCAATGTTTAAACATAAAATGACTTCTAAATATATATAAAACTAAAATATGGTTATAGCTATATAGTTATATACACAGTAAAATGCCACCGAACGACCACACAACTTAAGCAACTGCATCTCTATTAAGGCCAACTTTCATAAGTGCACCACTGATAAGCCTGTCCCTAATAACTGGCACACCGTGTATTTAGTATGTAAACATTAACCTCAATTGCCACCACCTTGACAAGAACAATTATTTGCTCATTGTGTGATTTGCACTCACTAATTGGTAAAATAATGCCCTACAGTATGTTTTCAATTTACAAACTAGGACATCGGGTCACTTGAGGTCATGACCTTAGTCAATAAGGCACTTATTTACCAGTATAGAGAAAATTCAAGTGCTTTGCGGTTCGCATCAATCAAAGAATGTGTGAAAAACAACATTTTTACAGTTTTATAGCACTTTAATTTGTTTGAAGTTGTACCAAATTTGATTGGTAGTATTAGTGTGATATAATACCAAATTTTGAGTTTAACATACATTTACACAGTTTTTTCATTACATTATTGACTGTCATAAATAATTTTAATGATTTATATGAGTTAATCATTTTCATAACATAAATGACACAGCATAATTTTGTTAAATACATTTTGAAAAGAAGTGTATTTGCTTGTTTGTTTTACATACCATATCAACAGTTCGAGACATTTCAGATGGTCATTTTCATGCACTCACAAAACACACTACTAAGACCAACTCACAATTAAGACCACTTTGCATCAGAATGGAAGGAAGACTTAAAAGGGGAATTTTACTGTAGTTATATATGATTTTTTTCTTACAAACTCATGATGCTTAAAATATCTCCCTACCAGACAAGTTGAGTAGGCCGTTGTGGAGAGTTAGTGTTGAACTCACACATTCTTTTCTGCAAATAAAAAAAATAACAATTTTAACCAACAATTACTTAGATTACACATTTTTCAAAAATTACAACACATTTTAGACTAATTCCATCAAGACATTTTTATCTGTTTGAGGTATAACATCACACATGCAATATTTCAGTCATTTGAGGATGGTGTTCACTTAAAGCAATTATAATGCTGCCTTTACTGTGATTGCATGAGGTGAACAGCTAACCCGATAATACAACCTGAAATAATCCGGACACAAGATCAGAATTAAAATACATGCAATAATTTGAATAATATATATAAATATATATATATAATAATTAGGGCTGTCACAATATGCTTGTAGAGTACCACAATATATTTCAATACAGAAAGCTCTGCCATGTTGTTTACAAATTGCAATGGTTGTGTTGGATTAAATTTTCAAACATTAGGTATTAATAATGTTCTAAGAATTCTGCAACAAACTATCTCATAACACTATGGCCATTACAGTAAATTGTATGTCCATTAAAATTTATTATTCCATCGAATATTCATTTTTCTTAAATCGAGAAATTAAATTGTTCCCACAAAGTCAAGACCTAATTTAAACATGGTTGGGATTACCACAAATGTAAATAGAGCAGGCCGCATTGCCGGAACTGTTTAGAATGAACTACCTTGACATTGACATGCATTTGACTTCAGACTACATTTTCAGTTGGTTACTGGTCATTGCATGCATCAATATGAGTATCTTTGATGTATGTTAATGAATATTATTTGGAATATGAAACAGATACTGAATAATTTTAACATGCATTATATTTTTGAGAATTCAGTAATTGTAATCATGTATTGTATATATATTAATTCTAAGTAGCAGTATTTTTATTACTATTTGTATAAGCCCTTCCTAACAGCAGTTACTGAACAACTTTAAAGAGTAGTTATAATAGTTTTCTAATATGGTAACAACCACATGTTGCTGGAAAAAATGTAAAATGTAGCAATCTTTAAAATGCATTTTATCAAAATTGTTGACATTTACTTTCGGAATTTATATCATGACGCCTTTAACACCTGGAAAGCCCTAACAAAACCATTATTGTAGTGAGGTGTGACAAGGGATTGGACTAAAAGCGTCCCATTCCTGAGGAAACTATTCTTACCTTTAGATCAGCTGTCCCTATCCACAATACACCTTTGTTGGTGTACAGGGCGATATATTTGTTGTTGAATGACACCGCCATATCCACAAATGCTTCCACTTCCGTGGAGATCTCTGGTGTCTGAAATGCAACAGTTTGTTACAGTTAACAAATATCTAGAGTAGACATGCTGAGTTGCATCTACAGTAGATCAAGTATATATACTGTCAAATATTTTAGGCAATAAAATTGCAATGAATAGACATTTGATAAGAGAAACACTGCTCTTCAGGTGACTAGTCAGATTTTTTTTATTTACTGTCTGTTTAGGGATGGGATGGGATTAGCCGGCATTTTTGCTGATACTGTGCAGTGACATTTCTATCATTATAGCACAGGGGCACTTATGATGTGCCCAGGGACTGAACCCGGCCGGTCCATTGTACTGACACGTCGAGTCAGGCGTAATGCTGTCCCCTTAGCCCCAAGCGTTAGGAGAGAAGCCACTTCTACCAACTTTAAAGTCTTTGGTTTGACCTGGCCGGGGTTCGAACCCACGACCTCCCGATCCGCAAGCCGACGCTCTACCACCTGAGCTATTGCGGCCGGTTTGTCTTTTTAGGACCTGCACGGTCATGTTGTTGCTAACAATTAAGCAGCTGATCTTATTACCTCTGCATTTAGGTGTTCATTTATTGGGTTTATCATTCCATCAACAGTTTTTGGGTTATCTGGAGATGGTGTCCACTTGATGCAGATATAGTGCTGCTTTTGCTGTGTATAGCATGCTGTGAACACCTGGCATGATATATATACCATACCCAGTCACATTATCCTGATTTCTTAAACTGCATTACACCATTAATTATATAGATTTTTATATACATTCTTATTATAAGGTATGACCATCTCCCTCATTCCTCAAGTATTGATATTAACCTCTGTGATATATAATTTATAAACTTCTTATAAACTGGAGCTCATTTAATACCAAAAGGTTATGACGAGGGTAAATAAACCAATAAAATTACATTACTCTGACACTGGACCAACCAGTCATGGAACTTCCCTTATATTTGCTTGAGCATTAGCAAGGGTGCTATACCACTACCATTGTAATAACTTTGAATGAAGCAGCCTGGGATTGAACCCAGGGCCTATAGTACCTGGACCTAACTTGCAAGAAACAGTTTGAGAGCAAACTATCTAGACAAAAATAATTTAATTTTTTTCAAGCATTTTTCTTAAAAGACCAATATTAATTAGTTTACTTAATATATAATAATAAACAATAAACTGGTCATAGTTCATAAGAGTTTTTTAATTTACTCATATTTATGTTTTGTTTTTGAGATACATCGCAGCGACCAACAAGGATCATTCTAATGACGTCCAGCTATTTTGGTGGAGGAAGACCACAGACAAATGTCTGGGAAGAACCACTGGTTCACTGCAAGTCAGCTGGAAGACCTTTTCACATTAAGTCCATCACCCCAAACGGGACTCGAACCCACGCGGTGGGAGGCTAAGCAGTCAGAGGAGTTACAAATCGGCGACTACCACTACGCATTGGGCGCTCCCTTACTCATATTTATATCTAGCTACGTCAGATATTGACAATATCAGACACTTTGTGCAATGAATTCCAATTTCTAACCGTATTTTAATACATGAACAACCTTGTTTTGTGCAAAATTATTTCATCATTTTGTCACCTGGGCATATCTATTTAGGGTGAAAAGTACGGACATGGGAGATAAAGGATATAAACTAAATAATAAATGAACAAATAACAATACTGACAGATATATGGGAATAGGGCGTTAAAAAGGATTTTTATACTAAATATTAAGATATGCAATTTTCTTCGGTTGAGTGAAATCGTATTAGAAAAAAAAAAATTTCTCTTAGTTGAATTTATTAAACCCTAGGTTGCATTGTAAACTATGCATGAGGATTTTGATTCGTATAAAACTTGTCATTCAGGTTTGGACAGTTGGACGAGATGGACAAAGTTAATTTTACTTTACAATTAAAAATCAATAATTGACGGGCTTTGAAGAGTTAAATTATGTATGAGCTAATATTATCGATATATGACTGTTATAATATGCAGTAGCCACTTAAGTTGATTGTATAACATAATATGTATTGTGACATGTGCTTTTCATTGAAATAAAAAGGATTGTATTTTGCCATATGAATATGCTTGTTTACGATTGATGTCAGTCGACTGTCCAGACGCTTACTCAAATACAGCAAAGTATTTTATAAAGTGTTGATTTATTTCTTATTGGTTTGAGGACTTTTCAGGTTGTCAGTAAAGTTGAAAAGAATTTTAGGTCAACTGACTAAGTTAAAGTAATTAACGTAAGTCATGAATGGAGTGTTACTTAAGGAAAATATGTTCATATTTATTTCATCTGCATATATACATGCATTTTTTGTAAGTAAATGTACTAGAATTAACTGTGCATTAAAGACTTTATACCATGTACTGAACTGTACAGTTTTAGCTGTACTAATTCAAATAATAAAGTAAATAATTCAAATGTCTATTTCAATTCAATGCATCTTACAATGCTGACTTATGTATCGATGAAACACTTGTTAATTTAGTAAATTATCTTTTACATCTTGCTATTTCCTGTATAATGTTATGATTTAAGTTCACAATAACACCATAAGTCCTCATTAAGTGTAAGGAAACAGGAAAATACACTTGTGTATTTGGGTTCACTTGATAAACGGTTTCTTTCTTTTTAATAAATAAGCAAAGATTTTGGTGTTTTTTTTTACTTTTCTCAAGAAACAGGAGATCAAATAAAACATACCTCTAGACAAAACAAGCAAACAAAATGTGTGCAAAAAGTAAACCATTGAATATGGTATAACATTTAAAAAAAATTGCATGACCAAAATAATGGATAATATGTCAGCATTCAGCTTTTGTTGATAGTGGTTAACTGTACATGCATATAAATCTATGGGGAAAACTACCAGTCAGATGAAAAAAAACTTCTCACATGAAAGTTTTGAACCTACTGGGTTCTTAAACACAAGCCATGAAGGGATTACAGGTATCAAGACAGGGACTCCTATCACTATGATAGAGGTGCCCAATTCTGGTTGGAAATTGATATCTGATTGACTTTCTCTTACCATCTGCTGAATGTTTCCCTCCAAGTCAGCCAAGTAAAGACAATTCTGATTGGCTACCAAAGCAGAGGGCTGGCCTTTCAATGTATCCATGGTAATAATATCCCAGGCAGTTGGTGAACTTGTTAAGTCTGGAAAAGAGTGTTCCAAAAAAAAAAAATAAGAATAATAAACAATTATTCCAAAAGAGTCGATCTTAACAAACCCAAAAGTAGAATTGTTTTTGCTTTTTTATTGCATTAGCATAACTACTTTACACTGGGACTTCATTATAACATCATTGAAGGGATCCATGAAATTCATCAGCATTCTAAAGGACCACATCATAAATTTTTTTAAGGGTATATATACTCTACTTATTTGCATATAACTGTATTCAGCAGGAAGCAATCATGGATCCACATTTGTCCTAAATGTACGATCAATAATTCTGTAGTGAAAAGCGTCTACATGGCAGTGTTTCTTTCTAACAGTTACTCGCTTCTTATCTTTCTCAACCATATAGCAATTTTGTGTTCATGAACCCATCAGTGCGTTTACGCATTTCTTTCTTTTTTCTTGGATCCTGATCCCCTGCTTTTGTTCCTCATAAATTCTGTGCTTGTATTGTGTTTACGTGACTTTATCCACATATTCTTTGTCTAAGAGTAGAGAATTAGAAAATGACACATGTGCAAAACATTTATCCCATGAGTGTTTGTATTTATCCTTTCTGTTCCTTATTTTTGTTTTCTGCTTCTTTATCAATTTACCAATTTTAGGGTTTTTGTGTTGCTTTTTTACAACATCAATCAGTGAGGCAAGAGTGTTAATAATTAGTGTTGATTATTCAATGACATAGTGTCCTTATTTCTAGTTCAGGTTTTAAATGAATCATGACATAGAATTTGTTATTCCAGTTCAGCTTTTTAATAATTATGACAAACAATTTGTCAACCACATACATATAAGTCATCAAATTTAAAAACATTAAACAAAAGAGCCAATTCAATTTTAATTGTCAATAAAAACTAGACAAAATTTGTCCCTCTAGCAAG
Source organism: Sinonovacula constricta (assembly GCA_007844125.1). Lineage (NCBI taxonomy): Eukaryota > Metazoa > Mollusca > Bivalvia > Cardiida > Solecurtidae > Sinonovacula > Sinonovacula constricta. The sequence continues at coordinate 35,469,685 of CM017560.1, read as the reverse complement.
CTCTGTTAAACCAAGTGAGTTGACATTTATCTGCTTTCTCCCACATAAAGTGTTACACGTTTCCTGTGGGGGGCTCAGCCCCACCCCCTCCTACACCCATTTCATGAACTAACTGTTCAACTGAGTGACATACATGAATTAGCTGTGTAAGCTTGCTAAAGTGTAATCTTCAGATGCAGATTGCCAAATTTACTAGCACAGATCTGTTAAAACACTATAAAAGATATCACTGCTTGCTCACGCATAACACTTATTTATCATTACTTCCGCAGTACACTGAGATGTTAGATGTGGGGAAGGAAATTATCAAATAACATTTCTGGAGCCTTGAGTTTACAGCATGCAAATGGCATCTGCGTAATAATGGACTGCCTTGTATAGGAGTTCCAGTGTATTAATAGCCGGGTGATAGGGAGAGAATGTGTAAGCAGTCCGGTTAGCTCAGTCGGTAGAGCATTCACCCTGTAAGCGAAGTGTCCTGGGTTCTAGTCCCGGACTGGCTGCACATTTTTCTCCCCAAGTTACATTGTCGCCCAATGTAAATGACTCACGGTTGTTACGGTACTCAAGTGTTTGAGTTGCTTATGAGTTGTATGTAGAGCATACGGTCTGTGGAAATTCGATGACGAATTTCAAGTTGCCCAGGGTGTATGTAGCTGGGTGATAGGGAGAGAATGTGTAAGCGGTCCGGTTATCTCAGTCTGTAGATCATTCTCCCTGTAAGCGAAGTGTCCCGGGTTCAAGTCCCAGACTGGCTGCACATTTTTGTCCCTATGTTAAACGAAGTAACAGATAGTTCTAAACTATTTGATTTCATCTAATTAGATTTTTTTTTCAATTGTGAATGTTGTAACAGTAGAAGTAAGTTCAACAAGGCTGAATTTTTTATTTTCACAATAATAAAAGACGTAGTTATGGCTAGGGGCTTCCTGTCCTTGGAGCTGAAACACTCAATATTACTCTACCAGGATCCATAGACACTGGTACACATTTTCTTTCAATGTTTCAATTAGTGTTGCAAACAGTGATAAATTGGCCTGGTGCCAGGATAAGGAGACAAGGTAATGTTTATATTTTCACACAATAATCTGTGCAAAGTAATCTGTGACCTTTAAGAATCAATTTTAGAACTCACTTCACCATTTCGTGAAACGAATGTGATGTATAAAATCAATTTCATTTTGTAAGTTGATATTTTTACATTTCAATGCCACTGAATTCCAAAACAAGTACACAAAATCTCCTCTAAGTAAAGATTCAAAATGTTAGATGAAAATATACTATCTTGTTATTGATTGCAAATTCTTGCTTGCTATACTTCAAGTTACTCTCACATTTTCCCCATTTCTTAAAATATAACTTCTATCTCTAACCATGCTATTACCAACCTGTTATTTCGGCCAGCCTGTGCACCCTCACATTGTCCACATTGCTCACAATGTAAATTCTATAAGAACAGGTCAGAACAGCAATCCCTGTTCCCTTATAGATGTTGAAGAATCGAACATCTAACACCTTTACATCTTTGGCTTCCTACAATAATGATTGATAACAATGATTGAAATACAGTCAAACCTGTATTAAAAGACCACCCACAGGATTGGACTAAAATTGTCTCTTAAGACAGGTGGTCTCTTAATGCAACATAGTTATTTTTTATGAGAACCACAACTTTGTGCAAAAAGTGTTTGTATAATTGATACATTTACTTATATTATCATGATGCATGTACAGCCAAACCTGCATTGGAAGACTACTCAAGGGACAGTTACAATGGTCTCTTGGAGCAGTCTCTTGGAGCAGTATGGTAGTTTCTTGTGGGAAATCCTATTAAAACCGACATTTCATTATTGTTTTTAATACATTGCAGCAACCAATTATGACCATTTAGCAACTTCTAGCAATTTTGGTAAATGAAAAACAAAGACAAATATCTGGGTAGAACAATTTGCATTCTGCAGCTGGAAGACCTTCCCACATGAAGTCCTTCGTCATGAACAGGGTTTGAACCTACACGGCGAGAGGCTTATCAGTCAGAGGAGTTACAAGTCAGACATTCTACAACTAGGCTCAAGCTACAACTATGGGCATTCCACCATATTTGTTTATCATTATTATAACTTCAACAGTTTCTTATTGAATCTCATCATATAGTGACATTCATTGTATTCACACATTTGTACTTAAATAATGGCTCTATAAATAGCTCATGGACATTCACAGAAGTCTAGTTTTAAGGTGTTGCAGTAACAACGGCTCATTATTCTCTCATGTGATTTGTCAATACTAGCCAGCGTAACTCTAGGTAATTTTGCACTGCATGGCCTTCAATTTGGTATTAATTTGTAAAATATACCAATTTATAAAATAAAAATTAAAGTGGGCGAAAAGAAGTTTTTATGTTAATGATTTATTTGGTTTATCATCCCTTCAACAGTATTTCAGTTATCTGGAGACAGTGTCCACGTGACGCAGATATAGTGCTGCCTACACTGTGTATAGCATGCTGTGAACACTTGGCATAATACCACACTCGGTCACATTATCCTGACACCGGGCCAACCAGTCATGGAACTACTCTTATATTTACTTGAGTGTTAGCAAGGCAGCCATACAACTACCATTTTTAACGACTTTGAAATGTTGCTGCCTAGGATCGAACCTGGGGCCTCCTGCACCTACAGCCGATGCTCTACTGACTGCACTACAAGGTCCAATGAAATGGATAGTTTGGGTAACGTCCTTGTTCTGTACAAAATACCCTGTTCTGATTGACATATTTCTTAAAACTTTAGGCATAGGAAGCAAGAAATCATTGAGAAAGAGCAACAATTAGTGTAGATCCTGATGAGACAGTTCCCAGCTGAAGATGGCTGTTTTGGATCCTAACAATTTGCAATTCTGAAATCAGTTTGTGTTAAACAAGTTAAGACTGAGTAATCCCACCTACCTGCCCCATACTGAATTGAGTTTGGAAGTTGAGAAAAATGTCATATTTGAGCACCACACCATCATCTTGTACACATAAGAGATCTTCTGTATACGACCATCCCATCTTCTTTAGACGACCACTGTTCCACTGAAAATAAAAATCAACAAATCTTAGAAGCCACATTACTAGTCAAGGGAGTGATGGTGGTAGACATAGTAGTGGATGGGATTTGTCTGCATTTTTGCCAATACTGTGCAACAACATTTCTATCATTATAGCACAGGGGCACTTATGAGGTGCCCAGGGACTGAACCCAGCCGGTCCATTATACTGACATCGACTAGTCAGGCAAAATGCTGTACCCTTAGCCCGAGCGTTAGAAAGGAAGCCACATAGTAGTGGAAGTGGTAGAATAAGTTGAAAATATAGTTTCTATTTTATTATCGCTAAATTTGTGAAAGCTAAAAATGAAAATTTTGTTACTTACTCTCAACTGTGAGATTATTTTTCCAGCTGATGTGTAGACTGAGATGACTGGTTTCACGTTAACATTTGGATTATTTCGATCATCTCTCATCAATGCTGCAAAATAATAAAAGGAAAAATTTAGAAAATTGCTATGTTTTCAGTATAGACTGGGACTGGTATTTAGCCATATCAATAACCAATCCATGACCATATATAACAAAACATTGTGCTACTGAGTAAAGAGTCATTTTATTGGCAACAAAATAATTTGGCTGTGTGGTCTAATGAGTTTGAAATGATATGCAGTACCCGTAGGACTGTCACTATACGCTTGAAGTGTAAAAACAAAATATTGCAATAAATTGATCCTACTATCATATGGGGCTTTTTCATTTAAGATGATGAGCTAAATCAACAACAAATACCTGTCTTAAATATGAAATTGCTTTACAAACTTTATGGTCACTGTGTATCACAGTACAGTACAGAATTAACTTTACTTATACGGCGGCATGATATTAATTTCTTTGATCTACCTTCAAAGTGGGGAGTCACTAGCTTTAACGTAAGCCTAAATCTCAATCAGAACAGTGCACTGTCCTTGAGTACATCCCACAATCACTTATTTTACGGAAAAATTAAATCGACCGCTGCTAATAAAAACACATCAATCACACCCTCATTGTCAAACTGCTCCAATCAATGTCGCCTTGACAACAGAGTCAATCAATTTGACCCATGTAATGGGGCAAGTCTGCACAGATATGACGTAGATCAAAGAAATTAGTATTGTGTCGCCAAGCTATGCAGGACGTTCTAGCAGCTGGGAGGTTTACACCTTCTAGATACATCCCGCGATGTGTGAAAATTACTAGTCCCTGTCTACCAATTAACCCTTGTGTTGAGACAGCATGTCTGGTCAATGCTCCTGTTAATTTTTCTTGTCTTGTCTTATTAGAGGGTCGAAGCAGTTTCAGGAAAATGTGAGATATTTTTTAGCCTGCCGAAATCATAAAATACATACAAAAACGTTTTTCCGCAGAATTTCATTAAAAGTCTGGGTGAGCGTTATACATAAATGCGCATTTACACAGGGGAATAGGGTACTTATTTAATGTGCATTAATGAGGGGTGATATACTTATGGTCAGGATCTAGTTTATGTTAATGTTTACAAATAATAAATATTACAGGTGGTCTCCAATAGCTTAAGCCAGATTTTTTTCTGAAACAACACATATTTCTGACCTGAAAAGGTCTCCCAAAAAACTGTTTATTAATGTCCTACATCTATGTGAAAGTGCAGCAATGGTTACAAAAATGCAAACTAAGAAAAACTGTTACCTAAAGGTCCTCCAAAAGGGGCTGCAGCAACAATGTACTTGGACAAGTCAATTTCAACTCCCCAGTCCAAGTCATATCTCTCAATTTTCCTGTTTGAAAAACAAACAAATAATAGTTTAATGTTTTGTTTTTGAGATACATAGCGGCAACCAATTATGATCATTATAGCAATATCCAGCTGTTTTGTTGGAGGAAGACCCCAGACAAATGTCTGGGTAAAACCATCGGTGCATGGCTGGTCAGCTGGAAGACTCGGGACTCGAACCTTTTGTGGTGGGAGGCTAAGCAGTCAGAGGAGTTACACTCTGCGACTCTACTACTACGCTACGGGCACGCCTAGACAGTTATATTATTCTTAAATCATTCTATGCCAGGAAAAGACTTATTTATGAGATAATTAAGGCAATTTTATTTCATACCGAGACTCAATCCTTAAGGCAGCTTCAAACTGCTTGGACATTAATATGAAAAGCATGTACTTAAAATGAAACAAATAAAATTTATATTTTTATCTTATTTATCCCACGATCTCTGTAAATAGAGCAAACAAGGCCATTAAACAACAGGGGGATGAGTGCAGTTTCGATCTCTGTCCTGCAGGATTAGCGTCTTAACTGACTGAGCTAACCAGACAGTTCATCACGCTCTTCCAAAGTTCTATTTAACAATGATATAGAAAATTTGTAAACAAAAAAGTATAGAAAAGCTTTATTAATCAAAATGTATACATTTTCAATTCAAAAACTTGCAAAAAATCTTAAAAAACATGTTATACAGGCACATGATTAAAACTGTTTAGGAATAGTAATAAAATCAATAAAAGTATGAATTTGTAGTTGGCAAAAAAAAAAAATCAACTATCAAAATGTCAGATTATGAGAATCTGTTGTTTTGATGTTATCTGGTGTGAATTGAAAGAATGTGATGAAGAATCATGTGAAAACCATAGCAATGTTGTAGAGATGAGCTGCAAGAATTTCAAGGCAAAATTTGGCTTTAATCCAAACAGAGAAGGAAATTGATTTTGAATCTGTGGCTGTCTAAGGAAGCAGCAATCAGCTGCCAAATCTGAGGACAGACCCTGATGATCAAATGTCGTAACATTATAAACATTCAAATGGTTTAGATAGAGCTCAATTTTTAGTTGAACCAAATACAGCTGACCGCATACATGTAGATCTGGACAAATGTGCTGATAATTCACAGACACCAGCACACCACCTCCAATCCCAACATTATTCCAAATTTTGCAAGTCACCCTTTTATAAACACAACTATCTTCGCAATTTTCAATGGCATATTCAATGTTCAGAGCTTCAATGTCATCAAAAATTAAAATCCAAGAGCACACTGTTTGTTACAACCAAAAACAGACACAAACCTTGAATATAATTCGTGTTTCTTAATGCTATATGCGTAGCAACTTTTATGTTACAGGGCCTTGACATTACACACTACATGTATGGTTTTAAATGAGAGTATGATTTTTGTTGGTATTTTCCAACCATTACTTTTAATTATCATAATCAATAAAATTACAACCTTATGTCTAGTGCAAATAAATAACATGTTAATTGTCTTATTTTCAAATTGTAAAATAGAATGATCTCTTATAGCCGAATTACTCTATGCACATGCATGAATTTCATGTAGTGCATTAGAATGTCAGATCATGTAGGGCAGGAACAGTAGTGGTTAATTTAAAGTTTTCCCTTTTTAATCTGTAGCCGGGTGATAGGGAGAGAGTGTGTAAGCGGTCCGGTTAGCTCAGTCGGTAGAGCATTCGCCCTGTAAGCGAAGTGCAGAGGGACTTTAAGATAGAAATGTAAATTCAATCATATACGGTGTTTAAATAAATGCCTAAAAATTGGCAGCTCTGTCTTACACTGTTACAGATAAAAATACCACTGTAACATTGTGCAAGTTATGGCCGTTTTGAGAAGCTGCCTCTGCTATCAACTTAAAACTGTGAATCTGGATGCTGTCTGCTCCAATGCTCTGTGCTAATGCTCTTGCATCTTTTTTAAATTGTCTTTTAAGTGCTTTTGCTCACTGGCTAATTTTAGATTTAATGCTGTATGTCTTTCAAATCTTGACAGTATCTGAACAGAATTGAGAATTGTAGAATTCTTTAAAATTGAAAAATCAATATCACAAAAAGCTTGTGCAAATTATAAGGAACAAACGTATGAAGGTAAATATTATCGAATTCATAAACGATGATAATGCATTCGAGTTAAAGAAAGTATTCTTCAACGTACTCATAATAATTATTGCCAAGTGGGAGCCAATTTGCAGATGCCATTTTCGTTTCCGCCTTTGTATATTGTGTGTACCATAAGCGACTCAATGATGTAAGCGACTAGTATATTATCCGGGAACGCAATCAATAAACCCCCGGCAGTCAATACACCCCTAAGAAATAATCCAATCATTGTTCTTTCGTTCATAACATTACCACTGCATACTATTGAAATAACGAACATTTTTTTGTAGCAAGAAAAAAAATAATAATAATTTAATACATCAATTCACTACACTATAATATAAATATGCCTTTTTTAAAAATGCAATAAACATGCATATGCATTTCCGAATAGATAAGATCTAGTAGAATTGTTTGTATACATTCAATAAATTTCTTGACTGCAATAGCGTTGTTTGCAAATAAGAATGAAAGTGAAATGAAAAAAAAGAAGAGATTTGACCTACTTTGCAAAGACTAGATTTGATTGGGTGGTATTTTTAATTTTCTCCTGTTGGTGCCGAATAACTTAAATGGGGAAATATAGAAAATAGTTCTGTGCGTTCTGCGTGTTTCTATTGTTCATTTTTTAACTTGAAGCTATAATTGCATATTTTTGCTCTAAAACAGACAAATTCCATCTAGTAAAAGAAGTAATTAGTACACGGATTGGAAAAAAATCCCAAGCATAAAAATTAAAACTACTTTCTTGCGCAGAGTCGCAGGACGTCCGCCATTTTTGTCACATGTCCATATTTCCATCTCACATGACCTGTTGTTTGGCCCCGTGATCAAGCTGAAATATCCTGGTAAATTCAAACAACGACAGCAACGTTTATGGACATTCTAGATGACGCCCTGGATGGCAGGTATAGTTCCTTTGTGTTTTTATTTTATGCTAATTAGTTTTTAAACACTGCCTCAGCCACAATTTTTGACAAAATGAAAAATGTCGGATTTCTGGACTAGATTTCCTGACTTTGACAGACGGCACGTGGTATAAGTGTTTACACTTCATTAAAAACATCATTAATGTGTGCCATAGACAGTCATGTGGCCAGTTTGTTTCCTTATTAAGACACCTAGGTACTGTGTTGCAAATATAGACCTGGCTTGTATTCTTATGCCGTTTAATCTGGACTGACCTTATTTTGGCTTTACATTACCCTGATCTTTAATGACATGGAATAAGTATTGCTTCCCTGCTTCACACTGCCCTCTTCACACTTCGCCCTCCCCTGACTGGTAACAGTACGCCCTTGATAGGTAACACGTCGCCCTAGATCAGTAACAGTTTGCCCTTGATTGGTAACATTTCGCTGTCGGATATAAGTGTATAACTCAAGCAAAAATGTATACTTGTTAACTTATTTATAATTATTTCGACACCATTCACATCAATTTGTGTTTGTTTCCTTCGGCTTTATATACATTATGAGTACTTCGTAAATAAGTATACCATTTCCATGCAGGAAATGAAGGAAAAAGAAATTATGTCAAGTAAAAGTATATACTTGATTTAATTTGTTTTATAGTATATAATATATAAAATATATTATAAGATATGCATACACACACATTCAGTTGATTGCTGTCTTCATCAAATTCTTCATGCCGCCATCAATTAACGATCACACACTGACCAATTTATTAATTTCAATTTTTATATACTTCTATGTATATATATATATATATATATATATATATATATATATATATATATATATATATATATATATATACATATATGTATGCCGCTTTCCCATGGATTCAAGCCTCTAACGGCTTAAATGGCACATGCGCGGTAATGTGCGTTGATCGAGACACCAACATTTACTATTTTTGTGCAAAAATTTGTGATTAACAAAACAAAACACTTAACAGTTTACGACTGAACTTCTTTCCACAAAATATTTACCTTTGCAACATTGCCTTGACTTATCTAAGTCTTCTAGGCGCTTTCCCATCGGTTCGCACCCTATGATTGGCCGCCTTAAAATGGGAGCAAATAACAGCAACTCTCGTAAACAACACTTCCCATCGAAAGTGTCGTATTCATTTTAAAAACAGGTATAAAATACAAACGTCCGACTGTTGATTCGAGAATTAAAATACGTATTTTAACAGTTTATGTTTGAAATATTAAAAGTTTAACCTTTTAAATTAAGTGAATGCTCAAATTTTAATTAAGAACTAATTTACATCTCAAATATTTTATCAACTGGTTAGCGACTGACATGTCACCCACCAATTTTTTATTAAACTAATTAAATTAACACCCTAAAAAAATAACTTCTGTTTAAAACCAACAACATAAAAAATCCAGCAAATTGTCTGTCTCTGAGTTTGTGGATTACGCCTTACAACACGGGCATAAGAAGGTGCTGTGGCGTCTAACTACTCTCACAGCTGTGCAGAAACACAAGTGGACACAGTTGCTGCAGTTGTCACAGCATGCCCATGTGACAAGTTTAATACCAGGGTGATCATTCAGGTTTGGAGGTGACCATTTCTTACAAATGCAACAGAGGTCTTCTTCAGCAGCAACCTCTTCATATTCAGAGTCTGAGTCTGGAATCATTGTAGGTTCTCTGGATGTTCTGATTCCGCTTGTTGATGGTTTGAAGCTGTTAAATTGGAATGACTTTTTAGTAGGTCTCTTCTTTGTTTCTAAAGGGGAGATGTTGTCTTTGTTTGGTGAGTTATCAATCTCATTATTTTTGCCGTTTTCATAATCTTTCATTTCTTGAACAAACTCTTCCTCTGTTATTGCCTTCCTGCCAGGTTTGGGTTTCTTCATGTTTTTCTTTCTGTCTTTGCACGCACATGCACAGCTTAAATCTTCCAGTTTCATTCTTATGAACTCCTCCACAGCCTCTTTCCCGGACTTAATGGTTCTTACCTTGTCCACAGGGTTTTCTTCTCTGAAACCTTCTGCTGGAAATAATTTTTCCACACAAACAGCGTCTCGTGATAGAGGATAGATTCCCGTCTTCCAGAAACCAGCTTGAATATTGGTTGGCGTCAGGGCCTTTAAATATGCCTATGTCAAATCGGGTGATATACTGTCCGATATTAGCTTTCATAAAAGCTGAACATTCTGAGTAGTAGAAGGATTTGAATGGTCCAAATATTGACACGTCAAGATGTTGGAGGATGTGGGAAGTATGTGCGGGAAGAACAAAGAAGATGAGATTCTGTGATTGTGCCCAATTGATCAAAGTTGGTGATACGTGTGAGGAGTGGCAATCAAAAATTAGCAAAATTGGCTGTGATGTATCTGTGCCAGCACGAGCAAAAGGGAGAAAGTGTTCTTTGAGATAGGTTTTGAATATTTCCGGGTTGGACCAACCCGATTCGGACATTTCACCTCTAGCTCCAGTTGACGCTCCAGCCATGAAGTCGCTGTTTAGTTGTTTACCCTTAAACATAAAGAAGGGCGGAACTGAGTTTCCGATGGCATTTACACAACCAATCAATGTTGTTGTGGTCGACCTTGGCGACGTAATTGCCTGGGGTTTCGTATTTAATGGACCAATTACATTTGGAGGTCGATGGTCTGGTTGCAGCCCTGTCTCATCCAAATTGTAAATGTGCTGGGGCTTATCAGTCAGGTTATATTTGGTCAGTATTTTCCTCAGATTGTCATAATAAGCTGACACTATCTCTAGTGTTGAAGATCTAGCCCTATTACTGTCCAAACTCCTTGGAGAAAAAGATGCAATACGTGCTCCCCATCTTCTCAAAAACCCATACAACCAGTTGTTGCTCATGGGTTTATTTTTTCTTTTTTTACCCATGTCAAACGCCAGTTCCCCAGCAATTTGTTGCAGTTTGGTATTGGTATAACCATAACCCAACAAAGACATGACCTCCAGATTTTCTACCAATACCTCTTCTTCTTCTCTGCTTAGAGTGGTATCGACCCCAATGCAAAAATCAAAAGGATCAATGCGCTCCTTTACTCTATTCCTTAAAGTATTCTCAAGAACATCAAACTGCCTAGCTGCTGTCTTTACAGGGACATTTCCCTCTTTGACTGCCTCATAAGCTTTCAACAGCGTTTCTGCAGAGTACTTTCGGTACCGTCTGTCAACCTTACTTGGATTCACCTAAAAGGAAATTATGCTTTAAAGTATCGAAAAAAAAAATGTTAGGGCCAATAATTAGCCGTCAATTGAGCAATACAGTCTTACAACAAAAATGATGTTTCTTAATTGAATTTTAATAAGGTAGACTTTAGCATTAGTTCGCAACTTTTTATGAGCAGTATAAGTTTAAAGCACCTTGCTGAGGCAGATCGTAGGAAAGACAACTCCACAGAAAATTCCTGAATGGTGACATCGAAGAAATTATTTTATTTTTTTGAAGAATTTACAGGTGTTTTGTGGTAAAATATTGATTTTTTAGCAGATTTGCATCATATTCTTTTGTGGAATAGCATACATACCTGCTTTTTACGCATATTTTACTCTTGGATGATGTAAAATCACCTGAACGAAAAACCGTTTTCGGATAGTGAAAGTCGTCGCACGAGCGCGAATTCCATTAGAACTTTTACGTCATGAATTCATGGGAAGGCTCGAATCAATGAGAAAAGGTCATATATGTCGGTAAACATTAATTAAGATCCCACTGACTAATTATCAATCAAGATTTGTGCGAGTCTATCATCACAATAATGACTGTAGGCAAACATCAATTTACCTTCACACTTTAAAGAATTGATATGCAATTATAAGATAACTGTATACTCAAGTCATCTTGATTGTGACATTCTTATTAAAGTATTGGCAACAAAATATGTATGCAACTAAGTAACATTAAAATCCTTCCAACAGCGGAATTTTACTTGAATATAAAATATGAAATTAATAAACCACGTACACAGTATAATTATTATATTTTAGGACGTAACATTGCATTTAAATCAAGGAACAGTAACAGTTCGTATATTCCACTGGGAGGATCAGATTTTTTCTTTGGTTAAATCAATTTTAAAATATGAAAAATAAAAAATAATAATTTACGATGCTAATAATATGAAGTTAATAAAGAATAAGAAGACAAAGGAAGCCTAAATTTAATGTGAATGGTGTCGAAATAATAAGAAATAAATTAACAAGTATACATTTTTTTTACTTAATTTCTTAAGATTTAAGGGCAAAGGGTGGTGTATACATTTTTATATCAGAAGTGCTCATAATGTGTGTGAAGTTGTTTCGGTTTTGGGCCTTTTCGGTTTTGGGCCTTTTTGACCCCGATTTATCTCACTATTTGAACTTAAACTCCAGTGAGGCAGCGGTTCTTTAATATGTTTAAGTTTTCAGAGAAATTAAAAATTATGGGGAAAAAATATTACAGGAAAATGGTAATATTTTAGACAGCATGAGGAAAATATTAATAAGAAAGAATCATATTAATTCTGAAGTGAAACGTCTTTGAAGGAAATATCTTACAGTAAATCTTTTTTTGAAAATATGCAAATACTTTATTGTTGCATTTGTATAATTGAACATTTTATCATGAAACATTGAACATCACTGCCAACTTCTGATTTGTTTAAATGATCATTTCTACTGGAAATATTACACTTTTTACAAGATGATCACCAAATCACCAGTTTGGTTCATTTGGTGCTGCATATTTTTGACAAATTGCTCTGTTGTTTTGCTGAACTTTAGTTCTTTCAAGATGAAACACAAGCCACATCTACAGCAGTGGTACCCTCTTTTATTTATCAATTTCTTCATTTATCATCCTTGTTGTTTATCTTCATTCTTGTTGTTTGTTCTTTGCTAGTAAACCCCCCTTGTATTTTTATTTCTTTTAAGTGTTTTTGTTTGTTTTCTGTTGTAGTTCTGCTTGCTGTGTTGGACGCTAGTAAATATCTTTCTTTCTTCTGAATTGCAAATCTTAATATTCTTTTAAATGTAGACTATATCATTTATATTTATACATTATCATAATAAATTCTATGAGTCCATCCTAATGTCATTAGTGTCAAACATTACTTCATCCAGCATGATCATATCAGCTTCAATCAATTTGTCGGTGAAAAAATTTGAAAGTTTTGGCACCTTTTCTACACCATGGGTTGCGAGATCTTTAAGGGTTTTTCTTAGTCTATTAATTCTCAAACTTAAATATATCTAAAATTGCTTTTCTGCAGTTTTAGTTGCTTTATTATTTTTTTTTTACTTATTAAATATCTCATTTTTATCTCAATTAGTTTCTGATGTCAAAAACAATTTTTTTGTTTAAAGTACTATCTCTTAGAAGTTCACTTTTTCATGCACAATTTAACTCGTTGATATTGTATCTTTCAGCCAGGTTAAAGGAGAAGATTCTGCCACATCGGATGATGTGGTCATCACACAGAGCCAAGGTATGTTATGAACTTAGGAAAAAAAACATATAGAACTTGAACATTAAATAGTATGTGCACTTTAGATCACTAAGTTATTTTGTTGGGCTGAAGATTTGTCATTATTGTTAATCAATCAGAAAAAACGTTACAATTGATGGTCATCAGATATGATTTATAAAAAATTGCTCAAGTCAATACAGATCTATGAACATCTTTTATTGGTAGATAAATCAACTGAGTTCCTAAGTTTTGTTTAAATAGTTCTTAGTTAAATATAGACTTACTGAACAATCATTTATTCATATTCTTAACATCTGTTTCAGGTCTGATGGTATTACTGCTAATGTTTATAAATATAATGTGCATGATGGAAAAAATTGACAATACAATGTGCATTAAATTTTCTGAACACTTAATTATAATAAAAGTTCACTTTTACATTTAAATTAAATTCATATTTTTTTTCATAACATTTTACTATAATTTAATGTGCAGATCTAAATACTAGAATAAAATTCAATGTATATTTCCTTATTTTCAGATGATGACCATAGTGGTTTAACACACGGGGGTCAGTTAACACTTGACCCCAACAATATACAGTACCAGTTCCGAGCTGACACTGGACAAGGTAACAGGCTAACACGATTCCTAATGACTTACAGTGTTTTAGTTAGATACGTGTATTTGTCGGAATTCTTCCTCCACCTAAATAGCTGGATGTCGCTATAATGATGATATTGGAATGCTGTAATGTATTTAAAAAACAAAACCAAACTGAACTTGCTTATGTTTGAGATATTTATTTGTTGTTTTAATATTCTACTTCTGCCTTGTTTTCAGGCCCAGTGACATATCGTGTGGTCCAAGTGGCCACCCAGGATGGTACAGAGTCACAGGCACAGGTGGTTGCTGCAGGATTCCCGACAGGAACACAGGTAAGCAAAGCACCAGATATTAAGAGTAATCCTGATTTGAATCCAAAACCAGTTTACCATGGTTGGAGTCCCCCAGAATAAATTTATGTGTGAACCAGTAGATTTTGCTAAGGCAACTAAATGAAGTTATTTTGAAATGTATTCATTAAGACTGATATAATATAGCTTTTAACCAAATCTTATTATGTTGGTTTTTATTTATGTAACATTGTTTTTTTTATTTAAGTGTACCTTCAGGAATTGTATATGTAAAAAATCTTAATTATTTCTTTTCACTTAAATATTAATACTAATTATGAAATGTAACACTTGCATATACAGTCATTTAATGCTAGAACAAATTTCTACGGGACCAACCAAAACATTTGTGAAATCAAAAGATTTAGTCAAATCATGACATACCTGTGGGCCACTGCTATTTACAGTGTTCAGACATCATTGTTGTAAATCAGTCTTTGTTAGATGCAGTATTGTAATGTAGTAAATATGTCGTAAAGTTTGTAGATTTGATTGGTAAAGAAAACAAAGCATAGGTTGATTGATTTCAATACTCATAAGTTTGTTACTATAAAACATTGTGTGACAATGTAATATGTTGTCACACAATGCTTTATACTCGTCAAGAGTGTGCTCATATAAATGTTGGCTAGTTAATCATTTTCCACAGTATTTTATTATACTACAGACAGGAAGTTTGTGATGGTTGTTTGGCGAAGGTTACATAGTGACTTAAGTTGACACCATGAAACACGCTGCCGAGGTTCGGCATCTCACATTTACAAAACTTCATTAAGTTAAATAGATAATTGATTCAATTGACTTTGACTGTCATCTATTCAAGCATGGACATCTGATGTATTGCTATCCGTAATATTGTTAATGTTTAAATAGAATATATAGGAAGGATGACGGGGCCAGAGTTCGACACTTAACTTATTTTTGCAGGTCGTCCACAGGACCTGTTGGCTGTAAAAATTACTGGCCCTTCTATAAAAGTACTGGTCCTTCCAATCCTGAATCAATTTTTTTAAAAATGTACATTCTCAACACATCACCACATTATTAGAAGACTACATAGAAGCTTGATTTCCAGCGCATTTCAAATGCTGAATTCGGTCTAAGCGCTTTTTGGAAAATGTGTCCTCTCGCTTATTTAATGATGTAACAAACTTTTAAGATAATGTATAAATCATTATTTTATTTATTCTTTTGATTTTTTCCTCCATAAAAATGTTCGCATTGCATTTTAAACATCTTTTTACAAAGTCTGCAGAGGCTAGCAGAATAAACATGTTCTCTTTTAAGCATGTTGGGAACCGTGAATAAATGTTGTTTATGTTGTAGGGGTTTGTCAAAAAAAAATAATTTGTCAGCTATTTCAATGAAAATTTCATGCGGACTCATGAAATTTACTGGTCCAACGGACCAGCCAGCTTCCATTCTCTGGTCTTTAAAATCAACTGGTCTTGGACTGACCGATGGACCAGTGTTAGTGTCAAACCCTGGGGGCCTGCTGATGTATCTGAAGTATCTTGTACTTTTGTTAAAATGCGATTGAAGTAACACCAATCAACTGTATGAACATTTATAAACTTAAATTCATTAATCCTTTGAACCTAAGAAATTTCCTCTCTTAGTGAATTTTAAAAATAAATGAATGCCGTTATCTTGGTGGTACTCTGTAACTCCTCT
Organism: Sinonovacula constricta; assembly: GCA_007844125.1. Taxonomy (NCBI): domain Eukaryota; kingdom Metazoa; phylum Mollusca; class Bivalvia; order Cardiida; family Solecurtidae; genus Sinonovacula; species Sinonovacula constricta. The sequence goes on along the minus strand of CM017560.1, from coordinate 35,453,697 downwards.
TAAGTTAATAATGCTGTCAGCCAGTTACAAGCAGCCATTGTGCAGCATAAAGGACAACAGTATAAATTCCATAATAAATTTACTTTTTAAACATTGAAAAAATTCTAATGAGTGCCGGAAATAAAGGCCTTGTTGAAGAAAACAAAATATTAGCATTTAAGTCCTCCCTTTCATCTTGGGTTTTAGGTAAAGCTCTACTAGAATCTGTTATTCAGCCTCGTAATGTTTATAAATTTGAAATGCATTTACAATGTAGCCATTGTATGAAATAAAAAGAAATCAACACTAGCTCAGGTTTCTACGTTTTTACTTAAACAGGCAAGACTCTCATTATATAGATAAATCACTTAATTTAGAAAAAATTTCCTGCACATTTTTCTGCCCAGCATCAGTTGTACTAACGTATTAACTTATTTTGCATGTGTATATTTTAATCACTGAAACAACCATAGCTCTATCATGGTATCTCAGTTTGTTATTTCACCTTCTCAAGCAGCTTTATAATGCGTCTGTTTATACAAAGCTGTTAGTTCTCAAGGAAATACAAGTGATTGATTTAAAGAGCCAGTTTACCATGCCACAGACAGGTCACTGGTCATCTAAGCCCATTAGCTAACAATTAAATTATCAAATGCATAAAATTGTTAATATCCTCATTTCTCAGCTTATATTTTAAAATTGAAGTCAGTGCTCCAGATAATGTTTTTGGTCAATTAGTTTTTACTACAAGATTTGTTTAACAAACAGTTTTTAGCTCACCTGACCACAATGTGCTCAAGGGGAGCTTTTGTGATACCACTTTGTCCAGCTTCAACATTTTAGCTTGTGAACACACTAGAGGCCACAGTATTTATCCATTCTTTATCAAACTTGGTCAGAATGTTTGTCTGCATGAAATCTTGGATGAGTTCATTATTGGGTCAGCTGGGGTCAAAAAGTAGGTCACTAGGCTAGATTGCACTAATCATACAGGGTGATTTGTACCCTAGCAGATCATGTGGCATACCTCTGATTTGACTGCTAAATTCATGTTATCGATTAAACGGTGCACCCTTATCTTTTACCCTGTAAGTTTTGCCCCAACTGGTGTGTGTATATACATGTCTGCCTTGATAATTTTTACTGTAAACAAAATGATGATCGTTTTTCACTTCCACAAATTGCTTTAATACGATTTTAATTTCAATTCGTTTTACATCAAAATCAATTTGTAAAAACAATGCTTATCTGGAGCACTGTTGAAGTGTATTTTTAGGTAATACACTACAGAGTACATGAATTATAAAGTAACCTACTGAAAACAATGGCAAAAGCAAACAAATATTTTACAGATCTTTTTCTTCTCAATATTTTAGGCTGTGATTCAGAATCCTTTCAGCAATGGTAGTCCAACCGGTGATGGACAGACAGATGCACGGCTTGCATACTTCCCAGCCTCTGTTGCTGGGGACTTGACCACTCAAGGGGACGCTGCGGTCACATTGGCTAGTCAAGGTGGTGAGTGTGTCCCCACATTATCATATTATGGTAGAGCTTATCATGTACAATGTTTTTGTAAAACCCATAACAAAAACTCCTTAATGGGGGTACTCAAAAAAAAAATTTTGTTAAGTGAAATAATGTCCTTAATCCTAATCTTTAATTTATTTGTTGTGAATGTGCAGTGCAGCTGCAACTGCTTTATAAATGTTTGCATCACATCTAGACTCACAAATCTTTTGCACTCATTGCTGCTTTAAATTCTTCATATTCAGCAGTCTAACTGTACATTTTTATAAAATTACTTAAATTTTGAGGTGAAAAAAATATTAATGAATGATTTTGTTATCAGTTACATTTTGACCTGTCCCTTGAATTTATTGTTTAAAAATCAGTGTATAGTGCATAAAATGGCATCAGCAATGTTTCTTCTTTAACTAAAAATATAGAAAGATACAATAAACAGATCTTAACGAAAACTATAATTAGTTACCTTGTGATATAAATGCCTTTTACTGAAATAAAGATAGCTTTTATGTGTGCTTTTACGACGGTCGTAATTTTCAGTGGAATTATGCTTCAGTGATTTGACTTGTAATAGTCAGTTAAATTGGTAAAATTTTCCAATTTCTTTTACTCCTTCTCTCATTTGATCAACTTTAAAAACAAAACAAACAGATTTAAGACCATGTTTCCTTTTATTCTGAACCTAGACAACTTTGTTACCCAGTCTTTGGCAGTTTGATGAAGCCAGAACAAAAAAATCAGTTGATGACGTAACATCAGCTTGTTCAAGATGCACTACTTCATGTATCATATTAATGCACCCCTGATACCCTGATAAGTATTTCATTGTTTCATATGATAAGAGAATCATATACAAATAACTTTAATAGTTAATTTATTCAAAGTAACCTTGTTCTATAATGCATTATATGAGTGTATGTTTGATGTTTGATTCTTCTTAATTCCTTTTAGTTGTTTTGTGTGTGCCTTTTCATTCTTCATTTATGTTGCAGTTTTCTGTTGAAATTCTGTGTGCTATTTTTGCCTCTCATAAAGCTAACTGAAAAAGTCGGCCATATTACGTTTACTACCAAAGCTATGACTAAACTAACCATTGAAAATTCCTCAATTCTTTACATAAAAAATCTTGCCACCTTTCATTAGTGATAGTAGAACTGTCCATCAACTCATCATATGACCTGTATTCAATTATAGTTCATATTATTTTAATCTTATAGATTTTTTGTATTTCTACCCACCTATTTGAACTTTAACATCATTATACCCTTTTTACATTAAACTTCATCTTATTAGGCACTGTATGACCTTTTATGTGTCGTTGTGCCATAAACCACCCCCCAAAAAAACAAATATTACAACTCATCATATGAAGCTTTTTTAAAATTTTGCTCAGTAATAATAAATTGTCATGTATGAAGTTTTAAGGAACACTTTAGTTTGAAGGGTGACAACTGTGACCAGTTGTCTTGTGTCATTAAGTCAACATCCCTCTTTATGGGTTTCAAATGTAATAAGGACACAAGAGTAGGTGTGGAGACGGTCTCAGACAGGTACCTTCTCTGAAATACAATCCACTCACTGTATAGGTTAGAGTCCCATTCATGAAAAAAACAATGTGGGAATGTCTTCCAGCTGGCTTGTGTTGCACCGGTGGTTCTACCAAGACATTGGTCTTAAAACGCTAGATATAGCTGGCCTTTTGTTAATGATCATACTTATGTCTTTGGTATGTTATTGGAGAAAAAACTCCACCAAAGAACAACTCTTCATTTGAAGAAGTTTCACAGATAGCCTTTGAAACATCAATACTCTTATGTCTGCAAAGTAAAATAGAAATTGCCATTATGACCATAATTGTACCTGTCATAATATATCAAAACTAACTAACATCTTTGGCTGTCAAAAAGTTTTCCTTTTTTTTATCTCCCTTTTTTAAAAAAAGCATTGAGGCCATGCCAATTACATATGTATTGCCTTTTCTAACACAAACATACTGATAACAATGTAAACACACATATTAATGTAGAGTCAGCTAGAATGTACATAATAAGCACCAAAGATACATGATTGAGGTAGCCTGGTAAAGACATCATTGGTTCAGTCACAATTTTATGTTATCGCTATCTGTGTATAGTGCTATTTACCATTTCTATTCAGCACCATATCATGTTTATGTACTTAATTATGTCTACTGTGGCAAGTTCACTTCCCTATTTATCGTGGCTGAATTATGTCTTTTTCTACACACTGAAATTTTCATGCTCATCTGTGTTGATATGTTTTGCGAAAGCTACAACAGTTGATCACAAGTACAGATTACAAATATGTAGTGAATAATATTCATATTTTATACATATTTATACATATTTTTCTAAGAATTGTACTCATGTGAGAACTTTTAAAATAAAGTTCCCTTTAGCTATAATGTTTGTATCTGGAACAATAAATATTGTAATAAATGTCAATAATGATAGCATAACCATGTAAGGACATAAGTCATTAAAAATAAAAAAAAAACAACCTTTAGCTATAATCTGTGTATCCAGAACAATAAAGTTCGTAATAAATGTTACTGATGATGTCATAACCATGTGAACCTATACAGAGCTCCAGCTTAATGTGAGTATTTCTAATCATGTAAGGTTGAAATCATTATCCTAACTCCAAACTATCACGTACTCATTAGAATCATCTCCATTGGATGGAGTACCATCACTCAAGAGCTAAATCCATAATTTCTCATCCAAACTCTATATACCTTGTACTCATTACAATCAGCTTTAAGAGGTGATTCCAGTGAGTATGCACTTGATAGAGTTTAGTTGAGAATTTTGGGAAATATTGCCACTAAAAAATTCAGATTTTTCTCCCATTAACTGGAGCTCTGGTGTATCTATGGTGTTCTATAGCAAGCTGACTGTTTGCAGGTCTAGCTGCTGGTGCTTGGCAGCAGGATGCAAACGTGCAGCAAGGTTAGTTCCACTCCTCCAGAACCCTTCTCACAATCTATTTTGTAATCAGTCACTTTATCTATCTTCTTTCTATTTATCCAGGCTTGGTAGTAACTGCTTTCACAGTATCAACTTTATTACCTTTCCCACTAACCTTCTTGCCAATTACCTTCATAAGCCTATTAGTCATTCACTGTCGAGAGTCTTCAACCTCTCAAGCACCATCTCTTCATTTAACCACTTTTCTGACTACTGCTACTTCATTTATCACATATTCTCTCCCACTAACCATTAAGTTGTTGACATTGTTAACTCCATGTTAATATTTATCCCCACTGTTTATTCCTCCTTCTCAAGCCATTTCATCATCATTTGCTTTTTCTCTCCTCTCTTGTTCTCTTGCTCAGTTTTTTTGCATCTAACAAGGATTTGGTGGTGGATATATTGTAACCAAAACTTGAATTACCTTTCTTACATACTGATAATGTAATTTATTTGAACACATTTAAATATTATTTTAAAATATAATATATTCATGCAGTCATTTTAATGATTGCAGATATACTTTTTTTGTTATATGATATAAAATGGTGTCAGGCAACTTCATTAAGAGGGGTGTTCAGAAAAATCTGGTACAGCATTCACAAGTTTCTTAACAACCCTCAAACTTATTTCTCCCAATAACCAGTATATTTTTTGCCTCTGGACACAAGTAATGTTCACTTTTTTAAGACAGTAACATGTTGAAAGACATCCTTCTATCTCAAATTCATATTAGGAATCTGTAAAATAATCCTAACTGACCATGTTGTTTTTATGCGATATACAAACATGTATATAAGTCACAGTCAACTTTTTATGTCCAGCATGTCCTTTTTTCATCAGGGTAAAACGTTTTGTAAAAGCTCATTTTCTTAGAAGGCTAATAAGGGAACACAGAATAAAGTATAACAGTAATGTTCATACAGTAGATATTATGCTGTATGCTGTCACTTATTGCATAATGGCTCCATTTTATAGTTAATTGGCATCTACTTAAATAGGTATTGTTTTAATTGTTTAATTGTTCTGTTTCTATTATTACTTTGTACTTATTACTCTGTATTGTTGTGCTTCACAGTAACTGTATGTCATAAGATTGTGAGTCACTCTAGTACAAGATCCAGCATGTAGTTTGTATTTATAGTTATTTGTAATCATTTCACTTAAGTTGTCACTAAGAACAGTAATTTACAATGTCTGAGGATTACTAAACATTTTAACAAATATTAAATTATTACTGATAAACTTATAGTGGTTACTATAGTGCCCGGTGAAGGAGATAATTTATTATATTTTTTACACAGATACATTTGATAAATAGGTTAATCCACCTTAAATAAACTTCCTAAGACAATTATGCATGTAAATCCAGCCAACCAGTAATTCCTTGATTATTTTTTTTTTTAACTAAATGAAGTTTTTTCCAGCATTGTATACCATTTTGTACAATTCAGGTACAGTTATTGAAGAAATCATGTAGAAATATAGCAAAAAAAAAAATTGAAATATGAGATGTTTATGTTCTGACATAAAGACATAGCCTAAAATTAATGTGTTTACTTAGTAAAACTGTACCATTGCATTACTAGTGCGTAACAAGTACTGTAGTGCTTTAATACTGAATACATTTCACTGGTAATATATTCCCTAACTGGAAAAAACTTACCAACCCAAGTTGCATATTAATTTCAGTAAGTAATTGTCACAAATAACACACACACACAATAGATTTCTGTAAAACTTTATGCTCCCAATTAATAAACTTGTTTTACAAAAGTGGGTGACTGGCCTGGTGATCCATCTGTTACCATGCTGTAAGTTCTCAGCACCACATGGCAGGGGTTCAAACCTGGTTTTTAGGGCCAGAACTTCCATGTAGGAGAGGGTTGGGTCTTCCAAATGTATTGCTGAGCTATGGTGGTTCTACCCGGACCTACTTGATATATCGACACAGACACCAAATAAATAATAACAATAATGTAGTCAATAAATTTACACACAAGAAAATCAAACTGTAACAATATTATAGTTTACAAATGTGCGTGAAACCCAAATAAAATTTACATTCTAAAATCAAATTACTGCAATATTGTAGTCAATAAATTTACATCAGAATTTTTATTAAATCAAATGCAAAACACAGAATTTAGACAAATGGACACTTAAACTATAGCATTTTCATCAAAATGAAGGGAAAACCTGAATAAAGCTTTCATATGTTAGTTATGAAGTAATTACTTGCAATAAAACAACACGTAAACAACATAAACTGGTAATCTAACTTAAATTTACATTGTTGCACAACTACAAAATGAGTGTTCCCTTCAGCAGGTCAGTTCTATGTAATGATGTCCCCACAAGATGTGTTACAAGGTCAGCGAAATATTGCCCCACGAACATGTTTGACACCCAAAATGGACGGGAGCCGGTCTTCACGAGACGACAGGAGAAGGGCAACACATAATGAAGGTATGGTACAGATTTAAAGTTTGAAATTTTCTATTGGCTTTCTTGAATTTTTTTTTTAGAAATAGATTTTTAATTGATGATTACCAGGTTTATCATAAATTATTAATATAAAACTACATCTTACTTTGATGTCGCGGGTTCAAACCCCGGCCAGGTCAAACCAAAGACTTTAAAGTTGGTAGTAGTGGCTTTCCTCCTAACACTCGGGCCACAGCATTATGCCTGACTCGTCGGTGTCAGTATAATGAACCGACCTGGTTCAGTCCCTGGGCACCTAATTAGTGGCCCTGTGCTATAATGATAGAAATGTGGCTGCATAGTATCGACAAAATTGCCGGAAATCCCCTGAAATTATTCCTTGTATTAATGATGTCATCATTGAGTACTGGTGTCATTGACAATCTTAATTTATACTTTTGAAGCAGGCATGTACCAGACCTTGTAGTGCAATCGGTAGAGCATTAATCCCAGGCCTTGACATACAAAAGTCGTTAAAAAATGGTATAGGTATAGCTAGCTCCCTTGCTAATGCTCCAGCATATATAAGGTTGGCCCGGTGTCAGGATAATATGACTAGGTGTGGTATCATACCAGGTTTTCATGACATGCTATACACAGTGAAGGTAGCACTATATCAGCTTCAAGTGGACACTGTCTCCAGATAGCTGAAATACTGTTGGTGGGACAATAAACCCAATAAATAAACAAACATGCATGTCGTTGCACGACTCCAAGATTTAGACTTTCTTAACCCAGTGATAATATTGCAAATAGTAACAGATGTTCGCATATATTTTCATATCACAAGGGTATAAGTCAGAAAACTAATCGGTTCAAACTGAAAGTAGCAATAAAGTTTCAACTGAAACAAATTTGTAGATTAAGACTTCGAGTAAAAATAACTGGTTTAGCATGAAAATATTTTGTTACAGAAAACTTATGATCCATTATACCAGGTCTTCTGTGTATCTAATTATTATTTTGCTGAACTCTTCAAAAGTTGAACGAAGACGAAGAGACAAAATCAACAACTGGATTGTCCAGCTGTCCAAACTGATTCCTGACTGTTCCAGTGAGCATTCAAAAGCCGGACAATTAGGGGTAAGTAATTGCAGTAATCTTGCAGTTCTAAACATTGCTTAGAACAGATCAAAATTCCCAATGACCCACTAGAAGTAATTTTTCAACCTCCCAATATAGGCATGAGTCATTTTAATCTTATAAAATCAAATAATAGTGTTTAATAGTTTTATAAAACCCCAAAAATGGAAAAATAGGAATTTGGTATCATTTTTATTTTGAAGCATATCCCATCTTTAAATGTCTTTAGAAATACCACTGAGAAACAATTCAAGAACGTCTAAGGAGATAGTCCAGTAAGTATTTACTTTGAGGTCATTGGTACTTTTGATTAGTATATCTGTTTCATAGTGGTAGGTCTTTATACTAAGATAAATTTTGTTCTACCTTGTTTACTTTTGATGACTTAATTGATGATTTGATTTTACTCTCGCCATGAAGGTCTTAGTCCAGGTTGGTGTTTTAAAAATGGGGTGAGATTGTCCAGCTGATTTGCTGTGTGCCAGTGGCTTTCTCTGGGGTCTTCCTCCAACAACGTAACTGGATATTGCTATAGGGGACATAAATTTGTAACTGCAATGCATTTTAAATGCAAACATGTTTTCTTCAGATTTTGAATGGCTGAAGTGTATGATAACAAACAAGGGGTTACCTGTTAGTTATTATGTTGTATATTATGCAGTTACATGTGAAGTTATTATGTTGTATATTATGCAGTTACATGTGCAACCTCCTGTAGTTTTTTCTCTTATGGAGATCATTATTTCTCTATTACACATGTAAGAATTAGAAATAATTGTAGTAATTTATATGGTGATTTATATCAGATTTTTTAACAATATGTTTACTCTAACCCATTAGGTATTTTCTTAAATACTTTTTGCCTACTTCGGCTGATAATTGAGGAAGCTTTCCAGATTCCTTGTGGATAGGATAGTTGTACTTCACAGGCATGCGCTTGTATTTTTCTTGACCCCAATCATCCTGAGGTTTTGGTCCAACTTTCTTTTTACCTGAAGCATATACCAGCCACAATAGCTCAGTTGTCAGAGCATCGGTTTGCGGATTGGGAGGTCGCGGGTTCAAACCCCGGCCGGGTCAAACCAAAGACTTTAAAGTTGGTAGTAGTGGCTTCCACCCTAACGCTCAGGGCTAAGGGGACAGAGTTACACCTGACTCGTCCGTGTCAGTATAATGGACTGGCCGGGTTAAGTCCCTGGGCATCTCATAAATGACCCTGTGCTATAATGATAGAAATGTTGCTGAAAAGTTTCGGCAAAAATGCTGGCAAATCCCATCCCTGAAGCATATAAGCATGAGTTGCATCCACATCATTGTGAAACAACTTTCCTCAATTAAAAATCTTTATAAATTATAGATAAAATTTTGACAGAAAGTTGTACAACTGTAACCATTCAGCTTCCTTCAAAAATAGATGCATACTTAATGAAAACAAAAAATAACTAACAAAAAAAAACAACAAGCAGATATTTTTATAATATATGTAAGACAACAAACGTCCGATCGCCCGTGCCAGCTAAATTTATGAGCAGATGTGTGAATTTTATCAAGATGTCACCTGATGGTCGAGTGTTTTTGTTTTCTTTCTGAATGAAATTGGTTGGATTTTGCACAAATGCTACCTTCAAAAAAGATCTTGTTCATGTTTCTGAAACCAAACTTTGGGAATGTAAAATGTGTTTCAAATCGGTGAATCTCAGAATGTTATAACAAGCCTGAATAGCCTGCTGTTATTGACTATTAATTGTGAAGAATGATATATGTTAAGATAAATATTACAACATACATAGCTACTGATTTTAGTACTTATCGACATCTAAAACTTTATTTTGAATTTCAGTGGGTTGTCTTGAAAGAAGTAATCACAGATACATTTAAATGTCTTTTACTTGTACTACAAGTTAGTTTTTTTTTTAAAGTAAAGAAGTATATTATCCAAAACATGTGACAACTTTTTTTTTTAGTTTTAGCACTTTTTGCTAGTGTCAATTTTTGCGAGAACCATAAATTACATTCCTTTTATTTTCAGAGTAAAGGAGGCATACTATCAAAAGCTTGTGACTACATCACAGAGCTACGACAAGCCAACTCATCCATGGGAGAACGCCTGAAGGACGTTGAGAGACTAACTGTAGATAATGAACTAATGCGACAGCAGTGTGAGGACTTAAAAAACGAGAATTTAGTTCTCCGCACAACATTACAACAACATGGAATAGTGCCCCCTGATGGTGGAAACACATGAGTTGTGTCCCTTGTCTGACATGAAAGTGACAAAAGTGCATTCCTGTAGATGTTCATACAATTTTAAAGATCTAACATTTGAAAGGATTTTATCGTGTCAGCTTTGTGCAAGGATGTAAAGAGCTCCATTTAAAGATAAATATTTATGCTTTTATATTTTTCGTGCAAGCCCTATGTTGTGGGTACTATCATAAATATGTCATTCAGCATTACCAGTTATCTGATTTTAACCAATCAGAACATGGCAAATTCTTTCGATTATGAGGCAAAACAACAGTAGTTAGTAGAAAAACAATGCATTTGTTATTATTTAGCTTGTGAGGTGTAGAATTTTGTTTGTTTATGGGTTTTTTTTGCATTGCACGAACACAATTATGAGCATATTGGCAATGTCCAGCTAATTATTGTTGGAGGAAGACCTTAAATTTATGTCTGGATAAAACTACTGGGACACTGTTGTGTGTAGAATGTAAAATAGTTGTATAGACTAAATGAAAGCACTTTTATGAGTACCCATAACGAAGGGCAGGGAAGTGTGAGGTGGGCCATGGTGACTGTAAGTTCACTGAGAGGTGTATCTTGCTCATCGATGTAACAACAGTTTTCTTTACATATTTATATGACTATTGTCCAGTGAAAATGATCTTTTTAAAATTTGTTATAATCATATATATTTCTATAGCAGAATGCTTTCAAGAAATACAAATCATTAGCCAACTGATGTGCTGATACATATGTATATTAGCCATTTATTAGAGGAAATTGAAATTTTATTAGAAATTGTTTATTTATTGTATTTATCGGAATGCGTATCAGTATGTGTTGCTCATTTATTTTAAAATATTCTATTTAAAACTCACTTGTATTTTCTTATTAATAAGACTAAGTGGTTATCTGTGCTAGTTCACAATCTCAGATCTTTCAGATCACAATAACCTCTCTCACCAAAAAAGAAAATCAACAATAGGGTTGACGAGCCTGATTTGAACGAGATTTTAATGTTTTGATGTAGTCTTTTTACAACTATTGTTAAATTATAGTTTTATTCTAACGATAAAGTCTAAGGAATGTTTGCAATTAAAAATTATTTTTAAAGAATTTATTACATTTCAGTTGTATGGAACATTGTTAGTTTGTCATCTATATCGATGTTCACAGGCATGATCTCCACTATGGTCACATGCTTTTCAAAACAGCCTTCGTCCCTGTAGTGCATCCTCATGTAGCAGGTGGAATGTGGCTACTTGATGTTAATGACATAATTCTATTGGTGAAACCAATTTATAAAAATAATAAAATACATTTTACGTATTTCTTAAAGCATATTTTCCAATGAAAAATGCTTCATGTTTTAAGATGTTAAGTACATATAGAAGATAATGTGAGTACTTTTAAATCATTTTAATAAATCACAAAGAATTGTTTTTATAAAAAGCAAAAAATTTGCATTCAAACATGTATATATTTCGCAGCTTGTCCACAGCTTCAAAAACAGCATGGCTAAGACAGCTCTCTGTGTATGGCTCTATCGGAATACCACTGAGAAAACATTCAAGACACTTTCTAGTGGGCAGTAATTGAATTCTTGCATTAAAGTTATAACTCTTATGTTGGTTATATTACAGTTTAGAAATGTGTAAAGAAGTGTAATTTACTTAAAATTTATATCCTGGGAGAAATATTGTATTTTTCATATTTTTGTTACTTCAGAATTTGCATGAATCACTTCCTGTGATTTTTTTGCAGCCATTTTCAATTTCTGTCTACATTTTTGCAATTTCAAATAAGTACATCTTGTCAGTGGGATGCATATTCTAAAAACTTAACATTAACTTAATTTTTTTTTATCTAACTTTTGTTAGTCATAGTTATTGCTAATTTTAAGATTGTTCTTAAAGGTAATGTGTTGTGTAATACTTTATATTAGTGCACAGTTAAGAAGTTACGTCATTGCTATAAGGCAAAGATACAAATAAATCTTTTGAAGTAACTTTGAAATCTTATACCAGTTTTTAATGCATGTCTGATTAATTTATTATTTTCATATACTGTTATTTCTTTTTACAAAAGAAATGTTTACAAGGAAAAAGTTGTGTTAATTGCTTAATTGGTAAGAATGGATAGATATTTTAAAACTAAGTACGTAACTAATGCAGCTTTACATTTTGCTGTCAGTTTACATGTAAAATTGCGTAATGGCTCTCAGAAGTTGTGGCACGGGGTCTGTTAATTTAATACCTTTTCCCTCTGCTTAAATGCATGAAATATGGAAGGATTATTTTATATTCTCATTATAGAAATAGTTTTATATGAAATTACTTTGAAAATACATTGCTTACTTACAAGTCAAGTCCCAGTTATACTTACGTTTGATACATGGTTTTATTTTAATTTATGTTCATAAAGCTCATATACTGCTACATTTGTGTATAACTCATTCTTTTTCTTCATCATTTTTCTATCAGTGCCAGGCAGTTGTTAGAAGACATATTGCTTAGAGCGACCCCATCAAATTTTACTGTTTAATTTCCATGGTAGTCATATTATCAGTCGGAAGAAATTTGATCGAATATGTAACTGCTTAACTTAAGATTTTAAAACAAATCCCATTTGAACAGTGACATTAAAGAAAATTCATGCATGAATCAAGAATAATGTGACTAATGCTTCATTTTTCATTGAATAAGGACTTCAGTATCGTTTATTTGGTCATTTTTTTGTCATATTTGTTATCTGTAATTTTATATTATTGTATATACTTTCTGCATAATACAAAAGAAGTTAAATGTCGATCATTTCTGTTAGAAATTGGTTTCAGCTAAATCTGATCGGGTCGCTTTAAGATTTGGCAGCAGAAAGTTCAGGCCCAGATCATACAGCACAAAGTAGGAGCTGACAGATCAGAATCTTCACTTTGTGTCTGTTTCTCATCAATTTGTGCTAACAAGTTAAGCAATAAGAAAATTATATGTAAATATGTCTACAGTACCACACCAAAAAGCATGGTACATAGTATAGTCAAGTACATTCTGTGAATGTGCCTTTAGGTAGCTGCTTGAAATGTTCTGTGTTTTAAAAATCTCTAGACTCGGTATCACCTGTAGTTTCATACTCATTGACTAGCTGTATCATTTCGGAAATGTGAGTTTGTGTCAGTTAGGGAGGTACTTGTTTATTTTTTGTTATTCTCTCCATTCGCTCATTTGGTACCTTTTAACTGCTTATTTATAAAATACACATTGCTTTATGCTCAAGCATACATACACTCAGAGGTGGGCACTTGCCACACATTCACGCAATCGGAGGAAGGTGCTTACCACATATGCACATAATAAGAGGTGGACACTTGCCATGCATGCACCCACTCAAGATATTGGCACTTATCACATATGCATATAATAAGAGGTGGGCACTTATCACATATGCATATAATAAGAAGTGGGCACTTACCATACATGCACCCACTCGAGATATGGGCACTTATCACATATGCATATAATAAGAGGTGGGCACTTACCATACATGCACCCACTCGAGGTATGGGCACTTATCACATATGCATATAATAAGAGGTGGGCACTTACCACACATGCACCCACTCGAGGTATGGGCACTTATCACATATGCATATAATAAGAGGTGGGCACTTACCACATATGCACCCACCCAAGAGGTGGGCACTTATCATACATGCACCCACTCGAGGTATGGGCACTTATCATATATGCATATAATAAAAGGTGGGCACTTGCCATGCATGCACCCACCCAAGACCTCTCTGAAGGACAAATAAGACCTTACATTAGGGCAGCTCTAATTCTGGTCACAGTACATTATTATTATTAGCAAATGAAGATGCATAAGGTCATTTGGCAATAATTGATTGACTTTGATAAAAGTCTTGTTAAATTGGCAGATTGAAATGCTCTGATTTGGTATTACCAGTCATTAGGTTCGCAAAAAGGGTGAACATTTAGTATAAAGCTTTGGTCTGGAGTACACACTAAAAATGCCTTTTTCTGAAGTACACACTAAAGAGGCTTTTTTTTGCAGTACACACTAAAAATGCTTTTTTCTGGAGTACACACTTAAAATGCCTTTTTTCTGAAGGACACTAAAAAGGCTTTTTTTCTGGAGTACACACTAAAAATGCTTTTTTTCTGCAGTACACACTAAAAATGCCTTTTTTCTGAAGGACACTAAAAATGCTTTTTTTTTCTGGAGTACACACTTAAAATGCTTTTTTTTTCTGGAGTACACACTAAAAATGCCTTTCTTTCTGGGAGTGGACACTAAAAATGCCTTTTTTCTGGAGTACATACTAAAAATGCTTTTTTTTTCTGGAATACATACTCAGAAGTTGTATTTTCTTGAGTACACACTCACTTCAATCGTAGGCATACGATTGGTTAAACATTAGCTTTCTGATTGATGAGCAGTTTACATGGCAACCTATTAAAATCCCTTTGGATTTGAAAAGTAATCAGATTTTTACCTAGATTCATTAAGAGCAATGTCTTAACATATAATATATGAATTTGTCCATGAATGATACAAACAAGATTAATGCCATTCATATAAAGACTGTCATGTACAGGGGAAGAGTGTTTGTCTGTTCTTGTTTTTATGTTTTAAATGTTGATTTGTTTGTCTAAAAATGTTACACGTGTTTACATACATATATTGTATACATAAATTTATTGAAAAATGATGCATTGAAATACATCTTAAGAAAATTTTCTTGTTTTTGTCTTATTCCAATCCTGTTTAATTAGCATTAATTTGCTTTTATACAATAAGAAGAAATAGCAGTGCCAACATAAGGCTTGATCACATGACCAGCTTGCTGGGCTGTTTTATTTCTAGACCAGACTATTCATGTTGAGCTATCTCCAGAATATTTTGAGGCATATTTTGAGATAGGTTTGTGCAAACAAATTTTAGTAGTGCAATTGGTAGAGCATTGGTTCGAAGTTTGTCCCAGCCTGCGATAAACAGTTGTTAAAAATGGTAGTGATGTAGCTCCATTGTTAACGTTCAAGCAAATATAATATTAGTTCAACAACTGGTCAGACTAATGTCAGTGGGTGTGGTATCAGGCCAGGTGTTCACAGCCTGCTACACACAGGGAAATTGGTGCAACATCTGCTTTAAGTGGACACCATCTCTCAATAACTAAAATGAACTGTTAATAACAAAATTAACCCAATTAATGAACAATTAACCCAACAAACACAAATTTTGAGATGTGCAAAAGAACTTATTATATTAGCCTACTCATATTTATGCAATAAAAGCATATATACCCCAATATATTGTGTACTGTTGTGCCAGACTTGGTGACGTAGATCAAGAAATTAATTTCATGCCGCCATGAGCTGCAACTGAGACTAGATACATCTCACAACGTGTGGAAATTAGTCTCTGTTTTCCAATTAACCCTTTTGTTGAGACAGCCTGACTGGTCAATGCTCCTGTTCATTTTTTCGCCTCGTCTCAGAGGGTCGAAGCAGAAACCAGCAATTTCCAAGGTGAAGAAGGGGGCCTGTCTTATAAGCAAATAGTCTTATAAATGAGAAAGTACGATAGTTTATTTTGATTAATGTGTCGGGTCATACCTTGGTATTGCTTTTCAGCTTGTTTGCAATTTCACTGATAACTCATATGTTGTCATACATCAGAATCTCTACACTATTGCATGGATGATTAATATTTTTATTTTTTGTTACATCGCACTAACACAATTACAGTCATAGATCCCCAGACTTAATGTCTGGTTAGATCCACCGGCGCACCGCAGGTTAACTGGAAAACCTCCCCACACAAAAGTTTCCAGGACTCAAACTCGTGCAGTGAGGGGCTGAGGAGTCACAAGTTAGAGACTCTAACCACCTGACAATTGGCGCCCCCTGATATTATTGTGCACTAGATGGAAAAACGTATGACATTATGAATTCCGATGTTAATATCATTTGTTAATGAAACTTCTTAATACATTATTGTTAGCAATGTGAAGTTGTGTTAAAAGGTTAGGTAACTGGCTTTATTTTGTTTTCATTAATTTTTGTTCCAGAGTTTTTTGCCCTTATAATTTTTCTTGGCAAATTCTTGTGTGACAACCCATTTACCTCTCAGCAGAATTCACCACAGGGCAGTTATTGTAATTAGCACTTGTGGCTTGACATTCAAGCATATCCCCTATTTAAAAAATGAAAGAAATTGGTAAGTTATCTCCCTTGTGGGTAGCTATAATGAAAGAAATTGGTAAGTTATCTCCATTGTGGGTAGCTATAATGAAAGAAATTGGTAAGTTATCTCCCTTGTGGGTAGCTATAATGAAAGAAATTGGTAAGTTATCTCCCTTGTGGATAGCTATTTTTATAAAAATATAATTTTATTTAGTTATTTTTAAACTGTCGTTCCAGCACTTTAACTCATTCTTATCTCAAACAGTAAGTTACAATTTACAACAGCATGTTGAAGTCATAAGTGTTCCAAAAAGTTTTAAAATTCTATTTTCTTTTTCAGTAACTATATACCAAATACCTTCCCAAAAGGGAGGTAAGAGAGTGAAATTTAAATAGAGTGAGGTCCCTTTATAAACGTCTTTATAAACGTAAAAGTAGCAAAAAACATTACAGATAACTAATGTGAAGGAAAGATGCCCTAAAATGGGTGATATTTTAAGTCCAGATTAACTGAAAAATTAATCATTAGAACCATGCTTTGCGGATTATAACATTATTATTTAGAACTAAATTTAGTGGGATTATTAAAATTGATTTTAGCAGTTAATATTTTTCTTTTCTCAATCTATAACTGATATAACAGTTTTCTTTGATAAGGGCTTGTATGGCTCTGAGACTGGGTACATCAGGAGCACATTTTATAAAGCTAAATTGTACCTTGTGACAGGCTAAATGTTTGCATAACCTGTTATGATTTCAGCCGATACATTAACTTATCAGTTTATTTAGATTTAAGCAGGGTTAAAAATGGATCAATCGCTATTGGGTTGGCCAGTCTTCTGTTCATTATACATCAATGTTTTTAATTGTTTTGCGGCAAATTACATTTTTTATGAGTGTTTAGACAGCTGTCACCAATTGTCTACGGCAAGCAACATTCGGTACATGTTACATTTTCTATTACAAATGTGCAAAATACATGTGCGGAGTATGAAAAAATAGTTACTTCAGTGAGTTGTACTGTTTAATAATTTAACATAATTTAAGTGTCAAATATATGCTAACAGTGACAATATTCAAGCATGTATTTTGAGTGTTTTTGTATTGATTAAACAAGCATTCAATTGGCGACCAATTCATTTAATTAAATGGTAATACAATATAATATCCCTTGAACTTATTACTTGCAATAAACAAAATCAATTGATCACCTACTGGTATACACAAATACAAATAGTAAATTTTTTATCATTTTTTTTTCTTAAAATAGTTTGAAAGCTTAAAAATATTATTAGCAGGCTTTAAAAGATTATTAATAATTAATAATAAAATAAATCAATAATAACAAGTGTAAATTTCAGTAATAAAATCAAGTAATCCAACTTAAATATCATCATAAGAATTTATGAAATTAAATATCTTTTTAATACCACATTCTTTCATTTCAATACTTTTTTTATTAGGTTAGCCAAATTTAAATGGGCATACACACAAAGTGGGCAGATATTTGTTTATACTTGAAACAAATAATTAAAAAGTTTGGAATAGACTTGGATAGTATGAATTTTATTAAAACATTAGTATAATTTAATGACCTTTAGTTGCAGTTTTTTTTCCCAATTTGTTTTAAAAATCGAATCTCAGCAAAAACAACCAACAACTTTTGAAAATGTTTCCTTTCGATGGTAAACCCTTTCAGAGCGCAGACCTAGCATTCCAAAATATGACTAAATGACAACTGTATGTGGTTTAAACATAATTTAATAAAAAAAAAGTATTCTAATACTCTCGATATCTAAATTTAATTTTAATAGTAAGACCTGAGGAATGTTAAATGCCTACATTATAATTTTATTTGACATTATTTGAGAAAACACATTGACACCTATGTCGATGTACTCTACACAAGCACTCTTCTTAATAGTCACATGGTTTTTGAAACTCCAGGTCGATGTGATCTATATGTTTTACTGCCTTATTTACATACACGAAAATTCATGTTTTGCCAATTTTGTTTTTTCACATACTGATTTTGATGAAGAATACCAATACAAAAGTACTGAAATCTTAAGAGAAATTTCAAATGAGAGGCATTTTTATCCAGCAATATGTAAGAAAAACAAACAAACATTTAGACCTCAAACTTGATAAAATATCAAATAAAATGGGGTTCTTCATAAAGGTACTTATTTTTTTTATTAATTATGAAGCAAATATGTCATGTGAATACCCATTTAAATGATGAATACATGTATGTTGCATACAGTTACCTACAAGGCTTCATATACATTGCATGCTACCACAAATTATGCAAAATTGACTTAAAACATTTCATAACAAATATGAGGTAAGACAAAAGACCAGTTAAGACAAAAAAACAAAAACATTTTCCAACAGTTCACAAGTATGTATTAAACAATTCATAAATTAAGCAATTAACATACCAAAGAATGGTTAAACTTGCACATACAAGGTCATTTGGGACACCTAGCAAATGACTGGGTAGAACCACTGACACTACTTGCTTGCTGGGAATCTTCCTAACTTTCACCTAGAGGTATTTTTGAAGGGGTTCATTAACACTCCCTTAATGGAAGCAGGTCCATTTCTTTGGATACCTAGGTCTTCATGTTTGTACTGTTTGTAACCTATCTTGACTTTTGTTCTTACATTGTGATTTTGTCATTAACCAACATGTCTAAATTCTTATTTATAGAAACTATCTCTATGCATATTCTGTATTTTGATTGAGTTGCACTCATATTTATGCAAAAGTTGGAAAATTTAAATGTATTGATGCTATCTTAAAAAGATCCTGCGATGAAGGCCAAGAATTCCAGCTTAAAGGACCTACCAGGTACTTTTTATTTGGAATACCTCAAATCTTATTTGACAAGGGAGACAATGCTCCTATCACCAATCATCCTCATTTTCAACCCATACTGGTCTTGAGCTCAAGCTTCACATCTTCAGGACATGTAAATACATGTATGCTAATATATGCTTAGAATTGAGATCATTCAATTTTTCTTTTTAACAAAATTTTAAACCATTATTAACAGGAAATTTCTATAAAGCAGCTTAAAGAAAGCACATCTTGTAACAATTAAAATTCATTCAAAACATTTACAACCCCTGAACCTTAAACACATTATGGAGGTAAAATACATTCTACTGATTCCCAATACATTGAACATATATTAATAGCAGCATATACATGTGCTTTATGTCAAACACACAATGTAATTTATTTGCATTCACCGCCTATCAACAATTAAAAAAGTCATGATGCAAAGTACAAAATTTATAAAGGAAAGGCATAATGTTGAAATTGCACTCAAATAACAATATTACTGGTACAGCTCATTGAAACACATGGCAACATCTTTTACATCATTTGTAAACATAAACATTCCCAGGCAGATAACAGATAATTACTTTATATGTGATTTGAACATAAGATTAGCTGAAGCTAGTAGCGCCATCAGTAGGGTGTCAGCTCCAGGGGATATCCCAGGTTTGATCCCGGGCTGTGACATACTAGTTGTTAACAATGATAGCTCAAGCAAAAATAAGGGTAATTCCACAACTGGTTGGTGGTGTTAGGATAATGTGAATTGGTGTGGTGTTGATACCATGCTTAACACAGAGAAGGTAGCACTATATCTGCTTCAAGTGGACATCTTCTCCGAATAACTGAAATAATGTTAGTGGGACCATAAACCCAACAAACAAAAAAACAAGGATAAGATTGTCCGTTAATAGATAGTTTCCACATCAGTGAAAATCCCTTATCTTGGCAGCCATCAAGGGATTTTAAGACGAATTGTATAGAAGGGTAAATTTTATTTTCTTGTATTATCTTAATTTGTGGTCCAAAAATTAAAAGCTATACACTAATGGAAAGCTCTTGAAATTCATTTTTTTAGAATACAATATTTTTAAAATTGATAAATGCACAAAAAATTACTACACAGAAAGAAATAAAATTATTGGCTCATCCTTTAACAGAATGAACAGTGTATCTTTTAAGTTGTATTTTTTATGTTTTAAACTATCAAAATATTGCTTTGATATTTAGAATAGTTCATCAAAGCTGCTAAATTTTATATAAAATTCAGTAAATAGACTGAAAGATAAAAACACAGTGGTGAGTTTAATACAGCACATATTTCCAGATTTCGGCCTGCATTAGCTTCTGCCTTCACAGATGGCTGCCTTAAACTGTCTTATCAGTGTCTATGACATCACATGGAAACTATCTATGGATACTGTTAAAATGATCTGATAAAAAATCCTTGGACTTTTTTTTCACAACAACCATGGACATGCTACAGTGCTGAGCATTCCACAAAAGTGAGCACCAAGAAAATAAAACTAATTGTGTTTTTGCATAACCTACAGGACAGATTATGTTTAAGCTGCAATCATGTTAGACTTATTGTAATACTAATAAAACTATAGCCAGTGTACTGAGAAACTAAGAAAACTTTGTCCTTTTGTATTCATGCCTTGGTTCTTACAATAAAAATTACCAAGGCCTCTAGTATTTTGTTGCACCTTTCTCTAAAAGCTGTTTCGAAAAGGTGGCAATGCTCTTAGTTACTAATCAACAAAGGTGTACCTTGTTTGGCAATCACATGTACTAAAAGTGAACTATTTATGTACAGGAAAAAATATGTGAACTTTTTCTGAGGCCAAAGTGGGAGATTTTCACTTGCAAAGTGGGAGATTTGTTCTTTTTATACAAACAAAGAAGAAATTGCCGGTTTCCAGATAGGGAGATTCCTGAAAATGTGTTAAACATCCCTCATTTTCAACTTTAAAAGCGGGAGTCTCCCTCTAAAAGTGGGAGAGTTCACATATATACAGGAACTTAATTCCAACAGACATCTATCTTGTTCTCAGCAAACGGTGGTATGACCCGAATCAATTTTATTTACAAGCATTACAGTATGCACCATGAGTTTCCATAGCATTGTGGTTGAGATGTTGGAGACTGGATAGGCAGATACCCGTTTTGAACCCCACACAGACCAGGAGATCATTGGGAAAGACAATTTACTGCACTTTGCTCGAGATAACCATGACCCCAGTACTAATTCTATCTAGGAGTAAATAGAGGAGCATTTGTGAGGAATTTATACGAATTAAAAAACACAACTTGTCCCCCAATCGACTATAAATTAAAAGGTTTAATTTACATAATGCACCAAAATAGCATAGAAATTAAGCATACAAGAGAAAACTGAAGTATAACATTTCTTTTTTGGCTGTTGACCATGAAAGAATTATTTTGTTTAATAGATTTCTTCATAAATGCACACCTTTTTGTGCAGTTTGTATGACAATCAGTTACTTACTCATCTGCAAGGAGTGTTTTTTCAATAGTAGAAATCATTATCTTTTTAAACTAACAAAGCTGAGAAAGATCACCCTTTGTCATATACAGAGGTTCACACCTTTCAACTGAACACATTAAAATATGATGTAAACAGAATATTTCTACTAAAACTATGTACCGGTAAACCTTTGAACAAAACATTACAACTTTGTTAAGAAAAATCCTTTAACATAGATTTATTTTGATAACTTGGAGGATTCTGACTGTGTCATACAGTCTAATGAATTTTCAATCACAATCATCTTTGAGGCCATACTCCTCATTACCCTGGTTAAGTCTTGTCTTCAACAATGGCAACCCTCTTTTTTTCTTTGGTAATTGCTAATCTAAAATTAATTAGGAGTTACATGAAAAGATTTCTGAGACTGCAACAGAGTCAAATATAATTTCTGAGCAATAATTTTATTTTGCATAAAAGATTTTTCTTAACAAAATGGTGAATTCAGACCAAAAGATCAACCTACATTGTTGAACTCATTACCAGTTCTCCAGTTTCATTATTGTCATACTGATAGCATTTTATCAAAATAAAACATAAAAACACTACAAAAGGTCAATCAAGGTCATCTGTTGCTAGTAGATGGTTCCTGTGTGCGGACTTGTTTCCGTGGTGACTGACGAGTGGGCGTGGTTTGTTGTTTAGGAAGAGTATGATGAAACAGCTTGTTCGTCAGAGATACTACTGGTGCAAACAGCTTCAGAGGCACCTGGCTGTAAAATTAATTGATGTTATTGACATAATTAAATTTTTTAATAAGTAAAACTTAAAAAAAACAACACTTTAATTAATATGTAAACCTAAGATCTACACACACATACATATCATGGGAGTTCATCATCTTAACAAGTAGCTAAATTAGTAATTAACTTAATAGATTTAATTAACTTTCAGATAATTTATCTAATTAAAATGACTGACATTTAAAATGAGAGGCACTGACTTCAAACCCATCCTCAAATGTAGATGCAGAAAATCCCACTAGAATTGAATAATTTACTTAATACCCCCGTAAACTTTTATTTCCAAATTCAATTAAAATTCCATAAACTGAAACTAAGTTAATACCAACGTCTGAAAATAAAATTTCCTCACTAATACCTCTCTAAAATCTTATCTTCTTGTCAGAATATCAGTATTTTTACATGAAAATCTATATGATACTTACAATTTCTGGTTCATATCATCAGCTTCGTTGGCACTTATTATGAAGATTGGAAAAAGTATTGAGAAAACACAGCCACTGAAAAAAAAGCATAATGTAACAAACATCATTTATTTTGAATTGTGTCCTATTAAACAAAATACATCTGACTTCTTTAATAATGTCTTGTTTTTGTTTTTTGAAATACATCACAGCGACCAATTATGATCATTATTGCGACGTCCAGCTATTTTGGTGGAGCAAGACCTCAAACAAATGTCTGGGTAGAACCACTGGCAGGTCAGCTGGTAGACCTTCCCACATTAAGTCCTTCATCCTGAACGGGATTCGAACCCATGCAGTGTGAGGCTAAGCAGTCAGGAGTTACAAGTCGGTGACTCTACCACTACGCCACAGACACCCCACTCAGAGGCAATGAATTTAAGCTTATATTAATTATTTATTTTTTGTATTAGCTTTTTCTGTTTCTCTTTCTACATTATTAAAATTCTAAAAATAAAAACAACCATAAGAACAGTTTCTTATTATGTATGCTATTGCGACAGAAGAAAGCAAAAAACCTTCTTAACTTGAAAAAAATCTGCTCATAATAATTGGGCCATTTATCAAACCCAAATCTAAGTTTTAATAAAGATAAAAGAAAAAAAAATGTAATGCTTTTTCTTATCTTTAAAAATTAAAAAAGCAATTTCACTAGAAATGAAATTGTCTCCTTGTAGGTGCAATGGCCTTAAATATAAAGTCTTCAAGGAAGAATCCCTCCAATGCAAAATCCCTTCCATTCATTTAAGCATAGGCAGACAAAATCCCTCCCCAATATTTTCCAAGGTGAGAAAAATCCCTCCTGTAATTTAATAAAACAGAAATGTCTCTCTAAGCTTCAAAAGAAAAAAACCCATGTTATTATGGTTATATTTTGTCTTAACTGTGCAAACCAAATTAAATTTATTTGAGAAATTTTGTCTGTCTCCTATTGCCTTCAGTGATTGAAGTTTAAATAAAGTGTTTAAATAATACAAAATTGTGGCAGAGACACGGAAATGGGACAAATGGCATGTACATACATGCACAAGGAAGGATAGTGTGACCGCTATATCCATCCTCTGGGGTCATAAAAATATTAACATGCTACTTTAAATTCTTAACCCATACCTTACAACCAGAGAGGAAGGAAGACCAGTCAGAACTGCCATTGGAAGGCCAAAGCCAAAGAAGTAGGGCCAGCTATTCTCAATATGGGAGAGGCGACGGTGGATTTCCCAACCTGGAAAAGTTATTGGACTTTTAACTCACAAAGTCTGAAAAAGTACATACAAACAAGCAATCTCAAAATCATTAACAACTTAATTTTCACAAACATACTTACATTTTGTAAACATGATTGTCAAATGAGGATGTTTGTTTATTGGGTTTATCGTTCCACCAACTGTATTTTAGTTATCTGGAGATGGTGTCCACTTGAAGCAGATATAGTGCTGCCTTTACTGTGTATAGCATGTTGTGCACACCTGTCATGGTGCCACACCCCGTCACATTATCCTGACACCAGGCCAATCAGTCGTGGAACTACCCTTATATTTGCTTGGATGTTACCATTTTTTATGGCTTTGGTATGTCGCGGCCTGGGTAATTGGAGCCGATACTCTAATGATTGCGCTACCAGGTCCGGCCATATGAGGATATATAAATGACACAAATCAGAATGGAAAACAAGTTTACGTTCCAAGTTCATTTATGCATAATTGCTTGGCTTTTTGATTGAATCATGACTGATTATCTAATTATTATAAAAAGATGTATGGTAAATAAATATAAACTAGAAATTTGTCATTCCGACATGATTAGCATTTCCCCAACATTTTGGATTACAAAAGAATCTCACAAAAAGGGCAAAAACTCCATTTATATTGAGATAGTAGTCATAATAAACAAGTATTTTTGTATTATATACCTTGAAACCAAATAAATAATTATTTGTGTCCTTAAAAATTTATTGATCAGAAAAAGAAAAAAATATAAATGAATAGACAGTGTTAATTCTTTTTGTCCCTTCACCATTGTATAAATGGCTGGGGCATGCAAAGATATACAATTGAAACAGAAATGAATGATTGAGAAATATTTTTACTATATTTCATTCGAAGAACGAGAAATGTTTTTGACCTTAAATACATTTTATATGACCTTGACCTAACTGGTTTCACTTGTAAATGTGATAGGTGACACATCATCAAGAGTTATGTCTGAAATGTAAAATGGTTAAGCTTTATTGAAATACTGTTAAAGGTATGTTTGAGATGGGGAAATAGGAGGGATGGACAGATAAATTGATGGAAAGACTATGGGATGAATGGACAGACAGACAGATGCACAGACAGTGAGATTGCTATATACAATTCTTCATGGGGATAAAAATGTACACTTTAACCCTTTCATTCACAGTACTTGTATATGATTTTGACATTTTATCTATTTTTTTATTTTCATTCAAACAGTTTAAAATATTTCTAATACATGTATGTTTCATCATTTAATAATGAATCCATGGTCAAACCAGTCAACAAATAAACCCTAAGTAGTGCAGATTCTAGTTAAGATAAGACTGATAATTGTGACTGATTCACAAAGGCATAAAATGGCAAAAGCATGAGTGAAAGGGTTTAGAGACTAAGATTATAAAATTCTGTGATACTGACCCATATTAATCCACTTATATTCAAAGGCGTACAGTGAATACAGTAGACTCATGTGTATCACGCTGATTATTTGTCCAATAGCTGGGATAGGAAGAAAGCTCGCAAAAGTCCCCTGAAAATTACAAGTGAATAAACTACTAGTAAGAAAAAAAACAGGTAAGGTAATTAAAGTTGAGTCAATAAGAGATAGAGAAAACTGCAGGTATTTTTATTAAAGTTTAATAAATAATGTCTCACAGTCTTTAAGTCATTCAGGGATGATGGTTTCTTAATGCAGATATAGTGCTGTCTTCAGTGTAATAGAATGTTATAAACACTAGCAGCATGACATAAACATTATCTTGACACAGCGTCGACCAATTGAGAAATCACCAATCTCATTTGCTTTAATGTAAACATGGAAGACTAAACTATACAACTATCATTTTTTTATAACTGTTATATCATGACCTGGGTTGGAACATTAGGCTTGTCATGTCCTAAGATGACATTACTATCAAGTGATTAGTGCCAGAAGACTTGTTTATTGTATTTTGTTTGTATACAAACATTAAAAGATGGCAACAACACCTGTACCCAAATTTTACCTTTGTCTACAGTTGTTCTTGTTTTTTAACCTTATATACAAGAGGCCGTTTAAAGGCCCTGTCCCCTTGGAAAACAAGCCTAAGTTTTTCCCCTAAAAATGAAAATTCTTCTCCCATTAAATTAAAAAAATGTGTGAACTGGACTATGATAATCTAGTGGAGGAGTTTAAGTACAAGAAAAATAAGAGAGATGACCTTGTCATAACCATACATAAAGATATAACATAGCAAATAAGCAAGTTAAACATGCATATTTTCACCCTTTTTTAATTAAAACACTGCAAAATTTTCCCCTTCTCAAAGGCCCCTGGTCCCATCCCCTTTTTCAGAAAAAAACAACAACTCTGGTCTAGCTACTTATTCCCCACAATGGTGATTTTAAAAGATATGCATATTGTATGTGTAGGATTAAATTTTTTTAAAATAACTTTTAATTTCAGCATATCAGAAAATGTCAAAACACTTTGACTGTGAATGGCATATGAACATGAAAGTATCAGATTAAATCCATGGAAATACCTGTATCAAGAAGAATGCTTGAAGAAGCAGACTAAAGAGCATATCTGCTACAAATATGCTGATGTTGGGAAGTTGTGGACGCCCTCGTGACTTCCTGTAGGCGGCATCAGCTATGTCCTATTAAAAGAAATTGGTGTTTTGACAAACATTGCAGCGCATATATGATCATTATAGCAATGCCAGCATTTTGGTGGGAGAAACCCCAGACAGGTCTGGCTAGAACCACCAGCACACCGCAGGTCAGCTGGAAGACCTTCTCACATTACGTCCTTCGCTCCAAATGGGAATCTAACCCATGTGGTGAGAGGCTAAGCAGTCAGAGGAGTTACAAATCGGCGATTCTACCACTACGCCACAAGCTCCCAAAAGAAATTGAAAACAATCCAACAAATAAAAAAAAAAATCAAACAGTAAATGAGTGTTATAAAGAATACTTGTTATTTTTATCTGACATCAGGGACATTTAAAGCTTGTAAGATTATCAATAGTTTCAATGAAATGGTTGCCATTTCATCAAAAGTCCAAGGACCTGTTTATAGTCATAAGACCATTAAATTGTTGTGAGTTTCAACAGAAGTCCTCAGAATCATACAGAAACTTAGGAGAGTTTAAAACTATGATGTCAAAATGACCAGAAGGGATTCCATCTAAGGAAATTTTGTCCAGGCCTCCAACACTGCTAAATATTGACTATGAAAACTAATTTGGTCACCACCACTATAGTGGTGCGTGTCCATGATGTGCTGGTGAAACCCATTTGTTCAGTCTTTCTGTATATGTGTCCGTCATGCAAAGGTGATGACATGTTCTTTATTTATATTTATAGTGTAAATGAGTCTTTGTCATTGTTTTTGTTGTGTGCTGTAATATTACAACTGGGAAAATCTACTGGGATGGACAACTAAAAAAGGTTCAGACATACACATATTGGATGCGTTAAATTGTAAGGACAACAGGGTATGGTCAGGGAGAAAGGACAGAAAACAGCAAGTGTGTCAGCTACTGTCTGGTAAGCCATTTATGTTTTATTAATTAACAGGAGGAGCTTGATGATCTTAATTTACAGTATTTTCTGAAGCATGACCAATTTTACTTTGTGCTTAGCAGGCAAATATAATATAATAAAATAAACAATATAATAAATATGATATAATATAAAACACATACTGCAAACCAGAAGCAGTTTACAATCTTGCTGAGCACGAAGAGAGGGAGAATCCAGAGGGCTCCAAATGTCCAGGAAAGCATTGGACCCATCCACGACCAGATAAGGCCTGTGTCCGAGGACCCTGCAGGTAGAAAAAAGTATTTCGAATGATATGATGTAAATTGTTTGTTTATTGGGTTTATCACCCAACCAGCAGTATTTCAGTAATCTGGAGATGGTGTATACTTGAAGCAGATATAGGGCTGAGTTCACTGTGTATAGTATGCCATGAACACCTGGCATGGTACCACACCCAGTCACATTATCCTGGCAATGGGCCAACCAGACATGGCACTTCCCTTATATTTGCTTGATCGTAAGTAAGGGAGCTATACCACTACCATTTTTAATGACTTTGGCATGTCTTGGCCATGGATCGAACCTAGGCCATTGTATATATAGAACTATAACAAGTATGTTCATAATGAGGATATATGTCAAGCCTTTTCCGCTAACACAGATAAAGAAACAACAAAATAAACAAAAACAAAATATCAAAGTAGAACCACACAAGAACATGGCAAAGAAAGTATTTCAGTATATCAGGCCTAGGACCTTGTTCCAGATTAAAGAAAATTTCAGATACAATAGATATGCAACGTCTAATTAAGATATAACTCTTATGTCTTTTAACGAACAAATAACAATTTTACAATACAGATTCACACAGTTTGAATCTGTATGCTAACTTTTCCACTTGTCTGAGGAGTTCTGAGTCAGAGTATGTTTCTTGCTAAATTCTTTGATACAACTTGTATCCATTAGCATTGTCTTGATAGGCAATTGGTTTTTTTTTTTCAGGGAATAAGTCTTCAACCTACTAGGTGAACAGTTTACCACTTAATCACATTGGTAATTGTTTTTATAATAAAAATTACAATGCAAGTATAATAGTTTTCTGACTATAAATGTACCTTCTGAGCTGCATAATAGTTTTGTGTTCTGTTTTTGTTTCATCCCACTGACATCATTATGGTCAAATTGTCGATATTGCCGACATCCAGTTTATTATTGATGGAGGAAGACTCCAGACTTAAGTCTGGTTAGAACCACCGGCGCACTGCATGTTACCTGGTAAATCTCCCTACATGACAGTTCTCACCCTGACAGGGACTCAAACCCTCGCAATGAGAGGCTGAGGAGATACAAGTAGGCAACTCTAACTGCTTGGCCATGGGAGTCCCTCTGTGCTATATAAGGACAAAATCAAATATACATACCTGCCATCATCGTGGTTGTCCATTGTAGAAAGGGTAGAAGCACATGGTTAAACAAAAATATGCTTAGCTGAAAAATATAAAATTTCTATTATTATAAATTAAGCCAAATCTTCAACTACTTCATCAATGTCGTAATCTGCATCACAGATCTTATTTTTTCATAAAAATGTGAAAACATTGTTTAAAGAAGAATATGTCAGCGGTAAAAGATAAATGTTCATGTATACACAATGTATCAATTATGTTAATATTTTGGGATTAACTCTTACAAAGAATTCTTTAAGATCATTTGAAGTTCTGGTACTGACAATACATTGATACCGTTATACCATCACTATCATAGCATACAACATGAGTTTCATTCCTTTGACATCAACCAGTGCTTTAACAACCAGCTAGTGCATAGGTTCAAGTCCAGGTAGGGCAAAGAACTTTCATGTGGAGTGGTCTTTCAGCTGACCTTTAATGCATTGGTGGTTCTTACCAGAAATATGTCAGAGGTCTTCCAATATGACCATAATTGTATCATTGCAATCTATCTAAAAATCACACCAAACCTGGTAAGAGATCAAATGCAAAATGAATGATACACAGAGAAAAATCTCACCCTACTATTCAATCAGGCTGTCGTGCAAATCATATATTGTTGCTTTATAACATTTTTACAGGTCCAAAGTATAATCTATTTATATATTGTTATCTACTAGAGGATTTGTTTGTGGGAGAAATATCTGTAACAATTGTGTTGAACTCACCCAAAAGAGTCCACCATTCCAACCACAACACTGTATTATCCGATGCATTACTTTGGGTTCACTGAAATTAGACGACAACAATCATATGTAATTTATGTAATAAAAAGCGCAAGCCAACTAGGAGAAGTTTTAAGTTTTAGTTTTGTTTTTTGTTACATGGTATACATATAATTATGGTCTATGTAATTATTGGTGTAGGAAGACCCAAGACAAATATCTTTTTAGAACCACCAGCGCCCAGCAGGTCAGCTAGAAGACCTTCTCGCAAGAAAGTTTTCACCCCATTAAGTGTTTTCAAACCCATTAAGTGAAAGTCTTACGCAGTTACAAGTTGGTGACACTAACTGCTCGGCCACAGATGACCCCTTTAAAGTTTTAAACCGTAATGATATTTTTACAATGAAGAATAAAGAATCAAAAATAAATTTATTTGTTAACAGATAAAAAAAATGAGATATTATGACATTTCATGTGAGTACTGTTTACTTATTTCAGAATAAAATACAGACATTAAGATTCTTTAAGGAAACAACATACAATCTGACATTTTAAGACTAACTTTGATTTGACAGGAGCTTTTTTAGATTGTTTTTGTTTTTCAGCTCGTCTCTTTGCTAGAGTGGTCAAGGGTTCATCTGCCTGCTTTTCATCCTGTTGTGATGTACTTTGATCCATCTTGAACACCTTGAAACTGCCAATGATTGCATCCCTGAAGCCAACCATTATACCCCAGCTCATCTCCTGTATGAGTTCGGACATCATAAATTTGGCTCATCTAAAAGAACAAATAGTACAACAAATGTAAGCAACGATACAGAGATATTGTCACTTTAGCAAAATTCAATTTTCTCCCGAATTCGGGAGTCAGTGATCATTTTACCTCTGCGTCCTGATGCAAATTTTCTATCAGAGACTCAAGAAGCATAAATATGTGTATCCTTGCAGATGCATGTAATTTAGACTCCTCACTAAAATCAATCTGAAATCTGCATTATAAACTTGCCTATGATAAAAGAATAAATCCATTTATGTGGATATACATATGAACTGGGTACGATCTGTATGTGCAACTGAAACATTTGTTAATTATCCACCAATTGGTTTGATTTCAATGCCAATGGAAACAGGCCTAATAAATGGGCCATATTAAACAGGTATTGCCGTCCATTCACAAACAAACTATCAGTAAGATATTTTGCCGACGCCTCCAAAAAGGAAAAGTTGCCGCAGTTAAATGGCTGACAGAAAATGTCGACAGCACCTTTCAGGAAAAAGTAAGTGCCAAGGAACACAGTGTAAACAATATTGATACTGATAATTCAGTTGCACACAATAAAATCATATCTGCTTCAACAATACTGGCTATTTACCTGGTAGATGAGGAAATATTACAATAATAAACGGCATACCTTATATATAGGGAACAATCTGTTTATGTCAAGACCCATTATTTCAGAAAATGTGCATCCTGTGGACTTATAACAAAAAAAGGTACAATGATCACTGGATGGTGTTGTATAGATGGTTATCGTATGACGTCACACATTTCCCAGCATGCAATGCGGTCCGCCATATTTGTGGTAAAGCCATTGTTTACTAATGTCTGCTTAGGTCCCTACAATTCGACGATTGAACCGATTCTTTCGCGAAAGATGTCGTGTGTAATGGTTACAAAGTGCAATAGGACTATATTAATACACTGGAGCTATTGTGCGTGAAAAGGACTTGAAGAAGACTAATTTGATTGCTTTTGATCCGTACTCGTCTTCGACGACAGCCTGATGACTTGCAGTCGGACATTGCATATCCAGACAGAGTGAACTATCTAGTGTTTCAGCAAAGTGCGACATCTAATTAAATATTGGTGGAGCTAGATCCTAGACTTGTGCCAGGGTAGAACCACTGCGCATTGCAGGTTAGCTGGTAAACCTCCACGACCAGGACCCGAACTCATGCACTGAGAGGCTGAGGAGTTACAAGTCAACAACTGCTTGGACAAGGGCACTGCTAAACTTTGGTTTTAAAACAGGGTTATTTATTATGTGTACTGTTTTCAATTCTTTACATCATATTATACTATTTTTTCATTGCTTTAAGTTCCTTAAAACCCATGTTATGGTTGTCATATTTATTATATGTAATCGAATACCATTACATGCTCCAATTTCCTAAGCAGTCTGCTTTTGTTTTTCCTGTTTATTGATCGATGAATTTACTGTCATTAAATATTTTTTACCGTAAAATGTGTTGTTTTTAATTCAGAAATGGTGTGGTTCTAAAAGAAGTACTGAAACTTGAATTCAATTTTCTGTGAAATTATTATTCTAACATAATGTAAGTTTGTTAAATTTGCTGAAAGATAGGACAATGATAAAAATAAAAACACTATGTGCTATTATTTATTGACAAATGTCAATGTGAAAGCAAAACCATTTTAAATAGTTAGCTGCAACAGCTAGTTTCGGCTCGTTCTGAAAACAGTTTGTTTCTTATACTTTATTAGAGCTGGTATCTGGCAGTTTGGACGAAACAATTTTCTCTCATGCATTCAAATAAATGATTTTTGCTTGTAAAGTTCCCGCAAAATGCTGTTTTACATTCCGGACTGGATCCTTTGGCTTTATGGTGAATAGTATCTTGGTAATGGTGTGGAGTGAAGTCATAGAAGTGGTGATGACAAGAGAAATTAAAAACGTTACTCAGGAATGAAGCCATACAGTTGACACTCTAGCTCATACCATACTCAATACACAACCATTTAATTGTACCAATACAAACTGTCTAGGTTATGTATGACATTTTATTTTTGCCCATGTTGCCCCTGGCTATTTACAGCCCCTTGTCTGAAACCTGTTGTTTTAATAGTCTAGACCATATGGCTTTGCTTCCTGAGTGTCAAAGGCCAGGTGCAGGTGGATTAGCATTACTTTCTCACGTGTATTTTAGGTTAAAAAAGAATTTTAATTAAAATATACGAGTAATTTAATTATCAATATGATTATACATTATTTCAAGTTAACTAAATTAAGATTTCTGCAGTATTTTAAGTAAAAATAGTAGTATTTGCCACGTTGGGGAGTATTTTCCAGCAGGTAAATGCCAGTAAATACCACTGGTAAATACCGGGGGTTGAATTTACCGCCCAACCTTGTTCTTACAGCCATGTAAAAAGTAAAGCATAACACATTGCCTGTCATTACATAAAGGGTTTTCCTATCTGAGATAACTTGAAATCATCAACGTGCCTATTTAAAAATAATGGACATTTAATGCGATATTTTTAAGATTCACACTGTCGAACAATAAGTAAGTGTAATAACAGTCTTTACTTTAACTAAAGTTTATTCGAGCATTATGTATAAA
Organism: Sinonovacula constricta; assembly: GCA_007844125.1. Taxonomy (NCBI): domain Eukaryota; kingdom Metazoa; phylum Mollusca; class Bivalvia; order Cardiida; family Solecurtidae; genus Sinonovacula; species Sinonovacula constricta. Next base: position 35,420,282 of record CM017560.1, on the reverse strand, counting down.
TTTCCAAGAATATTAGTAACATGTGTTGTTACATGGGTACAATATTAACAAATTGTCGGATACCACATTACAACCAATACAGGGCGTTCTATAGACGCTGAACGTCAATGGTCATTGACTCCTCAGTCAAAATTTTCAAGGGTCAAATTCAAATATCTGGGGGTACATTTTGTGCATATAGCATCTTGAGGGGCACATACATATTTTTATGTCACTGATGACAACATTTTGTCTAAAATTGACCTTGATGGAAATTATCGATACTGTTGGTTGCTTTTTAGTTTATTTAGGACCAGTAAATAAGCAATATATTTCTTAATTGTTTGTTAATTATTTGTATCTAAATAAAAACAATAAAATAAACAACAACATAGCAATTAACATTATAGTATACATATTTTCTTTCGACTTTTAATGCAATCCAAAACACTTAAAAACGCTTAGCTACAATGAATGCTCCGTTCAAGCGCGAAAGTATGACGTCCGAAAGTTCTCTCGTCCTTTTCCCTTAGTTTGTACTGACGGCTGGTAATGATAAATAAATATTTCTGATCCGGATTATATATTTTGTGACATTTCACAACACTACAAGAATTAATCATCGTCTTCATTGCCTGTAATGGTCAATTTAAAAAAAAAACTGCGCTTTCACGGTACTGATATGTTGATTCACCTTACCACAAAGATGGCGGACAAACAGGTGCGCGCGCACCTTGGTGAAAAATCGATAACCATCTATTTATTAAACTCTTATGCATTATTTGTGAGTTTGAAAAAGTTACCGTTGGTATCTGACAGTTGGCCTATGTTACCGTTGGTATCTGACAGTTGGCCTATATCTAATCTATGTAACAATATCTGACCTCTGGGGGTGTTTGAACATAATTTCTGCATAAAAAACAACAACTTAGGTCTAAGCTTTGATGACTATCAACAGTTTTTCAATTTAAGGGCGGTAATACTCATTTATCAATACAATGTTTACTCTTTTTCAAATCTATAAATAAGAACGATTGGGATTACTCCTAAAAACAGACATCAACGTCATAGCGGATGACGTGGATGTGCTTAAACATAAGTAGTCAAAAGGTTTTCTTAGTTTAAAATTAGCTAACTGTGCGGCGTGGCTCCGATAGAAAACACATGTCTGAAATGACGATTTTTGCATTATGCCAAACCTTCTAAACAGGATTAGGATATTACTTAACAGCATTTTGCGAGATCTGTTCAGGTAACAAGGGTTTATTAAGATATTTAATGAAAATATTTTTGGTCCAAACTGTCCGATACCACCTATAAAGGTTGTAATGGAAATAGTTTATTATTCCAATTAAGCCTTATTTGAAAATGATGATGACAGATGGTCTGAAAACTTATTTATAATTTATGCAACACCAGACATTGTCTTCAATTAAGAAAAAAAGTCCAAAAAAGCAAAATCACAAAGCAAACAAACAGACATTTCACCAGATAAATCATATGGCATGGGAAATCTATTTGAGTATTTCTGCACTTTCATGTTTGTCAGTCATAATTAACTTGGGTGCTGCTTCAAATTAATAACAAACACTTTGATACTTTCTGAAAATATAAGTTATATGTAAGAGAAAAGTTACTATATAGTGCAATAGCTCAACTGGTAGAGCATCAGCTTGCGGATCAGTTGGTCGCAGGTTCAAGCCCTGGCCGGGTCAAACCAAAGATTTTAAAGTTGGTAGTAGTGGCTTTCCTCCTAATGCTCGGGGCATCACAATTTAGTGCCTAGTGCAAGGACTGTTTCAACATTCTACTTTCACTTTGAAAAGAAGAAATGTGCCATTTTATAGCTTCTTTAAAAGGTAAAAATTCTAAACTATAACACAACGATACAAATGTAAAAACAAATAAAAAATAACACACATCCCAATGAGTATGCAAGAAAATAGCAACTTGATCGACCAATGCAGTTTATTTTCTATGCATCACAAAGATTTCGATTTTGCGCAAACTGTCTGCGACGGAGGCTTATGACACTAACAAACTATTGACTAGGCTCGCAAATCTTGTGTCTTTTATACTTTTCATGGTTTGTTTATTGCTTTTTTGTTACTATTTCATCATGTTGACATAAAGTATTTTTTTATTTCCAGCGAAAAAAAAGAAGCTATTTTTCAATGATATAAGTTCAGCACTGCTGTTCAGCACAGTGCATTGTGGGAAATCTCGAGCCTCTTTTTCGCGTGGACTCCTAAGGAAAACATGGTTAGTTTCGAGGCGACAAAATCGGACCAGAAATATACAATTTTGCATTCTCAGCTTTGTCTCATCATGTAAATATGCAAGTTTGAAGATGCTTTAACATGAAATATAAAAGACTATAATTCTAATGTCTTCAGTATCGTAAATTAGCAGCCACACGTGGCTGGTATGTAAGTGGTTTTCGCGAGCGAAGCCATCACTTTCGGGCGTGTATCATTATATGACAGTGTGCACATTTTTTATTGATTCTCGCTAAAGGAAGATGAAAGATATCACTTTAGGTATCAGTGTGCTGTTATTTTTGGTAGTCTTAAAGACAGTTATTACCCTGCCATTTGTACATAACCGCACTTCACAAATCGTTCTCCGATTCCATGCACTGGACACCGTTTTTACTATTGTTTATCGTTTACAATGTTAAATCATTAATGTTTAATGAATAATGATGATATTGACACAACTTGCTTTGTTTCAGTCAATTCTTATGACTGAACGAGTTTCATCAGCTACAGCAGTTAAGGCAGCAGTTGCCAGCTATTGATTTTGAGTTAGTTTTATAACCATGTCTTGTAAAAAAATCTGTTAAGTTTCTCAACATTTTGTAACCAATTCTATATAATTTTAGGGAGCCAAAAAGCCCGATCCCAAGGCAGGAAAGGGGGGTAAGGCAGCACCTGGCAAGAAGAAGGAAGGAGGTGGTGGCAAGGCCAAGAAGAAGGTAACTTTTGTAGTACATTACCACCCAAAAAAAATTACCAGACCTGTCGTTGAAGTCGGTAAAGGGACAACTCCATGTTCAACATTGGTACCGCAACATGCCAAAGTGGAAATAGCCCTGTCGTTAAGAGGGGTAGTTGCAAATAATCAAATGTGTGGAAACCCCCACTGGTTGGCCCGATGTCAGGATAATGTGACTATGTAGTATTATATACATACAGTACAATTGGAAGGCAGCACAATGTTTGCTTGATGAGGACATTATTTCTGGATAATTGGAAATTTGTTACTTAGGTTGTATAAAAAGATAGGTGGTATAGCTCCCTTGCTGAGCCTAAAGAAAATATAAAGGTTTATTCCAAAACTTGTTGAAATGTACCTGATGTGGTATCTTGCCATGTTACTGCACATTATGGAGTGAAGGCAGTCATGGATTTGCTTCAGATGATCTGAGATATAGGTGGGACGTTGCACTAATTTAACAATAGTAAATTTTACAAGTTACTGGAATTCCAGCTGATATGCAATGTTGTAAGACGTTTAGTCAGATTTTACCCTAAAGGCAGCATAAGTGAATGCTGTCTTAAACTGACTGAAATAGAATTAATGTTGCATGGTTTTCTGAAACAAATGTCTTCTCAATACTTCAGTGACTGTTAAGAGTGAATTTAGTTTTCAATAATAGGAAATGGTGTACTTTTTATATATATTTTAGGTTTATATATATTATAGGAATTTTTTTTTTTTTTTTATGAATCATGTCCACCTTTTGCATTTAATCTAAGGCATTTGGAAAACCCTCTTCTACAAAGTCAATGTTGTTCATACAAAACGGCTCTATAAGTCTGAAACTTTGTGCAAATTGAAAATGGTGCAATTCGTTTTGCCCCTAGTTAAACAGTATGTGCAAAGTCTTGTTTATTTAATTACATCTTCACAAATTCCTTAATATTTACTTTTGCAGAAGTGGTCAAAGGGAAAAGTCCGTGACAAGCTGAACAATCTTGTCTTATTTGACAAGCCAACATATGACAAATTGTTGAAGGAAGTCCCCAGTTACAAATTGATCACCCCCTCTGTTGTTTCTGAAAGACTGAAGGTCAGAGGTTCCCTGGCTAAGGCTGGACTTAGGGAACTCCATGCTAAGGGTAAGAATGAAAAGTTCTTTTTTGATATTTTAAATGTTCCATTTTGAACTGTTTAAAATATATGAAAAAAACAGGTTTGTTCTGTAAAGAGAAAAGAGAAAAAAATCAAATCTGAAACAGAAATTTGAACAATTCACCACAACCTATTAAAAAATACTTGGGACTTTGTTTATTTCTGAGAATCTCTTATTGCATAAAATATAATTAAAACAGCCAAATTTACTATATCCTTTAAAAATGCTAAGCCGTTGAATTGTTTCTCAGTGATTGTCTCATTACAAGAGTACAAAATCAGATGTTTACACTGTAGTCATTGTATTTTCCATTTCAGGTCTGATCCGTCTTGTGTCGAAACACAGTTCACAGCTGATCTACACCCGTGCTACACTTGCTGAGGGCGAATAAACTGTAAATGGGTTACAATAAAGAAAAATAAGAAAAATTGTGTTTGTTTTAGTCTAAAGAAGCTAAATTAATTGTATTCAGTCAAGTTGTTCAGCGCTGTATGGCCTGTCAAGTGTCAGTGTGCCATAAAACCCAAAATAGTCAAATTGTTAGGAATTGTAACATGCACCACTAAATGAGATTTATTTAAAAGTATAATTATCAATATTCTTTCAGGTATTTTGTTTTGAAAACTTCTTTTAATATTAAAATTAAATGTTAAGTTTTATTTATGTAAGTTTTATTTTTGTATTTGCATTTGAGATAACTTCAACAAGAATCTAGTTTTGTAACACTTAACACTAAAAAACTAAACAGTGATTTGCCAAGGTTAAACAGACTAACAAGCCAGTGGTTTTGTTGCATTTTGGAAAAAAACTAATTCATAATTAAGGATTACAGTCCTCAAAGAATTGGTAAATATCTACTGGCATCGGAGTTTAGGAATAAACTCCTCTCTTTCCAGGGCTTTTTCTAGGGGTTTTGGGAAAAAGGCCCCAGCCCAAATTGGGAATTTTCGACGTGGTAAATAGTCAAATTTGGGGGGAAAAAGTATCGACAAATCAAACCAACTGGGAAATTTCAACATTTTTTTTTTTTGCATTAAAGCTTAATCTACCTTGCTTTTGTGTCCCTTAAAAGAGTTTGTTCTGAAAGCTCTGCAGGGCCTTCAATACAGATTCTCATTAAATTGGAGTTTTTCCTGGCCAAGGGAGCTTCTCAAAGAAGTGCATAGAAGGTTCATGGTGCATTTCATTTTTCGTCACTATATTTCGCGGGTCAGTATAAAAGCCGGTACTGCACGTAACGTTTTTGCTTCATATCTCCTTTCTGTTTTTTTTTTTTATGCAGTCAAACAGTTATGGCGAAAATACTTTTGTTTATGAAATAAAAAATAATTCCTGTTAATTTTTAAACCATACATTTACTAAAATGTTATCTGGAGTGGCGCCTGGACACATCTTCAACTTGCCTTACGGTACACGGCTGGGTAAGAGTCTATTTTTTTACCGGTTACATTCAAACATAAATTCACGGAAAGTAGTTTTCACAGATCACCGATCAAAAGTAAACAAACGATTAGTTAAATTGGAAACGTCTCTTGATTTCATGGTTTCTGGTTTTTTTAATTTTTATAGTTAAAAGGCATTTCGGTTCAAATGGGAATTGATTTATGAGATTGGGATTTTTTCTTGAAATTGGGAAAAATGGTTGCTATTTGGCATTGGGAATGGGGCCGAATATCGGCCCTATGAGACAGGCTGAAAAAGCCCTGCTTTCTTTGGACAGTTTTCATAGTTATTTTTAGTATATTTATGTTACATGAGAGGGTGTTTCCACTCACTAATTGCTTGACCAATATGGCGGCTCGCATAGTGACATTGTGGTTTGTGGATAATGAAACAAAAAGATAAATAAAACCTTGCATATTACAAGAATATTGTAATTAAACTGCGATTACTGCATGTGGTGAAGTCAATTCAACTTAACAATTTAGTGTTGGACAAATCTTGGATGACTTGCTATGGTGTCCTGTCGTCAAAAGGAATTTAGATTTTAAGATGTTGAATAAATATTGGATCAAACATTTGGGACACATCCTACAATTTCTTTGCCAACATAGTTTGTTAAATAAGCTATAAATATCCTTGTTAAAATATGGTAATAGGGACGTGCATTTTCTCAAATGAAGGTATTAAATGTCAATTGAAGTAAAAGTGATGTTAAAAAGAATGTAATGGTACATGGACTTTAATATTAGGGCAATTGCCCGAAGCTGAAAATGAAAACAAAACCCACTTTATTGAACATTTTACATAAATTTTATGAGATTCTTGAAAGTACACTGTAAAAACTTCTAGATATTGTAAATTATTTTTAAAAAATACCTAGGTTATTTTCTTCATATTCCTTGCTTGGGAGCTCTTCAGGTAAGAATATCTCTAGTTTAACATGATTGAAAGTATTTTAAACCAAATTGCCTTTTTAATATTGAAATAAATTAAGCCCCAGCAAATTCTTGTCAACGCTCATTTGGGTCCGTAATCATTAATTGCACACTTCCAGCACACCCATAGTAGCCAGTCTTACCTAGAAAACATGGCGCTATAACCCAACCCACCAGATGGCGCAACTTCCTTTAATAACAAAGGGGCAAAAGTTCGATGAGGCCTATTCGACCATCTATATTTCAAACCCAAAATACCGTATCTGAATTGCCTTAACGGTGTTATCTGACGGTTAGGACCCCAAAATTGATGCCATAGATAGATGCAGAGAAAGGTGTTTTTAATTAAGCTAAGAAAATCACGTGACAACTCCTGAGATCCCCTTATATTGTCATTCGGACAGTCTGATCACACGTCGATATCTTTCTAAAAGAGATCACTATCCTGCCTATCTATGGATTTGGAAAGAATAACCATATAGTGATATGTTTTTGCATACATACGAAAACTCGGATACCTCATTTGAAGTCCAAATAGTTTTAAGTGGTCTCCCTGTACTGTTTTTTCTATTAATGTAGGAGTATATCAGTCCAATTCTCTACCGTCTGCGGCGCTTGGATCATGCGGGTTTTTATATGGTATTATGCGACAGGCACGATGGTAACTCGACACAACTTTCAACGTAACTTGTCATGATTTTGATCGTTTTTTATAAAAGTTAGTGGTAGTAATTTTTGACTCCTGTGACTGCTAAGCCTCCCACCGGGTTTGTTTCGGGGCGAAGGACGATGTGGGACGCTACTCCAGCTGGCGGTTCTACTCGAGTCATTTGTCTGGGGTCTTCTTCCACCTTAATAGCTGGACGTCGTTGTGATGATCAGATTTGGCTGCTGCGATGTATGTCAAAAACAATAAAAGAGTTGGTATATCTTTAAATATTTGTATGTTACAAAATAGTACGTGATCTTCGTTGGCAATTTTATCTTTTCATTCACGCAAATCGTGACCCAACTATGTTTTGTCCTTATGAATGAACTGTCCTCTAGTTGTGTGTGAGTGAAAGTTCAATAGAGTGTAAAACGCTCCGCTAACACCAAATAAAATCTTACCGAAGGTAAACCAACATAGTGAATAATCGGCTCTCGTAGGGCAGTAGCAAAAGCATCGTTTACCGGCACGGGCGACTTGAGGAGTAGAATGTTTTAAACAATGCCAGATATTATTTTTATATAGCTTCATCGCGCACCCGCAGTCTTCGTGCAATGAGCAGTTGTTAGGCTGCTAGCACACATGGGGTACTTTTCATTATACGACTTTCTATGAACCACACAAGGCGCGTAGCTGCCTGTACGCAGAATGCGTAGCTGCGTACACATTATCAACGATGAATGGAAACAACAATTAAATATGTAATAGAAATCTTACGCTAGGATGGCTATGTGTAAATTAATTGAAATTAAATAGTGCGCCATTTGCATTGGCATTGCAAATATGTAATATTGCAAATATGTAATATTGCTAATTCGATTTAGTAACTTTTCTTTAGCTCCCCTGGCAGTGAACAAATGTACTACTACATGTCAGTTTTAAGCAGTTCGACAGTGACACATTATAAATGACGCCAGTACATTTGACGCGCGGATCATGTGGTTAAGTGGGTGCAAGTTTTCCGGCATATGCCGGAACTTCCGGTTTTTCTAGGACGCCAAGGGCCATTTTCCCAAATCGTGCAAATCCGTTGAGATTTTCAGAAGGGGGTAGGGGGGGGGGGGGGGTACTCCTACTCCTGCTCTGAAATTAAGTTCGTTTCGATTTCAACCGCGTAAACAATCTCATTGTCTATTTTAAGAATTCATTTGCATGTGCTTGTTTTCGACCTTTTCACGGACTTTACCGTGTGATGTACGATGCAACTTCGGACAACTGACACTTAAATGTCACAAAAATAACGATTCGTTAATGAGCTTGCCGGACTAGACCGGCCAGTGCCGAAAATTACCAAATACGGCTATTTGACCTTCACAAACTTAAATATTGGCTGTCTTATTATAGCAACCCAATGAAAAAGCGCGTTCTGAAATGCGGTTTGCGCAATAAATGTGTTGATTATAAGAGCAAATTTGATTCGCTGTCTTACTATAACCGTCCAATGAAATAAGCGCTTTCAGACGAATTATCATACATGGAGGACGTAAACAACATTGATATTATTAGAGATAAAAAACAAAATATTGGAACATGAAGTTTTTACCCGCTGGGTTTGACATCAAGGAATTAGAAAAAGGATCAAAGAACAAGTAGCGTTGGGAATGGTTATCGGAAGTAGATACAGCTGGCGATAAATGGTAACAATGGCTGAAAAAGCCTGACATAGCGGGTGTAGCTTTCTGCAAGTGTTGTGCCAAAACCATCAATGATCAAATAGGACTAGACTAGACCGGCCAGTGCCGAAAATTACCAAATACGGCTATTTGACCTTCACAAACTTAAATATTGGCTGTCTTATTATAGCAACCCAATGAAAAAGCGCGTTCTGAAATGCGGTTTGCGCAATAAATGTGTTGATTATAAGAGCAAATTTGATTCGCTGTCTTACTATAACCGTCCAATGAAATAAGCGCTTTCAGACGAATTATCATACATGGAGGACGTAAACAACATTGATATTATTAGAGATAAAAAACAAAATATTGGAACATGAAGTTTTTACCCGCTGGGTTTGACATCAAGGAATTAGAAAAAGGATCAAAGAACAAGTAGCGTTGGGAATGGTTATCGGAAGTAGATACAGCTGGCGATAAATGGTAACAATGGCTGAAAAAGCCTGACATAGCGGGTGTAGCTTTCTGCAAGTGTTGTGCCAAAACCATCAATGATCAAATAGGGGTCAAGCGGGAAGAAATGCATAAAAAACCACGCGAACGAAGCTAATCACATGAAAAACAAAACGACAGTGAAAAAACCCCAGGTAACTTGAAATTATCTACAAATGTATTAATAGTTAAATTCAATATGTTGATATATCTACTAGGCATAGCATGATAGAAAGGCCCTACTGCACATGTTCTTTTTTCTTTGATACTTGAATTGTGTTTGTATTCATATTTATGATATTAAGTTGAAGTCATCAGTGATGTGTTAGACTAAAGTATAAGATTACAAATCTATTATTTCAAAATAAATATAAGTTGAAACTGGATTTATTTTGTCAAGTATTCATTGATATTCAATAATAGGGCATACCAGATTGCTAAATTTCCATCAGACAATCAGGTTGTTTTATCAGAAAATGACTTGTCAAGGTCTTGTAATGTGCTTAAAACCAGGAGTTTCCGGGGGCCGGAGGCCCCCTGGACCCTGGCCAGGGCGTTGCCCTGGACCCACCGGAGGGCCCTGGCGGCCCCCATGCCCCCAGCCAAAAGTTCAGGTTTTTCGAAATTTTCTACTTGCACCCATGTAAGTGTAATGTACCTACGAAAGACGTATTATGGTAACTAAGAGTATAATATATTTATTATAATTTTCGTTTGCAAGTTGTAAACTGTTGCCACATAGACCTGATGGCCTTCTTGATTTAAAATAAACTACCTATCTATATTATATTATCAAGGTGAAGGCAGCATCGTGTGCTGCGAATACCTGTCTCAGAGTAGCATAGACTGTTTGTTGGACTTAAAACACAAAACAGCAAACAACTTCGGTTGGGAGGGGGCGGGGGAGATGTCACTTTGCCCACTTTTGAATTTGACGTGTCACAGTTTGCCCAAACCCCATTCATAGAGCTGTAAGTTACTCTGATATATATGTAAACGTGTACACCTCTAGGATAAAATGAACTGAAAGAGAATCTGTTCAATTATTTCATTTAGTCCACCCTGGATATTCAGCAGTTAAAAGTACTCAGAGTAGGCGAAATAAATTTTAGTCTTTCAATATCCCAACAAAATTTACTTTGATTTCATTTGAATGAAATCGTGTCAGTAATCAAATCTGTATTTTATAGACCTCAAGCAACGAAGTATATACACCGTTCTTCGTCCTTATACTTATATTAATTGTTGCTTTAGGCTCACAAGCTATCTTTTATCAACGCACAACAGCCGAACTCAGTATCTTTTAATGGAGAATCTTAATTGCAAACTGCATCAATGCACAACAGCCGAATACAGTGTGTTTAGTCTTTTTCTGCTGGTTTAAACATAATTTAGTCACTATATATTATCGACAAACCTATTAATTTAAAACAAAGCTATTGATTTTGATCTCATGAATGTAGCTATTGGGGTTTTCTTTAGATTCCCACAAGTTCAGAGCCGTGTATATTCCTCAAGATGGAGGTTGCATTTACGATTTTTCTCTTTGGGCGACGCAAAAAGTGGAAAAGGTAAAGTTATTAAAACAAAATGGGAACAAAGACGTTTGATTAATCTCAAGAAACGGTATATTAAAGTTATATTCATCAGATGTTGGATATGTAGATGTTACATATGCAGAAAAAAGTATTATAATAAACTATAAAACTGAAGTGTACAAGCAGAAATTGCACAGGTGCAGAGCCTCGCAATTCACAAAAAAGGATAGGTCAGATAGTATTTTCCCCGAACGTGGTATGTTTTTTCTTTCTCAGTATCACATTGTTTATTTTCAAAGTTATTTTGAAAGTTAAATACACACAAAAATAAAAACATAAAATAGAACGCCGTTTACCGAATTAGTACCCGTACTTTGTCATGTTTATGAAAGTCCGCAAAACAAACTTTCCAAATGTGCAAATTTCAGCCAGCATTCCATAAATAGGCCCCAGCGCGTCGCCAATGAATGGTTAATAAAAATCAGCTGGTTTGGTCCATTTGATAACAATACTCACAACAATAATGTTGATATAATGTAGGCCTCCTAGTAATAAAAGAGTATTCAATACAAGATTGGTGATAATGTAAACAAGTCAACATAAGCTCACAATGAGCTTTTAAATATGAACTCATGTTCACGTCCAGTAAATATTGGTCAAGAAAGATCTCAGACATAGTCTATGTCAGCTAGAAGACCTCACTTAAACTGAAATTTACGGTACAAGTTGGGACTAAAACTAGCGTTGTGTGTGTGTGTGTGTGTGTGTGTGTGTGTGCGTGGGATACCATGTTAGAATCCATCGATTAACAACCAGGAAACGTACACGCCCACAGTAAATGTAAATATAAAAAAAATATTCTACGTCATAAGACACAGGCTTGCACGAAGCGAAACGCACAAAGGAAGAAAGGGGCAACACAACACAAAACGTAGGATGGAAGGGCCAAAATCTGACCCCTTTTGTAGATAAACAATTCGAAAACACTGTCTTATCTCTTTTTTTTATCGCACTTTATAAAGGGAGCATCGATTTCCTTCGAGTTATGTCTATACTATAAGGGCACAAATACAACGCTGAATAACACTTTTCAGTCATTGAATACAGGGTAAAGAAGAACAAAGATGCAGATAACTTTGCTGCTGACACTGACGTCATTAATGACGTCGTCAAACGCGTTCATGCCGAACGCGTTCTCAGCTATGGACGTAAATGACTACACTCATACGGATATAACTGAACTTGGAATCCTCAAGGCAGTTGCCAACTTTTTCGAAGAGAATCCAGTTCAACAATGTACACGGTGCACCCCTGGAGCACTGGTCAACATCACGGACATCACCGCCAGGAAGTTGTACGACGCATACTATGGAGGTAAGTGCAGCAACCAATAAAATTAATGTGTAAACTCGGGCTTGAGCTAATCTAGGAATTTGATTGGTCAAATCTGAAAGGGTATTTAATATAAAGAATTGAACTAGTGTTTGCTAAAACTCCATAGTGCATAACCAATATTCGTAGACGTACTTGATACAAACATTATGTGTATAACGGAGACATACGGAGCTTTGGACGGAGTCTGGTCAGTATTGGATCTACATGTATAAAATATTAAGGTCCTTAAAATGATGTCTTGACCTCAGTCTATTGGCATAATGTAATAGATGCCTATAATGCACTATGTGTTCCACTGGACACAGATAATGTTAATAAAATATAACGTGTCGTCATTTAAAATGGATTATAGGGCATCGATTGAAGTAGGAACTTTAAAACGACTTATGTCACAACTGGCCCAATTTGCAGTTTTTGCTTTGTTTTAAATCAACACTGTTTTGAACCACATTGGATACATCCAAATAACATATCGAATTAGTGTATTATACGTGAACAGGCTGTCTTTCAAACGAGTGTCTAACGTACGTTCCTTTACGTGTAAAGGACTCTAAGACTCGCAATAACCCTCGAAATTAACAGTTTTGTATAATGATTCGTTGATTCGTATAAAAGAGTGCAAGAAGAGAAATAGTATACATTTTCTGACACGGGTAGTATTTTTTTGTATTGGCGGCGCTCTTGAGAGCGGTGCCTCTTATGGAATGCATTTTTTATGGGGACGATAGTGTAGCAGTCAATAACACGATGTCGGAGGTGTTCCGTGAGACACTTTTCAGAGAAAAGAACCAAGTGTTCCGGGTTTTTAACAGGGTAGCTTTCAACATTAAGTGTACCTTGCAATTATAAAAAAGTAGCATAAAAACGTAGCGGTTTGGCGAAGTTTTGTTTAACAAAAGAAACCGAGTATACCGATGGTAGAAATGCAGCGTTTATAAACAGATGTAGCAGAGAACAAGGGAAACAAACAAAGAAGCAAAAATACTCCACTTCCCATCAGAGTTATGGTTCGTAACTGTCAAATGTTTATTTAATTAATCAACAAGTCAGAGAGTGTTTAGTTCCCAGGATAGCCATCTTCTTGTTTACAGCACATGCTCTCTACGGCACGTTAGAGGTCTCCCATCCTGGCTCTTTTTATCGTCTATTGGGTTAATCGTCCCACCAACAGTATTTCAGTTATCTTGGAGATGGGGTCCACTTGAAGCAGATACAGTTTTACCTTAACTGTGTATATCATGCTGTAAACACCTGGCATAATACCACACCAGGGCACATCAGTCGTGGAGCTACCCTTAAAATTTACTTGAGCGTTAGCAAGGGAGCTGTAACACTATCATTTTTAACGACGTATGTCGCGATCGAACCCAGGGCCTTCCGTACCTGGAGACGACGCTCCACCGATTGCGCCACCATGTTTGGTCGGATAATATTGTACACTATGTAAAAGAACGTTGATCTTACAGGTAAAAACAGGTAGCTGCACTATTGCAATTGTAGTTCATAACCCGAAAAATACATGTTACTGTAAACAGAAATCGTTCTAATTGACACTTGACACGGGTATGGTATTTTACCTTGTTCATAGTCAAAATGACATGACCTTCAAACCTTTGAAGTAATTGAGTAGCTGGTATTTGACAAGGATTAACATTTTACGTTGAACTGTATGTAGGTTTAAGAGATGTTTTATGCATTTAAGACATCAACAATTTCGGGAATTGAGTTGGGAGTGTGTTTTTTTTCATGGAAAATAAAAATGTTACGCCCACTTGGGCGATTCATCAATAGGCAAATTCGGTATATGGTGTTGACTAAAATTTCTACTAATGGCAGTCGGTTTGACATTATTCAGGATGAGCTTGCGTCAGCATTAGATAGTTAGTGATATTAGACTGCTTCGCAAGAAAAACAACAACAGCAACAACAAAACAACACCAATCAAACAAACAACAACAACAACAAAGCAATACCACCAAATAAACGGACCATAATTTTTTGAATAAGGGAGACTACTCTTAACTGACCAAATTATATTTTTTATGAGAGTGGTGTCCCTTAGTTGTTACTATTTTGATGTGAATGAATTTTGCAGATGGGTTTAAACGGTCTTATCGGTGAATTTATTTACACTTTCCTTATTTGAAAAGTATACTAAAAGTTCAAACAAGTTTACCTTTCAAATATACACCAACTTAAGTCCTTTCTTGCTTTACAGCGTTTGATAATACGCACATACTGAATAATTGATTCATGTATTAACCTTGTTACTTTTGATTGTAGTTGAAAGCCTTTGGCTTTAGAAATGTTACATGACTAGGCTTTATGATCGTGTCTGATTGAACGTGGATGCTATAATTATAGAGGTATCTACTAACTTGGTTATATGTGAATTGCACAATATAACTGGGAGTCCAATATTTGTAAAATGATACATAATTTTAAAAAAGAATAATTGAAGATAGTTAACTTGTTGTGTTTAACGAGCAGAGAGAATACAAAACACTAAATACGACATAGTAAGCCCTCCCCCACCCCCTTTCCGGCAGCCATTTTGAATGCTATTGTTTTAGTAGCCGGGGGCGTATCCAAGCCAGACAAGTCCAAAATACAGTCTTTGTAGAATTGGCCGCGGTGTTCCGAGTGTAAATATGTACAAGTATAAATATGTACGTGGTTTGATTCATCAAATTAAATCAAATCAGTCAAATCATAATCTATATTAGATAGGGGCGTTGTTTAATATCAATATTAAAGAAATATGACAACATATTTTCTCGTATCTGCATAAAATCTTTATTGAATTTCTTACTAATTTTCTATTAACTTGTTAAACTCTATTCTAACAATGCAAGTTGTGATAGGTTTTGAAATTTTACTACTTACGCTCCGCATCATGAATTGAAAACAACATCACCAATTCTCCATACGTTCAATGACATGTGATTAACTATGTCATTGTCATTGCCTTGAAATATAATTTTATGTCAGTGGGTTTGTATATGATAAACTTACTAATTCGCAACTTTTACCAATCAACATTTTATTCGATTGATGATCCGATTTCTCGAAAACCGGAAGATTAAGTGAAGGCAGACCATATTTTATGTTGGTCACAGTGAAACCTTCATCCTTGTGTACTCCATATTTTCTACTCTACTGTTTTTTTGTCAGTTTGATAAATTTGCCATGCATACAGGTGGCCGTTTGCTTAAGTTTATGTACTCCAGCATCATCTTAGTCCCATCGACAGAAAACTAAAAAACGGCAAAGGTATCATCATATCTACCAAACTGTATATTGTACATATGCCGAATATTTTTCAAATTTAGCTCTTCGCTGAGAATTTGGTAGATTATGGTTTATTGTGTTTCCAGGCCAGGTGTCAGAGAAACGTTTCCAGGAAGCTATTGACGACATTATCCGTCAGAACAACAAGGTGGATCAAGAGCATAATACCGAGGCACTCTGGCACTTCAACGGGGAGAAGATACAGGAAGGCAGGCTAATTTTTGTTATGATCAGTGTTGTTGTTATTGTTGTTGATGTCTTAGTATTTTTTTTTTATTTTATTCTTTTTAAAACTTTTTTTTGTGTGGTTAAAATGTGATTGCCAGGGACAATATCTTATTGTATTTGTTTGCTTGTCAGTTCGTTTGTTTGTTCGTTTATTTTTGTTTTTGCTTTTGTTGTTGTTTTATAATATACTGGCAGACACACTTACCTTATAAAGCAATAAACAATTGGCTTGAGGCTCTAATTTGGGCTTTTTAAAAGTCCAGTGTGGTACACTGCAATGAGACTATTGGCTAAAGTGATGAAAGAAAATGAAGAGGTTAACACAAATGATAGCGAATTTTCACTGCCGTTATTGAACTTTGTATGATGATACCCATCGAAACTCTTGGTGATATTTTGATGTTCGATTTTTAATAATGATTATGATGATGATGATGGTGATGATGTTAACGATGATGACAACAATGATTATGATATTGATGATGTGGATGATGATGTCAATGATAATGAAATTGATGTTGTGGATGATGGCAATGATGATTATAATGACGATGGCGATGATGATGGTTATGCTGATGCTGATAAAATTAGTGCCTTCCTGCTGCTGCTGCTGCTGCTGCTGCTGTTGATAATGGGGATAACAATAAGGATAACCACGCTGGGGATAATGGTGATGATTATGATGATGATAACGACGATGACGTTGTTAAAGCTGATGGAATTAATAATGCAGCTGTTGCTGCTGATGAAATGTTGACCAAACGAAGACTACAATATATATGTTTATAAATCACTTCAGGTAACGCCAAGATGCAATCCCTACGCGACTCTTTGATCCAGGTTCTTAACTCGACCACGCCCAATCTGGATGCTGCCCGTGAGCTGATTGGTCAGTACCTACACCTGCTGCAGATGTTCTACAGCAACACCAACTGGGTCGAAGTGAGTGGAGGCATCGTGTACAGGACCCTAGGTACAGATTTGCGGCTCTGTTTCTTCTTAAAGTTGTTATAGCATAAACATATTGTGAATTTCTGTAATAATTTAGTAATTTTAATTAAATTTACAAAAATTCGACCGGAAAAATGTTCTCCAAACTGTATTACTGACAAAATTGACATTCATTAAACATGGTTATATCTTAATACATAAACGTATAATTATGTTGTTATACACATCATACTGTTACAGTTGTGTTGATAATGGTAGCGTTCATGTTCATTGTATGGAGAAAGACAACGGATGAATACCCGGGTAGAACGCGCAACTAGGAAAAATTGAGGCGAAATAATTATTGGTATCGTTTACATCGTCCCATTTATCTGTAACCCCTTATCAGTTTGGGTTCGAAACCCAGGTGGGGAAGACAGTTTCCAACAAAAAATCTTCCATTTGCACTAAATTATGTTTCCACCAGGTATCTCTGGTCAAGCCATCATGGCCAGCGCCCCTTCCACATTTGACACGTGCGAAAGTTGTGGGTAAGTACCAAACTAAAGACATTCTTCGCAGAACATCTTGTCCGTTTGCGAATCATTCGTCATTGTTATATGTATTCCAATTAAGTATGGATTTTGACATAGTTGAATTTGATACGAGAGTTAAATTGCTAACGTCATAAAGTGGCCTGCCTGCGGTCAAAGTTGCTATTCTTTGCATTTGCATAAATTCTTAATGCAAGTGCCTATGTTTTACCATGGGAATGGACATTCGTGGCGAAATAATCTTCAGGAATGTAAAACAGAAAACTTCCCTGTGTTCCAATCGACTGTAAACAAATATAATTAAAAGGTAACAAAACCTTACCCCTGTTTGGGAGACTTTTGAGTTAATTTTCGAAAAACACACACAAAATAAACAAGTCTAAATTAGTCTACATAGAGACGATTTTAAAGACAAACTCAACATGTTAGACTGTACAAATCATGAACAATACGCTCTTCTTCCTTTTTACTTTTTCCAACTGTAATTTATTGGCACCTCTCTTATAGAATGCATTTTTATGGAGCCTATAGTGTAGCTGTCAAACACAGGAAATCGCAGCTGTTCTGTGAGACCTTTTTCAGGGAAAAGAACTGAGTATTCCGCTTTTTAGCAATGTAGCTTGCAACAAAAATGTGTAGCTTGCAATTATAAAAAGTAGCTGTCATTTATAGGAATTCGCAGCTGTTTGGCGAAGTATTGTTTAACTAAAGAAACCGAGTATGCCGACATTAGCAATGCAGCTTGTAGCAAATACTCTACGTCCCATCAGAGTTATGGTTTGTGATTGTTAGAGTTTTATTTAATTAGATCGACAGTGTACGAGAGTGCTTGTTTAAAACGCATGCTCTATACGGCGCCTTGGATGTCTCACATCCTAGCTCTTTTTTAAATATGGCTGTTTGAGATAAAAAAAAAATCTGACCCAAACGGTTGGATAGTTTCATACCATGTTTAAGCTTGAATTCTGTTCTCTTGCACAGCGGTCGTCTGGGTACACCGTGCATCAATAACCTGATTGCATCCGGGAACCTACTGACCAGCGGATATAAGAGCGGACAGGACGCAGTCAAACCGCATAGTAAGTCCTAGCATCGAATGTAACACCCATGAAAGAAGCAAGCTTCAAGCCTTTGCTTGATTAAACATAAAACTAAAACAGAACAGACATTTGTTAAACAATCTTAACAGATCACCGTCTAAAACAACATTACATGCGTGTTGCGGTAAATTAAAGCTATGGTCAGTCGTAACTATCGCAGTGCTCAGACTTTAAATTAAGTTCAAAGCTTTCCAATAAGGTTCTTTGAAATAATTTCCGACTTGGGCTTAGAGTTGTAGGACTCATAGTTCCCAATGTTTAATGTTTTTAGATAAAACATTTATTTCAATAATCCTGTTATTCGACTTTTCAAAAATATATTTGCCAAATCGTTTTGAGATGAAATAGGTCTTGAGCTCAGAGGTTTTAACGTATATTCTGGTCCCATCAAGGCGAAGTATGATTTTTTTACATAAATAAATAGCACTGCATTGTATTGATAAGCATTTAATATTGTGTATTCTCACATATAAAAGTTCTAAGACAACATTTCCATTTTAAATGAATTTAGTATTCAAAAACATATTGTTTGTTTACTCTTGTACAATCTTACTTACAAAAGCAACATGTATAAACGATCAATTAATTTGGAATGTCAAAACATGCCAATAAAATAATTCCAATAAAAAGCATGAAATAAACCTCATTTCCAGGAAACCCTCTTGCCCACTCCAAGGGCAAATGTAGCCACGGCGGACCACGTGACCTCTCAGCGACCACTGACGCTGCACTTGGTGGAATCAACAAAGATTCGATGAACCCTCAGTTTTCCCCGCATGCCCATCTCCACGAGAAGGCCGCAGAGGCAGCAATTGCGCACACACGCTTTTTCTTCGACGATCCAAGTACGTTTGTTGATTGAATGCTTGATCCACTGTTTTGGTTTTGCTATCTGTGTTGAACTTCCCACCAATAATATTTTAGTTACCTTTCAACAGTTCGCTGGATATTGCGACCATGAAACTATTCATACGATGACAGGTACCGCAAGTGTGGTCGAGTTCTTTGTGTGTGTGTATATATACACACACACACACGCACGCACGCTCGCACGCACGCACGCACGCACACACACACACACACACACACACACACACACACACACACACACACACACACACACACACACACACACACACACACACACACACACACACATACATATATATATATATATATATATATATATATATATATATATCGCACCTACACACCTATATCAATTAATTTCTTCGGTCGCCCGTCGCCAATATTGGATGAAAATGCTGAATAATCGTAGTTATTTGTTTTATATATCTCTAATCTGTACTGTTGTTAAGCTTCAGGGACAGTTTGCTGCCTTCTCATTGGTTAAACTCAGCTGGTTCAAATGATTCAAAAGTGTATCATTTGGCCGTCCTACTCAACTGTTGCTACGTCTCACTTACGTAAAATTCTCCACAGTCTAACTTGGTAAAATCTGCATGGATATAGACTGCCCACTTCGTCATAAGGTTTATCTTGCTAAATGACAATATGTTTGTGCTATTGATAAATATTTATGTTTGTGCTATTGATAAATATTATGTGTTTCCTTGACACAGCGTTTGGCCTTCGAAAAATGGTTGGTGACATCGCCTTCCAAGACGTTTTGCAGATCAGGGCCGGTAATTCTTTGGTGTTTGTGATCGACACCACATCCTCCATGGGCGCCGATATTGATGCCGTGAAAAATAAGACAGCCGAGATTGTCAGAGAAACATTCGGCACCGCAAACGCTCCCTACAACTACATTCTTGTCACATTTAATGATCCAGGTTTGTATATTTAATTAAATTTTCCTACATTAGCGATACATATCAATGTTCGCGAGTTTTTTTTTAAGCTGTTATGTATACTCGTCCCAATACGCACCGGTCACTATGTATGTAGGTAGTCGGGTCACCGCGGCCATTTCCCTAAATGGGACTTCTTTTGTGACAGACGCTAAAACAAAGATGGCAGCTTGGATGACAACTCTCTATAGTACGATGCCAGTTAAACTTCAATTTGTGGCTGCTTCAAATTTAAATCATCCAAGTTTAATTTAAAAAGCGCAGCAAACAAAACAGCTGTCAAATGACGCCATTGTTTTGTTTTGTGCGAACTACATTTTAGGCATATGATAGTCTTCCGACTTCCGGCGAACAAAACGATCGTGATTTCTGTATCAATGCACCAGATACATCCGAGGGATGGTTGTCTCGATGACGGTATTAACCGAGGAGTTCCGATTGACTTCTTATGGCATTAAAAATCGCACCATCTTGAATTTTTTTTACACCTAATGCTATCGTTGTTGTTTAGTAGAAATAGCCTAGTCGTTGCGATTTGATTGTGCACCAGATACATCTGAGGGATGGTTGTCTCGATGACGGAATTACCCGAGGAGTTCCGATTGACTACTTATGGCATTAAAAATCGCACAATCTTGATTTTTTTTACACCTAATGCTATCGTTGTAGTTCAGTAGAAATAGCCGAGTCGTTGCGATTGGATTGTGGTCTATACCTGTTATGACAACTGTTCTATTCTGGCTGCCTAGGTAACACTACAACTGTGCAGAAGACCAAGGACCCGAATGACATCCAGCAATGGTTGAGCGCGTTGGTAGTCCACGGGGGAGATGACTGTCCGGAGTTCTCCCTGACCGGGATACAGGCCGGTAGGTCTTTCTTTCTTTCTTTCTTTCTTTCTTTCTTTCTTTCTTTCTTTCTTTCTTTCTTTCTTTCTTTCTTTCTTTCTTTCTTTCTTTCTTTCTCTCGCTTATTCTATTATTCTTTTTTCATTTATTTATGTGGTTGTGTGCCGGGTTCTCACAATCCGTTGTGTCGTGATGTTGTTTTGATATGGTACAGCTCAGAAGAAACGCGAAATTATTCCAAATGCTCAAAAGTTCATGTTCTACCCAGTTACTCTTTTTTCCACTCACTTCCACACTTCGCGAAATAAAGTCGTTAAAAATGGTAGTAGTATAGCTCCCTTGCTAACGCTCAAGCAAATATAAGGGTAGTTCCACGACTGGTTGGCCCGGTGTCAGGATAATGTGACTGGGTGTGGTATCATGCCAGGTGTTCACGGCTTGCTATACACAGTGAAGGCAGCACTATATCTGCTTCAAGTGGACACCGTCTCCAAATAACTGAAATACGGTTGGTGGGACGATAAACCCAGTAAACAAACAAACAAACTTCGCGAAATTACATTGTTCCTTCTAAGCGGTACTGTAAGTTGATCGTGCTGTACTCGATTTCTAATAGGTCGACGAATATATCGGTTTAAACGAGTTCGAAAAAATGAAGTTCGATTTATGTTGCAGCCTCAACGGTTGCGATGCCCAACTCCCAGGTGTTTGTGTTTACGGATGCCACGCCCAAGGACCCCCAAAAGATCAACTACATCACCAGCCTCATCACAGAGAAGAAGCTGCGAGTACAGTTCCTGGTGACTGGCACCTGCTCCAAACGCAAGAGGCGAGGTGATTGTGGTGCAATTATTGCGGGATGATAGGATGTTGTTGTGGGATTGATGTAGTGGTGCTGGTTAGTGGTAGTGTATGGTCGTGGTAGTGATGGTGTTGATGGGTAGTCGTAATGTGCTAATGATGGGTCATGGGGTGGTTTCTGATGATGGTAATTTTGATGAAAAGAGGTGTGTGATGGCAGTGGAAATGGTGGTTATGCTGGGTGGTGATGATAGTGATCATGGTTTGTGGTAATTGTGGGTGGTAGTAGGGGAAGGTAGTATTGATGATATAGGTGGGAATGATGGGTGGTGTGTGATGGTAATTGTCGATGGTTATGAAGGTGGTAGTGCTGTGATGGCTGCTTGTGATGATGGCGATTGTATTATTTAATGATAGATGATGATTGGTGGTGATGCTATTAGTATTTGGTGATTGTGATGGATAATAGTGGGAGATGATACTGTTGGTTTTTATGTTGTTGGGTTGGGGTGTTAATTCTGAAGATGATAGTTGTTGAGGAGCGGTGGTGGTTATAAGTGGTTGTTAGATGATTATAGTAGATAAGAATTATACTACGCTTAAATGGTTATGGTAGAGATGGTGACAGGGGAGTTATTGTTGTAAAATGGTACATGTGTTTTTTTCCTGATACTGGTTATAGTGGCGGACGTGTTGATGATGGGTGGAGTTGCTAATGACTGGTGGTGCTGTTGTGTGATGACTGTGGTGGTGCGATAGTAGCAGTGATGTTTTGAGTATTGCTGGTGGTAATGGTGGTTGACTGTAGTTGATTAGTTGTAATGCTGTTATGCATGTACATGTAATGTTAATGTCCATGTCGATTATAGTGTTTAGTGACATAGAGATGAAAGTGATGTTGATTGTGTTTATAGTTGTGCATTTTGGTGATGATGGTGGTCGTGGTGGTTATGGAGTGGTGGTAGAGGTGGTTATGATTGTAGTGGTGTGGTTAGTGCTTGTTTTTAGAGAGTAATGGAGTTAATTTCATAAGGTTTTGATTAAAATATTTTAAATATAAGTATTTAATAGAGATTGTAATATTTAATGTAAAATTTACAAAACAATTTAGTTGGTCTTTTTTTCTTTCAGATACCAAGGCAGTGAAAATCTATCGGATTTCTTTCTAGATCCCCATGTGCAAGAATCATGCCTTCAAATAAAGATGCATATTTGACTTTTTGATTTTATTTTTATATACCTACAATTTCAATAAGCAACCATCACATGTTATTATGTTCAGTCATTATCCCAGTAACATTAGTAGGCTATTTAAATATTCCATTTTACTGTGACTCCGCATTAATAAATTTCAACTCACATGGATGTACGAAGTATGTTCTCATGTTCAGTTAAAGGCGGTATTCAAACCATTGCATATATCAAATCATTGTAACGACATTCCCTTCGTGTCTGTGGTTTTTAGGCATTTTCCGGACTTTCACACATTATTTTATTTAGTTTTTTCCCAAATCTATTTATATTACTACTTTAATAAATAGGCATTGTTGACTATGAACTTATCCACGTTCTTTTTTACACGATGTTGTGATTTTCCGCTATATATAGAGGTCAAATGTCATTTAATAAAGACTTTTTGACATTTTTCTGCAAGACTTTGTCCAATCGAGACAACCTACTCATTAGAATTACAGTACCTAAACATTTGTAGTGAAGTGAGGCCCGAGCCTATACTCAGGGTAAGCTATAGTGATCGGCCGGCGTGCGCCGTCCTTAGAAGGTCCTTTATCAAAATTGTTCAACAACTTTTGATCCATTTAATAACATGACTGCCAAGGGTGTAGCCATTTCCCCTATATGGCTGTATAGGAAATCTTTGAAAAAAATCTTGTCAGAAATCACAAGAGCTTTAGCTTTGATATTCGCTTAATATAATTAATTAATTAGGCCGGACTTAAAATATTTTTGGTTTCCCCTCCCACGACCCAGGTATATAAGGTATGGGTAGGTAGGTAGGTAAAATATTATTTTTTTCAACTTCTTGTAATTATTTTTATTTGCCTTGAGAAATTTAACTTTCACAACAAAACAAGAAAATGTTTCTTATTTTAATGATTGAAAAGGAATGCCTCCTTATTAAACACTACCATCAAAAAACAAAGCGCCTCGGCGATCATGATGATCAGTTTCGTACTCAATGCATTTCGAATTTCTGTACCGGAACATTTGAACTACGATCAGTTTTTGAAGTAAAAAAAAAATATTAAATTGAATTTGTCGATAATTTTTTTTGGGTCGGGACGTTTTTCTCGGGTCGGTCGTGGGAGGGGAAACAAAAACAATTTTATTTTTGGCCTTATCACTTTGGCCTTGTATGATGATTGTTCCAAGAATTTTGATCTGTCTAAAAGTATATCCACAAGGGCTAAATGTCATCGGCACTCAGGTGAGCGATATAGAGCCATCATAGCACTCTTGATTTTTCTTTCATGCAACCAATAAATAATTGTTACTTGAAAAGATCCCGCCAAACGTTATTTATTAGTACCCTACATTACCGTGAGATGTGAAGTATAACAACTAATTTCTATACCAACTTGTATCTTCTAGCCGAACCAGACTGTAGAGTTACCTTTTTTTAAACTAAGACAACCACATGACCACTTACTTTTGAGATCATAATCCGGGTAATCAGCTCTGATTATAACTATATGTTTCTAGCTGAAATCCCCATCCTGCTTTCTTTTTAGATTTTGAAAACAAAATAAGACTTAAAGCAATATTTTTGTGAACTGTCTAATGTTCAAAATCGATTTTTAGACTAAGGTATGAGTTTATGAAGATATTTAGCCTAAATTCCACAAAAAACAGGGGTAATAAATTGCTACACTAATTTGACTAACTGTCTAATACCACCCTTAATGAGTAAGCGTAATTGGCGCTGCTCTGGAGAGCGATGCCTTTTATGAAATTTATTTTTATGGAGCCGATAGAGTAGCAGGCAATAACAGAAAATCTCCGCAGTTTTTGGGACCATGTGACTATAGTGTAGCAGGCAATAACATGAATTCTCCGCAGTTTTTGGGACCATGTGACTATAGTGTAGCAGGCAATAACATGAATTCTCCGCTGTTTTTGGGACCATGTGACTATAGTGTAGCAGGCAATAACAGGAAATCTCCGCTGTTTTTGAGACCATGTGACTATAGTGTAGCAGGCAATAACATGAAATCTCCGCTGTTTTTGAGACCATGTGACTATAGTGTAGCAGGCAATAACAGGAAATCTCCGCTGTTTTTGAGACCATGTGACTATAGTGTAGCAGGCAATAACATAAAATCTCCGCTGTTTTTGAGACCATGTGACTATAGTGTAGCAGGCAATAACAGAAAATATCGGCAGTTTTTGAGACCATGTGACTATAGTGTAGCAGGCAATGCCAGGAAATCTCCGCTGTTTATGTGACCATGTGACTATAGTGTAGCAGGCAATAACATGAAATCTCCGCTGTTTTTGAGACCTTTTTTTTTTCAGAAAAACAACAACCGAGTATTCCACATTTTACATAGTAGCTTGTTACATTGAAGTACAGCTTGTAATTATGAAGAAGGCAGCAGACATTAAATGGAATTCACTGCTGTTTGGCGATGTATTGTTTAACAGAAGAAACCGAGTATGCCGATGTTTACAATCCAGCTTGTAATTACACATGTAGCAGACAACACTAAAGAGAGCAAAGTAGCAGTTATCTAGTTCCCATCAGAGTTCGTTACTCTCATACTTTTATGTAATGAATTGACAGTTTCAGAGAGTGTTTAGTTCCCAGCATAGTCATCTTTTTGGCTAAAGTGTATGCTCTCTGTGGTGTCTTGGTTGTCTCACATCCGTGCTATTTTCTTGTACATGTACTTACATAAGATTCATCCAGCGCTTACAATATCTAGAACATCAACATGTATGGATGATCATTGTTTGTGAGAAAGTGTCGGATACCGCCTTGTATACGCTGTCAAAGAAAGGAAATAAAATAAGCTTTAACAAACAAATAAATTTAACTAAGATAAACAAAGGCGGGTTTGTTTTAAGATAGATAGCCCAAACACAATCAGAACTCCTCGGATAATTCCGTCCCCGGGACAATCATCGCTCGGATGTATCTTGTGCAATGATACTTACTGAAATCACGATTGTTTTGTTCGCTGGAAGTCGGATGAAGAATATGCCTAAAATGTAGTTCGCACAAAACATAAACAATGTCATCGTTTGACAGCTGCTGGACTGCTGCGCTGGGTAAATTAAACTTGGATGATTTAAATTTGGAGCCGCCACAAACCAAAGATTTACAGGCATCGTATTGTTGTTAGCTGTCACCAGAGCTGCCATCTTTGTTTTTACTTCTGTCTTAAAAGTAGTCCCATTTAGGGAATTGACCGAGGTGATCCGACTACTTACATACATCCGAGAGATGATTCGTGAATTATCCGAGGTGTTCCGATTGAGCCGAAAGACAATTCTCAAGTTTAATTGTTAAAGGGACGTTATTCTAACAAAACTAAGTGTATTATCTCCCTTGTGATCATTATGATGTCAGTAAGCATATTAAAAAATAAAATGCTTCTTTTTTTGAAGTAAATTAAAAGACCTTTCCAAAAGATACATAACTAATACAATTCCATTTATCGTTTTGGCGACTTCCAGCATTTATTACGAATGTCTTGAAGTTACGTACAATAGATAGTTTCCATGTGATATCATAGGCACTGATAAGACAGTTTAAGGCAGCCATCTTTGAAGGCAGAAGCTAATGCAGGCCGCAATCTGGAAATATGTGCTGTATTAAACTCACCACTGTGTTTTTAATTTTCAATTTATTTTACTGAATTTTATATCAAACTTAAAAGATTTTATGAAATGTTTTAAATATCAAAACTATATTTTGATATTTTAAAAGGTGAAAAAAACAAAAAAAACAACCAAAAATGATACACTGTTCATTTTGTTTAAGGATGAGCCAATAATTTTTATTTTTATTTCTGTGTATTAATTGTTTGTGAATTTATCAATTTTAAATTATTGTATTCTAAAAATATGAATTTTAAGAGCTTTCCAGTAGTGTATAGCTTTTAAATAAAGAAATTACAAGAAAATAAAATGTACGCTTCAATACAATTCATCTGAAAATCCCTTGAAGTTGCCATCAAAGATGGCTGCCAAGATAAGGGATCTTCACTTATGTAGGAGCTATCTATTACAAGGGAAATAACCATAGGCTCGCTTACCATTAATTTTCTACGTGAACACAGGACTTTAACTCGTTTAATAAATGTTTGTATTTAATGAAAACTCGTGTCAGATCCTTTATCTATACAAATACACATATGTCGTAATGAAATATGTAATAAACAAACATACGAAGATAACATGTAGGCTACTTGCAAAGGGAAAATATTAAATTTAACCTGGGTGCATTCGAATGTGTAATGAAAACTTAAATATTATATTGTCTTACAAGTCTGTTGTAAACGTCATTTAACAAACCCATTACTAAGTATCTCAAATTTGCTTTGTATTCTCAACCCAAGGACCCACACACATATATGTGCGTATGTCTTTAATTCAACGTACCCGAATTTTCTCCACCCTGAGTTAAGTCAGTTCATTACATATGCAGAACAGGCTTATTTATATGCAAATTCACGATTGTTTCACTGCGATCTTGTTTCTTCCCGGACCGATCACAATGCAAGATAACGCCCGCCTTGACATTGCTCGGTCAAGTCGAGGCACCGTTCACTTTCCAGCAATTGAAATGCAACTGTATTTATTCACGATCACTTACTTACATAGTTGTATTTTTGTCATTTGTGCAGCCCTGTTGATTCTTTTAGTATCTGTACAGTCTTGTTAATCTAATAAAACGATGACAAATTTGCTTGCACGCACACATGTTCACTAAACCTCAACACAGTCCTTTGAATAAGACACATAAAAGTAGTAAATAATCACTTTAAACACACAGTTTAACATACTTTTTGACAGAACATGTTTTTCGACAATTCAATATTTTATAACTTGCTAAACTATGCAATATGTATATTAGCCATATGTATGGGGTATAAAATCTTATAGTGACATAAACTTATTCAAGCCATGTTAACTCTGTGAAATAATATAATTGGTGCAAACCTATCAGAGTAAGATGTGTTCACAACAACAACAACAACAACAACACCACCACCAACAACAACTATTTTCACATCTATTTTAGCATAAACAATAGATCTCACAATATCATACATTCAGAATGATCTCGCTCGGCATGCTATTTTACTGAAGGCAAGTCTTTTAAGGCGGCTGTCAGTAAAATGATGGTAGGGACGAAAAAACTCTAAAATAACTGCAATAATAACAGCAAAAAGCCAAAAAACAACATCAGAAACTTTAACAACAAACAAACTACACACAAATCAATGCCTTTATTTATACCTATAGCACAAACTATATACCAGCCTCTTAATTAACAAACTACACCACAGCGTCACATTAAGAACAATTGTCGGCTGATAACCTCCCCCCCCACCCACCCCTAACTCCACCTTGAAGAGTGGTATAATCGCAATTATAAAGACATCGGACAGCCGGCCCGGTATCACGTGACAGTGATAATGGCGCAGAAATCCGATCCCCAGAATTTCGTCGAGAAGATAAACGACAAACCCCGATTTTGGTGTGAGATTTTAGAGTCAGAAGTGTGCGAACACAAATATTACGCGACAAATATATGTGCGTACAAA
Source organism: Sinonovacula constricta (assembly GCA_007844125.1). Classification (NCBI taxonomy): domain Eukaryota; kingdom Metazoa; phylum Mollusca; class Bivalvia; order Cardiida; family Solecurtidae; genus Sinonovacula; species Sinonovacula constricta. The sequence goes on along the minus strand of CM017560.1, from coordinate 35,391,680 downwards.
GGTGTAGGGCAGCATTCTATAAACGCACCGGTTTTCTTCGATTAGAGATCGACAACACGTTCCAAACATTCTATCAAAATATTAATAATAATGTCTTAGAGTAATCATGCGAAATTATAATCATAAACATGCATACAGCATATTTTTGCAAATTTAACCAGTTCCTGTTTTGTGAATAAACGGTATATAGAGACCATATTGTTTGCAAATTTAACCAGTTCCTATTCTGTGAATAAACGGTATATAGAGACCATATTGTTTGCAAATTTAACCAGTTCCTATTTTGTGAATAAAGGGTATAAAGAGACCATATTGTTTGCAAATTTAACCAGTTCTTATTTTGTGAATAAACGGTATATAGAGGCAATATTGTTTGCAAATTTAACCAGTTCTTATTTTGTGAATAAACGGTATATAGAGACCATATTGTTTGCAAATTTAACCAGTTCTTATTTTGTGAATAAACGGTATATAAAGACCATATTGTTTTGCAAATTTAACAAGTTCTTATTTTGTGAATAAACGGTATATAGAGACCATATTGTTTGCAAATTTAACCAGTTCATGAATTATGAATAAAGGGTATATAGAGACAATATGTTTTGCAAATTTAACCAGTTCTTATTTTGTGAATAAAGGGTATATAGAGACCATATTGTTTTGCAAATTTAACCAGTTCTTATTTTGTGAATAAACGGTATATAGAGACCATATTGTTTGCAAATTTAACCAGTTCTTATTTTGTGAATAAACGGTATATAAAGTCCATATTGTTTTGCAAATTTAACCAGTTCTTATTTTGTGAATAAACGGTATATAGAGACTATATTGTTTGCAAATTTAACCAGTTCTTATTTTGTGAATAAACGGTATATAGAGACCATATTGTTTGCAAATTTAACCAGTTCTTATTTTGTGAATAAACGGTATTTAGAGACCATATTGTTTGCAAATTTAACCAGTTCTTATTTTGTGAATAAACGGTATATAGAGACCATATTGTTTGCAAATTTAACCAGTTTCTGTTTTGTGAATAAAGGGAATATAGAGACAATATGTTTTGCAAATTTAACAAGTTCTTATTTTGTGAAAAAACTGTATATAGAGACTTTAAAAAAATCTTTATTTGTGAATAAACCTTTCAAGTGTATATAGATTATTAAAACAAAGATAGTTTTTAATATATGTGTAAACTGTTTATAGATATTTAAAAAAAACAATTCTTTTTTGTGAGCAAATGAATTAAATTGTAAACACCCTTTTAAACATTCTCTCTCTCTCGCAGTGCATTTGTTTCATATATTTTAACGAAACCAAACGCCGGGGAAAACATACATGACTGGATTGATTTAGTCTCATGGTGCTGAAAGTACCGTCATATTGTTCCTAATAAAAAATATTTTTTCAGTCCAGCGACATTTTTAAAATAACTGATGAAAGCTAGTTAGTGATATACTGTTATACAGTCACACGTCTGTACCTGTTCTGATCAAACCTTGGATGAGGCTGGGCCAAAATCTTCAAAATACAAATACTGTCATTTAATCTCGGGTAAAGATGATGTGACGTGAAGAAAAAACAATTAATTTTAATAATTTATGAGGCATCAATTTCACTGCAAATGTCTGGCTGCATTATTGCGTATGTAAAACATCCTTATGTAATGTTATTTTAATTTTTGACGTCATAAATACCCTTTTGTCATATATAGCAAGTAACATAATTTATTATGATATAATATTTACAGTGTCTTTGTGTTAGAGAGTCAACATTACTATATTATGTAATGAAATATTGAAGGACTTGACAAAATGTCAGTTACATGTGTTTTAACATAACAAATAAATACGTATGCGCACTGGCATCATTAAAAACGATTGCAAAATGTGTTTACCCGTGATAAGTGAAATACATGCACATGCATAAACATGTTTCAAAAGCTGTTGTCTCGCGGGTCATGTTTACACACGCCTTTACTACCGTTATTGTCAATAAAATGTCTCGTAAACTTTAAAGAGGAGTAAGAAGAAACTGTGCATTAATACAAAAGAAAACAAGTTTAAGTTATATTTATGAACACAAACGATTATTGAACTGTTATAAAATGTATCTTCGATGATAACATAACGGTTGAATGAAAGTTACATTGTCGATAGACTAGCATAGAGGTAGTTTGTCAGTTTATCGCAGATAGAACGTTTGTGGCAATAAAACTTATAGTTTTATGAAACTTTGCAGGCCCACTTGAGAACTGTGCACAACAATCACCTTTGTTGTCACACATAGACTGGAACCAAGTCGCATGAAGTGAAGTTTCACTATATTAACTTGTAACTATACCCGCCTACCCGATTATATTGTATTTTGTTATAATGATTGTCAGCGGAATGTTATTATACAAATGTATAAACTTATTACTTATTGTACAAAAACTTTCATACAGGGCACACAAGGCAGATAATTTATTCTATTTCCCAACCTCTCTCGGTGTCTCTATCTCTTTGTATCTCTCTGTGTCTCTCTGTTTGTCTTTATGTTCGTCATCCATCCATCCATCCATCCATCCATCCATCCATCAATCCGTCCGTCCGTCCGTCCGTCCGTCTTTCTGTCAGCTTATTTGATTGGTCTGTCTGTCCGTATGTTTATCTGTCTGTGTGTCTGTCTTTCTGACTGTCTGTGAGCTTGTATGTCTGTCAGCCTTTCTACTTCTCTCTCTATCTCTCAGTATCTCACTGTCTTTTTTCTCTCTGTCTTTCTGTCTATATGCCCCTTTCGCTGATTGTCTGTCTGTTCGTCCATCAGTCTATACGTAAGTCCGTCTGTCTGTCTCTCTGGCGTATTTTTAAAATAAAATCCTTAACGCTATTTTTCATGTAGGAAATAAATAAAGCAAACAAAATATGTCAAAATATTTCAAAGTGATATCCTTATATTTTTCCCCATACTTTTGCAGATGCGCACATGGTCTCAAAAACTGTATGTGCTCAAATATTATTAAATAAAAAAAAAAGCAAACAAACAAACCAAAGTTAAAATGTATTCATGTACAGGTACATATTGTAATCATATTTAAGCATACAAACAATGTTTACAATAAGATATACTATCAAAAGTCTGAACCGCATTATATTTCTATTTCACAAAAAAAATGAATAAATTATCTTAATTTTTATTTTGAGACCAAACAAACTATTAACAGGAAATAATTATATGATGCCATAGGTTCAGAAACCCCCACAAATAGTAACCTCTATCCACAATGCGTAGGTTTGAATCCCACGAACAATATTTGTACGATGTTTCAGCTGATTGGCAATAAAACGGTGGCTTGCTTAACACGTTTGGTTTTTGTTCGAAGTTCGGTTATAGAACTAACTTTTCAACGTGAAGGTATAGGGGTGAATATTCCAATCTAAATGAGGGTTGTACAATATACTTAGTTATGTAACGCATATTTAAATATATAAACACCATGTATATTTAGTAATTTAATATACAGGTAACCTAAAGTCATATATAGCTTCGGACTGGACTTTTCTTTTTCTGTCTGTATATGTATATATATATATATTTCAGATACATTATATGACATATATGACATATATGACATATATATATATATATATATATATATATATATATATATATATATATATATATATATATATATATATATATATATATATATATATATATATATATATGTATATATATATAAGGATATATATATATGTCATATATGTCATATAATGTATCTGAAAGGTTATTTGCACCAAATTTGATGAAATTTCAAACAATATGTAAGTTTAAAATCATCTAACAAACTTTGCCTTCATCTAAATAGCTACATAACAATAATAATAATAATAATAATATACACGGACACATTTCTAATTAATATATTTAAATAAGACATTACCAAACAGCAAAGTCTTAACCATTATTTGGCCAGTCTATTGCCGTCTTGACGTTGTACATAGACACAGTCCGGGTTTAGCGTGTGGATAATCGTAAGGGTAGTGTTTCACGAGATGCCGGCCAGAATTATCTCAACCTTATTAGCGAAATTGATTAAACTTCGACAAATTATGCGCGCCACAATCGGACTGCCTGCTCATAATCGGCAGTGGTAAATTTCGGAACATTTCGGACCATTTGCCATTTTAGATTCAGAGCCACGGAGCAGACGAGATCACGCTGTGCTCATTCGATTCATGCCCACGTTCGACAGTGGGTATAAGTGGCGGAATGGGCGCGAGTATTCAACACAGAGCATATTCAGTCGTCTGCTGATAGATTGCAGTGCAACGCAATCTGCCTGTTTTATTAGAAGGTTGTAAATAACGTTCTGAAGATTCTGTAAATAAAGACACTTTTTAGCTAATGACAGGTTGAATGTTACAGAAGAAACGAAAGGTAAGTGTTGTTTTGGTTTTAGTTTCGTTCTAACTCTCATGCATGTGATTGTTCTTTTATTTTTGATAATGTTTGCAATGGGAATTTAAACGGGTATTTCACGGATGCAAATTCAACGTCTTATATCGTGATATTATTTTGAAATGCTTAACTAAAAGTTGTATTTCTGTATCTCTCTTTATGCCTCGTCCATGATTGTGAGTGGCAATCAATTCATTATATATATATATATATATATATATATATATATATATATATATATATATATATATATATATATATATATATATATATATATATATATATATATATATATATATATATATAGAAATAAAAACACATATTTGTTTTTTTATAACACATGTGACACGTTGTCATTTGTAAATAGAACAAAAAAATGGTTAAACAGACATATACCTTGCATTTCGAACTTGATGGACGCAGTCTTCCGCATAAATAAAACCACGATTGTTTTAATTTATGACAAATAATGATTTAAGACGTGTAGTTTTTCTTCCGATTTTTGGCCCCGAGAAACACTTTAGGACATTAAGAGCGTAGGAACATGCAGTGGTTGTATGACACAGTTCTCGTGGGTATATTGTCTTTAGAACCAAGGGCAGATCAAGGTTGGAGAGGCGCGGGTCAAATACACTATAAAGTAGTTCCCGCATCTAACACCTGCAAGTTATTTCTTCAGCGACTGTCTACAAAAATAACACGTAGAAATGTTCAAGTGAAATATACTATTTATTTAAGCTGTGTAATTTATCGTTGACCACGCAACTAATACATATAGAGTTTTTCAAGGTATTTCATTTGGTCGAGACGTTTTGGGAAACCTTTCATTATTATATATTTTTCTGTAAACATTGAATGAAAATATGATTATAAGCATTGTTTACACTATCTAAATATAATTCTAAAACTAAAAAAGAATCACTTTAATTATTAAATAAAATTTCGTATATTTTTATTGTTTACTGGTATGTATAATTCTATGTCTTTATTTATTTTTCAAACAGAGCTGATTTGCAAAATATTAAAACAGTTACGATCTATTTACTAACTGTATGAATTAACAATAGAAAATATGCTTACCGCTCCCCGCCCTACTCTTAGCTGTAGATCTGTTTATGCACTATGACGCGAGGACATACTGTTTACTATGAGTCCTTATATGAAATTAAAGTGGCAATAAATCTACGAACTCTTCATTTTACGATTGTTTAAAGTGGACGATTTATCACGTGACCTTCTGTCCAAATATTTGAGACTTCTTCGCTGTTTTTGTCGCCTGTACACACATTGTGTAAACGTTCTCGAATTTGAAGTTTACACACTTAAAAGAAGCATAAAATAGTATGTGTTAATAACTTTTATTTGTGTATACGTTTCTAGTAATTAAACAGTTTTGAGTACTATTTATTTCCACACTATATATTTTATACTTTATAAAAATAAGCATACTTCGCTCTATTACTTTATTTAAGTAACTTACTTTCATAAAAAGAATCAAGTCAAACTAAGTATTGTATTTAAAAATACTTCACGCCGCTTAGTTTTCCGTTAGTTTAATATATAATAATATATGTTATAATGCTTTCTCCGTAAGTATTTGACATGATGTAAAATGTAACGTTTAAGCTCCATAAAATATAAACAGTTGAACTGTCGGAGCAGCAAAACGCCAGAACTGAGAAATGGATAGATGCGTGCGCATCCTTCATCACGGCTCGCCTTGGACGTTTAATATGTATCTAACTTAAAGGTGGTATCCGATAGTTTACCTATATCTTATGTATATAACAATATCTATAAATAGGAATATTGGGATTCCTGCTAAATATAGACATCGACATCACAGTGGATGACGTGGATGAGCTAAAAATAAGTGGTCAAATGTTGTTTTTTTTTGGGTTTAAAAAAAAGCTAACTGTGCAGCCTGGTTCAGATAGAAAATACATGTAATGACGATTGTGGCGTTATGGTTCATTTTTCAGACATGTGTAGGGCATCAATAAAGAACATATTGCGAGATCAGTTCATGTAACAATAGTTTATGATGATGTTTACTGAAAATATTTTTGGTCCAAACTGTCGGATACCACCTTTAACTTGACTTACAAATGCCATGGTTATTTATAAACACCCTTCCATGTGTTGTTGACACGACGTCAGGAAAATATTAATAACCAGTCAGATTCAGCCAATTTCACGTTCTTTTTCATCAAACAATACCTATAAATGCCTAATTATGTTATATATGTAAAATTGGCTGCTACAGGTAAATGTGAAATTTCTAGTATTTTGTCAAATGTTGTGACAGGGTATGATAGTAAGGGCACCACTATACAGTGCCCTAATCGCCAACCCTTTCGTATGGCTGGAGGTTTTCTTTTGGTAGCGGGATGTAACGCGTAACTCATTAATGTACGCAAACTCGGTCACGTTGGATTTATCCCCCTTGCCTTTCGCAATTGCGTGATATGAACACAAGGACGTGACATTCATCCGGCCAGAACAGACCAATTGTCTTCGTTAAAAAATGAATCAGTGTTATCTATTTAATTCCATGTTGCACAATTCTGAACGTTAAAATAAGACCTGTTCAGCCATAATTTTCTTCAAAAGTAGAAACCCTATTTTCCGTTAGACGACGACGACGACGACAACAACAACAATAACAACAACAGCAGCAGCAACAAAAACAACAACAACAAAACAGATGTCTATTTCTTGTCGGTACGTATTTTAAACACTTTCTTGTTATAAATATCGCGATTTTCACTGTAAATGTTTTCCTGAAAACTATCTTCATGCAAAATTTACTGTCTTAAGCTAAAAGTGAACTAACATGCATGTTAAAAGTTATCGTTTTATTAAAATTTTTTTCCATAAGATTACGTCATGACATATGACCATAAGGGCTTTTCATAATGGCTAGTGCACGGTAACCATATCCAGCTGCAGGACTAGTATGTATATGACATATTTGTAATGAGATAATGGGGTACATTGGTGAAATTGAAAATGTCTCCTTTCAGGGATAATATCCCAGGTATTCCAAACAGTAGGTTGTTCCTTTTAGTTGCCATTCTTGGACTTTATCGCCTGTTCTTTTAAAGACATTGCAATAACAAACAGTAAAATTTCTTACCTTTGCATAAATATAAGCTTAAAATCCATTTACATACGATTATGTAGGAATGTCAGCCCATAAGCCAAAGTTAGAACAACATATGGTTATATATCACAGCTTTTAAACCTATTTATTTAGCGATTTGGAAACAAGTTCTTTCAACTAATATTAATCCCTCTGGAATGCCCACATTCTGGGTAGAACCATTACGAAGGTACTCAGTACCTGGAGTTATGTGCAGTAAATAGTCTTGCTCAAGGACGAACATCACGTGGTCAATTTCGGAGTTCGAACCCTCCGATCCGCAGTCCAACGTCTTAACCATAAGACCAACGGACGTAATTTAATATTACATCTCAATGGATAAATCATGAAATGGATAGACAACACACTAACCGAATTGTGGACTATATTTCCCCAAGGAACATTTCATGAAATGGAAGGATATCTTATAAACTAAACGTGGAATAAATGTCTGGTAATATTCTGGCTCCATGAACATTTTAGGCCTATGGAGTGAAACGACATCTTATATATCATACTTGGAGCAAACATCTGGCAAAAAATTGGCCCCACCCTTGGATCATTTCACGGAATGAAAGGACAGCTTATAAACCAACATGGAACAAACATCTGGCAATATGTTGGTCCCAAGAACGTTTTATGAAATGGAAGGACAACTTACAAATTAAAGATTTAGCAAATATCAGACAAATTTTGGCCCAGGAACATGTCATAAAATAAAATGACATTTCATGAACTAAACATGGAACAAACATCTATCAAACTTTTGGCTCCAGGAATATTTCAAGGAATGAAAGGAAATCTTATATAAAAAGGAAGCACATCTTATAAGACCGACTTTGGCCTTAGTCTTGCAAAATGGTGGCGCAAGGAAAAGGTAACACAATTAATGGACAACTAAAACACCATCTCGTAGCCGCTCTAGAAAAAAGAGGAATAAACTGGAACATTTCATGGAAGGACAGCTCTCAACAAATCTTCCAGATATGACCGAGTGCTAAAGGGAGCAATTGGTGACAGTCTGTATAATGGTACTGTCATGGAGTTGCTCTCTTTACTAGGTTGGTCGCTAACTTCTCATCATGACCTCATCACCGTTTTATAAAGTACCAATTGCAATATGATTAAAATCATATCCTGAGAGGATCTGACGACGAGACAATAAAACCCTCCCAACTAATCAGACTGGCGCCTGCAACATCACAAAAGTAAATGATGATCCGAAGCGTTCCGAACGTATCATTTTAATGGCTGCACCAATTTACAAAGAAATGTAAACATGGACACTCCACGCAAGACTTATGTCACTGAAGACAGGTGCGATGTATGTGGTATCACATTGGTTTTGACATCAGTAACATCTTCAGGTGGAAAGTTAACTAACAAGCGAACTTCTAATTTTGTCAAACGCATTTCTACTGCATTATCGATACCGGCCACTCTTACCGAAAGCGTTATGCATTACGTTCTCTGACTGGCTGTTATAAAAATAGTAATCGGTGAAAACTTTCTTGTTTATATATAGGCGGTATTTGCAGGCCGTCATCAGATCTTACATTTTGCAAGAACTGACTTCAGTGAGATTGTACCAATTGACAACCAGCTGCTGTATGTTTGTATCCCACCACAACACAACACTAACTTCAGTGCCTTGCGAAAAAGGCCAACCGAAAGGACGTATTGTATCACTAAATCAAGTTAACTGAATCTCATCCTACCAATACATAGCCTAAAAAACACATACTACTTCCGACCGGAAGGGCATTTGTATCGTACAGATGTTTAAAACTCGGAACACTTCGGCTATTTATATGAAGACTCCGGAAATAATTATGTACCTGCAAATGAGATGTTTCCGTTAGGAACCAATCGGAACTCCTCGGATAATTCCGTCTTCGGGACAATCATCCCTCGGATGTATTTGGTACAATAATACTTGCTGAAATCACGATCGTTTTGTTAGCCAGAAGTCGGAAGAAGAATATGCTTAAAATGTAGTTCGCAAAAAACATAAACAATGCGGTCGTTTGACAGCTGCGTGTCTGCTGCGCTGGGTATATTTAAATTGAATTATTTAAATTTGAAGCCGCCACAAATTGAAGTTTTACAGGCATCTTACTGTAGTGAGCTGTCATCCGAGCTGTCATCTTTGTTTTGACGTCTGTCACAAAAATAATCCCATTCAGGGAAATAGCCGAGTTGATCCGACTTCCTACATACATCCGAGAGATGATTCGTGCAGTATCTGAGGCGGTCCGATTGCGTTAGGAACGTTCTGCATTCGCATCTTCTCAACAGCATCCGGGCATTTCTTGTTGTATAAAAGTGACCGAGGTGTGGCATATTTATCTAGAATACAAATTCAATGACGGCTGCATAAATCTAACTGAATAATCCAGATATATAGCAACAGTTTTATTGAGATGCTAACATCTTCAGACCAACAGTACATCTTGCTAAAAGTGGTTTTAAGTTAGATTTAGGGCATCTATAAGCATTATTTGGCAGGGAATTCTCAGGATAGTACATTGTTATTATTTGATTGAGAAAAAGTAAGTCCAAACTGTCACCTTTAAATTTTGATACACGCTGAATTGTGATTTATTATATTTTTTTTAAAAGGCCATTATTTCGTGACATTGTCCAAATCGAGACCGCTTTTGACGAAATTTTACATCAGTGTAGACCGCATATCCAAATGATAGGGATGGTGATCGCGGTGATTATGGTGGTGGTGGTGGTATGATGATGATGATAATAATAAAAATAATAATGCCGATAATAAAAAAAAGTAATATAATAATAATAATAATAATAATAATAATAATAATAATAATAATGATAATAATAATAATAATAATAATAAATAATAATAATAATAATAATAATAATAATAATAATGATAATAATAATAATAATAATAATAATAATAATAATGATAATAATAATAATAATAATAATAATAATAATAATAATAATAAAGGTAACTTTAATAAGTTGCATTTAATCTGGTAAAGTCATGTTTAAAACTTTTTTCTGCAAAACACAGATAGGGAATCCAGACATCTGAATGTTGACAAGTATGAAACAACAAACAAATGTCAAGTGCTCACGTTTTAACACCTTCGGCTTTTAGGGGTGTGGTATATGATGAAGCTAAAAGATCTTCTTAATGTTCTCATTGCGATGATAGTCACGGTAACTAAGAGATCGTAAACTTTGCCTGACCAACAGAGCTAGATATTGGCCTATATATTGGTCTGGCTATTGAGTTAAGATATCAGTCTGTAAATTGGTCTGACTATTGAGCTAGATATTGGCATATATATTTATCTGGCTATTGAGCTTGATATTGGCCAATATATAGATCTTGATATTGAGCTAGATATTGACCTATACATTAATTTGATTATTGAGCTAAATATTGGCCTATATATTGATCTGGCTATTGAGCTAGATATTGACCTATGTATATTGGTATAGCTATTGAGCTAGATATTGGCCCATATATTGGTCTGACTATTGAGCTAGATATTGGTCCATATATTGGCCTGACTATTGAGCTAGATATTGGCCTATATATTGATATGACTTTCGAGCTAGATATTGGCAAATATATTGATCTCGCTGTAAAGCTAGATATTGGCCTATATTGGTCTAGCAATTAAGCTTGATATTGGCTTATCTAATCTGACTTTCGAGCTAGATATTGGCCTATAGATTGATATGGCTATCGAGCAAGATATTGGCATATATATTGATCTTGCTATTGAGCTAGATGTTGGCCTATTTATTAATCTGGCTAGTGAGCTAGATTTTGGCCTATATATTACCTTACTTTTGAGCTAGGTATTGGCCTATATATTGATCTGACTTTTGAGCTAGCTATTTGCCTATATATTAATTTTGCTATTGAGTTAGAAATTTGCCTATATATTGATCTTGCTATTGATCAAGATATTGGCCTATATATTGATCTTGCTATCGAGCTAGATCTTGGCCTATATTTTGATCTGGCTATTAAGCTAGATATTGGCCTATATATTTATCTGACTATTGAGCTAGATATTGGCCTATATATTGATTTTGCTATGGAACTTGATATTGGCCTATATATTAGTCTTGCTACTGAGCTAGTTATTGGCCTATATATTGGTCAAGCTATTGAGCTAGATATTGGCCTATATATTGATTTTGCTATGGAACTTGATATTGGCCTATATATTAGTCTTGCTACTGAGCTAGTTATTGGCCTATATATTGGTCAAGCTATTGAGATAGATATTGGCCTATATATTGATCTGGCTATTAAGCTAGTTATTGGCCTATATATTGGTCTAGCTATTGAGATAGATATTGGCCTATATATTGATCTGACTATTGAGCTACATTTTTGGCTATGAAGCTAGTTATTGATTGCGTTGATATTCTAAAATGTAATAGACCATCTATATAAATATAACGGAGGTAAGTGTGACAACAACAACAATTATCAAGTAACGCTATATAAGAGTCCAATATGTAAACCTTAACACCTTAAAAGTATAACAATATATAACATAAATAAACTGTTGTAACGATATTTATAGCAATTGTTATTTCATATATGACATATGTAACAAAGTATAAAACATTAATAAATTAAGTCAGTATATCAACATAATATGAACACATTCGAAAGGATACAAACTTTACTATCTGTTGAACGTTGGCTTATGCTTTCCGGCGAAGTGTGATAGATGGGGAGACTATACTTACATTATATGTGCGTGTATTTCTATGTCACAACGTGAGAAAAGTACATAATACCACTTACCCTTAACACTTATGGGCCTGCCTTTCAATTCGCAGAATACTAGCTCATATCCTTTTGTGGCTGGATTGTCATTTCCGTCTAAGCGAAGGACTTTATCTTAAAAGTTGGTAATATAAACAGATACTAAATACTTTAGAAGCAACTTTAGTCGAACTATGGATGGACGAATGTTTATTTTGTTGCTTATTTCATTTGTAAGAGGCGGTGAGAGTCTCAGTGAGTATAATATGCATGTTTTTGTTTGGGTCATTGTTATTTAATCTTTAAAAGGAGATGGTCGAATCTTTAGGCATTCAAGAAATTATCATGTCTATCACTTAAAAAGCAACAACACAACAACAACGAATTGTTGTGTTGATAATGTAGAAACCACACACACTTTCAAATCATCAACTATATGCCAAATATTGATTCACTGAAGTCTTATTTCTACATATATTTACACAGACAATAACCTGGTAAGAAATAACATTAAAACACATTTTCTCGATCTAGTACAAATAAGAGAACATAATATTTTTAACCAATGCAAGCGGCAATGGCGTTATCATTATAAACTTCGTAAAAACTTAAGTTGTGGATTTTGCTTACATTTGCACCGTAACAATTTTGAGCAAAGCTTTATGATGGTCACATGATCTGTATGACTGTATATGGCTGTTCTTTTATTTAAATTTATTAGTCGGTATCACGTACTGTTCAAAGCTGGGATCCGACAGTTTAAGCATTAAAAGGTTTTGAAAAGTAAATTATGGTTAATTTTAATAAAATCGCGCATTACTCCGAGGTGTTTGTTTTTTCTATTGTCCATTTTTGCAACTTAGCAACTTTTATGTCTCACTTTGTCCACTTGGCAAGGTTTAGCTGTCTGTTATTTTTATGCATTGACATCATAAAAAGTAGCTTAGTTGTTCATCTAGGTCAAACCTTTTTCATTATGTCACGGTGCTTTAAGTTTTTGTACCCTCCCACTGCAGATTCAAAGTACCATCCGACAATCATCTGGTATGTCTTTTAATTAAGATAAATAACTTTGAAGATTATTCTGTTTCTTTTATACATTTCAAGATAGTATCCGACCGTTTGCCTATAACAAATACATATAACAACATTATACCCCTGTTTTGGGGAAGTTTGGCATAATTTCTGAAAAGGTGATTTTGAGCTCTACCTTAATTGTTAGACAGTCCTAATCGCGAAATAAATCTCTGAGGATGTTCTTTTCTTGCTAGTATTAGTAATATCATCGTCGGATACCCACGGTTGATTCTGTTACGTTACTCTCCATTCATCACCCGTTGGCAATTTGCTACTCATTTCGTCGTTCTGTTTGAATAGAACCAAACGGACATTATCCAATCAGATGATAGGTTACAAAATTAAATACTCTTCAATCGGAAGATCAATACGGTGACCTGAGAACGTAAACATGGCGACCGGTACAGCGCATCGCAAGTGTAAAATATGTCTGTCAGCGATCCGCGACAAATGTTCTTACAGATCTTTGGGCACTCCAGCAAGTATAGTAAAATACACGTTGGTTTTAAACGAAATCGGTATCCTTGCCTATGAAGACAGTGACGTTGCTTGTTATTTGTGCGTAAATAAACTTACGACAATGCTATCGAAGTGGTACGAAAGCGTAAACTTTATTGGTTGGCAGATTCGCTGGATGGTCTCAGCGAACCAATCGGATTGCGGCATTTCATAGTAAACAAAGCGACGAAATGAGTAGCAATTTGCCCACGAGTGATGAATGGAGAGTAACGTAATAGAATCAACCGTGGGTATCTGACAATGTAGTAATATATGATTGGAATTTCTTCTGAAATAGATGTCAACGTCAGTGCGGATAACTTGGTTATTTGAAAAAGAAAATAGTCCAAACTGTCGGATAACACCTTTAACTGAAAAACAATACACATAGTCTAAATAAATGATTTTATATCCTATTTGTATAAGATTTTTTATTTGGCTTGGTCACGTGCTTGAAAAACGCTGGTTAGAATAGTAAAGAAAAAGTAAAGCTTGTTATTATCTTTTTTGATGTCACTTTGCAACTTTTTACGATAGCTACCATTTCTTCTACACTTTTTTTACCCGGGCACTGGTGGATAACTAGAGAAATCAAAATATTCTTTGAAGGTCTCACTTTGTTCAGTGTTTTTTTTTTTACTACAGAACGGAAACAAAGTGCGATAGTTTAATTCATCACTGCCTGTCATTATCAATCAAGAACTTTGAGTAACTTTATTTTAACATAAAGTTTCATTTTTAAGTCCTCTAGTTTCATTTTAGAATAATAACTAATTATATTTCTTTCATATCAAGCTGAAGCCACTAACGATTGTGGGATATTGAAGATTCAAGAGCCAGCGTTCAGAAACCAGGATGTCGCAATATACTTTCAACTTTCGACCAGATACTCACTGGACGATGTTGCATATATTAACTGGAAATTTTTTGGAAGAGGAGAGATTTTATCAATACCAAATTCATCAAATCAACACTCACTTAGTCGACTCAATGCCACCTTTATTATTGTGATAAAGCAAACTGATAACGACGACCAAGGACTTTATTTGCCCCAGATAATGGACAAACTGGGGAAAGTTATTTGTTATGGTGATCCTGTGAAACTGTCGCTACAAGGTAAGTTTTGACTGCACGCGTACATACATACACGTCCCCCCCCCCTATTTATGTATACCTAATACACATATACAGATTCAGGTTTTTTAAACATAATATGTGGATCCATGTCGGAGACTAATATTCGTTTCTTGCCCACCACTTCCTTGCACTTCGCTTCAAAAACTGAGGTCATAACGGTCGTGCCATTGTCATGGCTTACATTATTTTGCCGGTGCGATGTTCATTACATTTGTTGAAAAATTCATCTTGGATGTTTTCAAATGTATAACTATATGCCCATTCTAAAATAATACAATTCGTGTGTGTTTATGATTCTCTTTTTATTCATGAATGTTAGTTAACAATTTTTAAGGTTTGTTTTTATAGTGTACTGATCATACTTTTGGCTAGATTAGAACGATAAGAATAAAACGAGTGCATACTAGTGCAATCTTTTTTATCTTTACGTGGATTTTTAGACCCTCCAAGGGACATCCGTTTCACCTCACCAAACAAATCTTTCTCTGGGTGTGAAGAATGTCTCTACGCTGAATATAACCATAAACTAGAAGTAGAATGCAGTTTTACTAATGGGTCAGAAGAGGAAAGTGTGGTCATACAACTTGACTCATTGAATGGGACAAAAACTACAGGAAGTATGACAAGGCTTTCTCGGGGGCGTTATGTGGCTGCGTTCAACTATTTAAAAGAATACAACCATCTGGCCAATGTCACTTGCCAGGTGACAGCTCCGGACCTACCACAGCCATTGACAGTTACATCCAAGCTTTATGTGCTAAGTAAGAGGTTCAGTTCTTCTTTGTACCACCATTACGATTATGCAATAGTTGTAGAAGTGAAGTAAACTATGTTTTTTTAATGTCGTCAGCTGACAAAAGTTAAGTTTTGTTATGGGTCAAATTTACTTTCCATAGCTGATCTGGTTATTGGTGTTGATAAAATTGATATTAACCTGGCCATTAATAAGAAACAAATGAAATTGTCCATTAATCATTGCAAAATCTTTATTGTCACAAGGCATGTATTCACATGTTAGTCATATGTAAATGTTACAACAAAACTGTGACGAGACTTTATGTAAAATAGAGACAATCCCAAAGGTTAAAGGCTTGGGACGGTCAGTCGGCAAAAGTACCGAGGATGGTGCTGTTTAAACCGGTTTTACATAGCTCTTTCTTCACTCAAATGGTGTTATTTCAAATACATGCAGTAAATAGAGGGACAAAGATAGAGATAGAGATGTATTAAAAACAAACCTGTCCACGTAATGACTTATTCCTGAAGCTAAGTGATAGTGTTATTAAAAACAGTGACGTAATTAAAAAAAATCCACATTGTGTTAGGACGAGCGATAATTATATTTCAATTAGAAGAACTGCACATCACTCTTAATTGTCAAATAAATGTAATATCTAAATCATGGGTAAAATGACCAGAGAAGAAGTTTATATGGTTTAGCATCATGTTGATATGGAGATTGAATAATGTTACCAAAGCCCAAGGAAAACACACGTAACAATCCTAAATTAAATTGCAACATAGAATACATGTGCCTAGATGTGATGCATTTTAAGACACTGAATGAATAAAAGAAAACACGTTGCCACTGCTACTGAATTTACAAATACGATTCAGGGTTAAAAACAATTAAATATAATAATATATTATCTTAGCATGCAATATATTCAACCAGGACGTCCGGACACCCCAATCCTGACTGTAGGTTTCTTGACGGAAGGTCATTCACCCAACATTTCTTGTCAGTCAGACAACAGCCGACCTCCTCCAAAGCTATTTTACAATTTGGAAGAACAGACGATAGATGTCAATCAGACGAACAAGTCGTATATTGATAAAAATACAGGCAACTCAAAGTACCGAAGTATTGCTTCGATACACTCTCTGGAACGTAGTTGGAACAACAAGATGATCACATGCTGCCTGCGACACGAAACACTCGACAGCCCACTTTGCTCGGAGGCCATGACATTAAATTACGAATGTGAGTTTTATCCATGCTAAGTTTGCATAATTTTTCGTTAGAATTAGTGTTGTCGATAAAGTAACTATATCCTTTACGCCGATGGACATTTTAATTCTCTTTCGATATCGTCTTATATGTGAAACATAAACATTTGATTCTAAGTTTGAGATTACTAATCAAATTCTGATTGGCCAAATTTCAACATTAAATACTTGGCCTAAAGAATAGTTTGAAAATTGACACATTCTGCTGCCAGTTATATTAAAGCACACTTCCTTACTGACATACAGTACACGGTCATTGACAGGTAGACTTGTACTGGTACGTCATTCATTATCTGGCCAGAGGAAATGAGTTCTGTACAAGTGCCATTTCTGGGGACTGTAATCGTTGAGCAACATGTCTTTAATATGTTCGTGTGTATTCCAGTTCCCCCTTCAGCTGTGCATCTCAGCTTCACGAATATTTTTACAACCACAAAACAAAATGGCACAATTAATGTGACATGCGTTGTGGTAAACGCGAACCCAGTATGTGGAGCAATTATCAGCGTCAACGACGTGGAAATCTCTAATGTAAACGTCAGTCACAAGCAGGATGCCGGAGGCATGACAACGGTAGTAATAGCATCGATGAACGTCGTACCAGAAGACGATGGCAAGCGTGTGACATGTGCTGCCAACTGCTCCATTTTTGCGACAAATCAGACCGATTCTGTCTTTTTGGAATTACGGGACGGTAATTGAAATTAAAATGAGAATTTGTTGAATATGAAATATATATTATGTTCGTATTCTTTCGACCTTTGTCATATTCCCATATTCTTTGTGCCATTATTTACGTTCGTATATTTCGGGTTATTGTGGTCCGTTTCGTGCTACCATATTTTACGGTAATAAAGGGAATGCTACACACAAGTCAGTGGTGCCTCAGCATCGGGCACGGCAAGTTTCTTCAGACATTCTTGATTGCAAGTATGATTTTCTGCTTATTCATGTTGGCATATGTTGTTGGTCTTTCTTCCATTTGTGATGTCTCAGTGGCACATACACCACTACAAAACTATGAAGGTTCTGTTATATCCAATCGGGGTTTTCCTTGGCACAGTTTATTCCAGGTGTGTGATAAAGATAAGTGTAACGCTAGACTAATTGTGACCGAAGTATGAGAACTGTATGAACTATGAGCTCTGTAAAAAGTGTCTTGTACTGTGTTCAGGGATAAATCCAGGGGTCGGGGATGCGAGATGCATCCCCACTCCCTACCAACCAGTTAAAAGAGTAGAGTACATGAAAGCTTAAAAATAATAAGCTTTATATTTGTTTTTATCTTGACTGCTTAGGTCGAAGTTAGGGTCCATAACTGTGTATGTATATCCAGCATTTACTCCGATAAAGTTGATCGGATTTTGATTCATATCCCTCCCTCGATTTACTGGATCCACCTCTAACTGTTTTCTTGTAGAATGCCAGGAACTGAGTTAAGTAGTGTTAGGTTTTAAGGCAGCCCACTTTACTCGTTCTAGGTTCATAACCGAGTGATTTGAGACAGTCGGTGAAAACGATCAAATCTATCTCATTAATACATTCCCACCTTTATAGAACCTTGACAATATCAAACTTCTGTAGAAATAGTCTAAGTATGTAGTCAATTCTCTAACTGTTCTTTAGTGAATCTTGCCCAACTTACAATGTAATATTCTTTCATTCATTCTTGACCACCTGTCTTATGGATATTTAATGCAGTTCATCCATTTTTATAAAAAAATCCTCTTATCTCCCTTGCCGAGCTTGTTGTGAACTTTAGTGATGGAATTCAGTCTTGTTTATTATTGTTTTCGCTCGTTTATCCGCTTGACAACAACATGTACGTAACTATGAGTATAAACTTCTTATGTTATGTTTTATTGTAGTGTTAGGTTTGAAGTTCTATTGTTTTTCTGTGGTATGTAGTCTTACACGTACTCCTCCTTAGTCTTTCTCTTCCCTTATGATCCAGTCATGTCTGCCTTGATGTATTAATATTTACTCAGTATTGTTTCTCACTGATTTATATAGAAAATCAAGATTAGACCTTTGAATAGTCGTCATTTTTGGTACCTGCTAAGTTAACATTTAATATGGATATCTTTAAAGCCCAGGGAAATCAAAGGTTCGTAAACACAATAATTTACAGCGATATCACAATGAGGAAGGTCGTAAAACAATTAGTCACACTTGGTGCACTCGGGCTTACTGCACTGTCATTGACGAGCAAGACTCTAATCCTCATCCCTACCTTAGACCAATGCAGCATGAGGCTGTGTCTATCCGGGTTAACCAACCCACTACCCTCTCCGAGCCAATAACCTCCAACAGTGGACATTATGTTGACATATTCCAAAGTTCAATCCCTGTTATATAAAGAGTTTATTTCTACCGTACTTTAACGATAAAAACCAACCAAGAGTTCACCATTATCTATTTTCCTTATATTTCAATTAGCACCACAGTGTGGTTCTTGTGCAAAGATGGTGCTTAACAACAACACATATTTTCACAAATTTTACTGTTTTAGAACAAAGACAGAATCACTTTCTATTATCATTTAAATTGAAATTCTATTTAATTGAAACAAAGGAAGATTCCGAATGAGGCTCTAAGCTGGTATAATTAACAGTCGCATGTGGTACCCATAATATTACAGTCGTCATCTCAGTGCCCGGCATAATTAAATTGCCAAACCAATTAGCAGGATATGAATGACGTCACCCTCTTCGCCTATGCAAACAAGACATGTGCCAAACAGTTTTAAACTTAATTTGCTTATGAAGATTCTAATGCTTAATCTAAATAATTTTATATTGTTATATAAAGTATAATTTCCTTTGTGAACTAGTGTTTTTATTCTGGTGTTTATATGTAAATAATGTACACGTACATAATGGAACGTGTAGAGGTGAGGAACGATACCTCAGTAGATGCACGGTATCCTGTTAAGTATTATGTTTGTATAATTCAAACTATTATATACAAAGATGTATTGTTTGACTTTCAATGTGTCTTTTCGCTACCAAAAGATTCGCTGGTGACAAGTCAGGACCAGAATCAGATGATTGTATTGATCGTAGTTCCTGTCGTGGCAGTGATTTTATTGGGCACACTCGTTGTTGTCATCGTAGTTTGTGTACGTCGGAGAAATGTTGCTAGGCAAGAAAGTAAGTTAAATATTTTATTCGAAACTATTTCATTAGTCAACAGTACGGTGACTGACCGACTGTATAATTTAAAGCTGTGAGATCGTTGTATATCACGGCCATTGTTCACCAACTATTCTTAAGTAAGAATTACTCAAGTCATATATTTCAATCTACAACATCTTCATTATGTATTTAGCTACATGTCTGTATTTTGCGTGGCATTTTAGTCTTGGTTCTTTGAGCTTAAAATACATTAAACATAAGCTTATATCTATTGGCATGAAAAGTGTGACTTAATTCATGACTTAGGCTTAGCAATGGTTGGTGAGTACGGTCCCAAAAACAACTACGTCGTAAAGTATAAGGCGTGCGCCTAACTGTTAATAAAATTGACATTCAGCAGCAGGTTATAGGTCAACAAAAGAAAACAATGGACCCTATTCATACGGTTATTAGAGATACTGAATATATCCATCGGCCAATAACACATGCTCACACCCCTGAGGAGACTCAACTGCTATGATTTTGCGTGAAGGAACGAATTAAAAATTCGCATTTTATTTTTTTCAAGTTTACTCATGACAAGCGGTTAAGACACACCTGACGCACATAGTCTGTGCCGAAAGCCGCAGTCATATATGGCTCCATGTTTCTTGAGAAACGTGCCTCGCATGTTATTAAAGGCCAACACACGTTTCTCAGATATACACCGCAAGCTAAAATATCTTCGTTCTTAGATTCTGGCCTTACGTATTAAAACTAATATGGATTATAAGTCTCAACCGCGTTGGCCTTGAGTGCTTAACTGTGCAATATAATTGTTTATGTTTATTGGGTGTATCGTCCCACCAACAGTATTTCAGTTATCTGGAGACGGTGTTCACGTGAATCAGATATAGTGCTACCCTCACAGTGTTTAGGATACCGTGACACCCAGTCACATTACCCTGACACCTGGCTAACCAGTCGTGGAAGTACCCTTATATTTGCTTGAGCGCTAGCAAGGGAGGTAAACCACTATCATTTTCAACGACTTTGGTATGTCGCGGTTCGTGATCGAACCCAGTGTCTGTCGTACCTGGAGCCGACGCTCTTCCGACTGCGCTTCCAGGTCCGGTGCAATGTAGTTGTGAGAGGGCAATGCATGCAATGCATACGTAAATGTTAAACATTAGTACTCAAATACAAAGATTTTGGGATCCAGCGTTTTTTTCGTAAACCACAAAATTAAAATAAAACTGCATTATTATTTTTCAGCTTACCGAGCGTCTTCCACAGAACCGGAAGGATATTACCAAACATTGAACAGAGCAGAAGTCGGTCAAAGTTCAATATACACCGAACTTCAAATGAACGTGTGTGCCAACGACAAATAGTGACACTTTAACAACTTCAAAACACAAAATAATAAAGTTACCCTTAAAATCATACGGCACTACATGAATATTAATTATGTCTAATAAACACTATTGCCACTTATACCATTAACAATAAATTCGTACAAGGGATTTGATGTAAACATATGTGGTATACAGTATGTTAAATACTGGATTGTAAGTTATATTTAATAATTTTCAAAGTTGAGAGTTTTTTAAATATTGTTAAGTTTAGATGATCTGCGACCATAAATGGACATTCAACTTTTTAAAATTAATTGATTTCTTCAAACATGTCAACAGATTGCGTTCTGAAGAACCCTCTATTCATGTCAAATACATGCATTTTGTTCACAATTAATATGCCAATCAGCAGCTTAAAGGATGACAACTTACTTAATTCTAGATCATAAAACTTGTATCCTATCTTATTATTTCTTGTTACAAAGTCAATTTGTGCTAGTGAAATACATTAAAATGTATTTGTTCGCGCCTTTTTTATTAAAAGTATACCAGGAAATTGCAAGTTTAATTAACATTTTGTTTAAGCTAAACGGGATTAAAAATATTATGATATACAGTAATTGCTTATCGCCATTTTACTGCCATTTACTGGACGTAAAGTAACATGGCGTTATGGCGCGCATCTTTTACGTTGCAGCCCAGCGGTCGGAGAGTGTGTTGTTCATAAATCCATGCTTATTTATTTGCCTCTGTTCTGTCCACTGCGTACATTATTTTAACTTTGGTAAAACGGACGTCATCTGCGGAGTGGCTTTTTGTTGCGAAAATGACTGGTGATGAGCTTGTCACTCTTCGTTATTTATCGTTATAGGTAAATAAAAAATGTGCTATCAAAATAAACAACAGATATTTAAATCTCAACTACTTCAAGACCAAGACTAACAGGGTAAATGTAAATGTTACAAAAACACACAGACGAAACATAACACACAAAAGGAAAAACCATCAGTGACCGCCTTGGTACGGTCAGTCGGCAAAATGACCGACTGGGGTGCTTAAACCTGGTTTGTGGGAGCGCTCCAACGTCGTACTTCTGAGAGTTTTTCTATCAAACAAACAGCATAAATTAAATATCCCGTTAAAGAGAGACAACTAGCAGTAAGCATCTGCATCGGGAGTGATAAAATGAACTAATATATAGACAAAATAACTAGTAATAAAATAAACTATCAACATAGGTACAATATGTACAGCAGATAAAAGCATTCACTTCTAAGACAATGCTCTCTTCGGTGCCTTGGATGTCACACAATAATGCTCTTTCTTGTATGTCCTTTGTTTTAAAATACCTTACTAAAATAACAAGTGTACACGTTGGAGGACTTTTACTGAATGATTACGTTCTTATGGAGAATTTATTTTGAATTGGTTTTAATGAAATACATTATTTACGGAATATTAAAGAACAATTTATTATTTTTGACTAATTTTTGACTAATTTACGAGTTATTACTTTAATTGTTATTCTCAAATTGCTAAATATCATTATTTTCATTGCAGTTTTTCTGATTTAAAATATGTTTGTTATATGTTCATCGTTTAAAATTAAACATTGCCTTTTGTTGTTGTTTTCTGTTGTCGATTTTTTGAAATGTGTAATATAAACATAAATCTCTTTTTTGATCAACTTTAGAAAGCTTTTCTCAAGTGGGTTTCTTCTCTTGTATAAGGGGACTTTATATAGAGTACATGAGTTACCCCTCTTGTGGTTAGAAATTTAATTTGATGTTGCGGTAGAAAACAACTGAGTTTTTCATTTTTAACAACATGTAATGAAAAAGAGCTAAAATCAAATTAAATTTTATGTTGTTGAATTGTTGAATGCGATCGGAATGGTGTAAAGTGATTGTAAATTATGATACAGATAAGCTGATTTAAAGTTAATTTGTCTAAAGTATAGAAATACCTACCGACAAGATTGATCATACATACGGTTGTGTCTTGTTCTTTATTAGATTATATACTTCATTAAGGCAGTTTTGTTATATTATTTTGAATACATTTTTTAAATTGAACTCCATTCATGTATGAATAAAAGTTGTGTTAAGTGATTTGCGATTAAATACTTTGAGCGACGTCATATAGAGACATTTCTTCTTATCGCATCGTTTGAAACAAAATCAAATGCTGATCTCCAATAAAAGATACTATACTTAATGATTACAATATAATTGGTACAAATGACGTCAGAACTATAGGTTATAGAAGACTGATCAAAACAATAGCGATTGACTCCACTTTGTACCCAACTGTCATTCAAATTAACTGATAAGCGCTACTTGAAACTGGTCTAAACTAGCAACCAGGTTCGAATCATACAAAAAAAATTATATATATATATATATATATATATATATATATATATATATATATATATATATATATATATATATATATATATATATATATATATATATATATATATATACATACATACATTTGCAACCATTACATTCGTTTTCCTTTCCTCGTCCTTTCCCTAGCTAGCCTATTACTACCTAAAATCTTTATATATAAAAAACGGGCAGGTTTATTTGGTTAACTCCATTTTGAAATGAAAGAAAAGAACTAGTTATCTCCCTTGTGGGGATATTTGTTCATATACCCCACAAGTTATTTTTGTTTTTGAAAAACATTGCATCGACCAGTTATGATCATGAGAGGTGAGAGGCTTAGCAGTCAGAGGAGTAATAAATTGGCGACACTTCCACTACGCCATGGGCGTGTCCTCCTCCGCACACATAGGAAAAATGTTACTATTACTTGTACTCTTACTTGAAGTTTTATTTTTGTTTAAGTGCTCAAGTGCTCAACCACTTAAAGGCAGTCTCATCTCAGTCAGTTAAGATACTATATTATGCATTTCGCCGCCTCAGTGGTTCACAAGTTAAAAAAGTGTAAAATTCCTATTATTTCTACTGTTTGTTTGTTTATTGGGTTTATCGTCCCACCAACAGTATTTCACTTATCTGGAGACGGTGTCCACTTGAAGCAGATATAGTGCTGCCTTCACTGTGTATAGCATGCCGTGAACACCTGGCATGATACCACACCCAGTCACATTATCCTGACACCGGGCCAACCAGTCGTGGAACTACCCTTATATTTGCTTGAGCGTTAGCAAGGGAGCTATACCACTACCATTTTTAAAGACTTTGGTATGTCGCGGCCCCGGTATTTCTACTGTGAGTAGATACCAAATACCAAAAGGGAGGTAAGAAAGTAATCTTCAAATAGGAAGAGTAACGTCCCTTTAAACAAAAGGGAGGGAATATGGGTCAAATAATCAAATTGTTCCTCCTAGCTGATGTATATTTTGGCCCGTTTCATTTGACAATTTATTTAATATTGTGTACATACAATACATGCCTTGCATACAAAACTTATCAGTGTTTTCTCTTATTAAGTTATTGTATATTATGGAAAATCGAGCTCACTTGTGCTGGGCTTTGGTGAACACAACTTAAGTCACAAACTCGGTAAATGAAACTTAAAAGTTTCATCTCGATGTTTTGTGAACACAGGGTATGGTATTTTACCATCAACACCTAAAATGGCTTAATATTCCGTCATTATTACAAACCTACAATAAGTATTCAATAACTCAAACAGGTGAAATGTGTATAGCTTCAAATTTACAGGATGCTACATATCAGAATTGCTGGTATTTAAAAGCTTTTATGTTTTTGAAGGAAAATTTTGAGATGAATTTATCGTTTTAGGAAGTTATATCGGTCATTAGGGACAATATTTTTATATATAAAGCAAACCAAAGCCATTTTTGATAGATTATTGATTAACATTAATAATTTATTAATTGTGGTTAATGATTATTAAACTAGAAGACATTTTATAAAATACTTTCGGAAGACTTGTAAGAAAAAACACATCTAGTTAACAGGAGAAGATCGAGCTAGATCACGTGCACCATTCATGATGCCGTCAAACACAACAAATGAAAAGAGTTTTCCAAAACAGACTTTAACGGATTGGGATCAGGTAGATAGGTTCAATGTAATAAACGCTTCCGCAATTTTATGTAACCCAGCGCCCAATGAAATTTCGACAGTTAAAGCGCTCATAAACAGCATCTTAAATAAAAAGCAAGTGTTATTTTCTGTAAATTCTACCGCCAGTTCATAATGTGAGTAAACTTTAAGATTAGATACGATAAAGTGATGTTAATTTACTTAGATGACAGATGAATATAAATACAATGGTTTAGAAGTATATCCATACGAAACAAACATGCCCACACATTAGACTTAAAAGTAAATATCTCACCAGACACTTAGTTGACATTTTTATACTCAAAGATTCACTCTTAGGATTTAGGCGCCAACATTAAAATCGATCCAGACTTCGTGAAGAAATATTGTCTGTGATATATATTAAGTGAGAAAAATTGAATTTGATATATATATCATAATGCTAGAACGATAAAAAGAATCAAATTAAATTGGCTCGTAAAAAATTAAGTTGCATTTTTTACCAATGATAGATTCAAAACTATGACAAAGTTACTGTTAGTACATAAAATACAAAAACGTTTCCATTCTTACCGTTATACAGCCATACATGAGTAAAATGGCTCATATTTATACATATTCCTATCATGTCAATAACTAACATAAACAACTATTCGAATTCTTACACTTCAAATTGCCGTCTCTTCTCAACAGTTATTTTATCCTACATATATTGTGTTCGTTTATCTCTCCTATTCAATCATTTCTATGCTTATTCGTTCATGTATATATTCTCGGTGGATCCATTCTGATCGGTATCGTGTACCTTAGGTATTTCTTCCGCGCGGGTAGCAGCGCTTAGTTCAAAGTCAATAGCGCTGTACTCCACGTTCGATATTTTGCGTTGGTCAGCGGAAGTTGCCAATGTGTCAAGATCAAGGTCTGCATAATGGAGTTCTGTCTCCTTGGTCTGAAAGAAAACATAATAAGTTTATCCTGGTAAATACAAATTTTCAATTTTGATTTTGTAGACTTATTGTAGTGTTTTTTTTTTCATATATTAACATCCGGTAGTATACAATCTCACTAAAATTACATCCTAACTTTCGCTTCATTACTTTCCGCTGGTTAGGATCTGATGACATCGCATTAGGGGTCACCTCAATTTGACCTTTGATTAGCCAATGAAATCGTCGGCTGCAAAATGTTGGGGTATAACTTCATAAATATTCGCCAGATTACGGCTATTTACGGAAATTCATATTAAGCGGCAATGTCCAAGGTATTCCGATTAAAGGTGCGTCACATTTTCAAGATGGCAGCCCCCATTGACATTTGCGATCCAGTAAAACAAACGCCAAAGAAATTACATTAGTTAGTTGATCGGTGCTGTTTTTGCGGAATGTCATTTCTCCAGGTTCTGATAACGGGTAGTGGGAGCAAACACCCTCAAAAACAATGCAAACAAAAACTTAGAATCAATGAAGAACGCCTTCAGAATATGAAAAAGGTAGTGAAGTGTGTGTCGCTGTCAATCGTACCTACTCGGCGATCTCCGGCAAGCTTCGGAGATAATGCCTCGTATGTAATTGTAGTTGGTGATTTGCCCCGGCGAATAACTTTTCATTGCATTATATAAACAAAGATGGCTGACTTTTCAAAGTGCATGCAGTACGCTTTAGATATAATGGAGATTCAATACTCTTTGAAAGAAGAGCAGATTGCTTCGTTGAAGAATATTTCTAACTTAGTTGATACTGAATGTATATTACCAACAGGATTTGGTAAAAGTGTAATATACCAGTTATTACCCTGCATGCACTCGGATCACGCTTCGGTGATGTCTATATTCGAAGCTTGCCGGAGATTGCCGAGTAGGTACGATTACCATTTTGGAAGTAGTTCGTCAATATGGCGGCGACCGCATTATTTCCGAGGTGATTACGTAGAGAACGGAATTACCCGAGGAGTTCCGAGTGTGTCGCTGTCTGACAACGATACCGCAGTGTAACGAGGTTTCTGATTGGTCAAGTTTGACGGCATCGGCTCATTAATATTTATAACTTAAAGGTCACTTCGAGGCGACCTTTATCGGGATGTTATCAGATCCTAACCAGAGGAAAGTAATGAAGCGAAAGTTAGGATGTGATTTTAATGAGATTGGGTAGTATATTGATTCAATGATGTGATATTATTTTAAAGTATACGCTTGTTTGGAATTATTACAAGTCATTGTAAATTCCCCTTTCTTTATATAAGCTTGTATGTATTAAGTGTAAAATGAATTACTTAGTACTTCTAAAAGAAATAAGTAATTTTAAAGTAGAACACCCCAACTTTTTCTACAGCCCGAAACTCTCACGTAAGGTGTGCTGCATCTGGAACAGAAATTAATTTTAATATCTTTTGGCTATGAAAAATCAATTATATATATAATATAGAACTCATCAAGCACATTGGGTCAAAAATAGGAGAAAAAACCCACAAATAACGGCATTAAGCTTGAACTTGAAGCATATCTGGAAAATAGAAGGAAATGTATTTTTGCAATTTAACAGAAGTGCAACAAGGAATTCGTTAAAAGTTAAAAATAATATTCTAAAAGAAAAAAATTGGCATAAAGTTGTCAAAACCTTTTTTTCTAAAAGCTTCGCCCTTGAACATTATGTCTGAAAATTATACCTGAAAAAAAATGCACTTCATTTCCTTATTGTTGGTTCTGTCATTTTTAAAAGAACAGAAAACAACTTCTACTCATACAGGTGTACAAGGTTACAACATGAAGAAAAACATACAATTACTGACAAAATTAGATAAACGATGGTCGCAGCAGTGGGGATTACACAGAAATAGAATACATTTAATATGATTAGAAGGAGAAATGTGCAATGGAAGGAATGTGCACGTATGTGTACGTATATTTGTGTGCATGTGTAAGAAGGAAGGCTAGATGCAAAGAGAGAGAGAGAGAGAGAGAGAGAGAGAGAGAGAGAGAGAGAGAGAGAGAGAGAGAGAAGAGAGAGAGGGGTGGGGTGGGGTGGTAAAGCTTAAAATGTATCTTATAACAAAAATCTTAAATTAAAAAAAAATTAAAGGAGCAAGTATGTTACTACATATACTATATAATTCAATAATGTACAATATAATTCAAATATAAAGTAGACAAAACAATAATGATGATGATAATTCTGAAATGATAATAGAGAGAGGTGAGAACTATCAGCTTAAAGAAAGTGTGTATGATGCTATTGTTTTCTTTTTAAACCAGACAAACCTATTTTGAGAATACACGTTAAAGACAACTTGTTAAGCGAGTGGCATATTAACACATATGAGTGGTCAATTTCAATAAACTCTAGTTTATACATGCATAGATAGATCGCACAGTACATTGAGACCTAAAACGTCGAAGAAAGGGAAGTAACAATGTTGATCAGCTACAGTTAGATACGCAATGGTCGAGAGCGATTGCTTTTCAGCACGTGGTGCACGTGACAGTAACATTTATTTCACAATGTATGTGTTCACCTGCAGGAGGAACATATGGATGTAATAGAAAGGAATTGATGTGACCAGTTCTTCATGTAACTATCATATAATTAGATAAGCTAAACGACAAAATGAAAAAAATGGAAATCATATGGGTTTACATACTAACATGTATTGTGCTTATATATCCACAATAATGTATAAACTTGTTGAAATAATTTAAAATATAATTTGTTGTGTGACATATAGGACGGAGGTTTATGCATGCTAGATAAACTTCTTTAAAATTAAATGCTCACATTGGGACAGTTTCTGTAAGGAGAAAGGAGAATTTAAGTAAAAAAAGTGTAGACGTGGTAACAGATTTATTATTGCAAGGAAAGTGTTATAATAAATGCTGTTTTAGTATTAAAATAAGGGCAGGGTATCAAATAGTGTTTTCAGTAACAAGTAAATATTTAATAACACAATAGACAAATCCTGTTTTGGACAGGCGTTCCATCATAGCGTCCAGACTCTACTGCCAGATGGTGGTTAGCTGTACACGATTTAGGGATAGAGAATGTCTAGTAAGAGTTAAGTACTTTAAGGTATTTTTCAAGTTCATGAGCCAGTATAAAAATGCTGTAGATTTTCCCTTCGTTAGTATTCTGTAGTTCAGCGTTCAAGATTTGTTAAACTAAAACTAAATCGTTCAGATTAGTTTATCTTATTAACTTTTAAAAATAAATAGTATTAAGGGAATTCTGATCCCGAGGTCGGATCTTCCAGCTTAAAAGAAGCCTTTAAAAGAGTCTCCACACTTGCTGTAAAAATTGGTCTTTGTTTTAAGGTACGGGCATAATTGGAAACGTAATTTATCATGACTACCATTTAGCCGTCGTAGCTAAAAAGAAATTATTAGACTTTTCACTGCTATTGAGACAGTATATGTTATGCCAAGCTCACCATACAGCAAAGAGATAAGTGAGTGGATTTACGAGAATTAGAGTAGGTCTAGGAAAATTTTTATGTACTTTTTCAAGCAGACTTAGGTGTTCAAAGCCAAATACTTCCGTACGCTAGGATTGGTAGCACAGTTCGATAGGAAAGTTTTAGTTAAATCGAGGGGTACTTCGGCCTTTTGTGACCTACATGTAGATAAAGGGAGATAAAATGCCTTATTTGCTTTGTCAGAAATAGGTTTTCATCCTTTGAGAAATGAACCATTACTCGAGCATTTTGACCCAAGAGACTGATATTTGTAAGTTACTCCACGGGCTTGAGAATCTAAAATGAAATGGTCTGTATTTCTTTTCCCATTAGCAATAGTTTTCTATTTGCTTATTTTTATTGTTTAAAACCTAATGTTGCCGTATTGGTCAAATTAATTTAAACCGTTTAGAAGGTTATTTGGGGAATTCGAGATTATTACTGTGTCAATCGACAAAAAGGAGGATTAGAATTTTAGAGCCATATGTATACTTGATTTGTGTTCACCAACCTTATTGCCAACGAAAAGTTCATTTACCAAATTGAGACTTACTGTGTCATCGGTATAAAGAAGGACAAGAAGTTTAAGCCGCGTGTGTATATTATTTAGTTTACTAACTCTATGCCAACAGAACCTTGATTCACAAAACATATTGTAATTAATGAAGACAGAGAATAGTAACGGTGATAGGTTTTCTCCTTTTCTGACACCTTATTCTGATTGGAAAGATTGAGACTTGTCCGTCATAAAATAATTAGATTATAATGTTGTACATAATATAAACTACACTGTAAAATTTACCATCAGCAGATTCTTTAAGTAATTTGTGCTTTATCGTTGGGCCCCAGGCTTTCTCGAAAGCCTGCGATAAAATCTGGTTTCTCATTAAAATATTATTTTCATGTAGGAACTGGTGCAGGCGACAATTGAGCATACACGTTAAAGTATGCCAGAGTAGCTAAGTATCGTCATGGGGCAGTAAAACATGTATGTACATTGTTCATATCTCTTTTGATTTTATAATATTGTTTAATAAAACGTTCCAACAAAGAAAATAGTAGACACCCTTTATTAGGAAAAACGTTGAACAGCTTAGTGGGAAGCGGAATAAAGTCTTTCGATTTTATGTGAACTCAATAGCGTTTTTGGCGAATGGCTGAAACAATATTTTAAATAACTATTTGTTGAATGGTAGTGAAACATTCAACATTTACATCCGTAGAAAGTAATGACAGTAATCCGTACATGAACCATATCCGTAAAATGCATGACTATGTTTTCAAACCATTTTAACAGAGTTTATAAAAAACTAGAATAATAGTCCAGTAATCTTTACCTGTGCCTGATTAGAAGAATGCATATCTGCATTTATGTTACAGTCTTTAGATTGACCGTTTGCTGGACTTGTTTGTTTCGCTCTCTTTTCCTTAGGGATTACTACGGCATATGTCACAGGATCCGTATCGGCATCCTGTTGTTGTCGTCGTTCAAGGATATTTTCGTTGGACACAACGTTGTAGTATTCAACATCTTCAATCACCTGTCTATTGTGGGATCCGTTAGTATCTACCTGGTTTGCACATCTCTCCGCTGTAGGTTTGGCTATATTAAATAATTATGCAGACACGTTATTAATATGTAAAAATGGTGTATTTTTACTTTAAACTGCAGTATGAGACTATCATTTTGTTAGCTTTTATTTTATTTACTGTGGACATGTACAATCCGTTTGGCACAAATTCCACCGTTTTCATAAACACCCCGTTTCGCGATAAAACGTAACAAAGACATTTCATTAAAAATCACATCATTATTGTATTAAGTCAGTTAATAAATAACTTTGTTATTACGGATATATTTCAAAATGTGTTGTAACAGTGGTCCATAATAAATATACTATACCGACTTTAGCTGTAAATTAAAGTTAATTGTCCTTTAGTCAGGTTTGGCCTGGTTCGTTTCATCATGGTAGCACAACATTTCCATAACTCATTATAAAGTATTGATAAAAATTGACAATATTTAAATACTTTATTTTTAAAATTAAGACCAAAGAGTTCCCCCTGGTCCGATTTTCACTTGTATTTGATTTAAAGCTAACATTTCAGCAATTTTTCTCAGCTGCCTCACCGGTTTTATCCAGGCAAGTTCAATAAATCTAACTTTCACAAACTATGCCAGCTATAAGAAGCGATATATTTTTTCCTATATAGACTCATATAGTTGAAATAAATAACAACGTTTTAGCGTGTTTACACTTACCTTCTTGTCGGGCGACGTTCTTTCGACGCAAACACACTAGCGCGACCGTACCGATTGCAACCAATACAATTACTGCCGCAACAGAAGCTATGATCATTTGACTCTGAACCGGACTTTTCCTGTTATGATTGTTTGTCCCAGTCACACCTTTAATAGATATGTAATAGACATAGTTGAATAAATAACTATATGAAATAGTGATATATACTTTTTAAATATAGACGAACATACGTCATAAAATCATGAATGTAAACTAACTGCCTTTGGCTCTTCAGATGCACAAGTATATAAAATATATAAATCTAAACATTATATTCCGTTCCTGAAATTGTTATTCCTGCAGAGATGATTTTAATTCATTCTTACGAGGATTTTTGTGAGGGCAAAATTGCTATAAAATTGCAAACTAATGGGCTTACTATATTTCTTAACTTTATATACAGGCTTTATAATAATATTATTATTATTTACCTGCTCATTTTCATTATGGTTTTCAAGCACATTCACCTTTTTGACGTCAATTTTCAAAATACTATTTTATGTACATTTTCCAGTGATCATTAGTTAAACAGAGGACAGGTTCAATATAAGAGGACAAGTTTATTATATTATTACAGAAACTACATTAAAAAAACTATACCACAAGGGAGATAACAACGTGTAAGTCGAATTGTTAGAGTAATGTTTCGTCATTAGCGAGAAGATATAATGAATTGCGATGAAGCTATTAAATCGGTTCCATAATATAAAATGCCAATTTTAATTTACCACATTATGGCAGTGGACTAACATAAATGTTCCATAGTTCAAACACATTTTGAATATCGCGGCAGCCATGACTGTCCAAAACCAGTTTAGACTGAACGTGAGTAAGATGGCAAAAACATAACCACGTAAAACATATTAACTGCAAACACACAAAACACAACAATGAAATATACATACATTTCAATATAACACAAAGGCATGGAAAGTCTAAGAGACAGACACAACCTTCTAGATAAAATTCATTATGTTATGTTTTCCAAAAATAAAAGAAGTTCTGTTGGACTGTTATGAAAAATGTATTGCATTTATTATAAGCGATCCTAACCAAAGCCGGGTAGAGTCAGTCTTACGTAAGTAGTTTAAGTGATAACCCTAACAGTGAACTGACATGTGTTGTTGTACTGTTTCCACAGCTATATGCGTGATAGGTGGGAGAGTGGGGACAGAGAAAGGACCATGCGCGGTGTAAAGATTTCTTCCTGTTAACAAGATGTCAGGTCGTCATCAAAAGACATGGCTCCAGCCCCAAGAGCGAGCGCAATTAGATATCGACTGCGTCTTAAGTCGTTTGTAAACGGTTCGATCAACTAAAGACATAATCTTTTTTATTTGACTTCAAACTTAACAAAAGTAAATAAGAATGACAAAATATTCGAATCCCAAGAACTCTATTCGAATACCGACTTGATGTTCGAATATTCAAATATATGTTAACTTCCTTAGTTTTAAGAGTTTAA
This sequence comes from Sinonovacula constricta, assembly GCA_007844125.1. Lineage (NCBI taxonomy): Eukaryota > Metazoa > Mollusca > Bivalvia > Cardiida > Solecurtidae > Sinonovacula > Sinonovacula constricta. The sequence goes on along the minus strand of CM017560.1, from coordinate 35,357,865 downwards.
TGTGGTGATCATCAAACTATAGACAAGGCAAATTAAGCCTTACTGATGCCGAACTTTAGTCAGTTTCAGTTCAGTTCAGTCGTGTCCGGTAAAACTAAGCACTTGATACCAAGCTAAGACAGAATACACTATATTATAAATATTTAACAAGATCGGGATATAATATAAAAGAGACACACATGTTCACATGGAAATAATAGTTGGAAGCATCATCAAGAAGACAGCAGCCAATCTGAAGACACGAAGGAAAACCTGAATGAGAACAAAGAAGCAATATTTCTCCGACGTACTTAGCAGTCAAATGTAGCAAGTGAAGAGGAAGACAGGACAAAAGAAACTTGCTGGGCAGTATTTCTAGAAAATGACAAAACAAGAAGTAGAATGACTGAAGACCTTATACAACACAACGGCATATCCGAGTAGCAAAGAACTAATAGGGACCAGAACAAAATCAGTACAAGATAGGTATTTAAATAGCCTTTCTACTATTTTCTAAGAACCAGTTTAGTGCCAGGCCAGTGTCCCGTATTTTTGGTCATTGGTAGGCATAAAAAGGCCATTTTTTCTATTCGAAACCTATGAAATCTATATGAATGCGTGCTATGACTGTGAGCTAAAATTTTACCTTACACCATTATGAAGTAGTATTCAGTTTATAGACAGGCGCCTGCCGAAACGTCTTAAATACGATGAAAACTTATCAATAACAACCACAAGTAAAGGAAGTTAGGACCAACCACACATGTTAACATGAAACAGCAGAAAATCATTCTGGCAATCAGAATACAGAAGCTTTTTAGGACTTGTTGTATGTGTTACATATCATTTATTTAATATCCAACAGATTCCCGATTGATTTTCAATCTTAAGCAAATGTAACATTTTAATAGCCAGGGAAACACCGAAACAGATCAACTGGGATGTGCTCAAAGAGGGTGTCTACCTGTTTTTTTATCAAATGACACCTTGCTGTGATAAGACAAACTAAGAACAAATCAGCATCGTCAAATGTCACGTAAGGATTTGACATAAATTGTACATGGCTGCATACAATTCATGTTAAAATGTCAAACAGGAAGGACAGCATTTCAGTTACCGTCTCGTAATTTCAAGGCAAATGAATCAGTCTGATTTGTCGCAAACATGGAGCAGTTGGCTGTACAGATCACACGCTTGCCATCGTCTTCTGGCACGACGTTCATCGATGCTATTACTACTGTTGTCATGCCTCCGACATCCTGCTTATGACTGACGTTTACATTAGAGATTTCCACGTCGCTGACGCTGATAATTGCTCCACATACTGGGTTCGCGTTTACCACAATGCATGTCACATTAATTGTGCCATCTTGTTTTGTAGTTGTAGAAATATTTGTGAAGCTGAGATGCACAGCTGAAGGTGGAACTGAAATACACATGAACATATTAAAACGTGTTGGTCAAAGATTGCAGTCTCCAGAAATGGTACTTGTATAGAACTCGTTTCCTCTGGCCAGCTAATAAGTGACGTACCTGCACATGTCTACCTGTCAGTGACCTGATACTGTATGTCAATAAGGAAGTGTGCTTTCATAAAACAGACAGCAGAATGTCAAAAGTTTCTAAACTATCATTTAGGTCGATTTGTGTTTAATGTTGAAAAATGGCCAATCGGAATTTCATTAACTCGAACTCAGAATCAAATGTTTATGCTTCCATGATAAAACGCTGCTGTAAATAGACAGTTAAAATGTCAACTGGCTTAAAGGGTATATTTATTTTTACACTATCTATCACACCATTCTAACGGAACATTGTGCAAACCTAACGTGGAAAAAACTCACATTCGAATTGTAATTTCTTGTCGAGAGAGCAAAGTTGGCTGTCGAGAGTTTCGTGTAGCAGGCAGCAAATGACCATCTTGTTGTTCCAGCTACGTTCCAAAGAGTGTATCGAAGCAACACTTCGGTACTTTATGTAGCCTGCATTGTTATCAATATACGACTCGTTCGTCTGATTGACATCTATCGTCTGTTCTCCCAACTGGTAAAATAGCTTTGGAGGAGGTCGGCTGTTGTGTGACTGACAAGAAATGTTGGGTGATTGAACATTCCACAAGAAACCTACAGTCAGGATTGGGATGGTCGGCCTTCCTGGTTGAATATATTGCGTGCTAAGATAATACATAATTATATTTTAATTGCCTTTACCATGAATCATATTTGTAAATTCAGTAACAATTGTAAAACGTTTTATTTTGTTCATTCAGTGCTTGACAAATGCAGCTCATAAGCGTTATTTGTAGGTACATCTAATCTATGTTTTCAGTTAGTTAAGGATTGTTACGTGTGTTTTCCTTTGATGTACATTGGGGTTTGGTAATTAAATTCCATCTCCCCATAAACAGGATGCTGAACCATATAAACACCTCCTCTGGTCGTTTTGTACCTGGTAAGGTATAAAATTCATTTGACAATTAAAAGTGTAGTTCTTCGAGTGAAATAATACATATCCCCCACCCAAACACAATGTGGATTTTTAAAATTGCTATCACTTATCACTTTAATTATAAGTCATCAATTGGATCTTTTTGCTTTAACTAGAACTTTTCCCCTATATATTTCTCTCCCTATTCACTGCAAATATATGAAGAAAAAACAAGAACACCTATGTTTGAGGTAACATCTATGTATAACCGGTTTAAGCACCCTACTCGTCAGTTTTGCAGACTGACCGTCCCAATGCGTTTAACTTTGGGATTATCTCTATTTTATATAATCGTCACAGTTTAGTTGTAACTTTTACCTTTGATTAACACGTGAATACCTTTTTTCTGTGCCTTTTTTAAATTTAAATATATGTTACAAAACTCAATGGAAAAGGTATTTTTTCTAATTAATGGGCAGTGTAATATGAATTTTATCAACACCACCAAAGCTCAGCTGTGGAAAGTAAAGTTGACCTGTAATTAAGTCACAACAAAACTTAAAATTTATCAATTAGCGACATTAAAATAACTTAATTCAATTTTAAAACAAATGCAGAAGCGTTAAGTCGTTAAAAAGAAAAAAAAAACAACAACAAAAAACAAACATCTTACTTAGCACAAAAAGCTTGGCTGTAACTGTCAAGGGTTGTGGTAGAGTCGGAGCTGATACTTGGCAAGTGACATTGGCCAGGTGATTGTAATCTCTTAAATAGTTGAACGAAGCCGCATAACGCCCACGCGAAGTCCTGTTAGCTCTCTCTACAGTTTTTCTTCCATCTAATGCATTAAGTTGTATTACGACACTTTCTTCTTCTGACCCATCGGTAAAACTGCATTCTACTTCTAGTCTTTGGTAATATTCAGCGTAGAGACATTCTTCACATCCAGAGAAAGTTTTGTTTGGTGTGGTGAAATGGACGTCCCTTGGAGGGTCTAAAATCCACGTAAAGATAAAGAATAGTACACTAGTGTCAACGGGTTTGATAATTATAGTTCTTTTCGTTCTAATCTAGCCAGAAATATAATTAGTACACTGTATAAGGACGTATAATAAAACTTTAACTGATATTCATAAATATTTTGTATGTATATATCTTTTATATGTATACATAAATATGTCGGGGCATGTACGTGTGTATGCGTACAGCTGAAACTTACCTTGTAGCGCCAGTTTCACAACACCACTAGAACAAATAAACCCCTCAAATTTGTCCATTATATAGACATAATAATATCCCTGGTCAGCGGTATCAGCTTGCTTTATCACAATCTTAAATGTGTTGTTACGTTGACTAAATGAGTGTGCATTTGATGACATTGGTATTATTTTGTATTCAACCGACATTTGTCCATTATCTTTAAACATCCATTCTATAGAATTATATTCCGGTGAATAACATTGAAAGACTATTGTAACATCCGTGTTTCTGTACGCTGGCTCTTGGATCGTTAACATCCCGCAAGGACTGGTGACGTTACCTTGAAGTGAAAGAAAAATTATTGCAATTATACTTAATGGTTTAAATACAAAGTTAACCTCAATGGAGCTTAAGGTCTGAGCTTAAGTTCTTTAAAATACATTCGGAACACCTGGATCATTTCTACGAAATACACCTAGTAATAATGTAGGAATAAAATATTCTATTGCAATATGGCCGTCATGATTTTGTCGTTATCTAACACGGGCGGTGTCACGTGCAATATATTGGGTCGCATAGGCCTCAAAAACGATAGATGAATGTAATATTTAAGTGAAACCTGACTAAAACCTCGAATTTATACATAGCTCTGTGCCTAGAGGGATTATTTGTATCATCCTGCATTTATCAGGTTTAGGTAGTCTGAGACGTTATTGACAAAACATACAGAGGAGCTGGTAATGTTAGGATGTAGTAGCAAATGTTCTTTATTTGCAGAATAGTTCGAATGTTAACTTTTAGAATTGATTTAAGTTAATTTAACTTAATTTGCCAATTAAAGTAATTAAACCTTATTTCAAATTCATATAATCCACTTAGGCAATATTTTAACGATTAGACTTCAATGAAACGTCTGTAAAGACCGATTTATTTGTCTTTCTGGTCAACTAGCACTTAAGAACGCCCATATTTAGTAGGGGAATCGCCGACTTATAACTTCCCTGGCTGCTTATCCTCTCACACGAATGGCACGATTGTCAGAAAAAAATATGCGAGCTCATGACTATATATATTAGGGGCGCCGAGTGAAAGAGAAGGATGGATTAAGGAGAGATAGGGAGAGTAGTAGAGTGGATTTAGATGAGCTATGGAGAACGGGAGAGCGGATGTGGATGCGTTAGAGAGAGGTAATTGCGCAGCCCTGTTGTTTGATTGTAAAATGAAACTTTCAATATTTAAATTGTAATCGTAGGATGATGCTGCGTTCAACTATGGGGCCCTGATACGTCACACTTCTTCCTTTTATTTTGTCGCCATAATTACCACAATTAGTCGTTGCGATATATTTTAGAAACAAAACAAAGCAGACAAAACATAATCGGGGAGTAAAGTAACACTGACGAGAACCACAATTTATTCAACACAAATATGCTCAAAGATTTCATACTATTGTAGTTTGCACTTCAAGAACTTATTAAATTTCATTTTACATGAATGTCAGAGATATTAACGGCTGATGCGCTGTATGCATTGAGTGCATGCATGGATGTAGTATCCGAATGTTAGTTTTGTCAATTATACGGTAGATTTTATAATTATCAAAATATATTTTGATGCTAAAGTATAGAAAGCGGTTGACGAACTTCCATCATGACCTTTTATAACAGAAAGACACATCGGTTGTAAAGGATGTAAATAGTTCTAACAAGCATAACATGTCAGTAGAACTCTTTCCTTTAGTTAACCATCTTTTTAAACTATGCAAATATCATTTATTTCTTCTTTAAGTGCCGCATTTCAATAAATTGATTAAATAATAATGTTAATGGTGAGTGTAAAAAGATTCCACCCTGATTAAACTAGTTGCATTTGGGACTATATAATGCGACATAAAATAAACAACTTTATTCATAAAGCTCCATCTAAAACGCTTAGATATATATCATCCTGTGAAACGTGGTAAAGGGCGATAGGAAGTTAAATCACGACCCTTAACCTTCTGATTATCTTATGTTCAATACATTGAATGCAGAATTGTATAGTTTAGAAGCAGCTTACCTAACACAAAGCAAGTGTATCAGAAGTTTTTATTGTTTTTAAATGCGACTTTTTTCTGAAGCAGTAAATACCTCAGCGCTTTTATTGGCTATTGGTATAGAAATACGTTTGGTTTAGATAGTTTAGCAATATTTCAGCGGTATGACAATGATGTAAAAGATAATTTCTCGAAGTAATTTGTAATCATCCATATATAAAAGCCTACCATTCTACTGGCGTAATATTATCGTCATACAACTACAATAACCCGGATATTGTGGTTGTTTAATTCATGCTTAAGAGGTCTAGCCGTGTCAAACGGGACTGCAGTGTTATTTAGAAATGTAGCGATTCATTAATATATTCGTATAACATTTTTGATCGATAATTTATAATTCAATTACTCGTACATGTAGTTTACTTCAGTTCAACAAATTAATTTAACATTAAATATTGAGCAGTGCTGAGAGATTGTTAAAAGGTAATTCAGAAAATCACTTAGAACCACGTTATGCCTTTAAATGACGGAACTAAGATGAGCGACGTCAGTTGTAAACTTGTTACTACGTATTTACGGCTAACACACTGCTACAACACGTTTGATTCGATTAATATTATTTTACTCAAATACATAATTTTACAATATAGAATTCTTACCTAAACTGAAACAGGCCCGTATGACAACAGAAATAATCCAGGCAGATATGACCACATCCATTGTAACGTTGTTCAAAGTGTCGTCTAAACTAAGCCAGGATCCCGTATCATGTCAATATTAAGGCCCTCACATTTCTTTATTACAACCGGAAGTGTGCTATTCAGTCCACTTCCGAGCAGGAGATTAACCAACACACTACTAGACACACGAGTTAGTTCGCCGAATTTCTCTTAAATGGTTTGTATAGTGGCATAATATAATATTTTAAATGTCTCATAGTACAATGCTCAAATGACTTTTTCAAATTCATAATTAGAATATTTAATTGTAGAGGACACACTTTGGTTTAAACTCTTTAAACTAAACTTCAAATTGCAACATATATATTGCAAATACATTACCAAATACAACGAGTACCGCCTATGGTAGCGTTTAAATTTGCCCAAGTGAGACAGATAAGACAACAAAATTAAATTTACAACGGAAGATGATTTTAACACTCTAGAAACTCAACCATGTACTCTATCTTTGTAAGTGGTAAATATACATTAAGCGTTCAGTGCAACTCGGTGACAATTAATACAAAAGTCGGAACCATGAAGTGAGAGTGTGTAGGTCATTGCGCTTAAAAATTATCATATTTAACAATATAAAAGATTTTAATATTAAATATAATGTCAAAAGTCACTTTGAAGAAAAAAACCCAAACCTGCTGATACACTTTTACGACTGTTTTAAAGAAGACAACTGCTTTTCGTGTTATAACTGTTATTTTTAAATGACCTTTATCGTTTTTTGTCTCATAAGTACATTGATTAACATTTAGCATTTCGAGCAATGTTAATGAATGTTTGAGTAATGAAGATATGAAGGTTAGTCCTAAATTTTGTGCAAATGACACTGTTATTTTTGGTGAAAATGCATTTTAATACTCATACTACAAAAAATGCACTGAAAAATGTGGAAACTTCGAGTAAAACTTAAAGATTTTGTAGAAGAGCAACAGGAAGAATTGCCTCTTTTTATCACAATAAAAATATGTTAGATATTATTGATAATCTGCTTCATTTAGAAGAAATGTGCACCTGATAGATAAATCTGAGAAAGCAAAGCTTTCTGTCATAAGTAAGCATGTGTAGCATATACAATGGTAGAAAAAGCAAAATATACAATTTATGAAAGAGAGAATATTTTCAGCTTTATAGATTGTATTTAAGCCATTTTCTACCAGTTTAGAGCTTCTGTTACAGTGTTTCAATGAAGCTTTGTTCATATACCGTATGTAAAATGATGGCTTAATCATGTATATTTTAAAATGAGCAGTGAACACAACGAGTCACTTAAAAAGAGAAAGTATACAACATTCAAGGTATCATGTTATATGTTAAATGTGTGCAATTATTTACACAGAAGAAGGCAACCCATATAAATTTGACATTTAAACATACCACGTGGATGTCTAGTTATAGGGTTTTTCGAATTTAAGATATTGTCTAAAATTTAGCAAAAATGACGTGCGTTATTGCCTGAAAGATGACATTTTTATATAATGAACTTAGATGTAAACAGAAATTATCATGGTGGTATTAATTTGTTATAAACCACTGCCCAGATGGAAACATATTTGTATTGGTTTATTCACGCTAATCCCCTATTTAAAGTTTTCTATTTTACCCCCAATGGACGATTGAACGATTTATCTGGAGCTTTCGTACAACTACTTTTGGCTGCATCAGCAGACTGGTCATTTAGTCACTGCTGCCTCACACCGCTTGATGTATATCAAGGCAACATCGGATGGTAAGACTGAGAAGTCGATCGCTGTGGCACGGACTTGAAAGTATAAAGTATCATATTCACTTCAGGCATTGTTCCAGCAATTTGGCCACCCGTTGAATTATAATTAAGGCAGTGTCCACCACTTTTACAAAATGCACTTACATCATATGACACTAGGATTACATCTGTGTTGTCCAAAATAACCGATGCAAAGTATTATGAATTCTTCAGATGATGCTATGTTTTGCTTGCTAGGTAAATAATACTTTTGCCAGGTACTTTTCACATTTATAAGAGATTAAACCAATTTTTCAATTACGACTAACACACTGGACAAATGCATATAATAAAATTTGCGAATCCCAACTTGGATTCCGTAAGGGATTCTCGACAACAGATATTTGTCCTTCAAAGCATAATTCAAATATATGTAAGTAAACCAGGTGGCAGAATTAACGTTTTATATGTGGACTTTAAGAATCTTCCAATCTTGGCAATCAAGGACTATAATCAGCACCCAGAAACCAAAATAAAACATGTAATTAAGTATATTTTCACAACAGTCAATGATAAATATTTTCTTTTCTATAACTTTAACCAAGTTAAATGAATATCAACTCCTGTATAAGCAGTCGCAACAGCATATTTGTATACAAAACTCTTCAAAATCCAGATAAGAATTATAGTAAATTGAGTAAAACTCCATAAGACAATAACAATCAAGTAAAGAAATTTTAAATGTTTTGTTAAAAATACTAGTAATTGAATAAAAAATAATTGTGTATTTTTTAACCAATCAAGGGTGCCATTTCATTGTACTACTGATTCAGCCATTTAAGATAACCTTCACCAGTAATATTTTGTAAGAAATAAGTTTTTCAAATAGGTTACACAAAACTATAAAAAATTATGTAAATAAGATTTTCTAAGTTTATCTGCTACGTCTAGAAGTGAAATATTTTTAGTTTTTTTGTCTTTTTAAATGACCCAAAATCCACAGATATCTGGAGTCCTGTTCAATCTACAGTGTGTAATAAATACATTTAATAATTTATTAAGTTAATTGTGTCACTATCTAGACCGTAAATGTATGTAAATGGCTGACATATCAAACCACAGGCATAGTTTGGAGATATTTAGATATATTGGTGCATTGTGTTCTTGAGAAAAAAAAAGTGGGCTCAAAATAAAAAGTGGTGCAATACTATGATTCTCCCTCCCTTAAGACAACACATTAAAAATAGCATTGTTCCATATTACAACGTGCTCATACTGCAGTTTTAGTTTTTGCAGTTGAACCAAAACTACCCCTAAACAAAACAGTCAATCTTTCTCCAGGTCACTAAAATATTGCATGTTTTCATTTTACAATAGGAGAAAGGGCTGAGCATGATTTTTTTAACATTCTTTCTTTTTGCTCTAATATACAAATCCAGACATAACATGTCAGTACATAGTTGACACAATCTTGTTTTGGGATTTTCATCTCTGATGGTTAGCACATAATATACGAATTGACATAAAAATTGGGAAGCATGGTCTTGTCGGGTGCGGAAGTAGTCGTACCACTATATGCTCGTACTGGGAATAGTCGTATCGAATTGGGAATAGTCGTACCATATATGAATTGCATATTTCCATATTAGTGACATAATTGCTGCCAGCCATCGCATTCATCGGACTGGATAGCGTGCATTCTTGCTGTAACAAAACGGTTGTGAATTTACGCATTGGAAAGCCATTACAGTTTGGCTTGTTTTGAGAGACTAAATTTTCATCCGAATCGGATTATATATATATATATTTATTTATATATGTATTTATATATATATATATATAGACGACCAATTAAAAGAGCTCCCAAAACTGGAAACTAGCCGGCAGATATTACCAATGTAAGAAACGGTTCGGCAGTTTTAAGTGCCCCTTCCCAATGATTTCAGTTAAAGTGCTCACAAATCTCATCCCTCAAAAAAGGCAAGTGCTATTTTCTGTAAATATACGATGGTTCATAATGTTTGTAGACATTAAAATTGGATAAGATAATGCGGGTTTTAAGATACTTAGTACATACTAAGATAACAGATTAGGATCCATACATTGCTTAGAAGTATTTCCAAACGAAACAAACACACATTTAACTTAAAAATAAATATCATACCAGATCATTGGTTATACTCAAAGATTCACACTAAGTATTTACGCAGCAACATAAAAGCGATCCTGATTTCATGAAGGGATAATTGTCTGTGATATATATAAAGTGATGGAAGTTATCCAAACCATGACCAAGTTACTGTTAGTACATAAACTACAAACGCGTTCCCAATCTTAATATTGACATATATATGGATATGGATATTGAACTAGATATTGGCCTATAAATTAATCTGCCTATTGACATAGAAATACGCATATATATTAATCTGTCTATTCAGCTATATATATTGTGTTATGTATTGATCTAACTATTAAACTAGATATTGGCCTATATACTGGTCTCGCTATTGAAAAGACATTGGCCTATATGTATATTGATGAAGCTGATGAACTAGATATAAACGTATATATTAAGCACTCCTTTGAGCTTAATATAGGTCTATATTTCTTTATCTGGCTTTTGAGCTACATGTTGACCTAAATACTGATCTGGCTTTTGAGCTAGATATTGGCCTATCTAGCGATCTGGTTATTGAGCTAGATATTTACCTATATACTGATCTACATATTGATCTGACTATTGAGCTATTTATAGAACTATATATTGATCTGGCTTATGAGCTAAATATTGACCTATATATTGATCTGGCTATTAAGGAAGATATTGACCTATGTATTCATCTGACTTTTGAGCTAAATATTGGCCTATTTATAGATCTTGCTATTAAGCTAGATATGTGCCGATATATTGAGCTTGCTATTAAGCTAGATATTTGCCTATATATTTATCTACATATTGATTTGATTATTGAACTAGATATTGACCTATATATTCGTCTGACTATTGAGCTAGATATTGGCCTATCTATCGATCTAGTTATTGAGCTAGATATTTACCTATATACTGATCTACATATTGATCTGACTATTGAGCTATTTATAGAACTATATATTGATCTGGCTTATGAGCTAAATATTGACCTATATATTGATCTGGCTATTAAGGAAGATATTGACCAATGTATTCATCTGACTTTTGAGCTAAATATTGGCCTATATATAGATATTGCTATTAAGCTAGATATTTGCCGATATATTGATCTTGCTTTTAAGCTAGATATTTGCCTATATATTTATCTACATATTGATCTGACTATTGAACTAGATATTGACCTATATATTGGTCTGACTATTGAGCTAGATATTGGTCTATATATTGATCTGGCTATTGAGGTATACATATATTAGCCTATATGTTTATCTGGCTATTAAGCTAGATATTATGGATTTTGATAGTTTAAAAATATAAAAGATCATCTATATAAATATAACAGAGGTAAGTGTGACAACAACAACAATCATCAAGTAACGCTATATAAGAGTCCAATATGTAAACCTTAACACCTTAAAAGTATAACAATATATAACATAAATAAACTGTTGTAACGATATTTATAGCAATTGTTATAGGCCAGTATATTTCATAACACAATACGGCGAATGTCCGTATATAAACTTTGCTTGCTTGAAAACTCGGGTGATGTAGACCATGTTATAGGTTTAGAAATTTCTTATTAAAATTTTCCTTATTTGTGTTGGCACAGACTTTGTACTATCATTAAACCAAGTATCAATATATTTTAATAAAATTGCAACGGACATCACCAGAAAGGATCGAATTAACCGGATAAGAAATTGAACATTGAACTCATTCGAACGGATACAAACTGATTCTATCTGTTGAAAGTTGACTTAAGCTTTCCGGCGAAATGTGATGTATGGGGAGACTCTACTTGCTATATATATCCATGTATATATTCAGGTCACAATCTTAGCAATGTACATAGTAGCAACCATTTATGGGCCAGCCTATAAATGTGCAGAAAACTAGTTCATATCCTTTTGTGGTTAGATTGTCATTTCCGCCCAAGCGATAGATTTTATCTCAAATTTCCAGTAAGTTTAATATGTATGCTTTTGTTTGGATCATTTTTATTGAGCATACAGTAGGAGTTGGTCGAATCTTTAGTCGTTCAAGAAATTATCATGTCTATGTAAAAAAAAAAACACTACAAAACAACAACACTACAACAACGAATTATTATCTGTGTTAATAATTTTGAAACCACCTAAACTTGCAAATCATCCGTATATACCAAATATTAATACATTGAAATCTTATTTCTACACGTCTTTACACCGACAATAACATGCAAGCATCGATGGCATTATCATTACAACATTGGTAAAAAGTGAAATTGTGTTTGTGGCTTTTGCTTATATTTGCACCTAACAATTTTGAGCAAATTTTTATGATGAATCATGTCATAAAATATTGTCAATGCTGTTCTTTTATTAAATTTATTAGTCCGTATCACGTACTGTTTAATCTTAAAGTTGGAATACGACTATTGAAGCATCAAAAGGTAAAAAACAGTAAATAATGGTCACTTATTATGAAATAGTACTTCGAGGTGTTTGTTGTTTTCTATTGCTTATTTTTTGCAAATTGGCAAATTCTTTGTATCACTTTTCCCACTTGCTAAGGTATAGATGTCGTTTTTTATGCTATGACATCAAAAACGTACCTTAGTTTTTCATCTAGGTCATCTAGATCAAACCTTTATCATGTCAAGATGCTTAAAGTTTTGTTGGCAACCTTTAATATTTTATAATATTTTGTCAGTTTTCGGTTAACTTTAGGTTTTCATTTAATTAGTTAAATTTTGTAAACGTTTTTATGATAGTTTCGAGGGTTTATTTTTACCCTCCCACTACAAATTCAAAGTACCATATCATCCGTTCTTGCAAACGGCATCAATCAACTGACATGCCTTTTAATTACGATAAATACCTTTGAAGACTATAGTGTTCTTTTTATGCATTTAAAGTTAATATCCGACCGTTTGCCTATAACAAATACAACATTATACCCCTGTTTTGAGAAAGTTTGGAATAATTTCTGCAGATCGGGTACTTTACTATTAGAAAATATGTGATTTTGAATACTACCTCAATGGTTACACTGTACAAATCTGTACAAATATATATATAAGGCATGTTTCTGTAAGCCCTACTGTCTACCATTACAATGGTGGGAAGCTGTACGTTCAGTCAACTTGTCCAACCGAAGTAAATATACTGTAATGCAGCAACAACCTAACAATGTTGCACTCTGTTATTAATGAGTTATTAATGACTTTGACATTAGACATTGCTAATAATTTAAGCATAAGATTGATTTATATTGACGTATTCACCTTTAAGCAACACCATACACATATACTCAATTATTGACGAGCTTACACTAAGCAGCATATTTAAAATAACATAATCAGAATTTCTACATCTTGCCTTGGGCTTCAGCTGTTGTCCGACAAGCAGGTCCAGTGGCTATGTAATAAAATCGAGCAATGTGTTAACAATCTACATCATACATTATAACAAATCCCCAAGCCCGTTCTTACATCTTTTATATTTCATAGCCGCCTTTTGTGCTGGATTATGATAAAAGTATACAACGTCTTAAAGCTGGTTTATATCCAGAATAAATGGACAGAGATATGTCATTGCTTATGCAAGCCGTTCTTTGACACAATCAGAAAGGTGACCATCAGCCTCTAAGCATGAGATTCTCTCCTTAAAGTGAGTCCCACGTGACAACGTTTCGTATTATTTGATAGGAAACAGATTCGCTGGATACAATGAAAATAAAATCCATTGAAATATATTTTGACCAGTTCAAAACATGATAAGGCTGTGGTTCAAGGATGGATTTGTTCCTTGAGTGATAATGACTTTGATTCAGTGAATTGTCTTGGTAGCACAGATGTTGGTGCCAGTCTCATGCTAAATATCATCAAACTCAAGATTACGGCATGTCGTGATCATGTCACGCCTGATACAAATGCTTTCAAAATAATTTGTAATGAGCTTTAATAGCTTGTGTTGGTATTATTTCTAAGTTGATTAATTTATGGCGGTAATGTTCGTCCAAGGATAAGGTGGTAAAAGGAATGTATGTTGCAATGTCGAAGAATGGCTAAGTTGTGAGGCAGCATTTAGCAAATAAGTCAAAGTCCTGTGAGCATTTCAACGTAAGGCTTAACATTGAACATATTATATCCTGCCACTAAACAAACCCTTTAAGAGCAATCCAGCGAACTAACTGTATAATAGTAGTTCATTCGTTTATTGTCTTCCAAAAACTGCAACTGTTAACTGAATTGCAGACTTCCGGTTGTAATGAGCAAATGTGCGTACCTTAATATTGACATGATCCGGGATGGTGCAAAATTATGTCTTTGATAAAAAAACATTTATCGAATCAACTGTTTATGTATTCACTGTGTAAGCAGTAACAACAGTAGTAGCAGTTACACAGTTACAACATAAACATATAGTAAAGAGACCGCCGACTCGTGACGTCACGCTAAATACTCTATATAAATAGGTTGAATCTGCCGCAGAGCCCTTACTGGGAGTCGAAGAAAAATTTCGGTGTAAACTAAAACAATAGGTTGAAAGCTGAAAGCTGTGTTAACATTAATGAAAAAACCGTAAAAATCGTATAAATATGCTATATTTTCCATGAATAAAACATAAAAGTTTTCATTGTTTTCTTTGATTTTGCCCCCTGTAGTGGGTTGAATGGGGTGGGATCTAACTTATTCATTTTTATCATTTATGGAATAGAACCATTTAAAGAAACAAAGTCACCACTTTAGTTATTATTGTTATCATATATAATTAGAAAAAAAAATATTGCTGCATTTTCTGTGATTTCATGTCATGAACACCTGACATATCAATTAAATCCAGTTATTGTATTCGGAGTCAGGTATTATGTAACTTTCATTATGAGTGTTGTCAAGTGATTGAACAACCAAACATGTGTGTGCCACTGTTTAATGTCACGTCTTAGGATCAAGCTTTTAACTGAGCGCTCTCTTTCTGGAGTGGATGCGCTAGACACAAATAAAGCAATACTTACCTTGACTCACTCAACAAAACTTTCAATCTGAGATTTTCATAGTATATGTACCTTATTTTTGTGATTTTTGACATAGTTTGCCATATTGTTTACTGCTCCTTCAAAATGCATTTATATCAAGCAACTCAAGACGTTTAAAACAACTGAAACAGGCTACGGGACATATAATTGTCCACTAAGACCAGAAGGAATATGATAAAAGGTAATTCTGACTCATATATCTTAAATAATTTACTAACTAACTTGCTTATTTTTTCTTATACAGATTATCTGTATTTTACTGAACCCTGTGCATATGTTGCTTTTATGCTAGTGTTTTTGTTTGTTTTTCTTTTGTTACATAGCACTAACACATTATGGTCATACTGTCGACATCCAGCTTATTATTTGTGAAACAAGACAATAGGTTTATGTCTGGTCAGACAATGAACCATGGCGACTATCGGCATTGTCCGAATTATTTTCATTATATATTACAATAATTAACCTGGTCATTTGAAAAGGGAAATGGTCCAAACTTTCGGGTACCACCTTAATCTAAATACACTATGCAGTATGCATAGTTTAGATACATGTTTTTGATATCCATTTTATAAGTGTGTTTGTTCGGCTTGGACGCGTGCTTTATTACCTAGGGAAAGAATACTAAAGAAAAAAAATATTATAATTTTATTTTCACATTGCATATTTTTGTCAATACATAGCATTTTTCGCATGTACTCTGTTTTACTTGTGCACTGGTGGATATATATAAAAAAATCGAAGAATCGATAGTCAATAGTATTGTGCTGCTAAATATTATTGTACTGCAAAAAGGAAGCAAAGTGCCATATCAATTAAGTACTTTATGAGACTTTTATTGAGTTATAAAGATGTTTTTATCTTCTTCTAATATTATAGAACAATAATTGTAATAATATTTCGTTCATTACATGGTGAAGCCACTAACTTTTGCGGACTGTTGAAGATCCGAGAGACAGCCTTCAGAAAGAAGGATGTCGAAATATACTTTCAACTTTCGGCCATACACTCACAAAGATGTTTGAGATATTGACTGGTATTTTAAGAAAAAATCCTTTCTTTCCACGATACTGCCAAGTTATTCAAATGAACATTCATTTAGTCGACTCAACGCCACCGTCATTTTTGCGATAAAGCAAGCTGATCACGATGACCAGGAAGTTATTATGGTTATCTTAGTGACAAACAGAATACGTATATTTGTCAGAGTGATGATGTGAAACTGGAGCTACAAGGAGGTTTTGGCTGCACACATACATACGTACATTCACCCACATATTTATGTATACATATGTTCACACATATACACATTCATATGCTCTGTAATAGTAAAACGCAAAATGAAAAAAAAAAAACATAACAAAGATAAATGCACCAGGAAAATTGGGTTTCTTACTAAAGTTGTAAATCTTTATACATTTAATTGTCTGCGTATGAACGGAGTGAATTAGAATAAAATTATTTCCCTTTGTTCGTTCAGACCGCTTGCAATAGGTGGCGCTCTAGGACCACGAGATTCTCGTGCTCATTCAGCGCATGGACAGCCGAAAGAAATGGCCGAGGAAAATGTATAATTTTTGGCTTAAATTGTATATTAAGATTTTAAATTTAGGCACAGATTTTTTCAATTTTGTTTAATAACACTAAAATTTATTAAAAATAAATATAATGCGTAAAGTTGGGTAAATAAGCATTTAAATGTTGGTTCCTGCATGGATTGGATATGTAGTGTTTTAATGGAAAGAAGTTAAATTTAACGTGTAAAATGTAGCGTTTTATTGTATCATGATATGTCAGTAGGCATCCAAATCCGCTTACAACAAATTGAACAGATTATTAAAGGTATTTACTGTTACTGTTTTGGGGTTCATAATTGCAAACTGTTTGCATTGATAAAGGGGATCATGATTTTAATATTTCTAAAGTAAGGGCAGCACAATCTTGGAAGAACAACATATTAAAACATGGGTAAGACATTAATTATTATTCCTTTATATACTGTGATTAAAGAAAGAATGCACTTTGTGCCAAAGGTAATACTCTGTGTTAAAACTTTTATTCCACTGATATTGGCTCCTGTAGTGCTGTGACTAACTACTCATTATCAGTAACGTTTATCCCAGCCACAGGCGACACAGGCGTCGCCTACACGTTGATGTCCCATCCCAACGAAGGGACCAAGCCCACTGGTGTAAAGATTGACGGGTCTCTAATTATGGAGCTTGGTGACAGTTTTAAAAAAATGAGCGTATCCTCCAAAATCAATAAAATCACAGCTTCACAGTCTGTGATGTACTTTGTCAAATGTCAAAGCCGTGAGAATACAAATAAAATCCTGAACAATATAATAGATATTATCATTTTTAACAGAATGGGTGGACCATGATGGAGCCGAATATTTCATTCATGTCCGTGACTTTTTCCACGTCGTTTCAAATACTGGTGAGGTCATAACGGTGATGCCATTGTCATAGTTAACGTTATTTTGCCGGTGCAATTTACATTTCATTCGTCGACATTTTGGATGTTTTAAAACTTTTTATTGATGATTATCACTTAAAGTTTTATTACATGTTCTTTATCTAGTGTTCTGATTATACGTTTGGCTAGATTAGATCGAAAAGAAGTAATCGAACCAACTAACACTACTAGATTGTTCTTCCTGTATACTTAAACATTTAGACCCTCAATAGGACGTCCATTTTACCTCGCCAAACAAATATGTTTAAAGAGGAAAATATGGTCATACAACTTAACTTATTGAATGGGAGTAAAACTGCAGGAAGAATATCTATGCTTTCTCGGGGGCTTTATATTGCAGCGATCAGTTATCTAGCGGAATACTATCACCTGGCCAATGTCTCTTGCCAAGTGTCAGCTTCGACTCTACCGCAGTCCCTAACAGTTACATCCAAGCTTTATGTGCTAAGTAAGATGTTTATTTTTAATTTGTATCCCCTTAAAATTCTTAATGGATATAAGAAATTAAGATATTTTTATAATCCTTAAGTTTTCTTGGTCATGTTGTGATTAATTTCCGCGCCAAAAGAAATTTCCAATATGTGATATAATTTATATATCTATTCCCACTTAAACCTTCAATGTGGGGCCCCCGTGCTGTAGTGGTAGAGTCGACGATTGGTAACTCCTCTGACTCCTTAGCCTCCAACCGGCTTCGAGAACCGATCGGGGCGAAGTACTAAATATGGGAAGGTTAATTGACTAGCAGTGCGCCGGTGGTTCTACCCAGACATTTGTATGTTGTCTTCCTCCACCAAAACACCTGGACGTTGCTGCGATGTATTTGAAAATAAACCTTCATTTAACCCTGATGTGCTGCATTTTTCTTAGGCACTGAATACAAATAAGACACATTTAATTATAAGCTTAGCATGCAATATATTCAACCAGGAAGACCGGACAACCCAATCATAACGGTAGGTGTTTTGAGGGAAGGTCAAACACACAAAATTTCCTGTCAATCAGACAGGAGCCGTCCTCCTCCTAAGCTGTTTTACAAGAACAGACGATAGATGACAACCAGACGAACGAGTCGTATATTGATAACAATACAGGCAACTCAAAGTACCAAGGTATTGCATCAATATACTGTCTGGAACGTATTTGGAATAACAAGATGATCACATGTTGCATGCGATGGAATAACATTGCGAATGTTAGTTTTCTTCCATGTTAAGTTTGCAAAATTTTCCGACATAATTAGTGTTATCGATAAAGTAACTATATCCATTAAGCTGGTTGACATTTTAACTGTCTATCGACAGCTGTGTCGTATCAAGGATGCATAAACAATTGATTTTGAAATGAATAATAAAATTCTGATTGGCCAAATTTCAACATTAAATACAACTTGACCTACAGAATAGTTTAGAAACTTTAGACATTCTGCTGCCAGTCATATAAAAGCATACATCTTTACTGACATACAGTACCAGGTCATTGACAGGTAGACTTGTGCTGGTACGTCACTTATTATCTGGCCAGAGGAAACGAGTTCTATACAAGTACCATTTCTATATACTGTAATCGTTTAGCAACTTGTCTTTAATATGTTCATGTGTATTCCAGTTCCCCAATTAGCTGTGCATCTCAGCTTCACGAATATTTCTACTACAAAACAAGAAAACAGGATCAATGTGACATGCATTGAGGTAAACGCGAACCCAGTATGTGCAAAAACTATCAGCGTCAACGACGTGGTAATCTCTGTAAACGTCAGTCATTAACAGGATGATTGAGGAGGCATGACAACGGTAGTAATAGCATTGTTAAAAGTCGTGCCGGAAGACGATGACAAGCGTGTTATCTGTACAGCCAACTGCCCCATGTTTGACACAAATCAGACTGATGCCTTTGTCTTACGAGGCGGTAAGCTGTCCTTTCCTACTTTGGCTAATAAAATGTTACATTTGCTTAAGATTGAAATTCAAACCATAATTTGTTGAATAATAAATATACAATATGCTAAGCAAACTAGCCCTAAACTATTTTCTGTAGTATCTGAAATGTGCTTCATTGCTTTTGGTAGGAATTTTATTGCAAGTATGAAATTCTGTTTATTCATACGGTTGGTTGGTGCTAGCCTCTTTCACTTGTGACTGTTCAGCGGCTGTGGAACTACAAACATATTGTGAGTGTTCTTTTCACTTTATGATCCTAGATGTGTTAACGATATGTTACGGCGTATTTGAGACATTTCGGCATATCGTTTGACTAACTATTGTCACTGACGATTTTGAAATCGAAATTGAGCAAGGTGCAAGTTTAGCTCACAGTTAAAATAATCACTCTTATTGAACTGGTTTGTTGTTTCTACTGCCATAAGCTTTGACGTATTAAGTTGAAGATGCAGTGACATACACGGAATCATAATGCTAGAATAACGTATGTAAATTTTAACATCAGCAAGGCTTAATTTGACTGGTCTGTAGTTAGATAATTAGCGGATAAACCTCTGAAAACGTTTATCTATCCTGCAGCACTATACAAACAACTCAGAATTTTCAATTGTTTTAGAAAGACCAGAATTTGACAATTGTTGTCGACGATTCATTAAGAATGTTTGGTTTTTCTATTGCTATTTCTAGAACATACGCATTTATATAAACATTACGTACTTCCCAGGAATTACTTGCATATATATATATTTGAAAAGTATTCGGATACACCTAACCAAAATATGATATAAGATTTCAACCGATCATAACGTTTTTTCCCGTTCATTAATTTATTTATTTCTAATCGGTTCTAATTGATAGGATGTTTAAGTTTTATGAAAGGTTATCAGGTTCATAATCAGATTCCTATTCTTTCAGAGACTTAGAGACCAACTTCGACAATAACAAAGCTCCGATTATCTTTTGCCGGGGAACCAGAAGAGAAAAGCATGTGGTCTTAGGCAACATTCATATTTTATGATGTAATCACGTGGATCTCTCTCCCATCTGTTCTCTTCTCTTCCCTTCCCTTCTCTTCCCTTCCCTTCCCTCCCCTCCCCTCCCCCTCACCTCCCCTCCCCTTCCCTTTCCGTCCCTTCCCTTCCTTTCTCTCTTTCTCTCACTCTCTCTCTGCGCCTTAGGCTTTCCATGCCTCTGTGGTATATTGTAATATTTGTATGTTACATTGCTGTATTTGATTTTCAGGTAAGGCCGGACTTAAAATAATTTTGGTTTCCCCTCCCACGACCCAAGTATATTAGGTATGGGTAGGTAGGTAGGTAAAATATTTTTTTTCAACTTCTTGTAATTATTTTTATTTGCCTTGAGAAATTTACTCTTGATCAACTAATACCTCTTTAACTATATCACTCATGGATAGTTGTGTCGAAAATTGACATATCTTCTTGCTAATAATTGGTTTAAGAACTGTTAAATCCTCATATTTGCAAATACCGATACACAAACCACGCGCTCGCGTTCGGCCATTTTGTTCCGAACAAAGCGCCTCGGCGATCATGATGATCAGTTTCGTACTCACTGCATTTCGAATTTCTGTACCGGAGTGTCGTACTCAATGCATTTCGAATTTCTGTACCGGAACATTTGAACTACGATCAGTTTTTGAAGTAAAAAAAAAATTAAATTGAATTTGTCGATAATTTTTTTTTGGATCGGGACGTTTTTCTCGGGTCGGTCGTGGGAGGGGAAACAAAAACAATTTTATTTTAGGCCTAATATGTTTTACGCGATTGTGTACATTTTCTCATCTTACTCTTGTTCTTTCTAATCCAGTTTTGGACCAGCCATGGCTGTCATGATATTTAAACTGTATTTAAACCATTGACTTTGCATTTATATTGGTATTTTAATAGTGGCTGTATTAATCCGATTAAATTTGCTTTATGGAAATTTATTGTATATTCTCGTTAATGACGAAACATTACTCTAACCATTCGACTTACATATATACTTTGTCACTCCCCTGTGGTATAATGTAGTTTCTGTAGGAATATAATAATCCTGTCCTCTTATAATGAACTTGTCTTCTGTTTGACAAATGATGACTGCATAATGTACATAAAATCATATTTTGAAAAAAAAAAAGTAGAAAGAGTAAATGTGCTTGAGAACAAAAATGAAAATGAGCAGGTAAATAATGGTAATTTTATAAAGCTTTTATATAAAGTTAAAAAATATAGCATGTCCATTGGTTTGCATGGTAAAACAATTTTGACCTCACAAAAATCGACATATTATTGAATTTAAATTATCTCTACAGGAATAACAATTGCAAAAACGGAAACGTGCTTAGATTTTTATAATTGTGCATCTAAAGAGCCAGTGGCAGTTAGTTTACATTCATGACCTTTTCAGTATTACGTATGTTCGTATATAGTAAGAAAGTACAAATCAATATTTTAGGTAGTTTTTATTCAACTGTGTCTGTTAATCTCTGTTAAAGATATAATTTGCTACAAAATCATAACAGGAAAAGTCCGGACCAGAGTCAAATGACTGTATGGACCATAGCTTCTGCTGCAGCAGTGCTTGCTTTAGTCGCAATCGGTACAGTCGCGCTAGTGTGTTTGCGTCGAAAGAACGTCGCCTTGCGAGAAGGTAAAATGTACACACGCTACAACGTTCTTATGTTAACAGTATGAGTATTATAAGAAAAAACATCGAGTTTCTTACAGTCGACTGGCTGGTTCCATGATGAAGCGGACCAGACTTAACCAGACTAACATTTAATTCACTTTAATTTAATAAGAATATATGACAAAGTCCTATGAGCATTGCCACATATACCAAACTCCGAAAAGGAACAGAACAAATGTATTTCACATGCAAGCCAAGCGAAAAGTAAGAACAAATTTGTGATGAGTCATTTAACAAATAAATCAAACCCGACAGTTACCGCCTTGGAACGGTCGGTCGGCAATATGGACCGACTGGGGTGCTTAAACCGGTTTTACAGAGCTCTAACCTTGCACTTTCTGACGAGTTTCTCAAATGCAAGCAGTGAAAAAAAACACGATCTATTTGAATACAAAATGTCCAAGCGCTGATATTTTCTATAAGTTATGACGAAAGTAGTGACGTCTTTGAAAAAAAATGTCCACATAGTGTTTAGAAAAGAATATGGTATTATTTCGATTTGAAAAACTTAAATCGACATTGTAGTACTGTTACAAAGTTCGGTATTTAATGCAACAAAATGCGGCTTTTAACGAAATCTCTTATTTTGTTAATTTTATTGAGAAATGGAGAGTTTAAGAAAACGGTGGAATTTGTACCATACTGATTGTACATATCCAGTGTCAATCAAATAAAAGCAAACAAAACGGTAGTCTTCTATTGGTATATAAAGTAAAATTATATTTTTTTTATATTATTACAATGTCTTAGTCTTCTATTGGTATATAAAGTAAAATTATATATATTTTTTATATTATTACAATGTCTATGTAATTTTTAGGTACAGCCAAGCCTATAGGGAGATTTATGCAAACCAGGTAGATATTGCCGGATCCCACAATAGACAGGTGATTGAAGATGCTGAATACTAAAGCGTTGCGTCCAACGAAAATTGCCTTTCTTCCGATCATTCACAGATAAAGATTACTGGACAATTTTTCTAGTTTTTCGATTACACTCTGTTATTAAAATGGTCTAACATTCATAGTCATGGTTTACGGATATGGTTCATGTACGGTTTACTGGCATTACCTTTTACAAATGTAAATGTTTAATGTTTTAACTACCATTTAACTAATATTTATATAACATATTGTTTCAGCCTTCGCCTAAAACTCCATTAAGCTCACAAAAAATGGCCAAAGTATAAAATTTTATTTTACTCCACACTAAGCTGTTCAACGTTGTTCATTATAAAGAGTGTCTACTATCTTCTTGGTTGGACCGTTTTATTAAAGAAATTTATAAAAAAACAAAAAACAAAGGAGATACGAAAAAATGTACATACATATAATTATCGCCGCATTACGATTCTTATCTGATTTGGCAAACTTTAGCACTTGCGCCCGTTACTAGATGGACATTATTTAATCAGAAACCAGGTAGGATTTAGAAAAGAAAATGATACACATGACCATATCATATTTTACGATATGTTCTGTTATTGCCCTCATGAAACTGCTTAAAAACTATACGGTGCCTTTATTGATTTTTCGCAGGTAAAAGCTATTTCTTTTTGGGGAAGAAAATAAAGACGACTTACAATTCATATGAGATTCTCAATGCCGTGAAGTAACTGACAAATATCTGTTTATGGGCCAATATTCTCTATAATGGTTCAAAGTACCATTTTGTTAACTAGAATTGCTTCCCTTGAAGATAAAAATAGATACTTCCTTTCAGTGAAGCTTCAATTCAGGCCCGGATTTACCGAGGGACCGGGGGACCTTGACCCCCCCCCCCCCGCCCCTCGTATATACTTCTTCGGAAAAGACCTACATTAAATTAGTAGACCGTGTAGAGATAATCACGGGTGTCTGATACCCCCTGACTTTCATATACTTATCCGCCCAAGCAGTTGTTAAAGCCACTATGGCCCCAGCTGCTATCCAGACCTCTGAGGCCATCTGGTTGGTGTACAATATCCGCTGTGTGAATAGCATTCGCTCTTAACTCCCTCACTAATGAGCTTCATCGGCACTCCTCGGCGGTGATGCAGACGGCATTAACCGAGGTGTGAAGATTGTCTGTCATCTTGCTACCTAATTAAGGTGCACAGTAGATTTTCCGTGTACTTTTAGGTCATGTCAAAATGGTTAAAAGAGGAGAAATTTGTCTTTTTTACTAATTGTTATAATTTGTTTGACAAAATCCCTCCCAGACAAAATCCCTTGCGCTCCTTTAAGCATGAGCGGATAAAATCAAGTTTTTCACAAAAGCAGACAAACTCACTCCCGTAAATTAATTAACATACATTATACCTCTAAACAAAAATATCGTGTTATTATCCTATAATTTACAATACTTAATTTTGCCAAATAAACAATATTGCAAAATGTAGATAATTTACAGGAGGAATTTAACAGTCATTGGAAAATTTATGGAAGGGTCCGGCTTTGCTCAAATTAACAGAAGTAATTTTTGTCTGGAAGAATTTTGTCCATACTACGTTTTTAGCAATAACTCAGGCTTTACAGAATTATGTTTCTAGCTACAAAATAGAGTAAAGGGAAGATCTATTGCTAAGTTTATGATTTTGTAATTTAGAGATATACAACTGTAGGAAGAACCATGTTTGAAGTTCTCGTTGGCTCAGAATGTTGCTCTTTCAAACATTTAAACACTATAATATGGTTATCAGAAAGGGCACTCATTTGGAAATATTTCATTATATTTTGTGTTGCCCAAGGTATAAAGTCTATATGTATACTGGAAAACTGTTTTTTTGTTTGTTAATATTTGTCGTTTTTATATTACCGTACTGGAACACGACGGTAGTTTGAAGATGTGTGAACAAACGCTTTGCTTGGTTGATGTGCCGAAATACATTGTAAAGTTTAGAGAAAATATGTCGAAAATGCTTGGTTCCATTTTCTTTTGTTCTACAATATTTACTGATAGTAGTATATTTCGTCTGCTCCAACATATAATAAAGCCTCTCAGCCAATCAATAATGTTTTGTTTGTCACACCATTTGTTTGAGGGCTCCAATGGAAATTCTGGTATTTTTATATGACGAGTTTTAGTTTAAAATTCCATGAATACTCTTAATTATGCGCAGCGCATTCTCGAACACACAATTAAAATCTCAATGCAGGCAATATCAATGTACATTTGTTAAGCATAAAAATCCGACGATACTGCAATGATTGTTTGCTAAAAATTAAGGTAGCAATACTTTTTTTTATTATTTTCCTTCTTATTATATGCAAACGACGATCAATGGGAAAAAAGAGGTACAAATGTAACCTGGCTGCATTTTATAATCCAACTCGAAGGAAAGAATGTGTTTGCCTGTTTTGGCATGATTTTTGAAGAATTTGAATCAGTTTTCAACAACAAAGTTATGTTGCTTAAGGTTTTTCGCATTTTCAGACTTTCAGGGTCAGTTTAATAAAACCATTAAAACGAGTAACATTGTGTCCAGAGAGCTTTAGAATGCATCTAAGATATTTTAGAAACCTTTTTCCGGGGGAGCATACCCACGAAACCCAAGGTTATTGTTATCAATAATTGTATGTATTTCTCCATGTTGCATACATTGTAAACCTTGATGAGAATAGGTTTACTATGTTCTTTTATGAATGGCAGAAACAACAAGGAAATGATGTGCATTTTTTCTTTAAATCTGGCGGATATAATGTTCAAGGTGGAAGCTTTTTGAAAAAAGGTTTTGACAACTTTAATACAATTTTTTATTTTGAGAATACTGTTTTAACATAAACACTTTTTCACTTCCTTTAAATTGCAAAAATACATTGCCTTCTAGATTTCAGATATGCATCAAGGTCAAACTTAATGCCATAATAAGCGGGTTTCCGCTTCATTTGACCCAATGAGTTTTAGGAGTATTATATCCTTAATTGGTTTTACATGGCCAAAGAATATTACAATTAACTTACTTGTCAGATGCAGTACACCTTAAAGGCGAGTTTCGGACGGTAGAAAAAGTTGGCTTGTCTTATTTTTAAATCAGTATTTACTTTAGACGTACTGCGGTAATCCTTTTACCCCGATATTATCTACAAGATTATATAAAGATAGGTCATCGTGCATCGTTCAGTTGAAACATGGAATTGACAGTATGTTATAATGAATCAAAAGTGTATACTTTAATAATGATAACAAACGTTGAAACAATAAGTCTACAAAATCAAAAATGAAAATACTATTTACCTGTATTAACTTATTTTGTAAAGACCAAGGAGACAGAACTCTATTACGCAGACCTTGACATTGACAACTTCCGCTGACCAACGGAAAATATCGAACGAGAAGTACAACGCAATTGATTTAGAACTAAGCGCTACTACCCGCGCGGAAGAAATACCTAGGGTGGATGATACCGATGAGAATGGATTCACCGAGAAAATCTACACGAATAAATAAGCATAGAAATCTATGAATATGAGAGATAATGAACAATATATATGTATGATAAAATAACCATTGAGAAGAGAGTGCAATGAGAATAGCTGTTTATGTTAGTTATTTTCATAAAATGTTTATACGAGGTACAGTCAAAAAGTTCCCGGACTGTCATGATTCCTTTTTTTACTTTCCGTACGATTCTGTTATTAAATATAACATAAAAACATGACGATTCCACTGGAAGTTTTAAATATATGTAAAATACAAAAACATAAACATGTTTACTGATCCATTAGTATAACCCACTATGTCATGTACGGAGCGCTTCCGCGACGTCGATGACGTTCATATGACGTTCATGTCACAAAAAGATCTTTTACCCGAAGTTCATGCTTTCTCAAAATAGTCACCACAGTATTCTATACATTTCCTGTGTCGCTGTACCCATTTCTGATATATGTCTGCGTACCACTCTGGTGAGTAGCTTCTGACTGCCGACCTAACAGCATACTTAATCTCTTCTCCGGTATCAAACCTCCGGCCTCTCAGGTCTGCTTTAAGTCTTGGGAAAACACAGAATAGGTAAATAAGAAAAGGTCCTATCAAAATTTCCACAGATATTTAAATTTTATCTACCTGTAGACAAAGGCAAACAAGGTATAAAGTCTAGTGACGCGAGATTCGGGCTGGTGGGGCATGGTCTAAACCTCTTATATCCTAAAAAGTTAATGGTAAGTAGTGTTTTTAATCTGCCCGGTGTGCAGAAGCATTGTCTTGATAAAATTTTAGATTTTCAATGTCGCAGCCTGGTCGCTTTTTCATAATTTCGTTCGTAAGATCCCTGCGCACAACCTGTTTAAGAAACATTTACATTGTATTTGTAAATGCCACAGACACAGTATGTTACAGTATAGAAACATTTCTTAACTATTTAATCTTTGGTGCTAATTATGTTTATGCATTAAGCATATTATTAAGCATAATATTGTATTAAAACATTGCATGCGACAATTAAATTTATGTATCTATGAATCTATGAAGAATATGTACATTACTTTTTTCGCAGATTTACAGTCTTTGCCTTCTTTTGGAGGGGGTGAGGAAGGCCGCTTCCAAACCATTGACTCTCGTTTAGTCTCAGGATTTAAAACATTCACCCAAGTTTCATCGGTAGTGATGATGCGCCCAAGGAATCGTTCACCCTCCTTATCATTACGGCGTAAAAGTCGACGAGAAGCGACTAGACGGGTTGCTTTCATTTCATCTGTCAGCAGACGAGGAACCCAGCGTGCACTTACCTTATTCATTTCAAGTCCTGAGTCACTATTTTATAGACAGTTCCATCCGACAGTGTCAGCAATATCTTCTAGAGACTTGCGCCGATCTGTTGCTAGGACGTCCTTAATCTTTTTGACATTTCCCGGCCGGAAACGTTTGTGTAACTCAAACACAAGAGTCCTGGAACAATTAATAACACCATCCTTCTGTTTCATGAATTTCCGTCGGGGTAATACCAGACATCGCACATAATTTTATCACTGTCCGCTGCTCCGTACGTTCACTTAACGTTGTAATTTTCTTGCAAGGCGGAAATTATACTTCACAAAATGGTGATACGTCAACCAATCACGCTGATATTTTGTTATTGTTTACTAGTAACGTTCCGTTGACGTCATGCGGAAAAATTAAGACGTTTTGGCGCCGTTATATTGAGAAACTTCAAAACGAAAATAGTCATCTCATTGCATAGTAAGGCAAATTCTGAAGTGCTCCGTATTAGGGTTGCGGTCATGCTAAATGTGAATAAAATAAATTCAAATACTTGTTAAAACCTATTTTTTCTTACCTGTTGATATTAGAATTAATTAGAAATATATGCAAGTTAAATTTCATGACAATACGACGTCAATAATGTGTTTATAAGGACCATTCCGGGTACTTTCTGACTGTACCTCGTATATAAAAGATGTTTACAACATGTATGAATACATAACGGTAAGAATGGGAACGTTTTTGTATTTTATGTACTAACAGTAACTTGGTCATGGTTTTCAATCTATCATTGGTCAATTATGCAACTTAAATTATTAAGATTCGATGTAATTTGCTTTTTCGTCGTTCTAGCATTATGGTATATATAAAATTCAAAATAATTTGCATCACTTTGTATATATCCCAGACAATAATTCCTTCATGAAGTTTAGATCGGTGTTGGTGCGTAAATCATAAGTCTGAATCTTTTGAGTATAAAAATGTCAACCAAGGGTCTGGTGAGATATTTTTAAGTCTAATGTGTGTGCATGTTTGTTTCGTATGGACATACTTCTAAACCATTGTATTTATATTCATCTGTCATCTAAGTATGTAAACACCACTTTATCGTATCTAATTTTATAGTCTACTCACATTATGAACCGACGGTATATTTTACAGAAAATAGCACTTGCTTTTTATTTAGGATGCTGTTTGTGAGCGCTTTAACTGTCGAAATTACATTGGGTTGTGTGTTACATAAAATTGCGAAAGCGTTTAATACATTGGATCTATCTGCCGGATTCCAATCTGTTAAAGTCCGTTTTGCAAAGTTTTTTTCATTTGATTTGATTGACAGCATCGTTGAATTGTGCACGTGATCTAGCTCGATCTCTTCCTTTTAACTAGATGTGTTTTTTTACAAAGCATTTTATAAAATGTCTTCTTGTTTAATACTGATTAACCTCAATTAATAAATTATTAATGTTAATCATTAATGTATCGAAACTGGCGTTCGTTTTATACCCTTTAATGTAATAATGCTTCTCTTATATTTTTAATAAGAAAAATCAAATTACATTGAAGCACCGCTTTTATATGCAGCTTCATAACTGTATGCGATAAAATTTATTATCGATATATAGGGGAATAAGGTTTTATTACTTTTTATCCAGTTTAATTTACTTAAGAAAGATATCAATCGATATAAAAAAAATTGTTTCTAATGACCTCCTAAACGATAAATCGATCTCAAAATTTTCCTTCGAAAAATGAAAAGCTTTTTATTACCAAAAATTGTGATATGTTAATGAAATCACCATATTATAGCATCCTGTAAATTTGCAGCCATACACATTACACCTGTTTTATTTATTAAATACTTATGTTAAATGTGTAAAAATGACAGAAATGTAAGCCATTTTAGGTGATGAAGGTAAAATACCCTACCCTGTGTTCACAAAAAAGTCGAGATGAAACTCCACCCAGTGGTAAGTTTCTTTTACCGAGTTTGTGGCGTAAGTTGTGGTTACCAACACAAGTGAGTTCGATTTTCCGATTAAACATATGGTTAAGATGACTAAATGAAAATAATTATTAGTACAAAATTGATAGATAGAGAAAACACTGAGACGTTTTTTTTTGATGCAAGACATGTATTGCATGTACACAATATTAATAAATTGTCAAGTGAAAGGGGCCAAAGTATACGTCAGCTCGGAGGATCAATTTGATAAGTTCGCTCATATTCCCTATTTTTTGTTTTAAGGGACGTTACTCCTCTATTCGAAGATTATTTCTTACATCCCTTTGGTTAGGTATTTGGTGTATAGTTACAGTAGAAAAGATAAAACTTTTATTTTTTTAAACTTTCAAACCTTCAGGAAGGGCGATGTATGAGCGCTCAACAAACCAGATTTAAGCACCCCAGTTGGTCCAATTTCCGACTGATCGTTCCAAGGCTTTAACTGCTGGTTTTTCTTTTTGTGTGTTATGTCTCGTCACTGTTTTTTGTCACTTTTACATTTACCCATTTTGCCTTGGTCTTGGGGTATTTTAGATTTAAATCTCTCTGGTTATTTGAGAGGACATTTTCTTATTTACCAATAACAGTAAATAACGAAGAGTGACAAGCCCATCAACAATCATTTTTTCGCAAAAAGGCCACTCCGCAGATGATCTCCGTTTCACCAAACTTTATATATGTACGCAGCGGACAGAACTGAGAGGCAAATAAATGAGTAAGCATAAATGTATAAACTGCACACTCTCCGACCGCTGGGCTGCAACGTAAAAAGATGCTCGCCATAACGCCATCCTACTTGACGTTCAGTAAATGGCGGGAAAATAACGATAAGCAATTACTATATATCATGATATTTTTTTAAAATCCCGTTTGGGTTAAAAAATGTTAATAAAAATTAAAATTTCCTGACAAACTTTTTATAATAATTAAAATAGCGCAAATGCATACATTTAAATGTATTTTGATTGCACAAATTTAGTTTGTAACAAAAAATAATTAGAAAGGTCAAAAGTTTTATGATCTAGAATCAAGTAAGATTTCACTCTTTCAGCTGCAGATCGGCATATTAACTGTGAACCAATTGCATGTAATTGAGACGAGAAGAGAGTTCTTCAGAACGCAATCCGTATTTGATGAAATCTTTGAAAATCAAATTACTTAAAATATATTTTTATTTAAAAAAGTTGCATGTCCATTTACGGTCGCAAATCATCTACAATTAATAATATTAAAAGAAATCTTAACTTCAAACTTAGAACTTAAAATCCAGTTTTTACTATACACTATTCCACAAACATAGTTTACTGCAAATACATATGTATTATTAATATTATAAGTGACAATAGTGTTTATTTGACATAATTTTGTAGTGTCGCATGATTTTAATGGCAACTTCGAACAAATTCGAGTTTTAAACTTGTTTTTAGTGTCACCATTTGTCATTGGCATAGACGTTCAGTTCAAGATCGTTGTATATTGAACTTTGACCGACTTCTGCTCGGTTCAATGTTTGGTAATATCCTTCCGGTTCTGTGGAAGACGCTTGGTTAGCTGAAAAAAATAATTATGCATTTTTTTATTTTGTGGTTGACAAAGAAAAGCCGCCGAAACCCAAAAGCGTTATATTTGAGTCCTACCTGTGTTTAACATTCACACACACATTGCACTCACACAATTTTATTGCACCGGACCTGGTAGCGCAGTCGGAAGAGCGGCGGCTTCGGGTACGGGAGGCTCCGGGTCGTTATTAATGGTAGTAAATGATTGCTAACGATCAAGAAAATATACGGGTATTTCTGCGACTGATTGGCCCAGTGTCAGGATAATTTGACTGGGTGTGGTATCATGCTAGTTGTTCACGGCATGCTATACACAGTGATGGTAGCACTATATCTGCTTCAAGTGGAAACCGCCTCCAAGTAACTGAAATACTGTTGATGAGACGCTAAACCCAATAAACATAAACAATTATATTGCACACTGATGCACTCAAGACCAGCGCGGTTGAAACTGTAAGATCTATATTAGTTTTATTACAAAAGGCGAGAACCTTAGAACGAAGATATTTTAGTTTGCGGTGTATATCTGAGTAACATGCATTGGCTTTTAATAACATGCGAGGCACGGTTCGTAAGATATGGACCCATATCTGAATGTGCGGCTTTCGACACAGACTAAGTGCACCAATTGTGTCTTAACCGCTAGTCATGACTTGAATAAAATAAAATGCAAATGTTTAGTTCGTTCCTCCGCGCAAGAGTATAGCAGTTAAGTCTTCGCAATGGTGTGAGCATGTGCTATTGGCCGATGGATATATTCAGTATCTCTAAGAACCGTGTGAATAGGGTCCATTGTTTTCGTTTGTTGATCTATAACCTGATGCTGAATGTAAATTTTATAAACAGTTAGGCGCACGCCTTACACTTTAAGACCTAATTATTTTCTTGTGACCGTATTCACCAACCATTGGTAAGACTAAGTCATGGCTTAAGCCCAAGTCTCATTTTACATGCCAATAGATATAAGCTTATTTTAATGTGATTGTAAGCTCCAAGTAGCAAAGTTAAAGTGTCATACTAAAATATAGACATGTAGCTTAATATATAATGAAGATATTGTAGATTGAAATCTATGACTTGAGTAATTCTTATCTAAGAATAGTTGGTGAACAAAGACCTTGATATACACCGCAATCACAGCTTTTAATTTATACAGTCGGTCAGTCACCGTACTTCTGATTAACCAAATAGTTTCAAATAAAATAAACTTACTTTCTGGCCTGGAAACATTTCTTCGACGCACACAAACTACGATGACAACAACGATGGTGCCCAATAAAATAACTGCAGCTAAAGGGACTACGATCAATACTATCATCTCATTCTGGTCCTGACTTGTCACCGGCGAATCTTTGGGCAGCAAAAAGACACATTGAAAGTCAAACAATACGTCTTTGTATATACCTGTCTGAAGTATACAAACATAATGATTAACAGAATACACTGCATATATTTACTGAGGTATGGTAACTCACACCCATTCATTCCATTATGTACTTGTACATTATTTAAATATGAACAAAAGACTAAAAACACTACTCAAATATGTGTTGTTGTTAAGCACCATTATTGCACAGGATCCACAATTGGTGATAATTGAAGTCCAAGGAAATAGTCACTGGTGAACTATTGACTGGTTTTATTGTTAAATTTCGGTGGAAATCAACTCTTTATGTTAGAAGAATTGAACTTTGGAATATTTCAAGATATTGTCCCCTGTTGGAGGTGAATGGCGTAGTGGGTGTGTTAACCCGGATAGACACAGCCTCATGCTGCATTGGTCTAAGATAGGGTTGGGGATTAGAGTCTTATTCATCAATGACAGTGCAGTAAGCCCGAGTGCATCAAGTGTGACTAATTGTTTTACGACCTTTCCCACTGTGATATCGCTGTAAATTATTGTGTTTACGAATCTTTCCACTGTGATTTCCCTGGATGGTGTTAACTTGGGAACTGAATGAAAGAGGGCTTTTAAGAAGGCCATATTAAATGTTAATTTAGCAGGCACCTAAAAATGACAACTATTCAAAGGTATAATCTTCACTTTCCACATAAATCAGTGAGAAACATTATAGAATAAATAATAATACATTTTTTAAATGGTCAATGAAGACATGATTGGTTCATAACGGGAATAGAAAGACTAATGAGGTGTACGCGTAAGAATACATGTCACATAATGGCCTTTAAGCATAACACTATAATAAAACATAACAAGAAATTTATGCTCGTGTGGTTACGTACATGTTGTTGTCAAGCGGATAAAGGCGCGAAAACAATAACAAACAGCAAACAAGACTGAATACCATCACAAAACGTTCAGAACAAGCTCGGACGAGAGAGATAAAAGGATTTGTTATGAAAATGGATGAGTTGCATCAAATATCCATAAGACAGGTGGTCAAGAATGAATGGTAGACTATAATATTGTAAGTTGGGCAAGATTGACTAAAGAACAATTCGGGTATTTACTATATACTTAGAATATTACAGAAGTTCGATATTGTCAAAACCAATCTCTAAGGTTCTATAAAGGTGGGAATGTATTATAGGACCCTAAGTTAAGGACCCTAACTTCGACTAAAGTAGTCAAGATACAAAGCTTGATATATTTTTAATCCTACATGTATTTGTTTTCACAACTCTATTCTTTTACCTGGTTTGTGGGGGTGGGGTTTAGATGCATCCCCCACCCCCGCACCCTCTTGATCCATCCCTGAACACTGTACAAGACACGTATTTATATAACATTTCTCATACTTCGGTCACAATTAGTCCAGCGCTACACTAATCTTTATCACGCCTGGGATAAACTGTGTCAAACTGTGGATAAAGGTCTTTATACACATTTTGAATATCGCGGCAGCCATGACTGGTCTTAAACCAGGTTAGACTGAACGTGAGTAAGATGAGAAAATAAACACAACCGAGTTAAACATATTAAATGCAAATACACAAAACACAAAAAATGAAATATACATACATGCAATATAACACAGAGGCATGGAAAGCCTACGAGACAGACAAAACCTTCCGGCTAAAATGCACTTCACCGCAAAAATATCTATCTGTTTACCAGATGGAAGCTCGTTATCCGGCCCATAGAGCGGGCAATTAGATATCGCCAGAGTCTTAAGTCGTTTGGAAACGGTACGATCAACTAAAGAGATAATCTTTCAGTTTGACCTCAAACTTAACAAAAGTAAATAAGAATACCGACTCGATGCTCCAATATTCGAATATTCGTTAACTTCCTTAGTTTTAAGAGTTTCATTTGGTGGTCATCAAACTACATGCAATGGAAATTTAGCCTTACTGATGACGAACTTCAGTCAGTTTCCGTTCAGTTCAGTCGTGTTCTCTAGAACTTAGCACTTGATACCAAGCTAGGACAGAACACACTAGGTTATAAATATTCAACAAGATCGGGGTATAATATGAAAGAGACACACATGTTCACCAGGGAATAATACCGGAAGCATCATCAAGAAGACAGCAGTCAATCTGCAGCCACGAAGCTAAACCTGAATGAGAACAAAGAAGCAATATTTCTCCGAGGTATTTAGCAGCCAAATGTAGCAAGTGAAGAGGAATACAGGGCAAAAGAAACCTGCTGGGCAATATCTAGAAAATGACAAAACAAGAAGTAGAATGACTGAAGATCTTATGCAGCACAACGGCATTTCCGAGTAACAAAGAACAAAGACCAGAACAAAATCAGTACAA
Organism: Sinonovacula constricta; assembly: GCA_007844125.1. Classification (NCBI taxonomy): domain Eukaryota; kingdom Metazoa; phylum Mollusca; class Bivalvia; order Cardiida; family Solecurtidae; genus Sinonovacula; species Sinonovacula constricta. The sequence goes on along the minus strand of CM017560.1, from coordinate 35,322,524 downwards.
GATACTTATTTAAAAAGCCTTTCTACTACTTTCTAAGAACCAATTCAATGCTAGGCCAGTGTCACGTATTTTTGGTGATTGGTAGGCATGAACAGGCCATTTTTTCTATTGGAAAACTGTGACATCTATATGAATGCGTGTTATGACTGTGAGCTAAAATTTTACCTTAAACCATTACGAAGTAGTATTCAGCTTATAGACATGCGCCTGTCGAAACGTCTTAAGTACGTTGAAAACTTATCAATAATAACCGCAAGTAAAGGAAGTCAGGACCCACCACACATGTTAACAGATTCCCGATTGATTTTCAATCTTAAGCAATAGTAACATTTAAATAGCCTGGGAAACACCGAAACGGAACAACTGGGATGCACTCAAACAGTGTTTCTACCTCTTTTTTATTAAATGACTCCTTAACGCATTGCTGTGATAAGACAAACTTACAACAAATCAGCATAGTAAAATGCCACGTAAGGATTTGACATAAATTATGCATTGCTGCATACATTTCATGTTAAAATGTCAAAATAGGAAAGACAGCATTTCAGTTACCGTCTCGTAATTCCAAGGCAAATGAATCAGTCTGATTTGTCGCAAATATGGAGCAGTTGGCTGTACAGATCACACGCTTGCCATCGTCGTCTGGCACGACGTTTAACGATGCTTTTACTACTGTTGTCATGCCTCCATCGTCATCCTGTTTATGACTGACGTTTACATTAGAGATTTCCACGTCGTTGACGCTGATAATTGCTCCACATACTGGGTTCGCGTTTACCACAATGCATGTCACATTAATCGTTTCATCTTGTTTGGTGGTTGTAGAAATATTCGTAAGGCTGAGATGCACAGCTGAAGGGGGAACTGGAATACACAATAAATTATTTTAAACGTGTTGGTCAAAGATTGCAGTCTTCAGAAATGGTACTTGTATAGAACTCCTTTCCATTGGCCAGCTAATAAGTGACGTACCAGCACAGGTCTATTTGTCAATGACCTTGTACTCTATGTCAACAAGGATGTGTGCTTTTATATGACAGGCAGAAGAATGTCTAAAGTTTCGAAACTATAATGTAGGTCAAGTTGTATTTAATGTTGAAATTTGGCCAATCAGAATTGAATCAATTAACTCGAACTCGGAATCAAATGTTTATGCTTCCTTGATAAGATGCTGCTGTCAATAGACCCTTTAAATGTCAACCGGTTTAAATGGTATAATTACTTTATCTATAACGCTAATTCTAACGGAAAATTGTGCAAACCTGCTATGGAGAAAACTCACAATCGTAATGTAATTTCATGGCGTCAGAGCAACATGGGCTGTCGAGAGTTTCGTGTTCCAGGCAGCATGTGACCATCTTGTTGTTCCAACTACGTTCCACAGAGTGTATCGAAGCAACAGTTCGGTACTTTAAGTTGCCTGCAATGTTAGCAACATACGACTCATTCGTCTGATTGACGTCTATCTTCTGTTCTCCCAACTTGTAATATAGCTTTGCAGGAGGTCGGCTGTTGTGTGACTGACAAGTAATGTTGGGTGAGTGACCTTCCCTCAAGAGACCTACAGTCAGGATTGGGGTGGTCGGCCTTCCTGGTTGAATATATTGCGTGCTAAGATAATATATAATATTATTTTACCCTGAATCATATTAGTAAATTCAGTGGCAGTTGTTAGGCATTTTCTTTTGTTTATTCAATGCTTTACAAATGCAGCACATGAAAGTTATTTGTAGGTACATGTAATCTATGTTTTCAGTTAGTTAAGGATTGGTACGTGTATTTTCCTTTGATGTACATTGGGGTTTGGTAATTTAAATCTAGCTCCACATAAACAGGATGATCTTTTTTTTACCTGGTTAAGGTATTAAATTCATTTGAATATTAGGAGTGTTGTGTAGTTCTCCGAATAGAAATAATACATAATCCTCACAAAATCACAATGTGGATTTTTTAAATGCCCATCACTTATTACTTTAAGAATAAGTCATCAATTGGACTTTTTCTGTTTTAACTAGATCTCTTTCTCTATATATATTTCTCTCCCTGTTCACTGTATATATATGGAAAAACAACACTTAAGTGTGAGGTAACAGCTATGTAAAACCGGTTTAAGCACCATACTCGGCAGTTTTGCAGACTGACCGTCCAAAGCGTGTAACTTTGGGATTATCTCTGTTCATATTATGTCTTTTCACAGTTTAGTTGTAGCTGTAACATTTGACAAACATGTAAATACATTTGTGTTGTGCCTTTTTAAATTTTAATATATGTTGCAATACTCATTGGACAAGGTCTTTTTTCATATTAATCATAATAAATCACAACAAAACTTAAAATTTATCAATAAGCGACATTAAAAAACTTAATTTAATTCACTTTTAAAACTGATGCAGAATCGTTAAGGCGTTATAATTAAGAAAGAAACATCTTACTTAGCACATAAAGCTTGGTTGTAACTGTCAAGGGCTGTGGTAGAGTCGGAGCTGACACTTGGCAAGTGACATTGGCCAGGTGGTTGTAATCTCTTAAAAAGCTGAACGCAGCCGCATAACGCCCACATGAGGTCCTGTTAGCTCTCTTCTCTTCAGTTTTTCTCCCATCCAATGCGTTAAGTTGTATTACCACACTTTCTTCTCCGGACAAATCGGTAATACCGCATTCTATTTTTAGGGTTTTGTTATATTCAGCGTAGAGACATTCTTCACATTCAGAGAAAGATTTGTTTGGTGAGGTGAAATGGCCTTCCTTTGGAGGGTCTAAAATCCACGTAAAAATAAAGAAAAGTGCACTAGTGTCAACGGGTTTGATAAATATATTTCTTTTCATTCTAATCTAGCCAGAAATATAATTAGTACACTATATAAGGAACATACAATACAACTTTAACTGATATTCATAATTAAAATTTACTTATGGATCTATTTTGATTGTTTTTGTACGCTGGCTCTTGGATGGTTAACATCCCGCAAGGACTGGTGACGTTACCTTGAAATGAAAGAAATATTATTGCAATTATGCTTAATGGTTTAAATACAAAGTAAACCTCAATGGAGCTTAAGGTCTAAGCTTAAGTTCTTTAAAATACTCTCGGAACACCTGGATCATATCTACGAATATACCGAGGGATAATGTAGGAATAAAATATTCCATTGCAATATGGCCGTCATGTTATGGTCATTATCTAACACGTGCGGTGTCACATGCAATACATTGGGTCGCTGTCGCATAGGCCTCAAAAACGATGGATGAATCTAATAATAAAGTGAAACTTGACTCTTAGACATTATCGACAAATCATACACAGGAGCTGGTAATGTTAGTATGTAGTAGCAAATGTTCTTTATTTGCAGAATATTCCGTAGGTTAACTTTTAGAATAAATTTAAGTTACTTTACCTTAATTTGCCAATTAAAGAAAGTAAACCTTATTTCAAATGCATATAGTCCCTCAGGCAGTATTTTATCGATTAGACATCAAAGAAACGTCTGTAAAGACCGATTTATTTGTCTTTCTAGTCAACTAGCACTTAAGGGCGCCCATATTTAAGTTGGAGAGTCGCCGACTTATATCTCCTCTGGCTGCTTGTCCTCTCACACGAATGACACGATTGTCAGAAAATATATGCGAGCTCATGACTATAGATATTAGGGGCGCCGAGTGAAAGAGAAGGATGGATAAAGGACAGCTAGGGAGAGTAATAGTGTGGATTAAGACGAGCTATTGAGAATGGGAGAGCGGAAGTGGAGGCGTTAGAGAAAGGTAATTACGCAGCACTGTTGTTAGATTGTAAAACGAAACTTTCACTAATATAATTGTAATCGTGGGATGATGTTGCGTTCATATATGGGGCCCCGATACGTCACACTTCTTCTTTAAATTATGTCGCTATTATTACCACAATTAGTCGTTGCGATATATTTTAGAAACAAAACAAAGCAAACAATACATAATCTGGGAGTTAAGTAACACCGACACGCAACACAATTTATTCAACGCAAATATGCAAAAAGATTTTACACTATTGTTGTTTGCAATTCAAGAACTTATTTAATTTAGTTTTATTGTCAGAGATTATAACGGCTGATGCGCTGTATACATTGAGTGCATGGATGGATGAAGTATCAGAATGTTAATTTTATCAATTATACGGTAGATTTTATATTTTATCAAAATATATTTTGATGCTAAAGTAAAGAAAGCGGTTGACGAATTTCCATCATGACCTTTTATAACAGAAAGACAAATCGGTTGTAAAGGATGTAAATAGTTCTAACAAGCATAACATGTCAGTAGAACTCTTTCTCTTAGTTAATCAACATGTTAAACTATGCGAATATCATTTACTTCTTTGTTTAATGCCGCACTTGTAACTGTTACATTTTTTAATTTGCATTTTTATATATACATTTTATGGCCGGACAGTTTTGAATAAATTGATTAAATAATGAAGTTAATGTTGAGCGTAAAAATTCAAGATAATATAAATTTGCTCATGTTTTCCATGTTGAATATTTTGTAACATGATTCGTTACTATCAATAATCGACGTCAAACCTTATGTTTACTTTCTTGATTTGTTTAATATTTACTTACGGAATGTCTCTTATGTAAATAGGCATTAAATAACACACCATCATTCACCCCATCCATACCATTTTAGGTGGGTAAGTGAGAACAATTTCTGTATTCAGTGACTGTAATCATACCGAGAAAAGCAGCAAATATAACAGATAAAACGAGCGTTACTAAGGCTACAAGAAATAATTCCACGTATTCACCCAGGTAAAGTCTCGTAGCAGTACAAACTTATGAAATGTTTACACTAGTACGTCCACCCTGATTAAACAACATGCAGTTTGGACTATTTAATGCGACATAAAATGAACAACTTCATTCATAAAGCACCATCTGAAGAGCGTAGAACTATATCATTTTGTGAAACGTGGTAAAGGGCGATAGATTGTTGAACCACGACCCTAAACCTTCTGCTTATCCTATTCCACTACATTGAATGCAGAGTAGTTTAGTTTAGAAGCAGTTTACCTAACACAAAGCAAGTGTATCACTGATCTTTATTGTTTTAAAATGTGGCTACTTTTCTGAAGCAGTGAATAACTCCTCGACCTAATTTGTCATCATCCATGTATAAAAGCCTTTCATTCTACTGGTGTGACCAAACTATCGCCATACAATACAATAACCCGGATATTGTGGTTATTTAATCCATGCGCAAGTGGTCAAGTTCGATTTGATTCTAGAAATAGATGTTCCACAATTTACAATTTTCGTTTGTACTTATCACGAATGTTTCTGTATAAAGTGTTTGCTTGTTGGGTTTATCGTCCCACCAACAGTATATCAGTTATCTGGAGACAGTATCCACTTGAAGTAGATATAGTGCTGCATTCACTGTGTATAGAACATCGTGAACACCTATGACGTGTATACAGATATAGGATTCACCCCACTGAAATTATGTTTGGTGTTGCTTGAAAATTCAAACATACCAAGGCCAGAGCATTATCACTTAGCTGCTGGCAAGACTTACTAAGTTAACGATACATGTATAATGTTTGCTTTTCTACATTTTCGTTTCTGGTAAAAGTGTTGAATACATGTATACAGTCACAACCAAACTCATAAGGATTCATTTCCTTTCCTTCACATCACCTCTCGCTTATATGCTGAATAACGTGTTACTGCAATACTAGTCTAGATGTTAAAAATTTAGGTTTGTACTTGAGAGAAGACGTGGGTTTTCAACTATTACTTATGCAAAAAGATCACAATTACCGATCCGCTTTGATTTCTGGTCTGTCAGAATCTGGACCAGAGTTTCCACCAATTAGTAACTGTTTTAAATTGTTCTTATATTACTATGATTATCGTTGTATGGTATATGATTTTTTTGAGGGGATATTGAGCCTCGGGAACTAAATCCGTCCGAAGGAATCGTTAATCATATCTGTATTGTTTGATAGTTGTATACTTTCACCCATGATGTGATATTTATGATATTTCCAACCAAAGTTAGACAGTAAGTGGACTGTAGATGGTTAATGAATTGTTTGCATGTATCCAGAAAGTGAATGACTGATTGTTGGTGTGATATCCGGAACGTTAATGACTGATTGTTGGTGAGGTGCCCGGAACGTAAAAGCCTGAATGTTGGCGAGGTGTACTGAACGTGAATGACTTTTTTTTTGGTTAGGTTCCGTAACGTAAATGACTGATTTTTGCTCAAGTGTTTGGGACGTAAATGACTGATTATTGGTGAGGAGTCCGGAACGTGATTTTTTATTGTTGGTGAAGTGTCCGGAATGTCAGTGACTATTGTTCGTGAAGTGTACGAAACGTGGTTGTCTGACTGTTGGTGAAGTATCCGGAACGTGAGCGAATGATTGTTGGTGAAGTGTCCGGAACGTGAGTAACTGATTGCCTGTAAAGTGTCCGGAACATAAACTACTGATTACTGGTGAGGTATCTTGAACTTGAGTGACTGATTGTTGGTGAAATATCCGGAAGGCGAGTGACTGATTGTTGCTAAGGCTATTGAAACGTGAATAAACTGATTGTTTGCGACGTATCTGGAACATGAATGACTGATTGTTGTTGAGGTATCCGGAACGCGAGTGACTGATTGTTGGTAATGTGATTGGAACGTGAATGGTTGATTGTTTGCGAGGTGTCTGAAGCGTGAATTAATCACGTTGGGTGACGTTCACGATACGATTTAACAAAGGAAGGTCCTTTGTGTAGGCTCTAAAATATGTAAATATTTTTGGAACGATAACAAATAAGGAAATCGTCCACATATAGTGAACAATCTACGCCATTATTAAGCGTTTTTACAATGTTTTTTATTTTGACGTTAAAGAGAGTAACTGACAATATACTACCCTGAGGGACACCTTGTTCCTGTTTATGAACAGAAGACAAAGTAGACCTACTTTTAACTTGAAAATTTCTGTCAGATAGAAAACTGTTAATAAATGTGGGTAAACGACCCTTGAGACAAGGGTCACCTAAATCTTTTAAAATCCCATGTTTCCATGTAGTATCATATGCCTTTTCAAGGTCAAAGAGGACCGCTTCAAGATGTTCTTCCTTGATAAAGGCATCTCTTATAAACAATTTAAATAGAACGAGATGATCGAGTGTACTGCGATGGTTTCTGAACCCACTTTGAAATTCTGTGAGTAAATTATTTAGTTCAAGATACCAAACGAGTCTATTATTTATCATCCGTTCTAAAGTTTTACAAAAACACCTAGTCAAAGCAACAGGTCTGTAACTTAAAGGATCTGTTGGATCCTTTCCCTGTTTAGGTATAGGAATGACGAATGCATTTTTCCACGATTTTGGAACCTCTTCCGATAACCAAATTTTATTATAAATAGACAAAAATAAATTTAATGATACGTGCGGCAGATGTTTCAAAAGTAGGTAGGGAATATCATCTGGTCCAGCAGCGGTATGAGATTTATTCAATGCTTCCATAAGTTCTCTTAAAGAAAAGGGTTGGTTGTAATTTTCATTATTGTTCAACTTAAAATAATTTTTTCTTTTTTTCAGTCCGTTCCTTCACATTTTAAAATTATTTCGAGTAATTTTCTGAAGATGAGTTGCTTACAAAACATTTGCCAAGTGTGTCTGAAATTTCCATTTTGTTTGTTATTATCGAGTTATTAGATTTCAAATGGTTTACTGTTGCTGAAGAAGATTAACCGCTGATTTTCCTTATGGCTGACCAGACATTTTGGACTGAAGTTTTACTTGTTATACCAGAAACAAATTTCTGCCAAGATGTTCTTATGGCTTGTTTAATGATTCGCCTGCTCTTTGCCGTTTCATTTTTTACATTATTTAAGCAGTAGTAGGACGAAACTTTGTCGTGGTCTTAGGTAGACTATACACTTTTCTGCTATGCTGTGAAGAATTTGTGAGAATTTGAGAATGAATATATTTTATCATCAGCATTGTCAAATGTTGAAGTAGACAATTCTTCAGTATAGTACATTGAGAATAATTCCCAATTCGCTCTGTTCATCCTCCAGTAAGTAGTATTGCCACTTAATTTGACAGATTCGTTGGTTAATATTTCTGGAAAGTGATCACTTCCACATAAATCATCATGTAAATCCCAACTATAATCTAAATACAAAGAACTATAATCTAAATACAAAGAAGGATGACATAAAGTAAGATCAAGGAATAAAATATGTCCCGAAGCAGGATGTAAATACGTTGCCTTTTTATTATTCATTAAACATATATCATTTTGGGCTATAAAGTCCTCCAACGTTTTACCCATATTGTTATAATTAGAACATCCCCATAATGGGTTATGTCCATTAAAGTCCCCTACAAAAAATAAGGGGAAGGTAATTAATTTTATTAAGTCATCTAATTCTGATTTTTCAAATATCTGAATTAGGTGGAAGATAAACAGCGAAAACTGTAATGACTTGATGGACTGTTACACGAATGACAACAGCTGTAAATATAAGATTGTAAATAGAATAACCTTTAAAGTCAATGTTATCACTTTCCTAGCACAGCAGGTTTTAAAGGTGTCAATAAAAGTAGAATTTTATTAAAATTGGCTCTAAGACCTCGACAATTCCATTGAATGATTTTATTATTCGTCATATTATGGAATATTCTTATTTTATTACTTGGGTGCAGTTACAGGTGACCTTGGCGGCTTGTCGGATGAAGACTCGGCCTCCATCAGACAGTCACATTTATTTGGAGAGCGAGTTATAGTATCTCTCCCTTCCCGATCTTTGGGAGGGCTAAGCCCTCTTTGTTGCCCGGAATGCCCAAATGTCTCTTTCGGGGTGCTCTGGGTCTTAGTTGTCGTCTTTTTGTCACTTGTTGCAGGTTTGGAAGAAAACTGGGGACGCTGTGATGAAGAGAACTGAGACTGGTTAACAGCGGTTGCCTTATTTGGTGTGTTGTTGGATGACTCAGATAGCTATATTATGACCTTATCAGAGATTTAATAACCAGAGAAGTCTTCATACTGGGTAGAAGTGTGTGGTTATGGAGGCCAAGGAGTACTTCTGGGGCACAGGAGTTGACTTCTCCTTGGTCAATTTGCGTGCATCGGGGAATGAAACACCCTGTTTGTATTTGATTTTTAGTACTTACTTTTCCATTTTCCATACTGGACAGTCTTTGGAACGCGCTTAATGTTGCCCTGAAACAATTTGCGCACTTTGGAACATTCTGACAATCTTCGGCATTATGCTGAGAAAATTCGCCGCAATTGCCGCAGCGGATTTCTTCTTTACATTGAGATTTGTGGTTAGCAAACCTCTGACAGTCAAAACATCTCAGAGGGTTTGGGATATACACTTGCACTTTAACAAGAAGGTAACCGACTTTGGTTGAAGTGGGAAGTTTCGGTTGGAAAAAGTTAGAACTAAAGTGTTTGTTGGAATGCGGCGGCCGTCTCTCGAAAAGGAAATACTGCGAACTTCGCTTACCTCCTGGGGTTAAAGTTCTCTCAGAATCTCCTCCTCTGGAACGCCGGAAAGGTCTGCGCAGCGTATGACGCCTTTCGAAAAGTTTAGTAATCTGTGTGGATAAGTCTTTACTTAAGGCGAATTCAGTTGTTTTCAAGATTAAGTCAGAAATTGTTTTCCGATTTGTTTCAATGAGAAGACATTCGTTTTTTTTCAACGTAGTCGACTGTGCCGAAAATACATTTGACTGGTTTCTCAACGATAAATGGAGAGACTTTTGTTATAGGCTTATAGGCTTTTTGTCAAGAGATTCAATAACAAGAAAACGTGGAAAGCTTTGTATGCTAGAGGCTGTGTTTCTAAGTCATTCGAGTCATCTGATACAGTAGGGACAGGGTTTGTGCAATTCCGTTTGCGATCCATGGGGAGTTTAGAATTTTAAATTCGGCACCCTGGCTCACCACCCACCATGGAGCCCAAGAAGGGGACATCTTTCGGGAGTGGATCGCCAACCTCCCAACGCCAGTGATACCAGAGTGCTATACTCCGACAAAAAATATACTATAAAGCATACAAAATGCCAGATTGATCCGTTAAGGGGGTGTCGACCGGTAGCTGGGTCATAGTTAATAGGGGAAGATTTGAGAAAATGAGTTTACGGAACACGGTATATTTGAAGACAGAAAAAGAAGAAAAGGAATGGAAAGTCAGAGGCAAGAAAGTGGGACGAAAGGGAGTAAAAGCTAACCCAGCACCGGCCGAGGGGCTAGCCGATTGGGGATACAGGACCAGTACCCCGCCCGTCTACCCCACAACTTAGGGCCAAATTCGTTTGTTGGTTAGGGTCGACTTATGTGTCAATATCCTGACAAGCCAACAAAGACCTCAACCAACATGATCCCCTCGTCGTAGAGATACTGGGTCGCCACCCATGGCCAACAGGTGGGCTACCTTTGGAGGATTCTTACCCCGCTACAGGTAGCGGCAGCCGCAGAATTCTAAGGCCCCTAACGGCAGGGACGTCCAGAATAGTAGAAGTTGTTTAAAGATATAATCTAGTAAAACAATGCCATATTAAGACAATTGAAAGCATTGTACAATCACCACAAAGGTATAATAACACTTGTCAAACCACAGATTGTGAAATATGATATGTTTTCCGAATGCCCATGAAAATTATGCCAAAATAATCCGATTTAATCATATAAATTTTATAAGATAACTGTTTTTGTTCCTAACAAAATTTAAATATATTAGTCTATTGTAGTTAAAGTTACATATGGCATACAGAGTCGTTTACTTGTCCTTCGTACAAATTATTGGATCGATGACACTATTTACCTTCTTGTAGGCTATTTTTGTAAGACAGAAGGAAATTAAAAGAATCCATCAGAGTATTAAAACCTTTCCAAAGATACATAAAACTTGAATGCGTTTTTATTTTATGAATGGAAAGATATCGAACACACGGCTATTTGGTTTATGAGTGTTCTATTTATTTTCGTCTTAAAATTAAATTTAGAAAATTATTGCAATAGAAGGCCTTGGGTACATACAAAACACATGTGTTAAATGTTAGTTTCTCCTTAGTCGTAAACAGGAACATTGTTTTATATGACATAATGAAAATACACAAAGAAAGCGCTGCGTGCACAGTTGTGTTCACTGATTTTCTGACTCGTCTCAAATTATAAAATCTAACTTTTAATGCAATTGACATGGGACAGTTAAGGGGTCCAGAAATCAACAATAATTTTCTTAATCAAAATTTTGATGGAGGATCATTAATACACTATGCTGATTAATATGTTCGTATAATATGTTTGATCGATAATTTAATATTCAATTACTCATACATGTAGTTTACTTCAGTTCTACAAATTAATTTAACATTAAATATTGAGCAGTGCTGAGAGATTGTAAATGGGTAATTAAGAAAATCACTTGAAAACGTCTGATGGTTTTGAATGACGGGAGTTATCAGGCGAGCGACGTCAGTTGTAAAGTTGTTACTACGTATTTACTGCTAATACACTGCTACAAAATGTTTGATTCGATAAATAATATTTTTCTCAAAGACATAATTTTACAATATAAAATACTTACTTAAACTAAAACAGGTCCGTATGACAACAGAAATAATCCAGGCAAATATCACCACATCCATTGTAACGTTGTTCAAAGAGTCGTCTTATTGCTTGTCCGTTTAAACACTAAGCCAGGTTCCCGTATCATGTCAATATTAAGACCCTCACATTTCTTTATTACAACCGGAAGTGCGCAATTCCGTCCACTTCTATAATAGACACACCAGTTAGTTCACCGAATATTTCTTAAATGGTTTGTATAGTAACATAATTGGGGGTAGAATAGAAAACTTTAAATAGGGGATTATAGTGAATAACCCAATACAGATATGTTTCCATCTGAGAAGGGGTTTATAACAAATTTATACCACCATGATAATTTCTGTTTCAATCTAAGTTCATTATAAAGAACTTTAATCTTACAGAAAAAACAGGACGTCAGTTTTTAATAATATTGAGACAATATCTTAAAATAAAAATACCCAATAACTAGACAGGCTCATATAATGTTAAAATGTCAAATGTATATGGGTGGATTTTATTCATTATAAATAACTGCACACATTTGGCATACAATATACAGTATAATATCTTAAAAGTTGTACTGTTCAGTATGAGTAGTTTGCGGTACACTGTAGCTTTAAGGGCTGATTTTTTGGTGGTGTTCGTCTCCATGATTGTCGGTTGGTTTTCATGTTAACTACAGTTGATTTCAATGTATAATTCAATATTGTTTATATGATTTGCAAACTCATCAACGTGGACTCGCTTCTGTTTCGTACATGAATCGTCTACATGTCTGAACCACCAACCAAAATGATTCATATAAAGGTTACATAGGATGGTGAGACTGGGGAGTCGATCATGAATTTGAAGATATGAAATATTATATTCACTTCAGGCATAGTTCTAGCAATTTGGTCAACGTTGTGGTGAGATAGCCATTTTTTGGTATACTGTGGTGTCGTCAGACATCTTTTGGTGAATTAAAGTTAAGGCCTTGTCCACCACTTGTGAAAAGTGCACTTACATCATATGACACTAGGATCTTAACTGTGTTAACTGTCTTGTCCGAAATAATCGATGCAAAGTAGCTTGAATTCTTCACATGATGTAATGTTTTGCTTTGCTTGCTAGGGTAATTTCAATTTTGCCAGATATTTTGCACATTTTGAAGAGATTAAACTAAGGAAGAGGCATTTCAGGTTTATCTAACTTTGGTAGACTATAATATTTTGTAGGTGTGTTAGTAGTAGGATATATTTGTCGAATACTATTTCTTCATTGTATTTTATTTCTCTAATAAAGTCAGCTAACTCATATATTTATTTCGTAGTGGGACCTTTTGATAATGTTGTGTATGTTATATAATTATGTATGTCCATAAATATTTTTTTGCATCTCGCAACGTTTTTACCTTTATCCATCACAACATTACACATACCTTTGTTCGCTGGTAAAATGACGACAGATAGGTATTTCTGTTAATCTTCCTTTCACTTTTAGTAATGTTTGTAAGTGTAGTCATCTGCCTCACTTTTGTCGCTGCATGCCAATTCTGTCGCTAAAATAAAACGAAAACGACAGGGACCCTGTTAACCGAAACGTCAAAATTAGCCCCCTTTTTAAATTTAATAATTCTCAATACGATAATTTAGTCTGAATACATTTCTCACGTATTTTTTTTCTGTCACCTTGTTTTCCTTCTGTTTATCTTTACGATTGTATCTGGCTACGTTTCCATTCGTATCTGGGATAAGACATTGACATTGCTTGCGCTCCCGAGCAGTGTTCGCCAGTAGTGACTCTGCTGAAGAAGTAGTTTGACGAAAACTCTAGGTAAAATGTTCAAACATATACTGCGTGTAAAATATAAAAGTTCAGTACAGTATGTTTTGTATGAACTAATAAACTGATAAACTTTAACCGAGACAAAATAAACTGTTTCACTATTTTTGAAAGCAAATAGAAATCAGTTGTTGCAACAAATACTATTCCAACCAGTACAATTTACACTTTGAGTCATTTAACTTTGAAAGATGGATACTTAGGTATATCTTTCACAAACGATTAACCGCCAGAACTTTAATTAATTTTATATTTATAGTAACATTTCTACATTCAATGTTACTTCTTTAATCTTGGTATATGGAAGTCATGCTAGGTAATCCAAATGACAGATCTAGGAGTCAGTCTTTAGTTTTAAATTTAGTTTTAAATTAAAGTTTAGTTTTAACTTATGCTGGAGCTCTTTGTCGAGTTAGTTGCTTTTTATATGTTTTAAATTAACGGAGATTGGTATATGTTGCAATGCTCATAGGACTGTGTCATATATTCTTATTCATGATGACAACAATGTTACTTGTGCAGTGTGGCGGTCGTAAAAAATTTCCCCGTGCATGTAATCTATGTTGTCATTTAATTCATCCTATAAGGATTGTTACGTGTATTTCCTCTTATGGACATTGGCATTTGGTTCTTTAATTCTATCTTCACCTGAGCAGGATGCTACAACCATTTATTCGTCTCTGGTCATGTTTGTTCATGATTCAGAAAGTTAATTCATTTTGGTCAACCATTTTTGTGTGTTTTTTCAAGTCGAAATAAAACCATATTCTTTTCTAAACACTATGTGGACATTATTTTTCGATGAAGTCACTACTTTCGTCATAACTTATAGAAAATATAAGCGCTTGGACATTTTGTATTCAAATAGACCGTTTTTCTTTTCATTGCTTGCATTTGAGAAACTCGTCAGGAAGTACGAGGTAAGAGCTCTGTAAAACCGGTTTAAGCACCCCAGTCTGTCCATATTGCCGTCTGACCTTTCCAAGGCGGTTACTGTCGGGTTTGCTCTTTTCATTAAATGTGTTCTGTGCCTTTTTTTGGAGTTTGGTATATGTTGTAACGCTCATAGGACTGTTTCATATATTTTTATTAAAGTATCGATCTTTTATTAAGGGAGAAAATAAATAAAGCATAAGGTAGGATATTGCTAAAAACAGAAAAAGTTAAAAGCAAAGAAAATATTGTTTCTTATACCAGGACAATAAACCTATCACCATAAAAATGTATATATGTACATGTGGCACATTGTTTTTAAATTAAAATACAAAATACCATAATCACACACGCACGCACGCGCGCACACACACGCACACACACACGCACACACAAAGACATTCATGTATTTGGTGTCAAAAGGGGACTTGGTATTTGACCACTATATTCGGTGACTTCTTTTTTGCGTCTTTGGGGATAATTTTAAAGGTGATAAAAGAATATATGTTTTTGGCTGAGATTATTTTGCTTTGAAATGTTTAACTTTAGACTATGTGATTTTTACACTACAAATTGGGGCACACTCTTACATATACATTTCCACTTTAAGAGGGGGAACACATAAATAAAACACATGATAAATTTTACATATAACTGGGGACTTTGATTGTTTCCCATAAAAATGATGCAGTCTTATATTTGCATTTCCATGGGGCGGACAGGATTATGTATTCGCTTACATTGAGTGGCATTTTATTCTCGACATAGGTTTCTTATGTCCAAAAAGTAAATACCTGCAGACGTGACCGTAGAAATAGAGGACAATAAGTATAGGACCTATTAATTTCATGTGTATAATAACACCAAGTGCAATGTCTATGTTAAATGTACATGCATGTGATAGGCTTTCCACTTATACTAGATCTAAATGGCGGCGACAGAAATATAATTTTGGTCAAAATAGTTATTTTATGACGGCGAACTGTTACAATAAAATACTGGGAGCACATTCATCTGTATCCAACGGAAACAGGGTCCCACACACTAATTCTAAATATCAATCGGGGACTTCGATTATAACCCCACTCTCCCCACCCAAATGGGGATGCTTCGTTTATTTGAAATGTTATGTTTCTTTGTTAGTCTTTCTTTGTTAGTTTGTTTTTTGTGAGTGTTTTATTGTCTGTGCTAGTTTGGGATTACGATGCAGGTCATGAATGTATAGGCTAAAATGATCGGTTATGTTAAAGATACAACATATTGATTTTATGTGGTATAAATTAAAGATATAGTTATTAGACCGTCTAACTTACTGACATATAAGTATTAGTGCGGAAAAATACAGACATGAAGTTATGATGCCATATAGCATATCGAAGTTGAGTTATTAAATCCTATAAATTACCACAATGAGGTTTTTAGGCCGTATACATTGCCGACATGGCGTAATACGGTCATATAAATTACCGACATGGAGTTATAAGGCAATATTTACTATCTACACGAAGTTTTAGGGTCGTGTACTTTACCGACATGGAACTGTAAGACCATATATATTACCGACTTGGGGATTTAGATTACCGACAAAAAATGGAGACCGTAAAAATTGCCTACATGGAATTATTGGACAAAGCTTACCGTATTGATAACCGACATGGAGTTATTTGGCCGTTTTAGTTGCTGATATTGTGGTTATAATGCCATGTAAAGGGCTGTCATATTAATTCATATTGCTTGTCGATGCTGTTTTTTGGCCGTATAAATTCCCATCATGGAGTTATTAGGCAGTATACATTGCCGACATTGAGTAATAGGGTAAGAAAAATGCCGACATAGAGTTATTAGGCAGTATTAACTACCTACATGTAATTATAATTCATATAATTTTCCAACATGGAGCTGTTATGTCGTATATATTGGCGAAATGGAATTATTAAGCATATAAATTACCGACTTGGGGTTGAAGATTACCGTCATGGAGTTATTAGGCCTTATAAATTAACAACATGGAATTAATCCGATGTAAAAATGAGAAACCAGAACTGAGCTAATATGCCGTATGAAATATCAGCATGAAGTAAAAGCCATTAGTCATTATTAAAAAGTAAATGAGTAAATTACAGACATTGAATTAACAGTCTGCTTTTAGTCTCGATATAGACTATATGCAAAAATAAAGAAATACACGCAGACATGATCGTAAAAATAGCCGACATTAAATAATAAATGACCTTTAATATCAAATGAACTAGAAATTGCATGCCTGTATAATAACATGGTTAAGAAAGAAATTGATCAGCAAGTGAAATGCCTGTGTCAATACATCAAACCTTTACCGGATCACAATGACGACGTTAACCGGATAACCAGATATCGCACATGTATCCGGATAGTAAGATGATATCCGGTTAACCGTATAAAAATGCAGATAACTTTGAATAAAAGTAATCACACATCCGACTTCGCTAAATTTGGTTTCCGACTTGATCGTTCTGAGGTCAATTGTATAGTCACGCACAATCACTTCTCCCCAAGCCCTTTTCCGCTTTGACACGGTTGCGTAATGCATGCAGCTGCGGAAACGGAGATTGGCAATAAACACATTAGTCGGGTAATTGTTATGGTAATTATATAGTGTAATTATGCAAGAGCGTCAAGTTATATCTCTACCAAGCTGTGTTATGAGCTAATCATGATAAAATGATGTAACATTTTAATTGAGCATACCGTTTTAATAAGTTAAACAGAACTCGCGTTATTTTCAAATAAGGGCGTAATCATAACCTTAACAAACATACAGTCAGATTCTATCATTCATCTATACAGTCTTTCTTCTTCTCTAGAAGTTTCCATTGAATACTGCGATATCAACAATTTTCATGCCGGCGATCATTCGCTTGACGATTTTCACTGTTTTTCGTAATGTTAGTGAACACACATTAACATCACGAGATTACAATAATCAAACAGACTAAATTTGATCTTGATTATTTAGTAAGTTTTCCTATTAGTCAGCGCGATATCGTTAAAATTTGAATTTTGGATTTGTTTATGCCTTTATTTATGTTTTCGTAGTTGTTATCTTTGTGAACTGTGTTCCCGAATTCCACAATATAAATCCAACAAATGTTTTACTATCCATCCAATTATATCTTATTTAACCAAGTAACAACAAGAAGTTAACATATGTAAAACAGTCTATAATTGTTTTTGTTTTTGCAAACAAAGAAATTTCGATTCAGTAACACGACATCTGTGACGTTGGTCGCTGTATTTTTGAGACATTTCTCCCACATATTCATCTACACAACTCAAACACCTGTAAAGTTTTGCTGTCCTAGTTTTGATTTACACGACACATTCTTTATATAACGACAATAAGTGGAATCAATTTTGTTTTTATTCCTTCATTCAAGCATGTGCGCTTTTCCAAAATAAGGACTCGGGTAAAAAGGCCAAACTGCTTCTCTCAGTTTATAAAAAATAGGGCAGGAAATTTCTATAAATATCAGACAAATTTACTGAACTATGAGATGTATGTTTTATGGTCATTTTATTACTCATACGTCTAAATATTGTTATGCTATAAAGCAGTACAAATTCAAATCTGTATAACACAGTTTGCTTTCTTATTTAATCAAAAGATTCATAGATATTCTTGACCTTAAAAGTATATTCAATTGATTAACTTTAATAATTTAAAATTGACTGTGGGTAAATAACTGAACAAACTGTGTTTTATCAATGGATGGGCTTAATATGACCATGATAGTGAATTTAAAAAAAAAATGAAAATTTACGTTGTCCTCTTTATAATTATTCGCACCATTCTTATCACAACCAGTATGAAGTTGAAAAATATTTGTAAATATTTGATATAAATAATTTATTTAGAATACCTTGGGTATCTGAATCAGCATTTACTTCCATAAATCGCGGAACATTATCATCTGAATCAAGGATATATTAATCTAGATATGACGTTTGATTGAGCATTTTCGCATTTTAACAATCTACAATCGACAGTGGGAACGAATTTAATCGTCGGCTGTTACTTTCTTCATACAAATGGTATTGCTTAAGTCTGATGCAGGTACACATATTCTAATTTAATACCTTCCATGTAGCTTTCATTTTTGCCCTAGAACTATGCCAGTCCAATAAAATGTTTCTAGTTAATTTGAACATCTTGGTAGCAGAATAATGCAACGGTGTGCAAAGCATTGTAATTGTGTTGTGAGCGTTTAACTTTCTTTCAAATGATTGATTAATGTCATAGATTATTGGTAGTAAAGAAAAATAAACTAACCGCTTGACATAATCCAGGTGTTATTTGTAAAATATTTCATGGAAAAGATTGAGTAATATCAAGGCATCATAAAATGTAGTTTAAAATGATCACATACTACAAACGTGGCAATATAAAAGTCTTCTTTTATTTCTAAACGTTTACCTGTGGTGGCTCCGATGTTATGTTGGCTACGACATTCCCAGCCATCTGTACATTGACGATTCGCTTTTCGACGCATTCGGGATAACAAGAGCATGACCCATCACATTTTCCATCAACTGACCATTTTTAACCACTAGATATGTGGCAATGGTTTTCCTATCACTTCACACATTATTGTGACTGTTGACCCGGTACTTACAGCGGTGCTGGTTGAGAAATCAATTCCGAAACCGTGGAACAGTACATGCTGGAGTCGTTCAAAATATTTTTTTTTGTAGTTTCACTGACATGTCCCTAATTGCATGGGCAGTGTGGGTTGTGATGGGGGTAAATTTAGAAATATCTCCTTCCATACAGCCAAAGAATGGCATTTTCAAGGTGCTATGCATCGTGTAAGTTATAAAGGCTTGTTATTCAATAATGTATGATGTCTATGATTGAAGTACATGTTTAATTATAAGGACGACCGGCTTAGGTTATTCATGGCTGTCATCCACTAAGCGACGATATAAACCTTGTCTGTGCGTTCTTGTTGTTTTCTTATGTTTTTTTAGAAATCTGTATACCTTTTTTAGATATAAACGCACCGTTCAAGAGTTCTGCCTTCGTTTTTATCATTGTAGCATCAATTTCCTCTTTGAAAATATTATAATCTTGCACAGCAACTGGTACATTATTGCCCCTAGACGCAAGAGATTCATGTTCATAACGCCGAAGGAGTCACCCTCAGTAGAGCTGTGTCAAAAATTATCCATTATATTTTCAATTTCTACAACCATTTTCGTAACAGGTCATTTAATAGCACAATAGATGTGGACACCTGCATATATGTTTTGCATTTTCCACTAAACACATTGACACGATTTTCGTAATCGCTAAAAGAAGACGAATTATTGCTATAGAGAAAGACCTCAAATAGCAGCTATCGCATTACGTTGTATGTTGCTGAATTGTCGAATGCGATCGAAAATAATAAGTTGACTGGGCATTATGACAAAGATAACTTTCATGAAGCTGATTTTAATCAAGAATATATTTCTTATACATAAGGTTTTAGTTTCTTGGAAATGGCGGACGTGTTTTTGTCTGACTGGTTTGGATAGTGGAATTCTAGCTATGGGAGTAGATATAGTGGTGTACTGTGCACGCACTGGCATGTATATGCTGCCAACGAAAATACGGAATTGGATAAACACTATTTGTGTTAGCCGAAGCAGTGTGTGTGTATTTCTAAGTTTAGCTTTTTCTAGCTTTGTTGGTGGTTATGGATGGGAATGTGGAACTTATCCCCGGGCCACCAAGGTCAAAAAAGCAACCAAGACACCAAAGGTTGTCTTTTGACGATAGCATATCTACCCTCCACCAGCAACTTCCCACTCAAAGGAAGCAACACGCCCAAAAGATAACGAGGACTTCCACCAAAACAAAATTACACGACAAGCCAAGGATAACGAGATGATGTCTTTTATTAAATGAAAATTGACAAGCTGGAGGGACATTCACGCAGAAACAACTAACGGTTTATTGGTTTATCGGGCATGAGCATGAAAGCTAGGAGACCAGTGAAATAAAAGTTCGAAACTTTCAATCTTGGAATGCCTGTAATGAAGAATGCTGAAATTAAGCGAGCTCATTGTGTTGGCAGTAGTCGCTGAGATAAGTGTCCTGGTATTGTAGAGTTTGTCCGCTACAATGATTGAGGTCATTTTACACAGGTTCCAAGCTAGTTCCAAGGCGGTAACTGATGGTTTTTCTTTTTTTCTTTTTGTGTGTTTTGTCTCGTCTCTGTGTTTTTGTCACATTTACATTTACCTTGTCTGCCTTGGTCTGCAGGTAGATAAAATTTAAATATCTGTGAACATTTTGATAGGGCCTTTTCTTATTTACCTATGTTTAAGGGAGGTTCACATCTACACGATAATTTTACTGAGCGACTTCAATTACACAGGCGAGAGCTTGGGAAAATGCTTAGGAATGCGAGAGACAAGGCTGAAGATGCAAAAATCCGTTTCAACAAACTTATTTTGATAGATTCGGTCTATGTATGACATACAACCGAAGGCATCAAACATGTTGAAACGAGACGGTCACCTAACAACGGCGGGTACAGAGTGTCTAACAGAGATGTGCGATCACTGGAGCGAAAAGTTTACCTTAATTCGGACATCAAGGAACCGCGCCAGTCAAGCGAAACCCGTATGGGCCGATTCAGCCAATCAGTGACAGACAACTACACCACTGGGAATCCTCTGGACCAATTATCTACGGCAGACTTCGTCGAAGAGAGTGACGGAGTAGAGAGTATCACATAGGGCACAGGTCGAGGCCCGTCGACAGGCTGAAGCATTTTGACGTTTAATTTGTGCGGACTCCTAACAATATATTGAAAACAGTAGTATTATCGATTATCTGAACAATTTTGACTTTGTTGGATAGTTGAAACGTGGGCAGATAGCGAAGATGAATTTAATTATTTTATATGGATTTTCATGTTTTAGCAATACACGAGTGAAAAACAATCGAAACTTTAAAAATAGCAGAAGAGTATCTGTTTATGTTTAAAATATATTCAATAAAATTCTTAGTTCGATGCATTTTACATGCGTTACAAGACTATTTAATTGTTTATATAAAGTTTTAAATATATACTCTAAATTAAATAGCTCTAAAATGATTAAACAATGAAGTTACTTAGTCATTCTGCTACAATAGAGATACAAGACAATGTGGCGTAAACAGTACAATAATTGTTAACTTTATTAAACATGAGTTACATCCCTTCCCTTCCATCGAAGGCGTAGACATATCGGCATTTTTATAGCATAAGATATTCCAGATATCATTTCGAATTCATCTGCAGATGGTGTCGCAAACAGTGCTGATACTGCAATGAATTACAGCATTAAATTAATATCAACTTTCAGTTCTGTTGTTATTCAGGAATAAGTGTTAATGAAAAGAAAAAGTATTGTCTTAAGACATTACGAGCAATGGCACTTCAATGGTCGCCAGTTAAATGTGACTTCTGTTAATAAATATATGGGAATTATTTTTACTCTAAACTTTTCATGAAAAACAAAAATAGAAATTGCAAGTTGTTAATTGTAGTTTATATAAATGTAGACGTTTTTCAATATATTTTGAATCAGCTGGTTTTCGCAACTCTGTATCTTTCTTTTGATATCATTTTCTTTCTTATTTTTGAAAATAATAAATACCGTGTTTCCCCGTATGACCGTATTATCATGTAGAGAGTATGTTATTACGTAAATACCATGCCAGCATCTGTGTAAAACATAAGTCGTGTAAAACAATTTCCAGTGTATTGTATTTTATTTTTAATGTTTTCCTTCCCGTTAGAATGAATCAAAGTCCAGTCCAGATAAGTCTTGATGTTTATAATTAAATTTTTTAACCAATGCTCTTGCCCGTAAGCCATTCCGGTATATAACAGTTCAAAACTGGAAGATTCTGGCTCAGAAAACTAACATAGAAAATAGTCATTGATCCCCTTTTGTGTCCATCTTTATTTAATAATGAAACTGGTCAAACTGACAATAGCTATGCCTTTTATTTTCACTGTAATCATGCTGTCAGTGATAGTATGAATAGTTAAACTTCATAAACATAGAAATTATCAAGAATCGGTGGTCAAATGGTAATTAACTGCTATACACCAAGTTTAAATCACACAAAAACAAACATTTCTGTTTAAGCTTCCATTACATTTGTCTACCTTTTCTTGTCCTTTCCTTGCCTAGCTTCTTGGATATCTATTACAACTTTTAATCCACAGTCCATTTTCTACTGTCATGGAGGAGATACATTAAGGTGTTTGCAAAACTTATTATTGCTTTAATAGGCTGTTATAACTCGTGGTGCAAACGATCGTTGCAATTAAGTATACTGATCCGAGAACAATTTAAACGGGGTAAAAATATTTTAAGTGCTTCGTCGATGCTTCCATGATGTTGATTTTCTTGTTAACATTAAAACAAATAGACATAGCATACTGAATAGAGCCTGTAAACAACTAAGACCCCTTATTTTAATAATTTTATTCTTCTATTGTTGTAAACGTACTTATAATTTGATTGCTGTCATAATATTATATACTGTTTATATTAATTGCGACTGAATCTATAATTTAATGGTATTTGAACAAAAATGTAGATCTCCCAGAAATATGGATTGTTTTGCCAACGAAAATATGTTCTTCATGACAGATGTTACAGTAGCTTTTTATGAAGATACGGAAAATTTTCTTTTGCACATTTGCTATGCGTATTCTGATTAGTATTATAACTTTGTGTGCAAGAAAACGGGACGCCGTAATTTTTCTCAAACTCATATTTAAGTCTGACAATATATATAAAAGGAGAACACTATGCGTACATATAGATTATTATTCACCTTTTCCTGGTTGGTCAATTCCTCATTTTCGAAATAAAAGAACTGGTATAGTTATGGTGTAGGTAGATTTGTTAGTAGAAGAAATATTCTTACTATCATTTGATTTTCTTTTAAAAAAGTGATTAACTCATTAAACTCAATAAGATACAAGTTTATGAGCACGTTGCAGTCTCATTGGTTCTCAAATTTTTAACAGTGTCAAAATAATTATTTTTTATCAGTACGTATATAGAAAATACCTACCCGAAAGATAGGTAAGAAAGTTATATACGAATAGAAAGTGTAATGTCCCTTTATCAACAAAAAAGAAGGAATATGAGTGAAACAATAAAACTGTTCCGCCTAGTCAATTTCTGTTTCCCCCCTTCACTTGACAATTTATTAAATAGTGTGTTAATTCAATACATGCCATGCAGCAAAATATGTGTCAGTGTTTTTCTCGTTTAAATTTATTGCATATAAGGGATTTAATCCCACCACTTTGGCAAACAAATATAACATGTTTATTCAAATATTTTGTATAAGACTAATATTCCTTTATCATTTAGGCAGCTAAATATGAGTTGAGTCAATAAATCGATCTTCTTTATGTCAGATTTCGGTGAACGCGGCTTGCGTCATAATTACAATCGAGTCGGTAAATGAAACTTAACACTGAGTATTTCTAACACGAGCAGTGTATTTTGTTTTTGTCGATTTGTCGACTTAGAAAAAAACTAAGGAATCGTTCTAGGAGAGAACATGTTTTTCTTTATCGATCGATACTGCTCTTAAGTAAATTAAACTGGATGAACATATTAACATAGTTTTACTTAACGCAGAGATATACTAAATTTTGCCCTATTTATTAACAATACCTTTAGCATAAACAATTTAAAGACAGCATATCAAAGCGAGGCTCTATTCTAAAAGTATAATTTTCGTTTTATAAAATGTAAAATGAGTTTTAACTTATTTAAATATAGCAGAAACACCACTAACTAGATAAGCAAAGGATGAGGATCAAATGAAAGCAATTTTAAAAGTTTTATGATTAATATTATTTATTAAACAAAACGAACTGATAAAAATACTTTTGGAAAACAAGTTATATACATAATATATTTAGAAAAAATGCATCTCGTTAAAAAAAATCGAGCTACAACACGTGCACCATCCACGATGACGTCAAACACGCCAAATGAAAAGACATTTCCAAAATAGGAAAGTAGCCGGTAGATAGCGTCAATGTACTAAAAGGTTTCACAATTTTATGTATCCCACTCAAATGATATCTTGGCAGTTAAAGTGCTCATAAGTAAATAAGCAACGCAAATAAAAGGTGCTATTTTCTGCAAAAATATACCAACGATTCATAATGTGAGCAGACACTAACATTAGATAAGATAACGTGGGTTTAACGTACTTAGATTGGGATCCATACAATTGCTAAAAAGTTTTTCCAAACATAACAAACACCCACACATTAAACTTAAAAGAATATCCTTCACACTAAGAATGTACGCACCAACAATAAAACCAATCCTGACCTCATGAAGTAATAATTGTCTGCGCTATATATAAAGTTATATGAAAATAATTTTGAATTTTATATATATACTATAATGATAAAATGAAGCAAATTAAAATTTAATCTTAACAATTTAAGTTGCATTATTGATCAATGATAACTTCGAAACCATAACCAAGTTACTGTTTGTACATAATGACCAATAGGTAAATAAGAAAAGGTCTAATCAAGTTACTGTTGTACATAATGACCAATAGGTAAATAAGAAAAGGTCCTATCAAGTTACTGTTTGTACATAATGACCAATAGGTAAATAAGAAAAGGTCCTATCAAGTTACTGTTTGTACATAATGACCAATAGGTGAATAAGAAAAGGTCCTATCAAGTTACTGTTTGTACATAATGACCAATAGGTAAATAAGAAAAGGTCCTATCAAGTTACTGTTTGTACATAAAATACAAAAACGTCCACATTCTTACCGTTGTTTATTCATACATCTTGAAAATCGCTCATATTTTATACATATTCCTATCATGACAACATCTAACGTCAACAACTATTCCAAGACTCGGGCTTCAAATTGCACTCTCTTCTCAACGGTTCTTTCATCATACATATATTGTGTTCATTATCTCTCAAATTTAATAATTTCTATGCTTATTCATTCATGTAGATATTCTCGGTGAATCCATTCTGATCGGTATCATTTACCCTAGGTATTTCTTCCGCGCGGATAGCCGCGCTTAGTTCAAAGTCAATTGCGCTGTACTCCACGTTCGATACTTTCCGTTGGTCAGCAGAAGTTGCCAATGTGTCAAGGTCAAGGTCTGCATAATGGAGTTCTGTCTCCTTGGCCTGAAAAAAATAACAAAATAAGTTTATACTGGTAAATATTGTTGTTGTTTTTTGCAGACTTATTTTTCCAAGCTTGTTTTCACATATCAACACATCCATCCGATGTAATATTGCTTCAACAATGTGATATTATTTTAAAGGATACACTTTCTAATTGTTATAAGACATTTTCTATTCCCCTTTTAAAATGAATGATTTACGATGACCTTTCTTTATTTAACCTTGTAAAAACATCATTGTAAAATGAATAACTTAGTACTTCGAAAGTAAATATTGATTTAAAGTTAGAACAACCCCATCTTAGGTGTGCTGCATCTAGATAATAAATAAACTGTTATATCCTTTGGTCATGTAAAACCAATAAAGGTTACAGTACTTATAAAAACACCTTGGGCCAAAAGTAGCAGAAACCCTCTTATAACGGCATTAAGCTTGAACCTGAAGCATTTCTGGAAAATAAGAGGCAATGTATTTTTGCAATTTAAAGGAAGTGCAAAAAGTGTTTTCGTTAAAAGTTAAATAAATAATATTCTTAGAGTAAAACTGGTTTCAACTTGTCAAAACCATTTTTTAAAAGCTTCGACATTTTACATAATGTCTGATAATATTTTTGAAAAAAAATGCGTGTCATTTCCTTGTTGTTTCTGTCATTTCTAAAAAACATAGCAAACATATACTCAACCAGGTTTGGAAGGAATGTACGCGTGTGTGTACGTATATGAGTGCGCGCGTCTGTGTTAGCATGTGTGAGTGTGTGAGAAAGAAGGTTTGAGGTAAAGAAAGAGGGAGAAAGAGAGAGAGAGAGAGAGAGAGAGAGAGAGAGAGAGAGAGAGTAAAGTAAAATACATATGTATATTCTAACAATGTTAAATTTAAAGGAACACGCATATTACTACCTGTACAATATAATTCAAATATAAAGTGGACAAAACAATAATGATGATGATAGTTCTGAAATGATAATAGAGGTAAGAACTATCAGCAGAAAGAAAGTGTGTATGGTGTTTTTGTTTTGTTTTTAAACCAGACAAACCTATTTTGAGCATACACGTTAAAGACAACTTGTTGAGCGAGTGACATGCATATTAACAAATATGAGGAGTCAATTTCAATCAACTATAGTTTACACATGTATAGATAGATCGCAGAGTACATTGAGACATAAAACGTCGAAGAAAGGGAGGTTACAATGTTGATCAGCTACAGTTAGATACGCAATGGCCGAGAGCGATTGCTTTTCAGCACGTGGTGCACGGGACAATAACATTTATTTCACATGTTTATGTGTTCACCTGCAGGCGAAACATATGGATGTGATAGAAAGGAATTTACGTGACCAGTTCTTCATGGGTAAGTAAGACTATTATATAATAACCTAAGCTTATAGATGTGAGTTTCAGTTGAGTTAAACGACAAAATGAAAAAATGGAAACCGTATGGTTCTGCATACTTACAGATATCGTGCTTATATATCCACAATAATGTATAAATTTGTTAAAATATTTAAAATATTATTTGTTATGAGACATATAGAACGGAGGTTTATGCATGCTAGATAAACTTTAATTAAATGCATACATTTCAACAAATCCTTATTTGGAAAGGCGTTCCATCATAGCGTCCAGTCTCTAATGCAAGATGCTGGTTAGCTGTACACGACTTAAGGATATGGAATGCCTAGTAGGAGTTAAGTTTTTTAAGGTATTTTTCAAATTCATGAGCCAGTATAAAAATGCTGTAGTTCGGCGTGCCAGATTTTTTAAACTAAGTCGATTTGATTAATTAGTCTTAGTAACTTTTATAAAGAGGTAGTATTAATTGCATTCTGATTCTCTCATAGGTCGGGTCTTCCAGCTGTTGAAAGAAGGTTTTAATAGAGTCTTCACACTTGCATTGTTTTGATGTACGTTTGTAATTGGGAACGTAATTAATCATGACTACCAATTTGGCGTCGTAGCTAAAAAGAAATAATTAGACTTTTCACTGTAATTGAGATAGTATATGCTATACCAAGCTGTACAGCAAAGAGATTAGTGAGTGGATTTACGAAAATTAGTGTAGGTCTAGTGAAATTATTATGTACTTTTTCAAGCAGTCTTAGGTTTTCATTGCCAAATATTTCACTCCGTATGCTGGTATTGGTAGCACAGTATGATAGGAAAGTTTTAGTTAAATCGAGGTTTACTTAGGCCTTTTGTAACCTACATGTAGACAAAGGGAGATAAAATGAATTATTTGCTTGGCCAGAAATAGGTTTTCATCTTTTAAGAAATGAACTATTACTCAAGAATGTTACCCAAAGAGACTGATATGTGTAAGTACCTTCACGGGCTTTATAATCTAATATTATGTAAGTCGTCTGCATTTCTTTTCCCAAAAGCAATAGTTTTCTATTTGCTAATATCTATGGTTATATACCTTATGTAGCCGTAATTGTAAAATTAATTTAACTGTTTTGAAGGTCATTAGCAGTATTCGAGATTATTACTATGTCAATCGACAAAAAGAAGGTTTTGACGTTTAAACCATGTGTGTACATTATTTCTGTTCACCAACCTTATTGCCAACGAAATAATGATTAATCAACTTGAGACTATTACTGTGTCATCGGTATAAAGAAGGATAAGTTCAAGTCGTGTGTGTAGATTATTTGGTTCATCAACTCTATGCCAACTGAACCTTGATTCATAAAGCATTATTTGTATCTCTAGATTATCATCATTCTAAAATTCTAAAATCATTCTAAATTAATGAAGATAGAGGCAAGTAACGGTGATATGTTTTCTCCTTGTTCGACTCCTAATTCTGATTTGAAAGACTGTGAGGCGCGTCCGTATATATATTTTTAAGCCTTTTCATGAGGGCAATATGAGCACATAATGTAATATGATCTGGATAAGAGTATTATATTCTTTTCTAAATCCTGCCTGATTTCTCATTAAAATATTATTTTTATCTCTGAACAGGTGCAGGCGACAATTTAACATACACAACTAAGTTTGTCAAAACAGCTAAGTATCGTAATGGCGCAGTAAATACATGTATGCACATTGTTCAAATATCCTGTGTTATTATAAATTTGTTTAATAAAGAACTTTTATTAAGAACAACGTTGAACAGCCTTGTGGCGAGCGGAATAAAATGTTATATTTTGCCGAAATTATGTGAGCTCAATGGCGTTTTAAGCAAGCGGCTGAAACAATATTTAAAAAAAATATTAGTTAAATGGTAGTGAAACATTAAATATAACATCTGTTAAAGGTAATGACAGTAAACCGTACATGAACCATATCCATAAGATGCATTACTATGTTTTTAGACGATTTTAATAACAGTGTAATCGAAAACCTAGAAAAATAGTCCAGTAATCTTCACCTGTTCCTGATCAGA
Organism: Sinonovacula constricta; assembly: GCA_007844125.1. Lineage (NCBI taxonomy): Eukaryota > Metazoa > Mollusca > Bivalvia > Cardiida > Solecurtidae > Sinonovacula > Sinonovacula constricta. The sequence continues at coordinate 35,293,562 of CM017560.1, read as the reverse complement.
AGAATGCATATCTGCATTTGTGTAACATTCTTCAGATTGGCCGTTTGCTGGACTTTTCGCTCTATTTTCCTTAGGGATTACCACGGCATATGTCACAATATCCGTTTCTGCATTATGTTGTTGTGCTCTTTCAAGAGCAATATCGTTGGACACAACGTTGTGGTATTCAGCATCTTCAATCACCTGTCTATTGTGGGATCCGACAAGATCTACCTGGTTTGCATATCTGTCCCCTGTAGGTTTGACTGTATTTAAATAATTATGCAGACACGAACTTAATATGTAAAAACGATATATATATTTGTATACTGCAATATGAGCTATCAATTTGTTTACTATATTTGATTTACCGTGGATTCGTACAGGCACAAACTCCATCTTTCTCATAAACTCTCCAATTCGCAATAAAAATAAAATAAGATATTTCGTTAAAAGTCGCATTATTGATGGTTTAAATACGTATTTTGTACGGAGTTATTTCAATAAGAATAGATGACAAAGTCCTATGAACACTGCAACTCTGAAAAGTCGCAGGACAAAGGTATTTCACATGCAAGCCAAGTGAAAAGTAAGAAGACATTTGTGATGAGTCATTTGACGAAATAGAGCAAACTCGACAGTAACGCCCTGGAGTGGTCAGTCGGCAATATAGGCCGACTGGGGTGCTTAAATCGGTTTTACAGAGCTCCAACCTCGCACTTCCTGACGGGTTTCTCAAATGCAAGCAATGAAAAGAAAACCGCCCTATTTGAATACAAAATGTCCAAGCGCTGATGTTTTCTTTGATAAGTTATGACGAAAGTAGTGTCGTCACTGTAAAAAATAATGTCCATAGTTTAGAAAATAAAGGCGTATTATTTCAATTAGAAAAACAACACAAAAAATGGTTGATTATAAATGAAAATAACTATTGAAACAACTTGACTAGACAACAATAAATGTTGTAGAATCCTGTTCATGTGAAAATGGAATTGAGGAACCGAATTCCAATGTCCATCAACGGAAATACACAATGTCCATCAACGGAAATACACGTAACAATCCTTATAGCATGAATTAAATGACAACATAGATAACATGCACGGGGAATTTTTTTACGACCGCTACACTTCACAAGTTACACTGTTGTGATAATGAATAAGAACAGATGACAAAATCCTATGACCATTGCAACATAAACCAAACTCTAAAAAGGCACAGGACAAAGGTATTTCACATGCAAGCCAAGTGAAAAATAAGAACAAATTTGTCATTTAACGAAAAAAGCAAACCCGACAATTAGCGCCTTTGAACGGTCAGTCGGCAGTATGGGCCGACTGGTGTGCTTAAACCGTTTTTGTCAGAGCTCTAACCTCGAACTTCCTGGCGGATTTCTCAAATAAATATACAATACCGACTTTAGTTTTAAATTAAAGTTAGTTGCCCTTTAGTCTGGTTCGGCCTGGTTCGCTTCATCATGGAAGCATAAATCATTATAAAGTATTGATAAAAATGAACAATATTTAAATACTTTAATTTTTAAATTAAAATCAAAGATTCCCCTTGTCCGCTAGGCACTTTTATATGTCCTAAAGCTAAAATTTCAGCTTTTTTATTCTCAACTGCCTGGCTGGTTTTACCCAGGCAAGTACAATGAATCTAACTTACACAAACTATGCCTTCCTTCACCAACTAAGTGACAATAAGTAGCGATATATCTTTTTCTATACAGACTCATATAGTTGACATAAGAATGTTGTAGCGTATCTACACTTACCTTCTCGACAGGCTACGTTTTTTCGACGCAAGCACACTAGCGCGACCGTACCGATTGCAACCAATACAATCGCTGCCACGACAGAAGCTATGATCATTTGACTCTGGACCGGACTTTTCCAGTTATAATTCTGTGTCCCAGTCACACCTTTAACAGATATGTAACAGACACAGTTGAATAAAAGTCTACATGAAATAGTAACATAGACTTTCTAAATATAGCCGAACATACATAATGCTTAAAAAGGTTATGACTGGAAACTAACTGCCACTAACATGCACAAGTAATTAAATCTAAACAATGTCCCGTTCCTGCAATTGTTATTCCGCTAGAGATGGTTTTATTTCATTCTTATGTCGATGTAACTAATGAGTTATGACATTTCTTAACTTTATATACACGCTTTCCAATATTATTATTATTTACGTGCTCATTGTCTTTATGGTTTTCAAGCACATTTACTCTTTTTACGTCAATTTTCAAAAAAAGATTTTCAGTCGTCATTAGTTAATCAGAGGACAGGTTAAGTATAAGGGGAAAGGTTTATTACATTCCTACAGAAGCTAAATTAAAATTGGATCACAATGAAGATAACAACGTGTAAGTCGAATGGTTAGAGTAATGTTTCGTCATTAACGTGAAGAAATTGCGATAAGGCGATTAAATCGGATTATATAGATCCACAATATACAATGCCAATGAAAATTTACTGCGTTATGGCAGAGGACTAAAATACAAAGTCCGTAGTTCATAGACATTTTGAATATCTCAGCAGCCATGACTGGTCTAAAAGCGGCTAAGACTGAACGTGGGTTAAATTCGAAAATGTACACAGACGCGTAAAAACATATTATCTGAAAACCAAACACAACAATGAAATATACATACACTGTAATATAACACAGAGGCATGGAAAAGCCTAATGGAAATACCCTTTCAATTTGACTTCAAACATAACAAAAACAAATAAGAATGACAAAATATTCGAATCCCAAGATCTCTATTCGAATTCTGACTTGATGTTCGAATATTCGAATATTCGTTAACTTCCTTAGTTATAAGAATTTAATTTTGTGATCATCAAACTACAGATAAGGAAAATGAAGCATTATTGATGCCGAACTTCAGTCATTTTCAGTTCAGCTCAGTCCTGTCCGCTAGAAATAAGCACTTGATACCAAGCTAAGGCAGAACAACTATATTATAAATCTTTGGATCGGGATAGAATGTGAAAGAGACTTACATGTTCACAAGGGAATACTATTTGAAAGCATCATCAAGATGACAGCAGCCAAGTAACCCAGAATGACAACAAAGAAGCAATATTTGTACGAGGTATTTAGCAGCCCAATACAGCAAGTGAAAAGTAGTGCAAGACAGGGCAAAGGAAACCTACTGGACAATATTTCTATATTTCAAATCAAAAAGTTGAGTGACTGAAAATCTTATACAACATATCTGCATTTCAAAGCAACCAAAAATAACAAGGACCAGAACAAAATCAGTACAAGATAGGTATTTAAATAGACTTTCTACTCCTTTCTAAGAACTAGCTCAGTGGCAGGCCAGTGTCCCGTATTTTTGGTCATCAGTCGGCATGAAAAGGTCACTTTTTCTCTTGGAAACCTTTATATGAATGCTATGACTGTGAGCTACAATTTTATCTTGCACAGGAAGGAAGGACCAACCACAACTGCTTATATGAATAAGCATAAAATCATACTGGCAATCAAAATGCAGAAGCCTACTAGAAACAACGGAACAAATGTCTGCCATCACAGAAGATATTTTAGGGGACTTGTATGGGTTACGTTTGTATATTTAATATCAAACACATGCTCGATTGATTTTCAATCTTAAGCAAATGTAACATTTTATTAGCCAGGGAAACAACGAAACGGGGCAACTGGGATGCGTTCAAACTAGTTTTCTACCTCATTTCTTCAAATGATACTTCATTGCATTGCCGTGATAAGCCATACTTACAACAAATCAGCATCGTTAAATGTCACGTAAAGATTTGACATTAATTGTGCCTTGCAGCATAAATTTCATGTTTAAATGTCAAGTAGGAAGTTCAGCATTTCCATTACCGTGTCGTAATTCCAAGGCAAATGAATCAGTCTGATTTGTGTCAAACATGGAGCAGTTGGCTGCACATATCACACGCATGCCATCGTCTTCTGGCACGACGTTCAACGATGCTTTTACTAGCGTTGTTATGCCTCCGGCATCCTGCTTATGACTGATGTTTACATTAGATATTTCCAAGTCGTTGACGCTGATAATTGCTCCACATACTGGGTTCGCGTTTACAACAACGCACGTCACGGTGATCGTGTCATCTTGTTTTGTGTTTGTAGAAATATTCGTGAAGCTTAGATGCACAGCTGAAGGGGGAACTGGAATACACGTGAACATATTAAATACATGTTGCTTAACTATTACAGTCTGCAGAAATGGTAATTGTATAGAACTCGTTTCCTCTGGCCAGCTAATAAGTGGCGTACCAGCACAGGTCTACCTGTCAATGACCTGGTACTGTATGTCAATAAGGAAGTGTGCTTTTATATAACAGGCAGCAGAATTATTTACTCTAACTCAAAATCAAATGTTTATGTTTCCTTGATAAGACGCAGCTGTCGATAGACAGTTAAAATGTCCACCGGCTTAAAGGATAATCTTATTTAATCGCTAACATTAATTCTTAAGGAAAATTATGCAAACCTAACATGGATTTTTTAAGAAACACACCGCAGCAACCAATTATGATCATTATTATCGACGTCCAGCTTTTTTGGTGGGGGGAGACTCCAAACAAATGTCTGTGTAGAATTACAGGCGCACCGCAGGTCAGCTGGAAGACCTTCCCACTTAAGTACTTCGCCCTCAACGGGACTCGAGCCCACGCGGATAGAGGCTAAACGGTCAGAGGAATTACAAGTCAGCTACTCTACCACTACGCCACGGGCGCCCAACTAACATAGATTAAACTCACATTCGTAATGTAATGTCATGGCCTCCGAGCAAAGTAGGCTGTCGAGAGTTTCGTGTCGCAGGCAGCATGTGATCATCTTGTTGTTCCAACTACGTTCCAGAGAGTGTATCGAAGCAACACTTCGGTACATTATGTTGCCTGTATTGTCATCAATATACGACTCGTTCGTCTGATTGACATCTATCGTCTGTTCTCCAAACATGTATAAAAGCTTTGGAGGAGGTCGGCTGTTGTCTGACTGACAAGAAATTTTGGGTGATTGACCCTCCGTCAAGAAACCTACAGTCAGGATTGGGGTGTCCGGGCGTCCTGGTTGAATATATTGTGTGCTATGATACTATATAATTATCTTTAATTGTTTTTATCCTGAATCTTATTTGAAAATTCAATAGCAGTTGTAAAATGTTTTCTTTTGTTCATTCAGTTCCTTAAAATGCAGCACTTTAGTGTTATTCGTAGGTTCATGTACTCTATGTTGTCAGTTTATTTAGGATTGTAACATGTGTTTTCCCTTGACGTACAATCGGATTTGGTAACTTAATTCCATCTCGACATAAACGGGATGCTGAGCCATATAAGGCCTTTTCTGATCAATTTACACTTGGATCAGACATTAAATGTATTTGACAATTAAGAGTATTGTGCAGTACTTCTAATAGAAATAATACTTATTCCTCAACCAAACACAATGTGGATTGTTATGGGGTACATTGGTGAAATGGAAATTGTCTTCCTTGCTACTTGATATCCGAAGTATTAAAAACAGTAGGTATGTTGGAATTCCTGGACTTTATCGCCTGTTCTTTTGTTGATCAATTTCAAACAGTGAAATTTCTTACTTTTGTTTAAACATAAGCTTAAAATTAATTTAAATACTTAAAGAGATGTTATGTAAAAAGAAAATGAAAGTGTTCGTTGATGATGGTTATAAACCTGGGTATCAGAAGAATGACTGAAAAGTCAACTTACACTCCACAGAGCGCTAACATAAAAACTGAGTAAAAGAAATCAAAGGACCTTTTTGCATGTAGGAATTATTCAGGGGAGAGTACTCATTAATGTCTCTCATTACTTTACTGTTTTAAATGACGCCGTCATTTAAATATCCGTGACAAATTTGATAGGACATTTTTTTATTTACCTTTTGTGATAAGTAATTGTTTTAAATAGATATCTCTCTCTTTCTTTATATCTTTCTTTCTCACTCTATTCACTGCATGCTTTGCAAAAAGCCTTACTGCGAGGTAAGAGCTTTGTAAAAACCGGGTTAAAGTACTCTAGTCAGCACTTTTACCGAATGACCGTCCTAATGCGTTAATCTTTGGGATTATCTCTATTTAATATAATGTCTCGTCAATGTTTTGTTGTATCTTTTACATTTGACTGACATGTGAATACATCTGTTTTGTGCCTTCTTAAATTTTAATATATGTTGCAATACTCAATGGACAATGTCATGTTTTTCCTATTAATGGATAGAGTAATATTAGTTTCATCAGTACCACCAATCAGCTCAACTGTGGAAAGTAAATTTGGCCTGGCAATAAATCAGAACAAAACTTAAAACGTAGAAATTGGCGGCATTAAAATCATAACTTAATTAACTTCTAAAACCAATGCAGAATTGTAAAGTCGTTACAAAGAAGAAATAAACCTCTTACTTAGCACATAAAGCTTGGATGTAACTGTCAAGGGCTGTCGTAGACTCGGAGCTGACACTTGGCAAGTGACATTGGCCAGATGGTTGTATTCTCTTAAATAGCTGAACGCAGCCGCATAACGCCCACGAGAAAGCCTGTTTATACTTCTTGCAGTTTTTACCCCTTTCAATGAGTTAAGTTGTATTACCACACTTTCCTCTTCTGACCCATAAGTAAAACTGCATTCAACTTCTAGTTTATGGTTATATTCAGCGTAGAGACATTCTTCACATCCAGAGAAAGATTTGTTTGGTGAGGTGAAATGGGCGACTTTTGGAGGCTCTAAAGGTTAACGTATACAGGAAGAACGATGCATTAGTGTCAGTTGGTTCGATTCTTTTTTTTCGTTCTAATCTAGCTTAAAGTGTAATCAGTACACTATATAAAACATATAATAAAACTTTAACTGATATTCATGAATAAAAAGAGAAACGCACGCAAATGACATTGTATTATTTTAAAATGTCAATATATTTATACTATATTACAAATATTCAAGGTGTATTTTTTAATGAATGTAATGTACATCGCCATGTAAGCCATAATGTGAGCCATAACAATGGCACGACCGTCATGACCTCAGTTTTTAATCGACGTGGAGGGAAGTCGTGTGCAAGAAACAAATATGTTTCTTCGCCATAGATCCACACATTATGCTAAAAATTAAAAAGTTAAAGATCATACCTATCACAATGATCCTTTTTCCATTTGTATTCCCATGCCCTTGACACATGACAAAGTATACCCCAGTGTGTGAATCTGTGATGTTATAGATTTTAAGGATACGCTCATTGTTTAAATCGCCATCGAGTTCCTCAATTAGGGACCCGTCAATCTTCACACTTGTTGACGTGATGCTTTCGTTAGGCCGGAACATCCACGTATAGCTGGCGCTAGTTGCTGGGATGAACGTAACTGATACAGTGCTGCCTTTGATGACGTTGGTTGAGGCGTAGGTTGTCACCGCACCACAGGAGCCAATATCTTTGGAAAAATTAAAACAGAGTGTTACCTTTGATACAGAGTTTACATTTTGTTTAATCACAATGTAATAAGGAATAACGTTTAATTTCTTACATCTGGTTTATTATGTTGGTCTTTCTAAGATCGTGTTTTCTTTACGTTGGGAGAATGAAAAGCGTAATTATTACGATTTACAACTTCAGTAGGCCGTCATAAACTTAATCTGCTTACTGCATAAAACTTTATTATGGATCTAAACCATTATAGAGCACCTGAATCTGTATATGTGTATTAGGTATACATAAATATGTGGAGACGTGTTTGTATGTATGCGTGCAGCTCGAACTTACCTTGTAGCGTCAGTGTAACAGCATCACTATTACAAATTAATCTCCCTTGTTTGTTCATTAAAGAGGCACAATAATATCCCTGCTCATTGTTATCAGCTTTCTTTATCACAATCATAAAGCTGTCGTTACGTTGATTAAATGAGTGTTCTTTTGACGTCATTGATATTATTCTGTATGAAAACGACAGTCGTCCCATATCCTTAAACAACCATCTTATAGAACTATATTCCTGTGAGTACCTAGTCGGAACTTGAAAGACTATTGTAACATCCTTGTTTCTGAACGCTGGCTCTTGGATCGTTAACACCCCGCAAGAGTTGTTGACTTTACCTTGAAATGGAAAGAAATATTATGGCAATTATGTTTAAAGGTTTAAATACAAAATAAATTTCAATGGAGCTTAAGGTCTAAGCTTAAACTACACTCGAAACACCTGGAGCGTTTCTACGAATATACCCAGGGATAATGTGGGGATAAAATATTCCGTTGCAATATGGCCGTCATGTTATTGTCTTGATCTAGCACGTGCGTTGTCAAATGGAATACAATGGGTCGCAAAAAACAATGTATGAATGTAATAATAAACTGAAACGTGACTCATAACCTAGTATATATATATCACTATTTAGTACACATAGCTCATGGCCTAGATGGATTATGTGTATCATCCTGCATTTATCAGGTTTTGGTTGTCTTAGACATTGTCGACAAATGACACAGAGGAGCTGGTATTATTAGGATGTAGTAGCCAATGTAATTGGTAGTTCTTTCTTTGGAGAAAAATTCGTAAGTTAACTTTAAGAATTGGTTTAAGTTAATTTTACTTAATTTGCCAATTAAAGGTAATTAAACCTTCTTTCAAATACATTGAGTCTACCAAGGCAGTAGTTTAACGTTTAGACATCAAAGAAACATCTGTAAAGACCGATTTATTTATCTCTCTGGTCAACTAGCACTTATGGGCGCCCGTGTTGAAGTTGGAGAGTCGCCGATTTATAACTCCTCTGACTGCTTATTTTCTCACCGTGAGGGTTCGAGTTCCTTCGAGGTGAAATACTTATTGCGAGAGGTTCTCCCAGCTGACCTGCAGTGCGCCGGTGGTTCTATGTCGCAATAAATACCCCCAATAAGTCGTTGCGATGTATTGTATAAACAAAATAGTCCGGCTGCTGGATATGGTTACCGCGCACCCCCTCCCTACTCCACGTAGATTTTTTTCATGGGTACTAAAATGTTCGTTAGGGTGTCAGAAACAAAATCTCAAATGTGCTAAAAATAAACTCTTTTGGGCTATATATAAGCTAATGGTTTCCATGGCAACCCTCATTTAATTTTGATAGGAGGGTATGTTTAGAAGAATGCTTATAGCTTTTCCAAAAATATTGATAGAAAATTGTTTTTGTTAAGTGAATTACTTATTTCTCTGATTTTCTTAATGAATGAAGTACAACATTTTCTTGACTTTATCTTTAAGGTTAAGATGATGGGAAAAGCTAAACTTTTTATAGGTTTTATCAATTCCTTTCATTTTCAAGTTTGATATTGTATTATTCTCTTTTAAGACATTTGTTGACTGTACAAGGTATTAAATGGTAAAATCTGTATTTTTTATTATCCAATGTGGTGAATTCTCTTTCACTAACGTTAAAGTAAATTGCTATATCCAACACTTCAAAACATTGGTTGACAACTCCTTTGCATGTTTGGTATATGCCGAAATGCTCATAGGACTTTGTCATATATTCTTATTCATGATCACAACATTGTAACTTGTGTTACTACAACCATTTATTCGTCTCTGGTCGTGTTTGTTCATGATTAAGAAAGTTAACTTCATTTATAGTCACCAATTTTTGTGTAGTTTTTCATATTGAAATAATACCATATTCTTTTCTTAACACTATGTGGACATTATTTTTCAATGACGCCACTTCTTTCGTCATAACTTATTATAGAATATATCAGCGCTTGGACATTTTGTATTCAAATATATCATTTTTCTTTTCATTGCTTGCATTTGAGAATCTCGTCAGGAAGTGCGAGGTTAGAGCTCTGTAAAACCGGTTTAAGCACCCCAGTCGGTCCATAGTGCCGACTGACCGTTCCAAGGCGGTAACTGTCGGGTTTGCTCTTTTCGTTAAATGACTCATCACAAATTTGTTCTTACTTTTCGCTTGGCTTGCATGTGAAATACCTTTGTTCTGTGCCTTTTCGGAGTTTGGTATATGTTGCAATGCTCATAGGACTTTGTCATATATTCTCATTAGGGAAGCTTTTTGCAATATTTTCTAGTAGATAGGCAAAAACATTTCTATTAACGCAACAAATATGTCATTTTATTTTGGAACAATGTTGTTACATTTACACCCTTTCATTGTCTTATCCTTTGGCTTTGGAAATGAAACTTTCATTTTAGTAAGTTCAAACTGCAACTGGAAACCTCGGTTTTATTGACAGTTAGAAAACAAACAATTTTGGACTACTGTATCTTGCCAAACTTCTTCAATATCGGCTGCAAAAATCATAAATTAAACCTTATATCTCAGTTTGTTGAATAATGAATAACCGAGTAATAACCCGTGGACAGGCAGTTTCGTGTGTTCATTTATAGTCCTCAGAATGCTCCACCTTACATGACATTTAAAACATATAAAAATATTAGACAGTAGGAAACCACGCAAGCAAAACATAATCTAGGAGTAAAGTAACACCGGAGCAAGTCACACTTTATTCATCACTAATATGCACACAGATTTTATTCTATTGTTGTTTGCACTTCAGGAACTTATTAAATTTTACTTCCTTAAAGTCAGAGGTTACAACGGTTGATGCTTATATTTTACATTTTTATGTCAGTTTAGACAGTTTCGAATATTTTAATTAAATAAAGAAGTTAGTGTTTAGGGTAAAAAATTTCAAGATACTATATTTTTATTACTTATGTTTAACACGTAGAATATTATGAAATATGATTCGTTTTATCAATAATCGACGTCAAACGTAATGTTTACTTTCTTGATTTGTTTTAATATTTACTTAAGGGTTGTCCGTTATGTAAATAGGCATAAAATAACACAGAAAAAAACAGAGCAGTTTATTATTTTTCTCAACGTGTGCATAGTACATAGTTGCAAGAAAATTACAATCAATGTTACTGTCACTGATCATCAAGTCTTCTCAAAACCACATACAAACACGCACCAAAACGCATACACGCATGCTTGCACACTAATACATACATATGTACTCAATCGCACTTATCAAAAAAGAAAAGACACGCCATCACTCCTCACACCATTTCACACACCCAACGCTTACGAACAGTGTAGTTGGAAACATGCAATAGTTACAATACGTAAGAGTTATTATAATATTACCATATATATATACTTTGTTGTTGTTTTTTCAGTTATAAAAAAAAATCCCCCCAAAAAAAGAAAAAGGAACAAAGAGACTATTTTATAATATAACTTATTGTGTGAGAATAACGCTATTCTTTCGATATTCTATAACTCCTTTAATATATTTTATAGTTAGGGATAACATTGCCAGAATAATTAAAAACAGTTCCGAGGTAATTGAAATCATTAACTATTTCTATTTTATCATTATTGTAAGTGAAACATTCATCTTGTTTTGTAGGCCGGCGTTTACGAAAGACCTTAGTTTTGTCTGTATTTACCTCTAAATCCTAATTAAATCCTGATCTAAGTCAAAGAAATGTCTATCTAACTTAATTCATATAATTGTGTCAGCATGGTTTTTGACAACAGATACTTCCTCTACAATACAATTCTTAACATATAACACAATACCACGCTACTACTCTTAGCTCGTCTATGTTGGTATTTTCTATAAGTATTAAAACTTTGGAATCCGTCATCAATTTTACTGTTTATTTAGCCCATGATTCAAATAAAAAGATGATGTCATTTCCATTAAAGATTTAATTAAAATATTCGGAGTCTATTTTAATGAGGTCAAACCGTTGCAATTCCACGCAAAGATATTCAGTTCATCCTGTGTACATTCCTGGTCAACATCTACTAGACTGCCATTCACATAACGGGTGTCGTTAATGAAGTAATAAGGTTTTTTTTCAGTTTGCTACTCCTCCGCCTGACCTCCTCACTGTCCTTGAAATAATTAAATTAAGCCACAATGCTTCTTCTCTTGCCGTCCGGTCTTTGCTGTCCTATTCTGTGGACTCACTCAACTTTGATTTCGTCTACCGTCTCCTTAGCCATCTCTAACTTCTTACTTTTTTTCAGCAATTACGTTTCTGCATTGCCTGCTAATATACCTGAGAATAAGAGGTTGTTTCTCATTGAATGGCTCTGAATATACAAAAGAGCTTCCTTATCTTAAGCAGTCTCCTTCTCCAGCTGTTGTATCTTGTCCGACATCATATCAGATGCAAAGCAATCAGCCTCAACCCGGTCGTTCATCTTGCCCATCCTCTCCTCTAATCTCTTGCAATTGTCGTTAACCAGAGTCCACAATTTCTTCAGCTCTAAATCAAATTTGTCAACTTTATTTTCTAATTTCTAAAGCCTTTCGAGTCTTTTATCTATTAAATTCATCCATTTATCTCATGAAGCAGTGTCAACATTTCATTTCCCGACTGTTGGCCAGAAATGACTTCACACTTGAGCCTGCATCAATGACACCTATATTCTTATCATCAAATACGTCCGATGTGTTTAGCAAACTTCCTTCTTTATCGCTCTCATTGTTTATATCGTTTAAACCATATACAGTTTTATGAGCACATTTTATTAAATCACTTACTAGTGTGTCCTTAGTTTAGACCCTGGCCGAACCTTCATTGTCTTCCGCTACACGCACACTTCTGCTATCCGTGCCGCCACTATCACTACCTTTCTTCCTTTTATAGCATTTTTTCTTCTTTTGTCTCATAATTCTCCCATTCAGTCACATTCACAGTCATTTCACTCAAGTCTTCAACCGTGTATTTATCCATTTTAAAGTAAAAACTACATTTTTTCTCACAGCGATGAAAACAACGTCCGACCATTGATCACGTGATACGTTAAATAACACACCATCATTCTCCCCACCCATACCATTGTAGCTGGGTAAGTGAGAATGATTTTTGTATTCAGTGACTATAATCATACCGAGAATAGCAGCAAACTTAACAGAGTAAAACCAGAGTTACTTGTGGGATAAGAGATAGTTCCACGCACGCACTCTGTTAAAATCCCATATCAGTACAAATTTATAAAATGTTTACAATAGTTCACTCTGATTAAACTAGATGCAACTGGGGCTATATAATGCGACATAAAATGAACTATTTTATTCATAAGGCGCCGTCTAAAGCTCGTAGAAATGCGATGGCATGGAATTTGCCGGCATTTTTGCCGATACTGTGCAGCGACATTTCTATTATTATAGCACTGGGGCACTTATGAGGTGACCTGGGACCGAACCCGGCCGTTCCATTATACTGACACCGACGAGTCAGGCATAATACTGTCCCCTTAGCCCCGAGCGTTAGGAGGGGAGCCACTGCTACCAACTTTGAGTCAGTGGTTTGACAAGGCTGGAGTTTGAACCCACGACCTCCCTATCCGCAAGCCGACGCTCTACCACTTGAGCTATTGCGGTGGTGGCACGTAGAAATATATTATCCTGTGGTACATGTTAAGTAAAAAGCACATGACGATAGAGAGTTGAACCTCGACCCTAACATTCTGCGTATCCTACGTCCACTACATTGAACGCAGATTTGTTTAGTTTAGAAGCAGTTTATCTATCACAAAACATGTTCATCTACACCGGTTTTCATTGTTTTAAAATATGACTACTTTTCTGAAGCAGTGAATGCCTCAGCGCTTTCTGCATTTTCATTGGCTATTGGTAGTGAAATACGTTCAGTTAAGATAGTTAAGCAAAATTTCAATGGTAAGACAAGAGTGTAAAAGATAACTTCTCGACTTAATTTGTTATAATTTCTAAATAAATCGATTGTTAAAGTCTACCATTCTACAACAGACTGGTGCGATCGAATTATCGTTATGCAAATAAAATAACCCGGATATTGTGTTTTTTTTAATTCATGCGTACGTGGTCAAGCCGTGTTAAACTTCGAGAAGGTATTTCAAACAATAGCTCACTGTAGAGATAAGATTCACATTAGTAAAATTATGTTTGGTTTCGCTTGACAATTAACACATTCCTAGATTAGACAAGCAGCTGTTAGCAAGACTGGCAAACATGTTGAATACTCTAAACGATTAGTCTGTTGCATTTATACAGTCACAATCACACTAAAGAAAGATTTATTTCCTGACCTACATTCACTTCCTGTTTATATCGTCAATAACATGTCACTGCTATACTCGTGTACATTTTAAAATCTATGTTTGTTCATGAAAGAAGGCGTGTTATGTATGCAAAGTGATTGTGTATTGTTTTTGTATTGTTAGGACACCAGAGTGATGTTGTATTATTGGTTGGATTCCCGCTTAATTTTTATTAACAAATATTAAATAACGACCATCGATATATAATTGTAACTAAATAAGTTCTTTATTAATAAGCAATTGAGCAAACTAGTTTATGTATACCAGTTCAATAAATTTAGGATATTACTTCACTAAGAATGCAAACAAATAGACGATGCGAAAATTTTACGCTCACGTATGAAACCACGCGGCCAACATTTATACTCATACAATAAAAAAATATATGATATTAATTCATCTTACGTTAGCAACTGTAAGAGTTTAAGTCATTTTATTTGCATAAATCTTCGACCAGAATGCTAAATTTATTATTCACTTAAATAACAACAAACAATATTAAATAATACGTAATGTATGTATTTCCCACTTTTAAACATTTATAGGCTGAATTTACATTTCACATATCCTTTGATCTAAATAAACATAAATATTTAACAAAAACAAATGAAATGTGAAAGACTCAAACTAACGTCTTCAAAATGTTGGAGTCCTCGACTGAGGAAAATCCCGGCTATTTATATTGATCCCAGTGCACCAGAAAATCTTGTGCATGCACCAGAAAATCTTGTGCAGAATAGAACGCACAAAAAAAGTGTGCGAAATGGAGCGCACAAGAAAATAGTGTGTGAAATGGAATGCACAAGAAATTTGTCTTCAAAATTATAGTGCGTTGTGAGAAGTATTCTTAATGAATTAAACACATATTGATAATGTGTTCAAATATTAGAACACAAAATTTTCTACAAGATGATCATAATTTCGGGTTCCTAGAACCACACATATCATACAGCAGATAGAATGAAAAACACACACAGAATAAATTTACTTAATAAAGGAAAATAGCTACCCTGTCAAGGTTCATCGTCAGCTCAGACAATAAGGAATTTTCTATATAACATGTTTTTACAAAGCAAGTGATTTCTAGGACTTAACAAAGTGGATACACAACTTATGACATGGATTTTATCCCAACTATTTAGGTTCACTTGCCTCGGATTAATGATGAGTTCGCAAGGATGCAATGACATTCAAAGTAAGATGACATGCAGATTGTCCATAGGAATTACCTATCACATATATGAGATTGGTTGTTCTGTCTTGTTAACAAGAGCAACGGCCTTTGTCCTTGTGCTTATGCTAATAAACAGCTGTTGAACGTAATATGTAATTCCATAAGTGAGTAGTAAATAACATTTATGAAAGAAAACAATATTTGTTTAAATACACATAATCCTGTTGCATAACAATATACACTATGATAATCGTCGCATGGCAAATGATTATTAGGAGGGGATGGGGTGCGCCGGGAACTAATTCCGTCCTTTGAACTGCTTGTTTGTGATGTGTCCGGAACGTAAGTGACTTATTGTTGGTGAAGTGCCCGGAACGTGAGTGACTGATTGTTGGTGAAGTGCCCGGAACGTGAGTGACTGATTGTTGTGAAGTGTCCGGAACTTGAGTGACTGATTGTTGGTGAAGTGCCCGGAACGTGAGTGTCTGATTGTTGTGAAGTGTACGGAACGTGAGTGACTGATTGTTGTGAAGTGTCCGGAACGTGAGTGTCTGATTGTTGGTGAAGTGCCCGGAACTTGAGTGACTGATTGTTGTGAAGTGTCCGGAACTTGAGTGACTGATTGTTGTGAAGTGTCCGGAACTTGAGTGACTGATTGTTGGTTAAGTGTCCGGAACTTGAGTGACTGATTGTTGGTGAAGTGTCCGGAACTTGAGTGACTGATTGTTGTGAAGTGTCCGGAACTTGAGTGACTGATTGTTGGTGAAGTGCCCGGAACGTGAGTGTCTGATTGTTGTGAAGTGTACGGAACGTGAGTGTCTGATTGTTGGTGAAGTGTCCGGAACTTGAGTGACTGATTGTTGTGAAGTGTCCGGAACTTGAGTGACTGATTGTTGGTGAAGTGCCCGGAACGTGAGTGTCTGATTGTTGGTGAAGTACCTCCAACGTGAGTGACTGATTGTTGGTGAAGTACCTCCAACGTGAGTGACTGATTGTTGTGAAGTGTACGAAACGTGAGTGACTGATTGTTGGTGAAGTACCTCGAACGAGAGTGACTGATTGTTGGTTAAGTACCTCCAACGTGAGTGACAGATTGTTGGTGAAGTGCCCGGAACGTGAGTGTCTGATTGTTGTGAAGTGTACGGAACGTGAGTGTCTGATTGTTGGTGAAGTGCCCGGAACGTGAGTGACTGATTGTTGTGAAGTGTCCGGAACTTGAGTGACTGATTGTTGGTGAAGTGCCTCGAACTTGAGTGACTGATTGTTGGTGAAGTACCTCCAACGTGAGTGACTGATTGTTGTGAAGTGTACGGAACGTGAGTGACTGATTGTTGGTGAAGTACCTCGAACGAGAGTGACTGATTGTTGGTTAAGTACCTCCAACGTGAGTGACAGATTGTTGGTGAAGTACCTCGAACGTGAGTGACTGTTGGTAAGATGATTGGAGCGTGACTGACTTATTGTTTGCATGGTATCCGGAACATGAGTGACTGATTGTTGGCGTGGTGTCCGGAACGGGAATGATTGATTATTGGTGAAGTGTCCGGAACGTGAGAGACTGTTGGTAGGGTGATTGGAACATGAATGACTAAATTCTGGTTAGGTGATTGGAACGTGGATGACTGATTATTGACGAGGTGTTCGAAACGTGAATGAGCGTTGAATCACGTGGGTGGTGTTCATGATAAGGTTTAACAACGGGAGGTCCTTCATGTAGCCTCTATATAAGCTGAGGGGGAAGATAACTCATATACAAAAAAGGTCGAATATCGAATTTCCGGACCGTCTTTTATCTGTAAGTGGAAATTAATTCTAAATAACTCAGAATATTTTAAAATTGTTGCTTATATCGTCCGGCAACCTAATTTGGCGCCCACCTCTTTCGACGCCCTTTCGACGTTACTCCGTGACGTCTTTCCTCTGATGTAACTTCTCGCGACATTTGTTGAAAAAACACGTATTTTGACAGCTTTGGAAGAACAATGTGCCAAATCCGAGATTCCAAGGTAAAGATATCTCAAATTCTAATTATGTCACATTCTTTCACCGGTTTTTTCTAATTTCCATAATAAGTGAAGGTTTGCCTGTTGTTATATCCATGATATCTAATATGAACCGCATAACAAGCGTCCTTCCATAGGACGGCCCATGTCGTTAGGTCACGTGAAAGTCATGTGCTTAAAATGTGAGACTATGTCGAGAAACAGGGTATTGTAAGATGTACGCGTTAATTACGATAATTGCGAAATTCTGGTTGACAAATGTACATCAGTCTTTCAAAGTACCGAATAAAGTTAGACATTGCAGGCTCAAATTGGTATCTTGATTTACTTCTGCAATTAGGTAATTATTTATATTTTCAGGCACTTAAGAAGTACATGACATACGCCCCGTCTCAGATGTAGGCAGCCATGGACCTACGTAGAGACAGTGGGATGCCAATCAAGTCCGTTGCCCGAGTGTTTGTTCTTCCTGGATGGAATAGTGAAGGGGTCAAGAAGTTAACAACGGTTAACTCTTTTTAATCAAATTTTTTGGAGGATCTGTGTCATCCCATGCTTGTTACGTCTCCCGCATCAGATATCACAGAGGGAGTCTGGATTGCTGTGTTATTTAGGGATCTAGCGAAGTATAAATATATTTGTGTACCATTTTTAACCGATAATTTATAATTTAATCACTCGTTCATGTAGTTTACACAAGTTGAACAAATAATTAAACATCAAAGATTGAACAGTAGTGAGTATAATAAAATCACATAGAACCACCTTATGGCTTTGGAGGAGGACTGGAGTTGTCGGGTGAACGACGTCTGTTGTAAAGTTGTTACTATGTTTTTACTGCTAACACAGTGACTACAAAACGTTTGATTCGATAAATATTATTTTTCTCAAAGACATAATTTTACAATATAAAATACTTACTTAAACTGAAACAGGTCCGTATGACAACATAAATAATCCAGGCAGATTTCACCACATCCATTGTAGCGTTGTTCAACGTGTCTTCCTGATGATTGACTGTTAATAAACTAACCGCTATCAAGTCAGTTTTAAGGCCCTTACATTTTTATTACAACCGGAAGTGTGCAGTTTGTTCATTTAAGACAAAAAGATCCGAGAAGAAGATTAACCAACACACTTCTATTATAGACACACCAGCTAGTTTCTTGTAAATGGTTTGTATAGTGGCATAATTTAATACTTTACATGTCTAATGATGCAATGCTCATATTAATTTATTTGTAGAGTATAGACTTTGGTTAAACTTTTTAACTCAACTTCAAACTGCAACTATTATTGCAAATACATTATCTGCTATAACGAGTACCAAATGGTAGCGTTTAAATTAAGCGTGAGAGACAAAACAACAAAATAAATATACAACCAAACCAACCGGAAAATGATTTTAACTTCCTAGAAAAAAATCATGTTCTCTGGTGAACATACTTGGTAAAAATACTTTCAGTTTCAGTGCAACCAAGTGTAATTTCTTGCAAAAGTCTAAAACAATGAAGTGAGAGTGTATAGGTCATTTGCGCTTAAAAATATACATATTTTACAATAGGAAAGATTTTGATTAACAAATTTAAATGTCAAAAGGAACTTTGAAGAAAATAAACACAAACCTGTTGACACACTGCTACGACTGTTTTCAATAGGACAACTTACTTTTAGTGTTATTACTTTTCTTTTTAATTGACCTTTTCCGTTTTTTGTCTCATAAAGTAAATTGTTTGACATTTAGCACTTTGAGCAATGTTAATGAATGTTTTAGTAATGGAGATATGAATGTTAGTCTTAAATTTTGTACAAATGACACTGATATTTGTGGTGAAAATGCTTTTTAATACTCAAAACACATAAAATGGATTGAGAAATGTTTAAACTTCGAGTAAACGTGAGTAAAACTTAACGTTTTTGTGGAAGAGCAACAGGGAGAATTACCTTTTTTATCACAATCAAAATATATTGGATATTATTTATAGTCTGCTTTATTTAGAAATAATGCGCACCTAATAGATTAAGTTGAGAAAGCAATGCTTTCTTTCATAAGTAAGCATTTGTAGCATATCGTCATCACCCATAAGTCTTCAACTGTGCTTGTTGGACTTAATGATAATGTAGATTTTGATATATGGCTAAGAAACTTTGTGCTATGAATCAGATAATGTGTATTATGGATTTTTACGTTCAGTTCTGTAAACACAAATTTTAGACTTAAAACAAGATTCTTCCAGTTGTATGGCATAAAGTGTTCCGTTCATTTTTCATCTGGTCAAATGTAAGACTTAGCCTTCTGGTGTAATGTTAGACAATGGTAGAAAAGGTAAAATATACAATATATCAGAGAGAGCATTTTCAGCTTTATTGATATTGTATTAACGCCATTTTCTATCAGTTTAGAGCTTCTGTTGCAGGGTTTCAATGAAGCTTTGTTTATATACCGTATGTAAAATGATGGCTTAATGTATATTTTAAAATGAGCAGTGAACCCAACGAGTCACTTATAAAGAGAAAGTATACAACATTCAAGGTATTAAGTTATATGTTAAATGTGTGCAATTATTTACTCAGAAGAAGGCAACCCATATAAATTTGACATTTAAACATAACATGTGGATGTCTAGTTATAGGGTTTTTCGAATTTAAGATATTGTCTAAAATTTAGCAAAAATGACGTGCGTTGTTGCCTGAAAGATGACATTTTTATATAATGAACTTAGATGTAAACAGAAATTATCATGGTGGTATTAATTTGTTATAAACCACTGCCCAGATGGAAACATATCTGTATTGGTTTATTCACGCTAATCCCCTATTTAAAGTTTTCTATTTTCCCCCAATGGACGATTGAACGATTTATCTGGAGCTTTCGTACAACTACTTTTGGCTGCATCAGCAGACTGGTTATTTAGTCACTGCTGCCTCACACCGCTTGATGTATATCAAAGGCAACATCGGATGGTAAGACTGAGAAGTCGATCGCTGTGCCACGGACTTGAAAGTATAAAGTATCATATTCACTTCAGGCATTGTTCCAGCAATTTGGCCACCCGTTGAATTATAATTAAGGCAGTGTCCACCACTTTTCCAAAATGCACTTACATCATATGACACTAGGATTACATCTGTGTTGTCCAAAATAACCGATGCAAAGTATTTTGAATTCTTCAGATGATGCTATGTTTTGCTTGCTTGGTAAATAATACTTTTGCCAGGTACTTTTCACATTTATAAGAGATTAAACCAATTTTTCAATTACGACTAACACACTGGACAAATGCATATAATAAAATTTGCGAATCCCAACTTGGATTCCGTACGGGATTCTCGACAACAGATATTTGTCCTTCAAAGCATAATTCAAATATATGTAAGTAAACCAGGTGGCAGAATTAACGTTTTATATGTGGACTTTAAATGTGCTTTGAAGGATTACCGCATAATAAGTAAACTTCGCTTAATTGACGTGCGTGGTAATATATTTAATGTTTTAGCAAGCTTTTACTTTAAATAAAAAGACTCTGTAAAGTTATTAAAAGATAAAGTTAGTCAGTCTTTTAGCTGCCATATAGTCTTGTTTAATAACCCTTGTTATCTCCCTTGGTAGAGTTATCGTTCGTTTTTCGTACAACTTCCGGTAGGTAAAAAAGAAAAACCAAAACAACAACAACAACAACAAAAATCAACAACAACAAAAAAACAAAAACAAAAACAAGATGGCAACTGAGAACAATGAAATCGGTGATCAGTTTAAATTTTCAAAACTATCAGTGCGTGAACTTAAATACTTTCTTAGGGAAAGAGGGGCGCGTGTATTAGGGAATCGTCCGGTACTTATAAACCGCTGTAGAGGGATAAGCTTGTTATATGAACATTAAGCTAAATTAAATTGAACGATGAACAAGACAACATCAAACGCAAAGGAGAGTTGTTTGTAACGCCATTTGGAGAGAATCTTCCAACAGTCAACGATAAATATATTCTTTTCTATAACTTTAACAAAGTAAAATGAATATCAACTCCTGTATAAGCAGCCGCAACAGCATATTTGTATACAAAACTCTTCAAAATCCAGATAAGAAGTATAGTAAATTGAGTAAAACTCCATAAGACAATAACAATCAAGTAAAGAAATTTTAATGTTTTGTTAAAAATACTAGTAATTGAATAAATAATAATTGTGTATTTTTTAACCAATCAAGGGTGTCATTTCATTGTACTACTGATTCTGCCATTTAAGATAACCTTCACCAGTCATATTTTGTAAGAAATTAGATTATCAAATAGGTTACACAAAACTATAAAAAGTTATATAAATAAGTTTATCTCCTACGTCTAGAAGTGAAATATTTTTAGTTTTTTGTCTTTTTAAATGACCCAAAATCCTCAGATATCTGGGGTTCTGTTCAATCTACAGTGTGTAATAAATACATTTAATAATGTATTAAGTTAATTGTGTCACTATCTCGACAGTAAATGTATGTAAATGGCTGACATATCAAACCACAGGCATAGTTTGGAGATACTAAGATATATTGGTGCATTGTGTTCTTGACGGGATATTTTTATTTACACTGTTTGTTTGATAGAAAAACCTTCAGGAAGTGCGAGGTTGGAGCGCTCCACAAACCAGGTTTAAGCACCCCAGTTGGCCCTTTTGCCGACTGACTGTTCCAAGGCGGTAACTGATGGGTTTCCTTTGTGTGTGTTATGTCTCGTCTCTGTGTTTTTGTCACATTTACCTTGCTTGCCTTTGTCTACAAGTAGATAAAATTAAAATATATGTGAAAATTTTGATAGGACCTTTTCTTATTTACCTATTGAGAAAAAAATGGGCTCAAAATAAAAAGTGGTGCAATACTATGATTCTCCCTCCCTTAAGACAACACATTAAAAATAGCATTGTTCCATATTACAACGTGCTCTTACTGCAGTTTTAGTTTTTGCAGTTGAACCAAAACTACCCCTTAACAAAACAGTCAATCTTTCTCCAGGTCACTAAAATATTGCAGGTTTTCATTTTACAATAGGAGAAAGGGCTGAGCATGATTTTTTTTACATTCTTTCTTTTTGTTCTTATATACAAATCCAGACATAACATGTCAGTACAGTCCTGGCACCGTACCAGTTGTCCAAAACATCGTACATCGTGCGTATTTCTATCGTAAACGTATCGTATGGTAACGTAACGTATCGTGTAACGTAATAGGCCTATCGTGAAGTAACGTAACGAGCCATATCGTGAATGGTACATCGTATCGTATCGGATCGTATCGCTTAAGACAAGACCGTGGTATCGTAACGGAACGTATAGTATGGTAACGTAACACAAGGAGAATTGCACTGTGCCTTCTCATAATTCTTTAATACAAAGATACATATATTGTGACATTTTTCTAATGACATTATCATGCTCATACAAAAGTTCGCAGGAAATTTAAATGTCATAATAAATGCTTTCCAAATACAAAAAGAAGTTTATGGTTCTAAACAGAAACTAAACTATATACATGTATTACATTTCCGGTACATGCATACTATCGATGAGCAAGTTAATATTGCACACCTTCGAACTTATTACTTGAATGACAATATGCGTAGATTGAATATGAACGGACGTTTAGGAAAATATTCGTGAAAACTAGGATTCTGGTTATTTGCCCACGCTTTTATGGAAAATAAAGAGCAGCAAAACGTAATTAGAATAAACATACAGCTGGAAAAAAAACTAGCTATAACATAATCTAGCTCTATGTCAGGTTATGGAAAAGAGGTTTGTCTCAAATATGGGATTCAAATGATACTTCTCATATACAGTGAACATTGTTAATAAATGATTGAACCGTGTGGAATCATCTCTGATATTCCGACAAGTTAGTTAATTGTAAAGCTAGCTTACCTATGTCATCGCTGGGCACAATCAACATTGATATAGTCTCTCCGCCAATTATTTTAAACGCGCAAATTGTATACACATTTATGCGAATTTAAATAAATAAATAAAAGCAATTCAATGCTCGACCTAAATTTAATAAAAGTACGTTCACAAGTGTAGCAAACAAATTAATATAACTATTCTTCTGCCAGTGACGTGATCAAACGTTTAAGGTGTGAATGTGTTTGTCAAAACAATGTGATAGTGTTATAATCATAAATAACAGTAGCTTTCTGTCATCACGCCTTCTTAATTTTCGTACATTTTCCTGCCCTGCCAATCACGTGCACGTGTGTTAATTCCAATTAATTGGTGACACTTTTATGACACCACTAATCTTAAAGGAAGTAGGATTTTCAGCCGTTCGTTATGTTGGTTTGTTCCTTTACGTGTAGACCGGAGGTGTTAATTGGTCTGTTCTTTAATCGATTTCCTCATATAACGAAATGGTCCTTTGTAAGTCTTTTTAGGATGATGAAGCCATTTACATACTCTCTCGATACCTTGCGCACATCGGCATGTACCTTGACGTCAGTATGGATACTGAAGAGAATACCGTTGGGGTAACAATAGAAAAAATATAATATCTAATCATTGCAAAATCAAGCAAGTCAGCAGACAAATATAGTCTTTACAGTCTCCTGTCAAAAAACCTCAATGCCTTAATGAAACTAGGGTGGATACCAAGCCATGGAGAAAGAGCTATAATTAATAAAATAAATATAATAAATAACGCACAAATTCAGATATTCGGATATGTTGGTATGACTCTAAGTTCAATATTTACTGCTACAATATCGTTAGTTTAGAATAGTTTTTAATTAAAACTGGGATCAAGCTACCCTGGTAAAGAATGCAATTTCACCAAAAGGAACTGTCCTTACTGTGACATAGAGAAATACTTTAACCCCGTGCTGTTTTGGTTAAGGCAGCACACAATAGCAAGAGATTAGCTACAAAGACCTATATTATTCACACGTGTCTTTGCTTATTGTACCAGCGGAAAAAGGCAGATTTAATAAAAGTGCAACACTTTAATACCTAGAAGATATTAAAAACATTAAATACATTTAATTCTCTACTGAAATATATATTATATACGATATACTAAACTAACTGAATTACCAACCCAAGCTTAACTACTCACACACTTTTCCCGTACTTTTTTCACTTTTAAACATCCCCGTAACTAGTGTGTAACTTAATTTGTTATTTGTTCATAATAATCCGATTTCATGTTCACTTTTAGTTCAAAAAGTGCCAGCTCTAATCAGGAGTAGAAAACATTTCAATGGTGAAAATTTTAAGAAACAGATTCTTAGAGGTGTAATGCCTTTAAACAAAGAGCAGTCATAATCTTCCGCCAAATTGTGGTCCAGCCAATAAGAGAATGGGTTTATTAGGAATGTTTAGATTTTAAAGAGATTTCACCCCATCACGTGTCTTGTGGGTTTTGAAACTTTAGTTATTGTTTGATTTGGATATGATATCGGTCGGACATTGTAATAATTCAGTTTATGTAGGTGTTATCCTATATTATTAAGTAAATATTTAAAGAAATGCATTTATTCTAAAAAAGATTAAGAGCGCGTGATATTAGTTCTGCTTTGTCGGGGGGGGGGGGGGGGGGGAGGATTTACTTTCTTCACCCAGGTAGCTGGATCCGAATCTGAGTCTAGTAATATTTAATCATATGCCATATTATGATGGTGAGTTTAAATCTCCAAATTCATATTAGAGATTTTGCTTAACATTTGTATTTTAGTATAGTAATCTTTATTATTTCTTTGATTAGTTCTTGTCTATTCTTTCCATAAATTGTCTGAAATGCTTATAAATAACTAAGAGAGCCGGCGTAAATATTTACTGTTGATCGAATTTTGTTCTATTTGAACACATTTTATGGGTTATAATTAACAGTTCGCATCTTAATATAGAATGTCTAGAGTTTAGTTTTATTTTGGCCTTGTTTATTTATTCTGTTGATTTTCAATCATAATAACCCATGCTCCTATAGCATTTTTGTTTGTATCCTTGCTACCGTCGGTGTAGATGTGGATGTGGGTAGCGATATCTCAGTAGGCAGTATTTTAGTTGAGTTTAACTAAGGGAATAATCTTATCAATTACGTTGATTACGTCTTCTTAATTTGCTTTAATGTTAATGGATTTGATCCCTACATGGAAAGGATTAAGTGGAGGTGTTAATTTGTCGGTTGTTAGTCCAATTTTGTCTCATAATAATATAATTATTATTTAATAGCTCTGTTTCTATCTTTTTAGTTTGTTAAGTTTTTTTCCCGATTGACCCATATTCTACTATTCCTTACCGAATTTTTTATTTAAATAGTGCTTGAAAAAGGGTTGAGTATGAGACAATGGTATGTTTCTGATGTTATTTATTTTCTAGCAGCTAGTCAATTTATGTAGGTTATTCGGTACATGTACCTACAATTCACGCAAGCCATTATAAGCCCCCTAACAGATTGCCACTTTTATGACACAACGTTTCTATTCAAATTAGACGGGCAGTGGTCATTTAGCTGTAGTGCACAACACCTGCATCCGTTTTGAAGACATGTCATACATGTATGAAGATCCCAGCACACATAATCTGGCTGTGAAATTTCACTTCAGTTAAACGCAGATACGGATGCGGGGAATAGGGGTAGAAAATTGAAATATACGTGTATAGAAGAGTGGTGTAAGAATGTAAGGAAATTACAGATTTAAATTACTTTGTCTTAACAAGGTACATTTTTACACACGTGTTCAATGTTAAAGCAGGCTATCATATTGGCGTCACTTACTTATCATTTGCCTACACATTTTACCATTTAGACGGAAATAATTGTATTGTCTCATTTGAAAGGTGTGAAAACGTTACCGCCTATATGCGCTGGAAGTGGGCCGATTGGGGCAGAACGAATTGTACTAAACCGAGTTGGTACAGTGTAAATAGGCTGATTGAACCTTTACTTTAACAACATGCCGCATTTGCCATGGTATTTCGTGTAACGTGACGTAAACGGAAACAGTACAGTATGTTGTATCGAAGCGTACACCGTATCGCATCGTAACGTGTAGATTTTCTATCGTAATGCATATCGTGTATGGTATCGAACCGTAACGTGTATGGTATCGTGTAAAAACCGCACATGGTATCGTACATCGAACGTAATCGCACCGTACGTACATCGTATCGTGTGACAACTGTTACGGTTCCAGAACTGTACATAGTTCACACAATCTTGTTTTGGGATTTTCATATCTGATGGTTAGCACATAATATACGAATTGACATAACAATTGGGAAGCATGGTCTTGTCGGGTGCGGGAATAGTCGTACCACTTTATGCTCGTACTGGGAATAGTCGTATCGAATTGGGAATAGTCGTACCATATATGAATTGCATATTTCCATATTAGTGACATAATTGCTGCCAGCCATCGCATTTATCGGACTGGATAGCGTGCATTCTTGCTGTAACAAAACGGTTGTGAATTTACGCATTGAAAGTTGGAAAGCCATTACAGTTTGGCTTGTTCGGAGAGACTAAATTTTCATCAGAATCGGATTATATATATATATATAATCCGATTCTGATGAAAATTTATTTATATATTTATATATATATATATACACGACCAATTAAAAGAGCTCCCAAAACAGGAAACTAGCCGGCAGATATTACCAATGTAAGAAACGGTTCGGCAGTTTTAAGTGCCCCTTCCCAATGATTTCAGTTTAAGTGCTCACAAATCTCATCCCCCCCAAAAGGCAAGTGTTATTTTCTGTAAATATACGATGGTTCATAATGTTTGTAGACATTAAAATTGGATAAGATAATGCGGGTTTTAAGATACTTAGTACATACTTAGATAACAGATTAGGATTCATACATTGCTTAGAAGTATTTCCAAACGAAACAAACACACATTTAACTTAAAAATAAATATCATACCAGATTATTGGTTATACTCAAAGATTCACACTAAGTATTTACGCAGCAACATAAAAGCGATCCTGATTTCATGAAGGAATAATTGTCTGTGATATATATAAAGTGATGGAAGTTATCCAATCCATGACCAAGTTACTGTTAGTACATTAACTACAAACGCGTTCCCAATCTTACCGTTATGTAGACATACATCTTGAAAATCTCTTTTATTTTGTACATATTCCTATCATGACAATAGCTAACATCAACAACTATTCCAAGAGTCGTGCTTCAAATTGCATCATCTCAACGGCTATTTTATCATACATATATTGTGTTCATTATCTCTCCTATTCAATCTTTTCTATGCTTATTCATTCATGTAGATATTCTCGGTTGATCCATTCTGATCGGTATCATCTACCTTAGGTATTTTTTTATAATTTCTTCAATAGCGCTGTTCTCCACGTTCGATATGTTCCGTTGGTCAGCCGAAGTTGCCAAAGTGTCAAGTTCAAGGTCTGCGTAAAGGAGTTTTGTCACCTTGGTCTGATAAATAACAGAAAACGTTTATACTGGTAAAATTCAAAATTTACTTTTGATTTTGTAGACTTATTTTTTAAAGTTTGTTAAAATGACATATATATATACATCCAATACAATATATATATACATTTATACATCCGGTGTTATATTGTTTCAATAATATGATATTATTTCAAAGTATAATAGAATTATTACAAGACATTGTAATTTCCCCTTTTAAACTGAACGATGCAAGATGACCTTTCTTTGTAAATAGCATCAGTGTTAAAATGAATAACGTAGTACTTCTAAAGCATATAATGAAGACAAAAGATATTTTCTAAATGTTCTTTTAGTGATGATAGTCATAGGTTGTTTTGTAAATAAGCTTGATGTTGATCTATACATTAATCTTGCTATTCTGCTAGATATTTCAGATATCTAGCGATTGTTTCATATTTTGACATAGCTGTTTATCTGACTACTGAGCTAGATATTGACCTATATGTTGAATTGGTTATTGACCTAAATATTAGATTAAACATAGGCCTGGCAATCGAGCTACACATAGACCTATAGGTTAAACTAGCCATTGTCCAAGATAATGGCCTATATATATATATATATGATCTGGCTTTGAAGCTAGATATTGGTCTATAAACTGGTCTGGGTATTGAACTAGATATTGACGTATATATTAATCTTCCTATTGAGCTAGTTATTGACCTATATATTGATCTGACTATTGAGCTAAATATTGACATATATATTGATATGGATATTGAACTAGATATTGGCCTAAAAATTAATCTGCCTATTGACATAGATATACGCATATATATTAATCTGTCTATTGGGCTATATATATTGTGTTATGTATTTATCAAACTATTAAACTAGATATATATATATATATATATATATATATATATATATATATATATATATATATATATATATATATATATATATATATATATATATATATATATATATATATATATTTGTCTCGCTATTGAAAAAACATTGGCCTATATGCATATTGATGAAGCTGATGAGCTAGATATTAACCTATATATATTTCTATATTTCTTTATCTGGCTTTTAAGCTACATGTTGGCCTATATACTGATCTGGCTTTTGAGCTAGATATTGGCCTATCTATCGATCTGGTTATTGAGCTAGATATTTGCCTATATACTGATCTACATATTGATCTGACCATTGAGCTAGTTATAGACCTATATATTGGTCTGGCTTATGAGCTAAATAGTGTCCTATATATTGATCTGAATATTGAGGAAGATATTGACCTATGTATTCATCTGACTTTTGAGCTAAATATTGGCCTATATATACATCTTGCTATAAAGCTAGATATTTTCCTATATATTGATCTTGCTATTAGCTAGATATTTGCCTATATATTTATCTACATATTGATCTGACTATTGAACTAGATATTGACCTATATATTGGTCTGACTATTGAGCTAGATATTGGTCTATATATTGATATGGCTATTGAGGTATACAAATATTAGCCTATATGTTTATCTGGTTATTAAGCTAAATATTTATGGATTTTGATAGTTTGAAATGTAATAGACCATCTATTTTAATATAACGGAGGTAAGTGTGACAACAACAACAATCATCAAGTAACGCTATGTTTGAGTCCAATATGTAAAACTTAACACGTTAAAAGTATAACAATATATAACAAAAATAAACTGTTGTAGCGATATTCATAGCAATTGTTATAGGTGAGTATATGTCATAACACAATATGGCGAATGTCCGTATATAAACTTTGTTTGCTTGAAAACTCGGGTGATGTAGACCATGTTATAGGTTTAGAAATTTCTTATTCAAATTTCCCTTATTTGTGGTGGCATAGACTTTGTACTATCATTAAACCAAGTATCAATATATTTTAATAAAATTGCAACGGACATCACCGGAACTGATCGATTTAACCGGAAAAGAAATTGAACATTGAACCCATTCGAACGGATACAAACTGATTCTATCTGTTGAAAGTTGACTTAAGCTTTCCGGCAAAATGTGATGTATGGGGAGACTCTACTTGCTATATATATCCATGTATATATTCAGGTCACAATTTTAGCAATGTACATAGTACCAACCACTTATGGACCAGCCTTTAAATGTGCAGAAAACTAGTTCATATCCTTTTGTTGTTAGATTGTCATTTCCGCCCAAGCGATAGATTTTATCTCAAATTTCCAGTAAGTATAATATGTATGTTTTTTTCAAGCATACAGTAGGAGTTGGTCGAATCTTTAGTCGTTCAAGAAATTATCATGTCTATCACTAAAATAAAACAACACTACAACAACGAATTGTTCTCTGCGTTAATTATGTTGAAACCACCTAAACTTGCAAATCATCCGTATATGCCAAATATTAATACATTAAAATCTTATTTCTACACGTCTTTACACCGACAATAACATGCAAGCGTCGATGGCATTATCAAATTGGCAAATTCTTTGTATAACTTTTCCCACTTGCTAAAGATGTCGTTTTTTAGGCTATTATATCAAAGACGTAC
Source organism: Sinonovacula constricta (assembly GCA_007844125.1). Taxonomy (NCBI): domain Eukaryota; kingdom Metazoa; phylum Mollusca; class Bivalvia; order Cardiida; family Solecurtidae; genus Sinonovacula; species Sinonovacula constricta. Next base: position 35,263,303 of record CM017560.1, on the reverse strand, counting down.
TTTATTTTTTCATCTAGGTCATCTAGATCAAACTTTTATCATGTCAAGATGTTTAAAGTTTTGTTGGCAACCTTAAATATTTAATAATATTTTGTCAGTTTTCGGTGGACTTTAGGTTTTTATTTAATTAGTTAATTTTTGTAAACGTTATTATGAAAGTTTGGAGGGTTTATTTTTACCCTCCCACTACAAATTCAAAGTATCATATCATCCGTTCTTGCAAACGGCATCAATCAAGTGACATGCCTTTTAATTACGATAAATACCTTTGAAGACTATAGTGTTCTTTTTATGCATTGAAAGTTAGTATCCGACCGTTTGCCTATAACAAATACAAAATTATAACCATGTTTTGAGAAAGTTTGGAATAATTTCTGCAGATCGGGTATTTTACTATAAGAAAATGTGATTTTGAATACTACCTCAATTGTTACACTGTACAAAACTGTACAAATATATATATAAGGCATGTTTCTGTAAGCACTACTGTCTACCATTACAATGGTGGGAAGCTGTACGTTCAGTCAACTTGTCCAAACGAAGTAAATATACTGTAATGCAGCAACAACTTAACAATGTTGCAGAGTTACACTCTGTTATTAATGAGAACAGTTCTTAGCTAGGAACTAGGACTATATCTCACATCTTGACAAAACAAGTGATTATATGAATAGATTCACACGTGTTGTCCTAGCGAATGACTTTGACATTAGACATTGCTAAAAATTTAAGCATAAGATTGATTTATATTGACGTATTCACCTTGAAGCCACACCATACACATATACTCAATTATTAACGAGCTTACACTAAGCAGCATATTTAAAAGTTGCCAATGACATTATCAGAATTTCTACATCTCGCCTTGGGCTTTGGCTGTTGTCCGACAAGCAGGTCCAGTAGCAATGTAATAAAATCGAGCAATGTGTTAGCAATCTACATCATACATTATAACAAATCCCCAAGTCCGTTCTTACATCTTTTATATTTCATAGCCGCCTTTTGTGCTGGATTATGATAGGTATACAACGTCTTAAAGCTGGTTTATATCCAGAATAAGTGGACAGAAATATGTCATTGCTTATGCAAACCCTTCTTTGACACAATCAGAAAGGTGACCATCAGCCTCTAAGCGTGAGTTTCTTTCCTTAAAGTGAGTCCCACGTGAAAACGTTTCGTATTATTTGATTGGAAACAGATTCGCTGGATACACTGAAAATAAAATCCATTGAAATATATTTTGACCAGTTCAAAACATGATAAGGCTGTGGCTCAAAGATGGATTTGTTCCTTGAGTGATAATGACTTTGATTCAGTGTATCGTCTGGATAGCACAGATGTTGGTGTCTCATGCTAAATATCATCAGACTCAAGATTACGGCATATCGTGATCATGTCACGCCTGATACAAATGCTTTCAAAATAATTTGTAATGACCTTTAATAGCTTGTGTTGGTATTTTTTCTAAGTTGATTAATTTATGACGGTAATGTTACAGCCAAGTATAAGGTGGTAAAAGGAATGTATGTTGAAATGTCGAAGAATGGCTAAGTTGTGAGGCAGCATTTAGCAAATAAGTCAAAGTCCTGTGAGCATTTCAACGTAAGGCTTAACATTGAACATATTATATTCTGCCACTATACAAACCCTTTAAGAGCAATCCAGCGAACTAGCTGTATAATAGCAGTGCATTCGTTTATTGTCTTCCAAAAAGTGCAAATGTTAACTGAATTGCAGACTTCCGGTTGTAATAAGCAAATGTGCGTACCTTAATATTGACACTATCCGGGATGGTGCAAAATTATGTCTTTGAGAAGATAATATTTATCGAATCAAATGTTTATGTATTCACTGTGTTAGCAGTAAATATGTACCAAAAACTTTACAACGGAAGTCGCCCACAAGTCATTTCTTGTCCTCCAAAGCGCACAAAGAGGTTCTATTTGAGTTTATGAATTTCACAGTTACATTATAAACATATAGTCAAGAGACCGCCGACTCGTGACGTCACGCTTAATACTGTATATCATTAGGTTGAATCTGCCGCAGCGCCATTACTGGGAGTCGAAGAAAACTTTCAGTGTAAACTAAAACAATGGGTTGAAAGCTGAAAGCTGTGTTAACATTAATGAAAAAAAACACGTAAAAATCGTATAAATATGCTATATTTTCCATGGGTAAAACATAAAGGTTTTCTTTGTTTTCTTTGATTTTGCCCCCTGTAGTGGGTTGAATGGGGTGGAATCTAACTTATTCATTTTTATCATTTATGGAATAGAACCATTTACAGAATCAAAGTCACCACTTTAGTTATTATTGTTATCATATATAATTTGAAAAAATAAATTGCTGCATTTTCTGTGATTTCATGTCATGAACACCTGACATATCAATTAAATCCAGTTATTGTTCTCGGAGACAGGTATTGTGTAACTTTCATTATGAGTGTTGTCAAGAGATTGAACAACCAAACATGTGTGTGCCACTGTATAATTTCACGTCTTAGGATCAAGCTTTTAACTGAGAGCACTCTTTCTGCAGTGGATGTACTAGACACAAATAAAGCAATACTTACCTTGACTCACTCAACAAAACTTTCAATCTGAGATTTTCATAGTATATGTACCTCATTTATGTTATTTTGACATACTATGCCATATTGTTTACTGTTCCTACAAAATGCATTTATATCAAGCAACTCAAGACGTTTAAAACAACTGAAACAGGCTACGGGACATATAATTGTCCACTAAGACCAGAAGGAATATGATAAAAGGTAGTTCTGACTTATATATCTTAAATAATTTACTAATTTACTTGCTTATTTTGTCGTATACAGATTATCTGTAATTTATTGAACCCTGTGCATATGTTGCTTTTATGCTAGTGTTTTTTGTTTGTTTTTCTTTTGTTACATTGCACTAACACATTATGGTCATACTGTCGACATCCAGCTTATTATTTGTGAAGCAAGACAATAGGTTTATGTCTGGTCAGACAATGAACCATGGCGACTATCTGCATTGTCCGAATTATTTTCATTATATATTACAATAATAAACCTGGCCATTTGAAAAGGGAAATGGTCCAAACTTTCGGATACCACCTTAATCTAAATACATAGTTTAGATACATGTTTTTGATATCCATTTTATAAGTGTTTTTTTTTCGGCTTGGACGCGTGCTTCATTACCTTGGAAAAGAATACTAAAGAAAAAAAATATTATAATTTTATTTTCACATTGTATATTTTTGTCAATACATAGCATTTTTCGCATGTACTCTGTTTTACTTGTGCACTGGTGGATATATATAAAAAAATCGAAGAATCGATAGTCAATAGTATTGCGCTGCTAAATATTATTGTACTGCAAAAAGGAAACAATGTGCCATATCAATTAAGTACTTTATGAGACTTTTATTGAGTTATAAAGATGTTTTTACCTTCTTCTAATATTATAGAACAATAATTGTAATAAATTTCGTTCATTACATGGTGAAGCCACTAACTTTTGCGGACTGTTGAAGATCCGAGAGACAGCCTTCAGAAAGAAGGATGTCGAAATATACTTTCAACTTTCGGCCATACACTCACCGAAAGATGTTTTATATATTGATTGGTATTTTAAAAAATCCTACCGGTTTTCTCACACGAGACTGTAAAGTTCATCAAATGAACACTCATTTAGTCGACTCAATGCCACCTTCATTATTGCGATAAAGCAAGCTGATCACGATGACCAGGAAGTTATTATGGTTATCTTAGTGACAAACAAAATACGTATATTTGTCAGAGTGATGATGTGAAACTGGAGCTACATGGAGGTTTTGGCTGCACACGTACATACGTACATTCACCCACATATTTATGTATACATATGTTCACACATATACACATTTATATGCGCTGTAATAGTAAAAAGCAAAATGAAAAAAACAAAAAACATAACAAAGATAAATTCACCATACATTTAATTGTCTGCGTATGAACGGAGTGAATTAGAATAATATTATTTCCCTTTGTTCGTTCAGACCGCTTGCAATAGGTGGCGCTCTAGGACCACGGGATTCTCGTTTTCTTTCGGCCAGCGTGTTCATTCAGCGCTTGGACAGCCGAAAGAAATGGCCGAGGATAATGCATAATTTTTGGCTTAAATTGTATATTAAGATTTTAAATTTAGGCACAAATCATTTCAATTTTGTTTAATAACAATAAAATTTATTAAAAATCAAATATAATACGTCAAGTTGTGTAAATAAGCATTTAAATGTTTGTTCCTGCATGGATTAGATATGTAGTGTTTTAATGGAAAAAAAAGTTAAATTTGTTAAATTTAACATGTAAATTGTAGCGTTTTATTGTATCATGATATGTCAGTCGGCATCCAAATCCGCTTACAACATATTGAACAGTTTATTAAAGGTATTTACTGTTACTTGTTTTGGGATTCATAATTGCAAACTGTTTGCATTGATAAAGGGGATCATGCTTTTCATATTTCTAAAGTAAGGGCAGCAAAATCTTGGAAGAACAGCATATTAAAACATGGGCAAGACATTAATTATTATTCCTTTATATACTGTGATTAAACAAAGAATGCACTTTGTACCAAAGGTAATACTCTGTGTTAAAACTTTTATTCCACTGATATTGGCTCCTGAAGTGCTGTGACTAACTACTCATTATCAGTAACGTTTATCCCAGCCACAGGCGACACAGGCGTCGCCTACACGTAGATGTCCCATCCCAACGAAGGGACCAGGCCCACTAGTGTAAAGATTGACGGGTCTCTACTTATGGAGCTTGGTGACAGTTTTAAAAAAATGAGCGTATCCTTAAAATCAATTACATCACAGCTTCACAGTCTGGGATGTACTTTGTCAAATGTCAAAGCCGTGATAATACAAATAAAATCCTGAACAATATAAAAGGTATGATCATTTTAAACAGAATGGGAGGGCCATGATGGAGCCGAATATTTCATTCATGTCCGTGACTTTTTTTCCACGTCGTTTCAAATACTGGTAAGGTCATAACGGTGATGCCATTGTTATATTTAACATTATTTTGCCCGTGCGGTCTACATTTCATTCGTCGAAAAACACATTTTGGATGTTTTAAAACTTTTTATTTATGATTATCACTTAAAGTTTTGTTACATGTTCTTTATCTAGTGTTCTGATTATACGTTTGGCTAGATTAGATCGAAAAGAAGTAATCGAACCTACTAACACTAATAAATTGTTCTTCCTGTATACTTAAACATTTAGACCCTCCATAGGACGTCCATTTTACCTCGCCAAACAAATCTTACTCTGGATGTGAAGAATGTCTCTACGATGAATATAACCATAACCTGGAAGTTTATTGCAGTTAAACTTACGGGTCAGAAGAGGAAAATATGGTCATACAACTTAACTCATTGAATGGGTGCAGGAAGAATATCTATGCTTTCTCGGGGGCGTTATGTTTCAGCGATCAGTTATCTGGCGGAATACTTTCACCTGGCCAATGTCACTTGCCAAGTGTCAGCTTCGAGTCTACCACAGTTCCTGACAGTTACCTCCAAGCTTTATGTGCTAAGTAAGATATTTATTTTTAATTTGTATCTCCTTAAGATTCTTAATTGATATAAGAAATTAAGATATTTTTATAATCCTTAAGTTTTCTTGGTAATGTTGTGATTAATTGCCACGCCAAAAGAAATTTCCAATATGTGATATAATTTATATATCTATACCCACTTAAACCTACAATGTGGGACCCCCGTGCTGTAGTGGTAGAGTCGACGATTGGTAACTCCTCTGACTCCTTAGCCTCCAACCAGCTTCGAGAACCGATCGGAGCGAAGTGCTAAATATGGGATGGTTAGTTGACTAGCAGTGCGCCGGTGGTTCTACCCAGACATTTGTATGTTGTCTTCCTCTACCAAAACACATTGACGTCGCTGCGATGTATCTAAAAATAAACCTAAATTTAACCCTGATGTGCTGCATTTTTCTTATGCACTGAATGGAAAAAAACACTTTACAACTGCTACTGAATTTACAAATAAGAAACATTTAATTATAAGCTTAGCATGCAATATATTCAACCAGGAAGACCTGACAACCCAATCATAACGGTAGGTGTCTTGAGGGAAGGTCAAACACCCAAAATTTCCTGTCAATCAGACAGGAACCGTCCTCCTCTAAGCTATTTTACAAGAACAGACGATAGATGTCAACCAGACGAACGAGTCGTATATTGATAACAATACAGGCAACTCAAAGTACCAAAGTATTGCATCAATATACTCTCTGGAACGTATTCGGAATAGCAAGATGATCACATGTTGCATGCCATGGGATAACATTGCGAATGTAAGTTTAATCCATGTTAAGTTTGCATAATTTTCCGACATAATTAGTGTTATCGTTAAAGTAACTATATCCATTAAGCTGGTGGACATTTTAACTGTCTATCGACAGCTGTGTCGTATCTAGGAAGCATAAACAATTGATTTTTAAATTAATAATAAAATTCTGATTGGCCAAATTTTAACATTAAATACAACTTGACCTACAGAATAGTTTAGAAACTTTAGACATTCTGCTGCAAGTTATATAAAAGCATACATCCTTACTGCCATACAGTACAAGGTCATTGACAGGTAGACTTGTGCTGGTACGTCATTTATTATCTGGCCAGAGGAAACGAGTTCTATACAAGTACCATTTCTGTATACTGTAATCGTTGAGCAACTTGTCTTTAATATTTTCATGTGTATTCCAGTTCCCCCATTAGCTGTGCATCTCAGCTTCACGAATATTTCTTCCACAAAAAAGAAGACAGGATCAATGTGACATGCATTGAGGTAAACGCGAACACAGTATGTGCAAAAACTATCAGCGTCAACGACGTGGAAATCTCTGTAAACGTCATTCATTAACAGGATGATTGAGGAGACATGACAACGGTAGTAATAGCATCGTTAAAAGTCGTCCGGAAGACGATGACAAGCGTGTTATCTGTACAGCCAACTGCCCCATGTTTGACACAAAAAAGACTGATTCCTTTGTTTTACGAGGCCGTAAGCTGTCCTTTCCAACTTTGGCAAATAAAATGTTACATTTGCTTAAGATTGAAATTCAAACCATAATTTTTTTAATAATAAATATACAATATGCTAAGCAAACTAGCCCTAAACTATTTTCTGTAGTATCTGAAATGTGTTTCATTGCTTATGGTAGGAATTTTTATTGCAAGTATGAAATCCTGTTCATTCAAACGGTTGGTTGGTCCTACCCTCTTTCACTTGTGACTGTTCAGCGGCTGTGGAACTACAAACATATTGTGAGTGTTCTTTCACTTATGTACATTTTCTTTCTTTATGATCCTAGATGTGTTAACGATATGTTTGACGATTTTTAAATCGAAATTGTGCAAGGTACGAGTTTAGCTCACAGTTAAAATAATCACTCTTATTTAACTGGTTTGTGGTTTCTACTGCCATAAGCTTTGACGTATTAAGTTGAAGATGCCGGGGCATGCACGGAATCATAATGCTTGAATAACGTATGTAAATTTTAACATCAGCAAGGCTTAATTTGATAATTACCGGATAAACCTCTGAAAACATTTATCTATCCGTCTGCAGGTTATCAGGTTCATAATCAGATTCCTATTCTTTAAGAGACTTAGAGACCAACTTCCACAATAACAAACCTCCGATTATCTTTTGCCGGGGAACCAGAAGAGAAAAGCGCGTGGTCTTAGGCAACATTCACATTTTATGATTTTGTCACGTGTATCTCTCTCCCACCTCTCTTCTCTTCTCTTCTCTTCCCTCTCTCTCTCTCTCTGCGCCTTAGGCTTTCCATGCCTCTGTGTTATATTGTAATATTTGTCTGTTTCATTGCTGTATTTGATTTTCAGGTAATATGTTTTACGCGATTGTGTACATTTTCTCATCTTACTCTTGTTCTGTCTAATCCAGTTTTGTACCAGTCATTTCTGCCATGATTTTCAAAATGTATTTAAACCATGGACTTTGCATTTATATTGGTAATTTATATAGTGGATGTATTAATCCGATTAAATTTGCTTTATGGAAATTTATTGTATATTCTCGTTAATGACGAAACTTTACTCTAACCATTCGACTTACATACATACTTTGTTATCTCCCTTGTGGTATAGTTTTTAATGTAGTTTCTGTAGACATATAATAATCCTGTCCTCTTATAATGAATTTGTCTTCTGTTTGACAAATGATGACTGCATAATGTACATAAAATCATAATTGAAAATAAATGTAGAAAGAGTAAATGTGCTTGAGAACCAAAATGAAAATGAGCAGGTAAATAATGATAATTTTATAAAGTTTGTATATAAAGTTAAGAAATATAGCATGTCCATTAGTTTGCATGGTAAAACAATTTTGCCCTCAAAAAAATCGACATATGAATGAATTTAAATTATCTCTACAGGAATAACAATTGCAAGAACGGAAACGTGCTTAGGTTTAAAATATTGTGCATGTGAAGAGCCAATGGCAGTTAGTTTACATTCATTACCTTTTCAGTATTACGTATGTTCATATATAGTTAGAAAGTACAAACCAATATTTTAGGTAGTTTTTATTCAACTGTATCTGTTAATCTCTGTTAAAGGTATAATTTGTCACAAAATCATATCAGGAAAAGTCCGGACCTGAGTCAAATGACTGTATGGACCATAGCTTCTGTTGCAGCAGTGCTTGCTTTGGTCGCAATCGGTACAGTCGCGCTTGTGTGTTTGCGTCAAAAGAACGTCGCCTTGCGAGAAGATAAAATGTAGACACGCTACAACGTTCTTATGTCAACAGTATGAGTCTTATAAGAAAAAAACATCTAGCTTCCTACAGTCGACTGGCTTGTAAAATCTGGTATAGCTTATGTTATTTTTTATTTAGTGTACTTTCCTGAGTAAATCCAGCGACGCAGCTGAGAAAAAAATGCAGAAAAGTTAGCTTTAAGTCTTATAGAAGTGCATAATGGACAAGGGGGTTCTTTGATTTTCATTTTAAAAATAAATTTATTAAATATTATCATGTTTAACAATACTTTATAATGGTTTTTAAAAATTTGGTGGTTCCATGATGAAGCGGGCTAGGCTTAACCAGACTAACATTCAATTCACTTTAATTTAATAAGAATATATGACAAAGTCCTATGAGCATTGCAACATATACCAAACTCTGAAAAGGCACAGAAAAAAAGGTATTTCACATGCAAGCCAAGCGAAAAGTACAACACATTTAACAAAAGGAGCAAACCCGACAGTTACCGCCTTGGAACGGTCGGTCGGCAATATAGACCGACTGGTGTGCCTTAAACCGGTTTTACAGAGCTCTAACCTCGCACTTCCTGACAAGTTTCTCAAATGCAAGCAGTGAAAAGAAAAACGATCTATTTGAATACAAAATGTCCGAGCGCTGATATTTTCTATAAGTTATGACGAAAGTAGTGACGTCATTGAAAAATAATGTCCACATAGGGCTTAGAAAAGAATATAGTATTATTTCGATTTGAAAAACTTAAGTCGGCATTGTACTACTGTTTCCACACGTTTTAAAATAACTCCGTTGTGTGACAAAACTTACAAAGTTCGGTATTTAAAGCAATAAAATGCGGCTTTTAACGAAATCTCTTATTTTGTTAGTTTTTATTGCAAAATGGAGAGTTTATGAAAACGGTGGAATTTGTACCAAACTGATTGTACATATCCAGTGTCAATCAAATAAAAGCAAACAAAACGGTAGGCTCATATTGCAATATAATGTAAAATTATATTTTTATATTATTACAATGTCTGTAATTTTTAGGTACAGCCAAGCCTACTGAGGAGATTTGTGCAAACCAGGTAGTTCTTGCCGGATCCCACAATAGACAGGTGATTGAAGATGCCAAATACTGTGTCCAACGAAAATTCCCTGGAACGAGCACAACAACATGATGCTGTAACGGAGACTATGACATATGCTGCTGTAATCCCTAAGGAAAAAAGAGAAAACAAGTCCAGCAAACGGTCAATTTGAAGATTGTAACACAAATGCAGATACGCATACTTCTGATCAGGGACAGGTAAAGATTACTGGACTATTTTTCAAGTTTTTCGATTACACTCTGTTATTACATGGCCTAACATAGTCATGGTTTACGGCTATGGTTCATGTACGGTTTACTGGCATTACCGTTTACAAATGTAATTGTTTAATGTTTCACTATCATTTAACTAATATCTATTTAAAATATTGTTTTAGCCTTCGCCAAAACACAATTGTGCTCACAAAAAATGGGCAAAGTTTAAAATTTTATTTCGCTCACCTCTAAGCTGTTCAACGTTGTTCATAATAAAGAGTGTATACTATCTTCTTGGTTGGAACGTTTTATTAAAGAAATTTATAAAAACAAAAAAACAAAGGAGATACGAAAAATGTACATACGTGTAATTATCGCCGCATTACGCTTCTTATCTGATTTGGCAAACTTTGTCACCTGCACCTGTTACTAGATGGAAATTATTTAATCAGAAATCAGGTAGGACTTAGAAAAGAAAATGATACACATGAATAGATCATATTTAACGATGTGTTCTGTTATTGCTTTTACGAAACAGCTTAAAAACTATATGTTGCCTTTATTGATTTTTCGAAGGTAAAAACTATTTCTTTTTGGGGGAAATAAATACAGACGACTTACAATTCATATGAGATTCTCAATCCCGTGAAGTAACTGACAAATATCTGTGTCATGGGCTAATATTCTCTGTGGTGATGGTTCAAAGTCCCATTTTGTTAACTAGAATTGCTTCCCTTGAGGATAAAAATAGATACTTCCTTTCAGTGAAGCTTCAATTCAAGCCCGGATTTACAGAGGAGCTAGGGGGGCCTTGACAGCCCCCCATCCTCCCGCCCAAACAATTAGTAGACCGTGTAGAGATAATTACGGGTATCTGAGGCAACTCCTCGGCGGTGATGCAGACGGCATTAACCGAGGTGTGAGGATTGTCTGTCATCTTGTATACTAATCAAGGTACACAGTAGATTTTCCGTGTACTTTTAGGTCATGGTTAAAAGATGAGAACAAAATTTGTCGTTTTTACTATTTGTTATAATTTGTTTGACACAATCCCTCCCAGACAAAATCCCTTGCGTTCCTTTTAGCCTGAGCGGACAAATTTTTTTTTTCACAAAAGCAGACAAAATCACTCCCTTAAATTATTTAACATAAATTATATCTCGAAACAAAAATATCATGTTTTCATCCTATAATTTACGATACTTCATTTTGCCAAATAAACAATATTGCAAAATGTAGATAATTTACAGGAGGGATTTTACAGTCATTGGAAAAATTACGGAAGGGTCCGGCTTTGCTCAAATTAACAGAAGTAATTTTGTCTGGAAGAATTTTGTCCATTCTACGTTTTTAGCAATAACCCAGGCTTTACAGAATTATCTTTCTAGCTACAAAATAGAGTAAAGGGAAGATCTCTTGCTAAGTTTATGATTTTATAATTAAGAGATGTAAAACTGTAGGAAGAACCATGTTTGAAGTTTTCGTTGGCTCAGAATGCTGCTCTTTCAAACATTTAAACACATCTTTAATATCGTAATCAGAAAGGGCAGTTATTTGGAAATATTTAATTATATTTTGTGTTGCCAAAGGTATAAAGTCTATATGTATACTGGAAAAATGTTTCTTGTTTGTTAATAATTATCGTAGTTATATTACTGTACTATTAGTGTGCACAAACGCTTTGCTTGGTTGATGTGCCAACATTTTTTGTAAAGTTTAGAGAAAATATGTGGAAAATGCTGAGTTAAATTTTGTTTGTTCTACAATATTTACTGATACTAGTATATTTCGTCTGCTCCAACATCTTATAAAGCCTTCTCAGCAAATCAATAATGTTTTATTTCTCACACCATTTGTTGAAGTCTCCAAACAATTCTGGTATTTTTATATGACAATTTTTAGTTGAAACTTCCATACATACTCTTAATTATGCACAGCGTATTCTCGAACACACAACTGAAATCTCAATGCAGGCAATATCAATGTACATTTGTTAAGCATAAAATCTGACGATACTGCAATGATTGTTTGCTTTCAAATTAAGGTAGCAATACGGTTTTTATTATTATTTTACTTCTTATTATATGCAAACGACGATCGATGGGAAAACAGAGTACAAATGTAACCTAGCTGCATTTTATAATCCATCTCGAAGGGAAGAATGTGTTTGCCAGTTTCGGCATGTTTTTTCTAAGAATTTGAAACCGTTTTCAACAACAAAGTTATTTTGCTTAGGGTTTTTCGCATTTTCAGACGTTCAGAGTCAGTTTAATAAAACCATAAAAACGAGTAACATTGTGTCCAGAGAGCTTCAGAATGCATCTTAGATATTTTAGAAACTTTTTGTCTGGGGGAGCATACCCACGGAACCCAAAGTTATTGTTGTCAATGATTGTATGTATTTCTCCATGTTGCATACATTGTAAACCTGGATAAAAATAGGTTTGCTGTGGTCTTTTATGAATGACAGAAACAACATCAAGGTAATGATGTGCCTTTTTTCAAATCTGGCGGACGTAATGTTCAAGTAGAAGCTTTTTGAAAAAAAAGGTTTTTGACAACGTTAATCCAATTTTTTATTTTGAGGATATTGTTTTAACGACGAAAACACTTTTTCACTTCCCTTAAATTGCAAAAATATCACTGCCTTCTATTTTCCAGATATGCATTAAGTTCAAGCGGATTTCCGCTTCATTTGACCCAATGTGTTTTAGGAGTATTATATCCTTAATTGGTTTTACATGGCCAAAGAATATTACAATTAACTTACTTGTCAGATGCAGTACACCTTAAAGGCGAGTTTCGGACTGTAGAAAAAGTTGGACTTGTCTTACTTTTAAATCAGTATTTACTTTTGAAGTATTACGGTATACCTTTTACCCCGATGTTATCTACAAGATTATATAAAGATAGGTCATCGTTCATCGTTCAGTTGAAACGTGGAATTGACAGTATGTTATAATGAATCAAAATTGTATACTTTGAAATAATACCACATTTTTGAAGCAACACCCTGTGTAATATATGAACAATGATAACAAACGTTGAAACAATAAGTCTACAAAATCAAAAATGAAAATACTATTTACCTGTATTAACGTATTTTGTTCAGACCAAGGAGACAGAACTCCATTACGCAGACCTTGACCTTGACACATTGGCAACTTCCGCTGACCAACGGAAAATATCGAACGAGGAGTACAGCGCAATTGATTTAGAACTAAGCGCTGGTACCCGCGCGGAAGAAATACCTAGGGTGGATGATACCGATGAGAATGAATCCACCTAGAAAGTCAACATGAATGAATAAGCATAGAAATCTTTGAATTTAAGACATAATAAACACAATATATGTTTGATAAAATAACCATTTAGAAGAGGGTGCTATTAGAATAGCTGTTCATGTTAGTTATTTTCATAATAGGTTTATACAAGGTACAGTCAAAAAGTTCCCGGACTGTCATGGTGTCTTTTTTTCCCGTACGATTCTGTGATTAAGTATATGACATAAAATATAACGATTCCACTGCAAGAACTTATAAAAATATGTAAAATACAAAAACATAAACATGTTTACTGGTCCATTAGAATAACTCACTATGTCATGTACGAGGCGTTTTCGCGACGTCGATGACGTTCATATGACGTTCCTGTCACAAAAATATATTTTACCCGACGTTCATGCTTTCTCAAAATAGTCACCACTGTATTCTATACATCTCCTGTGTCGCTGTACCCATTTCTGATATATGTATGCGTACCACTCTGGTGAGTAGCTTCTGACTGCCGACCTAACAGCATACTTAATCTCTTCTCCGGTATCAAGTCTTGAGAAAACACAGAATAGGTAAATAAGAAAAGGTCCTATCAAACTTTCCACAGAAATGTAACATTTATCTACCTATAGACAAAGGCAAACAAGGTATAAAGTCTAGTGGCGCGAGATCGGGGCTGTAGGGGCATGGTCTAACCTATCATGTCCTAAAAATTCAATGATAAGTAGTGTTTCATCTGCCCGGTGTGCAGGAGCGTTGTCTTGATGAAATATTAGATTTTCCATGTCGCAGCCTGGTCGTTTTTTCTAATTTCGTTCGTAAGATCCCTGCTCACAACCTGTTTAAGAAAAAATCCATTGTATTTGTAAATGCCACAGACACGTAACAATTTAGAAACATTTCGTAATTATTTATTTTTTGGTGCTAATTTTGTTTATGCATTTTTCCAATTATTAAGCATAATATTTTATTAAAATATTGCATGCGACAATTAAATTTGCGTACCTATTGATAGTACTCTTTATTGACCGTTGCAGTTCTTGGTACCGCATGTTGTAACAACATCCCCTGACTGTCCATGAAGAATATGTACATTACTTTCTTCGCAGATTTACATGTGTTTGCCTTCTTGGGTGGAGTGAGGAAGGACGCTTCCAAACCATTGACTCTCGTTTACTCTCAGGATTGTAAAAATTCACCCAAGTTTCATCGGTAATGATGATGCGCCTAAGGAATCGTTCACCACCCTATCATAACGGCGTAAAATCGACGAGAAACGTATACACGGGTCGCTTTCATTTCATCTGTCAGCAGACGAGGAACCCAGCGCGTACATACCTTATTCATGTTCAAGTCCTGGGTCACTATTTTATGGACAGTTCCATGACTCAGCCCGACAGTGTCAGCAATACCATCTAGAGACTTGCGCCGATCAGTTGCTAGGACGTTCTTATATTGTTGACTGAGCGCGCATCATTTCCCGGCCCTCCGCTTCGCGCATTATCCTCGATATCTGCCCTACCTTCCCGGAAACGTTTGTGTGACTTAAACACAAGAGTCCTGGAACAATTAATAACACCATCTTTCTGTTTTATTAATTTCTTAGTATCCGTCGGGGTCATACCAGACATCGCACAGAATTTAAGCACTATCCGCACGTTCACTTAACATTGTCATTTTCTTGCTTTAGTATTTTTACACGGCGAAAATTATACTTCACAAAATGGTGATACGTCAACCAATCACGCTGAAATTTTTTTATTGTTTACTAGTCACGTTCCGTTGACGTCATGCGGAAAAATCAAGACGTTTTGGCGCCGTTATTTTGAGAAACTTCAAAGAGAACATAGTCATCTCATTGCAAAATAAGGCAAATTCTGAAGTGCTCCGTATTAGGGTTGCGGACATGCTAAATGTGAAAAAATAAATACTTGTTAAAACCTACATTTTCTTACCTGTTGATATTAGAATTAAAAAGAAATACATGCATGGTAAATTTTATGATGATCCGACGTCAATACTATTTTTATAAGGACCAGTGCGTGAACTTTCTGACTGTACCTCATCTATAAAATATTAGCGATTTTTACAACATGTATGAATACATAACGGTGAGAATGGAGACGTTTTTGTATTTTATGTACTAATAGTAACTTGGTTATGGTTTTGAATCTATCATCGGTTAATTATGCAACTTAAATTATTAAGATTCGATTTAATTTGCTATTTCGTCGTTTTAGCGTTATGGTATATATAACATTCAAAATAATTTGCATCACTTTGTATATATCCCAGACAATTATTCCTTCATGAAGTCTGGATCGATTTTAATGTTGGTGCGTAAATCCTAAGTCTGAATCTTTTGAGTATAAAAATGTCAACCAAGGGTCTGGTGAGATATTTATTTTAAGTCTAATGTGTGTGTATGTTTGTTTCGTATGGACATACTTCTAGACCATTGTATTTATATCCATCTGTCATCTAAGTATGTTAAAACCACTTTATCGTATCTAATCTTAAAGTCTACTCAGTTTATGAACCGACGGTATATTTTACAGACAATATCACTTGCTTTTTATTTAGTATGCTGTTTGTGAGCGATTTAACTGTCGAAATTACATTGGGTTGTGGGTTACATAAAATTGCGAAAGCGTTTAATGCATTGGATCTATCTGCCGGATTCCAATCGGTTAAAGTCCGTTTTGCAAAGCTCTTTTCATTTGTTTTGATTGACAGCATCGTTGAATTGTGCGAGTGATCTAGCTCGATCTCTTCCTTTTAACGAGATGTGTTTTTTCTTACATGTCTTCCCAAAGCATTTTATAAAATATCTTCTTGTTTAATACTGATTAACCTCAATTAATAAATTATTAATGTTAATCATTAATGTATCGAAACTGGCTTTCGTTTTATACCCTTTAATGTAATAATGTTTCTCTTATATTTTAATAAGAAAAATCAAATTACATTGAAGCACCGCTTTTATATGCAGCTTCATAACTGTATGAGATAAAAATTATTATCGATATATAGGGGAATAAGGTTTTATTACTTTTTATCCAGTTTAATTTACTTAAGAAAGATATCAATCGATATAAAAATATTGTTTCTAATGACCTCCTAAAACGATAAATCGATCTCAAAATTTTCCTTCGAAAAAATGAAAAGCTTTTAATTACCAAAAATTGTGATATGTTAATGAAATCACAATATTATAGCATCCTGTAAATTTGCAGCCATACACATTACACTTGTTTTAGTTATTGAATACATATGTTGAGTGTGTAAAAAATGACAGAAATATAAGCCATTTAAGGTGATGAAGGTAAAATACCCTACCCTGTGTTCACAAAAATGTCGAGATGAAACTCCACCCAGTGGTTAGTTTCATTTACCGAGTTTGTGGCGTAAGTTGTGGTTACCAACACAAGTGAGTTCGATTTTTCGATTAACTTATGGTTAAGATGACCAAATGAAAATAATTATTAGTACAGTCTTATATATCAAAATTGATAGATAGATAAAACTCTGAGACATTTTTTATGCAAGACATGTATTGCATGTACACAATATTAATAAATTGTCAAGTGAAAGGGGCCAAAGTATACGTCAGCTCGGAGGATCAATTCGATAAGTTCGTTCATATTCCCTTTTTTGTTTTAAGGGACGTTACTCTTCCTATTCGAAGATTATTTTTACCTCCCTTTTGGTTAGGTATTTGGTGTATAGTTACAGTAGAAAACATAAGACTTTTTACTTTTTAAAACTTTTAAACCTTCAGGAACGGCGATGTATGAGCGCTTTACAAACCAGATTTAAGCTCCCCAGTTGGTCCATTTGCCAACTGACCATTCCAAGGCTTGAACTGCTGGTTTTTCTTTTTTGTGTTATGTCTCGTCATTTACCTATAACAGTAAACAACGAAGGGTGACAAGCCCATCAACAATCATTTTTCGCAACCAGGTCACTCCGCAGATGATCTCCGTTTCACCAAACTTAATATAATGCACGCAGCGGACAGAATTAAGAAGCAAATAAACGAGTAAACATAAATGTATAAACTGCACACTCTCCGACCGCTAGGCTGCAACTTAAAAGATACTCGCCATTACGCCATCCTATTTGACGTTCAGTAAATGGCGGAAAAAAAACGATAAGCAATTACTATATATCATGATATTTTTTTAAATCCCATTTAGGTTAAAAAAAATGTTAATAAAAATTGAAATTTCCTGACAAACTTTTTTATAATAATTAAAATAGCGCAAATGCATACATTTAAATGTATTTTGATTGCACAAATTGACTTTGTAACAAAAAATAATTAGAAAAGTAAAAAGCTTTATGATCTAGAATCAAGTAAGATTTCACCCTTTCAGCTGCAGATCGGCATATTTACTGTGAACCAAATGCATGTAATTGAGACGAGAAGAGAGTTCTTCAGAACGCAATCCGTGTTTGATGAAATCTTTTAAAATCAAATTACTTAAAATGTATATTTTGTTTAAAAAAGTTGCATGTCCATTTATGGTCTCAAATCATCTACAATTAATAATATTAAAAAAATCTTAACTTTCAAACTTAGAACTTACAATACAGTTTTTACTATACACTATTCCACAAACATATTTTACTGCAAATACACATGTATTATTAATATTATAAGTGACAATAGTGTTTATTTGACATAATTATGTAGTGTCGTAGATTTTAATGGCAACTTCGAACAAATTCGCGTTTTGAAGTTGTTTTTAGTGTCACCATTTGTCATTGGCATAGACGTTCAGTTCAAGATCGTTGTATAGTGAACTTTGACCGACTTCTGCTCGGTTCAATGTTTGGTAATATCCTTCCGGTTCTGTGGAAGACGCTTGGTTAGCTGAAAAAATAATAATGCAGTTTTTTTTTATTTTGTTGTTTACAAAGAAAAGCCGCCGAAACCCAAAAGCCTTGTATTTGAGTCCTACTTGTGTTTAACATTCACACATACATTGCACTCACACAATTTTATTGCACCGGACATGGTAGCGCAGTCGGAAGAGCGGCGGCTTCGGGTACGGGAGGCCCCGGGTCCGATCCCGATCCGCGACATACCAAAGTCGTTAATAATGGTAGTAAACGATTGCTAACGATCAAGCAAATATACGGGTATTTCTGCGACTGATTGGCCCGGTGTCAGGATAATTTGACTGGGTGTGGTATCATGCCAGCTGTTCACGGCATGCTATACACAGTGATGGTAGCACTATATCTGCTTCAAGTGGAAACCATCTCCAAGTAATTGAAATACTGTTGGTGGGATGCTAAACCCAATAACCATAAACAATTATATTGCACAGTGATGCTCTCAAGACCAGCGCGATTGAGACTGTATGATCTATATTAGTTTTATTACATAAGGCGAGAACCTTAGAACGAAGATATTTTAGTTTGCGGTGTATATCTGAGAAACATGCATTGGCTTTTAATAACATGCGAGGCACGGTTCGTAAGATATGGACCCATATCTGAATGTGCGGCTTTCGACACAGACTCAGTGCACCAATTGTGTTTTAACCGCTTGTCATGACTTGAATAAAATAAAATGCGAATGTTTAGTTCGTTCCTTCGCGCAAGAGCATAGCAGTTAAGTCTTCGCAGTGGTGTGAACATGTGCTATTGGTCGATGGATATATTCAGTATCTCTAAGAACCGTGTGAATAGGGTCCATTGTTTTCGTTTGTTGATCTATAACCAGATGCTGAATGTAAATTTTATAAACAGTTAGGCGCACGCCTTATACTTTATGACCGTATTCACCAACAATTGGTAAGCCTAAGTCATGGCTTAAGCCCAAGTCACAATTTACATGCCAATAGATATAAGCTTATTTTAATGTGATTGTTAGCTCCAAGTAGCAAAGTTAAAGTGTCATACAAAAATACAGACATGTAGCTTAATATATAATGAAAATATTGTGGATTGAAATCCATGACTTAAGTAATTCTTACTTAGGAATAGTTGGTGAACAAAGGCCTTGATATACAACGAAATCACAGCTTTTAATTTATGCAGTCGGTCAGTCACCGTACTTCTGACTAACCAAATAGTTTCAAATAAAATAAACTTACTTTCTGGTCTGGAAACATTTCTCCGACGAACACAAACTACGATGACAACAACGATGGTGCCCAATAAAATCACTGCAGCTAAAGGGACTACGATCAATACTATCATCTCATTCTGGTCCTGACTTGTCACCAGGGAATCTTTGGGCAGCAAAAAGACACCTTGAAAGTCAAACAATACATCTTTGTATATATATATCTGTCTGAATTATACAAACATAATGCTTAACAGAATACCGTGCAAATATTTACAGAGTTATGGTAACTTACACCCACTCATTCCATTATGTACTTGTACATTATTTAATTATGAACAAAAGACTAAAACACTACTCAAATATGTGTTGTTGTTAAACACCATCATTGCAAAGGATCCACAATTGGTGATAATTGAAGTCCAAGGAAAATAGTTAATTTTGAACTATTGACTGGTTTTATTGTTAAAGTACGGTGGAAATCAACTCTTTATATTATATTGAACTTTGGAATATTTCAAGATATTGTCCCCTGTTGGAGGTGAATGACTCGGAGAGAGTAGTGAGTTGGTTAATCCGTGTAGACACGGCCTCATGCTGCATTGGTCTAATGTAGGGGTGGGAATTAGAGTCTTGCTCGTCAATGACAGTGCAGTAAGCCCGAGTGCACCAAGTGTGACTTATTGTTTAACGACCTTCCCCATTGTGATATCGCTGTAAATTATTGTGTTTACAAACCTTTCCACTGTGATTTCCCTGGATGGTGTTAACTTGGGAATGAAATAAAAGAGGGCTTTAAAGAAGGCCATATTAAATGTTAATTTAGCAGGTACCAAAAAATGACAAGTATTCAAAGGTATAATCTTCACTTTCCACATAATTCAGTGAGAAACAATATAGAATAAACAATAATACACTTTTTAAATGGTCAAAGAAGACATGATTGGTTCATAACGGGAAAAGAAAGACTAAGGAGGTGTACGCGTAAGACTACCTGTCACAAATTGGCCTTCAAATATAACACTATAATAAAACATAACATAAGATGTTCATACTCGTGGCTACAAACATGTTGTTGTCAAGCGGATAAAGGCGCGAAAACAATAACAAACAACAAACAAGACTGAATACCAACACAAAACGTTCAGAACAAGCTCGGACGAGAGGGATAAAAGGATTTTTTATGAAAATGGATGACCTCCATCAAATATCCATAAGACACGTGGTCCAGAATGAATGGAAGAATATTATATTATAAGTTGGGCAAGATTCACTAAAGAACAAATAGAATATTTACTAGATACTTAGTATATTCCTACAGAAGTTTGATATTGTCTAAACCAATCTCCAAGGTTCTATAAAGGTGGGAATGTATTAATGAGATACATTACATCATTTTCATCGATGGTTTGTGGGGGTGGGGCGGGGATGCACCCCCCTCACCCACCGCAAAGATTTCTTTCTGTTAACCAGATGGCAGCTCGTTATCAGAAGACATGGCCCCAGCCCCTAGAGCGGGCGCAATTAGATATGGTCAGCGTTTTAAGTCGTTTGGAAACGGTACGATCAATTAAAGAGATAATCTTTCAATTTGACCTCAAAGTTAACAAAAGTAAATTAGAATGACAAAACATTCGAATCCCAATATTCCTATTCGAATACCGACTCGATGCTCGGATATTCGTTAACTTCCTTAGTTTTAAGAGTTTAATTTGGTGATCATCAAACTACAGATAAGGAAAATGAAGCATTATTGATGCCGAACTTCAGTCATTTTCAGTTCAGCTCAGTCGGGTCCGCTAGAACTAAGCACTTGATACCAAGCTAAGGCAGAACAACTATATTATAAATCTTTGATTCGGGATAGAATGTGAAAGAGACTCACATGTTTACAAGGGAATACTATTTGAAAGCATCATCAAGATGACAGCAGCCAAGTAACCCAGAATGACAACAAAGAAGCAATATTTGTACGAGGTATTTAGCAGCCCAATACAGCAAGTGAAAAGTAGTGCAAGACAGGGAAAGGAAACCTAGTGGACAATTCTTTATTTCAAAGCAAAAAGTTGAGTGACTGAAAATCTTATACAACATAACTGCATTTCAAAGCATCCAAAAATAACAATGACCAGAACAAAATCAGTACAAGATAGGTATTTAAATAGCCTTTCTACTCCTTTCTAAGAACTAGCTCAGTGGCAGGCCAGTGTCCCGTATTTCTGGTCATCAGTCGGCATGAAAAGGTCACTTTTCCTCTTGGAAACCTGTGACATGCATTTATATGAATGCTATGACTGTGAGCTACAATTTTATCTTGCACTATTACCATTACACAATCGTCAAGTAGTAGTCAGCTAAAAGACAGGCGCCTGCCGAAATATCTTAAATGCGCCGAATAGTTATCATTAACAGTTACAAGTGAAGGAAGGCAGGACCAACCACAAATGCTTATATGAATAAGCATAAAATCATGCTGGCAATCAAAATGCAGAAGCCTACTAGGAACAACGGAACAAATGTCTGCCATCACAGAAGATATTTTAGGGGACTTGTATGGGTTACGTTTGTATATTTAATATCCAACACATGCTCGATTGATTTTCAATCTTAAGCAAATGTAACATTTTATTAGCCAGGGAAACAACGAAACGGGGCAACTGGGATGCGTTCAAACTAGTTTTCTACCTCATTTCTTCAAATAATACTTCATTGCATTGCCGTGATAAGCCATACTTACAACAAATCAGCATCGTTAAATGTCACGTAAAGATTTGACATTAATTGTGCCTCGCAGCATAAATTTCATGTTTAAATGTCAAGTAGGAAGTTCAGCATTTCTATTACCGTGTCGTAATTCCAAGGCAAATGAATCAGTCTGATTTGTGTCAAACATGGAGCAGTTGGCTGCACAGATCACACGCATGTCATCGTCTTCGGGCACGACGTTCAACGATGCTTTTACTAGCGTTGTCATGCCTCCGGCATCCTGCTTATGACTGACGTTTACATTAGATATTTCCAAGTCGTTGACGCTGATAATTGCTCCACATACTGGGTTCGCGTTTACAACAACGCACGTCACGGTGATCGTGTCATCTTGTTTTGTGTTTGCAGAAATATTCGTGAAGCTTAGATGCACAGCTGAAGGGGGAACTGGAATACACGTGAACATATTAAATACATGTTGCTCAACGATTACAGTCTGCAGAAATGGTAATTGTATAGAACTCGCTTCATCTGGACAGCTAATAAGTGACGTACCAGCACAGGTCTACCTGTCAATGACCTGGTACTGTATGTCAATAAGGAAGGGTGCTTTTATATAACAGGCAGCAGAATTATTTACTCCAACTCAAAATCAAATGTTTATGCTTTCTTGATAAGACGCAGATGTCGATAGACAGTTAAAATGTCCACCGGCTTAAAGGATAATCTTCGCTAACATTAATTCTTAAGGAAAATTATGCAAACCTAACATGGAATTTTTTAAAAACACACCGCAGCAACCAATTATGATCATTATTATCGACGTCCAGCTTTTTTGGTGGAGGAAGACTCCAAACAAATGTCTGAGTAGAATTACAGGCGCACCGCAAGTCAGCTGGAAGACCTTTCCACCTTAAGTCCTTCGCCCTTAACGGGACTCGAACCCACGCGGACAGAGGCTAAACGGTCAGAGGAATTACAAGTCGGCTACTCTACCACTACGCCACGGGCGCCCCACTAACATAGATTAAACTCACATTCGTAATGTAATGTCATGGCCTCCGAGCAAAGTAGGCTGTCGAGAGTTTCGTGTCGCAGGCAGCATGTGATCATCTTGTTGTTCCAACTACGTTCCAGAGAGTGTATCGAAGCAACACTTCGGTACATTATGTTGCCTGTATTGTCATCAATATACGACTCGTTCGTCTGATTGACATCTATCGTCTGTTCTCCAACCATGTATAAAAGCTTTGGAGGAGGTCGGCTGTTGTCTGACTGACAAGAAATGTTGGGTGAATGACCCTCCGTCAAGAAACCTACTGTCAGGGTTGGGGTGTCCGGGCGTCCTGGTTGAATATATTGTGTGCTAAGATACTATATAATTATCTTTAATTGTTTTTTATCCTGAATCTTGTTTGAAAATTCAATAGCAGTTGTAAATTGTTTTCTTTTGTTCATTCAGTTCCTTAAAATGCAGCACTTTAGTGTTATTCTTAGGTTCATGTACTCTATGTTGTTAGTTTTATTTAGGATTGTAACATGTGTTTTTCCTTGACTTACAGTGGGATTTGGTAACTTAATTCCAATGGATAGAGTAATATTAATTTCATCAACACCACCAATCAGCCAAACTGTGGAAAGTAAATTTGACCTAGCAATAAATCACAACAAAACTTAAGACGTAGAAATTGGCGGAATTAAAAATCATAGCTTAATTTACTTCAAAAACCAATGCAGAACTGTAAAGTCGTTACAAAGAAGAAATAAAACTCTTACTTAGCACATAAAGCTTGGATGTTACTGTCAAGGGCTGTGGTAGACTCGGAGCTGACACTTGGCAAGTGACATTGGCCAGATGGTTGTATTCTCTTAAATAGCTGAACACTGTCGCATAACGCCCATGAGAAAGCCTGTTCATACTTCGTATAGCTTTTAACCCATTCAATGAGATAAGTTGTATTACCACACTTTCCTCTTCTGAGCCATTAGTAAAACTGCATTCTACTTCTAGTTTATGGTTATATTCAGCGTAGAGACATTCTTCACATCCAGAGAAAGATTTGTTTGGTGAGGTGAAATGGGCGTCTTTTGGAGGTTCTAAAGGTTAAAGTATACAGGAAGAACGAGGCATTAGTGTCAGTTGGTTCGATTCCTTATTTTTTCGTTCTAATCTAGCTAAAAGTGTAATCAGTACACTATAAAAAACATATAATAAAACTTTAACTGATATTCATTAATAAAAACTTACGCGAATGACATTGTATTATTTTAAAATGTGAATAACGTTATACTATATTACAAATATCCAATATGTATTTTATAACGAATGTAATGTACATCGCCATGTAAGCCATAATGTGAGCCATGACAATGGCACGACTATCATGACCCTAGTATTTGAATCAACGTGGAGGGAAGTCGTGGGCAAGAAACAACTATGTATCTTCGCCATAGATTCACACATTATGCTAAAAATTAAAAAGACAAAGATCATACCTATCACAATGATCCATTTTTCATTTGTATTCCCATGCCCTTGACACATGACAAAGTATACCCCAGTGTGTGAATCTGTGATGTTAAGGATTTTAAGGATAAGCTCATTGTTTAAATTGCCATCGAGTTCCTCAATTAGGGACCCGTCAATCTTCACACTTGTTGACATCGTGCTTTTGTAAGGCCGGAACATCCACGTATAGTTGGCGCTAGTTGCTGGGATAAACGTAACTGATACAGTGCCGCCTTTTATGACGTTGGCTGAGTCGTAGGTGTTGACCGCACCACAGGAACCAATATCTGTGGAAAAAATAAAACAGTGTTACCGTTTCTTTTAATCACAATGTATTAAGGAATAACGTTTAATTTCTTATATATGGTTAATTATGTTGGTCTTTCTAAGATCGTGTTGTCTTTAAGTTGGGAGAATGAAAAGCGTAATTATTACGATTTACAACTTTAGTAAGCCGTTATAAACTTAATCTGCTTACGGAATATAACTTTATTATGGGTCTATTTAGATTTTTTAAACCATTATAGAGCACCTGAATCTGTATATGTGTATTAGGTATACATAAATATGTGGGGACGTGTTTGTATGTATGCGTGCAGCTCGAACTTACCTTGTAGCGTCAGTGTCACAACATCACTATTACAAATTAATCTCCCTTGTTTGTTCATTAAAGAAGCACTATAATATCCCTGCTCATTGTTATCAGCTTTCTTTATCACAATCATAAAGGTGTCGTTACGATAATTAAATGAGTGTTCTTTTGACGTCATTGATATTATTCTGTATGAAAACGACAGTTTTCCATGACCCATAAACAGCCATCTTATAGAACTATATTCCTGTGAGTATCTATACGGAACTTGAAAGACTATTGTAACATCCTTGTTTCTGTACACTGGCTCTTGGATCGTTAACACCCCGCAAGAGTTGGTGACGTTACCTTGAAATGGAAAGAAATATTATTGCAATTATGTTTAAAGGTTTAAATACAAAATAAATTTCAATGGAGCTTAAGGTCTAAGCTTAAACTACAATCAAAACACCTGGAGCGTTTTTACGAATATACCAAGGGGTAATGTGGGGATAAAATATTCCGTTGCAACGTGGCCGTCATGTTATTGTCTTGATCTAGCACGTGCGGTGTCAAATGGAATACAATGGGTCGCAAAAAACGATGTATGAATGTAATAATAAACTGAAACGTGACTAATAACCTAGTATATATATCACTATTTAGTGCACATAGCTCATGGCCTAGATGGATTATGTGTATCATCCTACATTTATCAGGTTTTGGTTGTCTTAGACATTGTCGACAAATGACACAGAGGAGCTGGTAGTATTAGGATGTAGTAGCCAATGTAATTGGTAGTTCTTCCTTTGAAAAAAAAAATCGTAGGCTAACTTTAAGAATTGATTTAAGTTAATTTTACTTAATTTGCCAATTAAAGGTAATTTAACCTTCTTTCAAATACATTAAGTCTTCCAAGGCAGTAGTTTAACGTTTAGACATCAAAGGAACAATTGTAAAGACCGCTTTGTTTGTCTTTCTGGTCAACTAGCACTTATGGGCGCCCGTGTTGAAGTTGCCGATTTATAACTCCTCTGACTGCTTTTTTTCTCACCGTGAGGGTTCGAGTCACTTCGAGGTGAAATACTAATTGCGAGAGGTTCTTCTAGCTGACCTGCAGTGCGCCGGTGGTTCTATGTCGCAATAAATACCCCCAATAAGTCGTTGCGATGTATTGTATAAAAAAATAGTCCGGCTGCTGGATATGGTTACCGCGCACCCCCTCCCCACCCCACGTAGAATTCTTTCATGGGTACTAAAATGTTCGTTAGGGTGTCAGAAACAGAACCTCAAATGTGCTAAAAATAAAAACTTTTGGGCTATATATATAAGCTAATGGTTTCCATGGCAACCCTCATTAAATTTTGATAGAAGGGTATGTTTAGAAGAATGCTTATAGCTTTCCCAAAAATATTGATAGAAAATTGATTTTGTTAAGTGAATTACTTATTTCTCTGATTTTCTTAATGAATGAAGTACAACATTTTCTTGACTTTATCTTTAAGGTTAAGATGATGGAAAAAGCTAAACTTTTTATAGGTTTTATCAATTCCTTTCATTTTCAAGTTTGACATTGTATTTTTTTCTTGTAAGTCATTTGTTGACTGTACAAGGTATTAAATGGTAAAATCTGTATTTTTAATTATCCAATGTGGTGCATTCTCTTTCACTAACGTTAAAATAAATTGCTATATCCAACTCTTCAAAACATTTGTTGACAACTCCTTTGCATGTTTGGTATATGCTGAAATGCTCATAGGACTTTGTCATATATTCTTATTCATGTTACTTGTGCAATGTGGCGGTCGTAAACAAATCTCCCCGTGCATGTAATCTATGTTGTCATTTAATTCAACCTATAAGGATTGTTACGTGTATTTCCTTTGATGGACGTTGGACTTTGGTTCTTCAATGCCATCTTAACATGAACAGGATGCTAAACCATTTATTCGTCTCTGGTCGTGTTTGTTCATGATTCAGAAAGTTAACTTCATTTATAGTCAACCATTTTTTGTGTAGTTTTTCAAATCGAAATAATACCATATTCTTTTCTTAACACTATGTGGACATTATTTTTCAATGACGCCACTTCTTTCGTCATAAATTATTATAGAATATATCAGCGCTTGGACATTTTGTATTCAAATATATCATCTTTCTTTTCATTGCTTGCATTTGAGAAACTCGTCAGGAAGTGCGAGGTTAGAGCTCTGTAAAACCGGTTTAAGCACCCAGTCGGTCCATAGTGCCGACTGACCGTTCCAAGGCGGTAACTGTCGGGTTTGCTCTTTTCGTTAAATGACACATCACAAATTTGTTCTTACTTTTCGCTTGGTTTGCATGTGAAATACCTTTGTTCTGTGCCTTTTCGGAGTTTGGTATATGTTGCAATGCTCATAGGACTTTGTCATATATTCTCATTAGGGAAGCTTTTTGCAATATTTTCTAGTAGATAGGCAAAAACATTTCTATTAACGCAACAAATATGTAATTTTATTTTGGAACAATGTTGTTACATTTACCCCCTTTCATTGTCTTATCCTTTGGCTTTGGAAATGAAACTTTCATTTTAGTAAGTTCAAACTGCAACAGGTAACCTCGGTTTTATTGACACTTATATCACAATCAAAATAAGAGGATTAAAACAAACAGTTTTGGACTGCTGTATGTTGCCAAACGGCTGCAAAAATCATAAATTAAACCTTATATCTCAGTTTGTTGAATTATGAATAACCGAGTTATAACCCGTGGTCAGGCAGTTTCGTGTGTTCATTTATAGTCCTCAGAATGCTCCACCTTACATGAATAGACAAAACTTTTGCTGGACATTTAAAACATATAAAATATTAGACAGTAGGAAAAATCATTGTTTTATCACATCACAAGTGTCATATTTTTATTCTTCGCTTTGCTTTAGTTCACTTGAGTACAATTAGACATCACAATTGAATTCTTTTTTTACAAAAGAACATTTATTTTAGGTCTGAAATGACATTCAAGCATTTAATAATGGAAGAATTTATTGTTTTCCATTTTGAATGAGGCATTTCAAAACCATCTATAACATTATTTGATTAAAAATATAATACATTAATTATCATAAGAAGTAAAAAGATATAATGAATTAATTATCATGAGAAATAACTGGTACACGTCAACAATAGACTTATTTTATCTTATTAGAATGTGACTTAGAAAGAGGACGGGGGGAATAGAGTAGTGCGCGGACTAAAACCACGCAAACAAAACATAATCTAGGAGTATAGTAACACCGGAGCAAGTCACACTTTATTCCTCACTAATATGCACAAAGATTTTATACTATTGTTGTTTGCACTTCAGGAGCTTATTAAATTTCACTTTCTTAAAGTCAGAGGTTACAACGGTTGATGCTTATATTTTACATGTTGATGGCTAGACAGTTTCGAATATTTTGATAAAATAATTAAGTTAGTGTTTAGGGTAAAATATTTCAAGATACTATATTTTTATTACTTATGTTTAATTAATTATGAAATTATGAAATATGATTCGTTTTTATCAATAATTGACGTCAAACGTAATGTTTACTTTCTTGATTTGTTTTAATATTTACTTAAGGGTTGTCCGTTATGTAAATAGGCATACAATAACACAGAACAAAACAGAGCAGTTTTTTATTTTTCTCAACGTGTGCATAGTACATAGCTGCAAGAAAATTACAATCAATGTTACTGTCACTGATCATCAAGTCTTCTCAAAACCAGATACAAACACAGACCAAAACGCATACACGCATGCTTGCACAATAATGCATACATACTTACTCAATCGCACTTATCAAAAAGGAAAAGACACGCCAACACTCCTCACACCATTTCACACACTCCACGCTTACGAACAGTGTAGTTGGAGACATGCAATAGTTACAATACGTAAGAGTTATTATAATATTACCATATATAAATACTTTGTTTTGTTTTTTTCAGTTATAAAAAAATCCCCCCAAAAAAGGAAAAGGAAAAAAGAGACTATTTTATAATTTAACTTATTGTGTGAGAATAACGCTATTCTTTCGATATTCTATAACTCCTTTAATATATTTTTATAGTTAGGGATAACATTGCCAGTATAATTAAAAACAGTTCCGAGGTAATTGAAATCATTAACTATTTCTATTTTATCATTATTGTAAGTGAAACATTCATCTTGTTTTGTAGGCCCGCGTTTACGAAAGACCTTAGTTTTGTCTGTATTTACCTCTAAATCCTTTTTAGCACAATATCCATACAAATTGTCTTAGTTACGCTGTTGTTCAGATGGAGATTTTCCAAAAATGGTCATATCATCTACAAAAAACAAACAATAAGATACTAATTAAGCCATCAAAATGCAACACGTTTCTTGAGGATCTATTAGTGACAGTGCCATATCCTGGATGACGATGGCAAATAATTTCGGTGACATGACTTCCCCTTCTAATAGGCCAACTGTGATATAGCAGAAGTCCGAGTGGTCGTTATAATTACGAACGCAAACTTTACATTTGTTTTACATATCCCTTATTACTCTAAGTATTTTACCATGTACTTCCAATTTGGATAGTTTAAACCATAAATTATTTCTATTAATACTATCAAAGGCTCTCCTAAAGTCAACAAATGCTCAAAACAGACGTTTGTTATCTTTTAGGAATTTTTGTACTAAGGCATGAAGATAGTTTATCAAATTAATAAATCTGGGTTATATTAGGGAAATCCTCTTAATTAAACTTAATTCATATAATTGTGGCAGCATGGTTTTTAATAACAGATACTTCCTCTACAATACAATTCTTAACATATAACACAATACTACGCTACTACTCTTAGCTCGTCTATGTTGGTATTTTCTATAAGAATTAAAACTTTGGAATCCGTCATCAATTTTACTGTTTATTTAGCCCATGATTCAAATAAAAAGATGATGTCATTTCCATTAAAGATTTAATTAAAATGTTCGGAGTCTATTTTAGTGAGGTCAAACCGTTGCAATTCCACGCAAAGATATTCAGTTCATCCTGTGTACATTCCTGGTCAACATCTACTAGCCTGCCATTCACATAGCGGGTGTCGTAGCTGATCCACGCCTTCTTGCCAGCTCTCCTCTCTGCCATCATTCTAGGATAGAGTTTTTTCCTTCTCTCTGAAATATCTCGTGGAAATTGTTCGTTAATGAAGTAATAAGGTTTTTTTTTCAGTTTGCTACTCCTCCGCCTGACCTCCTCACTGTCCTTGAAATAATTAAATTAAGCCACAATGCTTCTTCTCTTGCCGTCCGGTCTTTGCTGTCATATTCTGTGGATTCACTCAACTTTGATTTCGTCTACCGTCTCCTTAGCCATCTCTAACTTCTAACTTTCTTTTCAGCAATTACGTTTCTGCATTGTCTTCTTAAATATCTGAGAATAAGAGGTTGTTTCTCATTGAATGGCTCTGAATATACAAAAGAGCTTCCTTATCTTAAGCAGTCTCCTTCTCCAGCTGTTGTATCTTGTCTGACATCAAACCAGATGCAAAGCAACCAGCCTCTGCCCGGTCCTCCATCTTGCTCATCCTCTCCTCTAATCTCTTACAATTGTCGTTAACCAGAGTCCACAATTTCTTCAGCTCTAAATCAAATTTGTCAACTTTATTTTCTAATTTCTAAAGCCTTTCGAGTCTTTTATCTATTAAATTCATCCATTTATCTCATGAAGCAGTGTCAACATTTCATTTCCCGACTGTTGGCCAGAAATGACCTCACACTTGAGCCTGTATCAATGACACCTATATTCTTATAATCAAATACGTCCGATGTGTTAAGCAAACTTCCTTCTTTATCGCTCTCATTGTTCATATCATTTAAACCATATACAGTTTTATGAGCACATTTTATCAAATCACTTACTGGTGTGTCCTTAGTTTAGACCCTGGCCGAACCTTCATTGTCTTCCGCTACACGCACACTTCTGCTATCCGTGCCGCCACTATCACTACCTTTCTTCCTTTTATCGCCTTTTTTCTTCTTTTGTCTCATAATTCTCCCATTCAGTCACAATCACAGTCATTTCACTCAAGTCTTCAAAAATTTTCAACCGTGTATTTATCCATTTTAAAGTAAAAACAACTACATTTTTCTCA
Organism: Sinonovacula constricta; assembly: GCA_007844125.1. Taxonomy (NCBI): domain Eukaryota; kingdom Metazoa; phylum Mollusca; class Bivalvia; order Cardiida; family Solecurtidae; genus Sinonovacula; species Sinonovacula constricta. The sequence continues at coordinate 35,231,916 of CM017560.1, read as the reverse complement.
CAGCGATTAAAACAACGTCCGACCATTGATCACGTGACACGTTAAATAACACTCAATAATTCTCCCCACCCATACCATTGTAGCTGGGTAAGTGAGAATGGGATTGGGATTAGCCGGCATTTTGGCCGATACTGCGCAGCGACAGTTCTATCATTATAGCACAGGGGCACTTATGAGGTGCCCAGGGACTGAACCCGGCCGGTCCATTATACTGACACCGACGAGTCAGGTAAGTGAGAATGATTTTTGAATTCAGTGACTATAATCATACCGAGAATAGCAGCAAACTTAACAGAGTAAAACCAGAGTTACTTGTGGGATAAGAGATAGTTCCACGCACGAACTCTGTTAAAATCCCATATCAGTACAAATTTATAAAATGTTTACAATAGTTCACTCTGATTAAACTATATGCAACTGGGACTATATAATGCGACATAAAATGAACTATTTTATTCATAAAGCGCCGTCTTAAGCTCGTAGAAATGCGATGGCATGGGATTTGCCGGCATTTTTGCCGATTCTCTGCAGCGACATTTCTATTATTATAGCACTGGGGCACTTATGAGGTAACCTGGGACCGAACCCGGCCGTTCCATTATACTGACACCGACGAGTCAGGCATAATACTGTAAGCCACTACTACCAACTTTGAAGTCAGTGGTTTGACAAGGCTGGAGTTTGAACCCACGACCTCCCTATCCGCAAGCCAACGCTCTACCACTTGAGCCATTGCGGCGGTGGCACGTAGAAATTTATTATCTTGTGGTATATGTTATGTACAAAGCACATGACAAAAGAGAATTGAACCTCGACCCTAACATTCTGCGTATCCTACGTCCACTACATTGAACGCAGATTTGTTTAGTTTAGAAGCAGTTTATCTATCACAAAACATGTTCATCTACACCGGTTTTCATTGTTTTAAAATATGACTACTTTTCTGAAGCAGTGAATGCCTCAGCGCTTTCTGCATTTTCATTGGCTATTGGTAGTGAAATACGTTCAGTTAAGATAGTTTAGCAAAATTTCAAAGGTAAGACAAGGGTGTAAAAGATAACTTCTCGACTTAATTTGTTATCATTTCTAAATAAATCGATTGTTAAAGCCTACCATTCTATAACAGACTGGTGCGATCGAATTATCGTTATGCAAATAAAATAACCCGGATATTGTGTTTGTTTTTTAATTCATGCGTACGTGGTCAAGCCGTGTTAAACTTCGAGAAGGTATTTTAAACAATAGCTCACTGTAGAGATAAGATTTACATTAGTAAAATTATGTTTGGTTTCGCTTGACAATTAACACATTCCTAGACTAGACAAGCAGCTGTTAACAAGACTGGCAAACATGTTGAATACTCTAAACGATTAGTCTGTAGTCACAAAGTAAAGATTTATTTCCTGACCTACATTCACTTTCTGTTTATACCATGAATAACAAGTCACTGCAATACTCGTGTACATTTTAAAATCTATGTTTGCTCATGAGAGAAGGCGTGTTATGTATGCAAATTGATTGTATATTGTTTTTATATTGTTACGACACCAGAGTGATGTTGTATTATTGGTTGGATTCCCGCTTTATTTATATAAACAAATATTAAATAACGACCATCGATATATAATTGTAACTAATTAAGTTCTTTATTAATAAGCAATTGAGCAAACTAGTTTATGTATACCAGTTCAATAAATTTAGGATATTACTTCACTAAGAATGCAAACAAATAGACGATGCGAAAATTTTACGCTCACGTATGAAACCACGCGGCCACCATTTATAATCACAAAATAACAAATATATGATATTAATTCATCTTACATAAGCAACTGTAAGAGTTTAAGTCATCTTATTTGCATAAATCTTCGACCAAAATGCTAAATTTAATATTCACTTAAATAACAACAAACACTATTAAATAATACGTAATCTATGTATTTCCCATCTTTAAACATTTATGGGCTGAATTTACATATCGCATATCATTTGATCTAAATAAACATAAATATTTAACAAAAACAAATGAAATGTGATTGACTCAAACTAACGTCTTCAAAGTGTTTGAGTCCTTGACTGAGGAAAATTCCGGCTATTTATATTGATCCCAGTGAACCAAAAATTCTTGTGCAGAATAGAATGCACAAAATTAGTGTGCGAAATGGAGCGCACAAGAAAATAGTGTGTGAAATGGAACGCACAAGAAATTTGTTTTTAAAATTATAGCGCGCTGTGAAAAGTATTCTTCAAAAATGAATTAAACACATACTGATAAAGTGTTCAAATATTAAAACACATTTTCTACCAGATGATCATAATTTCGGGTTCCTAGAACTACACATATCATACAGCAGAAAGAATGGAAAAAAACACACAGAGTAAATTTACTTAATAAAGGAAAATAGCTACCCTGTCAAGGTTGATCGTCTACTCAGACAATACGGAATTTTATATATATAATGTCTTTACAAAGCAAGTGATTTCTAGGAATTAACAAAGAGGCTACACAACTTATGACATGGATTTAATCCCAACTATTTAGGTTCACTTGCCTCGGATTAATGATGAATTCGCAAGGATGCAATGACATTCAAAATAAGATGACATACAGTTTGTCTATAAGAATTACATAAATCACACTTAACAGATTTGTTGTTCTGTCCTTATGCTTATGCTAATAAACGGCTGTTAAACGTAATGTGTAGTTCCAAAAGTGAGTAGTAATTAACATTTATGAAAGAAAACAACATTTGTTTTAATACACCTAATCCTGGTGCATTACAATATACACTATGATAATAGTTGCATGGCAAATGATTATTAGGAGGGGATAGGGTGCGCAGGGAAATTATTTCATCCTTTGAACTGCTTGTTTGTGAGGTGTCCGAAACGTGAGTGACTGGTTGTTAGTGTGGTCTCCGGAGCGTGAGTGACTGTTGGTAAGGCGATTGGAGCGTGAACGACAAATTGTTGGTGTGGTATCTGGAACGTGAATGACTGATTGTTGGTGAGGTATCCGGAACGTGAGTGACTGGTTGTTAGTGTGGTCTCCGGAACGTGAATGACTATGGGTAAGGTGATTGGAGCGTGAACGACTTATTGTTTGCGTGGTATCCGGAGCGTGAACGACAAATTGTTTGCGTGGTATCCGGAGCGTGAATGACTAATTGTTGGTTTGGTATCCGGAACGTGAGTGACTGATTGTTAATGTGGTGTCCGGAACGTGAATGACTGATTATTGGTGAAATGTCCGAACGTGGATGACTGATTATTGGTGAGGTGTCCGGAACGTGAGGGACTGATTGTTGGTGAAAAGCCCAGAACGTTAATGACTGACTGTTGTCAGTTTGTTTGTGAGCTGTTCGGAACGTGAATGCCTGATTGTTGATGAAGTCTCCGGAACATGAGTGACTGATAGTTGGGGAAGTGTCCGGAACGTGAGTGACTGTTGGTAGGGTGATTGGAACATGAATGACTGAATTCTGGTGAGGTGATTGGAACGTGGATGACTGATTATTGACGAGGTGTTCGAAACGTAAATGAGCGTTGAATCACGTGGGTGGTGTTCATGACAAGATTTAACAACGGAAGGTCCTTCATGTAGACTCTATATAAGCTGAGTGTGTAGATAACTCATATACAAAAAGGTCGAATAAATAATCGAATTTCCGGACCGTCTTTTATCTGTACGAGGAAATTAATTCTAAATAACTCAGAATATTTTAAAATTGTTGCTTATATCGTCCGGCAATCTAATTTGACGCTCACCTCTTTCGACGCCATTTCGACGTCACTCCGTGACGTATTTCCTCTGATGTAACTTCTCGCGACATTTGTTGAAAAACACGTATTTTGACAGCTTTGGAAGAACAATGTGCCAAATCCGAGATTCCAAGGTAAAGATATCTCAAAATCTAACTATCTCACATTCTTTCACCGATTTTTTTCTAATTTCCATAATAAGTGAAGGTTTGCCTGTTGTTATATCCATGATATTTAATATGAACCGCATAACAAGCGCCTTTCATAGGACAGCCCATGTTTTTAGTTTACGTGAAAGTCATGTGCTAAAAATGTGAGACTATGTCGAGAAACAGGATATTGTAAGATGTACGCGTTAATTACGATGATTGTATAATTATGAATGAAATATGTACATCAGTCTTTCGAAGTACCGAATAAAGTTAGACATTGCAGGTTAAAATTGGTCTCTTGATTTTTTTCTCTCATTAGGTTATTATTTATATTTTCAGGCACTTAAGAAGTACATGTCGTACGCCCCGACTCAGATGTAGGCAGCCATGGACCTACTTAGAGACAGTGGGATGCCAATCAAGTCCGTTGCCCGAGTGTTTGTTGAATCGTCGGTGAGAGACAAAAAGGATGCTTGACTCAGAAGCAATGAGATCAAGACCAGCCAGAAGAAAAGTGGGAAACTATCTCGGGTACGTGAGAGCCCTCAGCCAGGTACTTCAGAAAAAGTTTCCAAACCCAAACCTAGGGAACTGCCGGATTAGTGCCAGGTGAAAAGACATTTTGGGGGATGAAGAAAATTAAACTGATTTTTTGTGTTTATGGCATATTTACACTAGAGGCTAACGCTTGAGTACGTATCTGGTGTGTGTTAAATGGGTTGCATGCGATACATGTGAATTGGCTCCATTTGGCCTTCTGTTTTGCTTTGAAAGAAGAGGAGATGTAGTCAAATGTCCACATTTACAGTGCGTTCTTGAATAATGACTTTATACGAATGAATGCTGAACATTTATTTGTAAAATGTAAACATAACTATTAAACAGATAGTATCTGATGGGAGAATCTATGAGTGTATTAAAACATCTTATAAGCTACACAAAATTTACCAGCATTGTTATTTTAAAAATGAAAAGCTATAAAACACCAAAATAAGACACACCGCTTTTGGTTCATGGGTGTTCTTTTCACTTTTACCTTTAAATTAAATTTAGAATTTTTTAATAGCAATTGAAGTCATCGGGCACACACAAAGCACGTGTGTAAAATGTTAGTTTCTCTTCATTTGTCAATAAATAACCTTGTTTTATATGACTTACGTAATGAAAATACATACAGAAAGCGCAGCTCGCACAGTTGTGTTCTCTGATTGTCCGACTCGTCTCAAATTTTAAAATATAACTTTTAATGCAGTGGACACGAAATGGTGAAGGGGTCAAGAAGCCAACAAAGGTTAACTCTTTTTAATCAAAGTTTATTGGAGAATCATTGTCACCCTATGCTTGTCACGTCACACGCATCAGATATCACAGAGGGAGTCTGGATTGCTGTGTTATTTAGGGATCTAGAGAAGTATTAATATATTCGTGTGCCATTTGTGACCGATAATTTATAATTCAATTACTGGTTCATGAAGTTTACACAAGTTGAACAAATTAATTAAACATCAAAGATTGAACAGTATTGAGAGAAATTAATAAATTGTGATATTAATAAAATCACATAGAACCACCTTATGGCTTGTGAGGAGGACTGGAGTTGTCAGGTGAACGACGTCTGTTGTAAAGTTGTTACTATGTATTTACTGCTAACACAGTGACTACATAACGTTTGATTCGATAAATAATATTTTTCTCAAAGACTAATGTTACAATATATAAGACTTACTTAAACTGAAACAGGTCCGTATGACAACAGAAATAATCCAGGCAGATTTCACCACATCCATTGTCCCGTTGTTCGACGTGTCTTCCTGTTGACCGTTTATAAACTTATCGCTATCATGTCAGTATTAAGGCCCTTACATTTTTATTACAACCGGAAGTGTGCAGTGTTGTTTATTTTAGACAAAAGATCCGAGAAGAAGATTAACCAACACACTACTATTTAAGACACACCAGCTAGTTTCTTGTAAATGGTTTGTATAGGGGCATAATATAATACTTTACATGTCTTATGGTGCAATGCTCATATTAATTTATTTGTAGAGTATAGACTTTGGTTAAACTTTTTAACTCAACTTCAAACTGCAATTATTATTGCAGATATAGTACCTGCTACAACGCGTACCACCAAGGTAGCGTTTAAATCAAGCTCCAGAGCCAAGACAACAAATAAATATACAACCAAACCGAGCGGAAAATGATTTTAACGCCCTAGAAAAATCAACCATGTTCTATATCTTTGTAAGTGGTAAATATACTTTCAGTTTCAGTGCAACCCAGTGTAATTTCATGCAAAGGTCTGTGAACGATGAAGTGAGAGTGTGTCGGTCATTTGCGCTTAAAAAGTATACAAATTTTACAATATGAAAGACTTTAATTAACAAATATAATGCCAAAAGTCACTTTGAAGAAAATAAACACAAACCTGCTGATACACTGCTACGACTGTTTTCAAGAAGACAACTTACTTTGAGTGTTATTACTTTTATTTTTAAATGACCTTTGTCGTTTTTTGTCTCATGAGTACATTGTTTAACATTTAGCATTTTGAGCAACGTTAATGAATGTTTTAGTAATGGAGATATGAAGGTTAGTCTTAAATTTTGTGCAAATGACACTGTTATTTGTGGTGAAAATGCTTTTTAATACTCATACTACATAAAATGCATTGAAAAATGTTTAAACTTCGAGTAAACGTGAGTAAAACTTAACGTTTTTGTGGAAGAGCAACAGGGAGAATTACCTCTTTTTATCACAATCAAAATATATTGGATATTATTTATAGTCTGCTTTATTTAGAAATAATGCGCACCTAATAGATCAAGTTGAGAAAGCAATGCTTTCTTTCATAAGTAAGCATTTGTAGCATATCGTCATCACCCATAAGTCTTCAACTGTGCTTGTTGGACTTAATGATAATGTAGATTTTGATATATGGCTAAGAAACTTTGTGCTATGAATCAGATAATGTGTATTATGGATTTCACGTTCAGTTCTGTAAACGCAAATTTTAGACTTAAAACAAGATTCTCCCAGTTGTATGGCATAAGGTGTTCCGTTTATTTTTCATCTGGTAAAATGTAAGACTTAGCCTTCTGGTGTAATGTTATACAATGGTAGAAAAGGTAAAATATACAATATACCACAGAGAGCAATTTTCAGCTTTATTGATATTGTATTAACGTCATTTTCTATCAGTTTAGAGCTTCTGCTGCAGGGTTTCAATGAAGCTTTGTTCATATACCGTATGTAAAATGATGGCTTTATCATGTATATTTTAAAATGAGCAGTGAACACAACGAGTCACTTATAAAGAGAAAGTATACAACATTCAAGGTATTATGTTATATGTTAAATGTGTGCAATTATTTACTCAGAAGAAGGCAACCCATATAAATTTGACATTTAAACATAACATGTGGATGTCTAGTTATAGGGTTTTTCGAATTTAAGATATTGTCTAAAATTTAGCAAAAATGACGTGCGTTGTTGCCTGAAAGATGACATTTTTATATAATGAACTTAGATTTAAACAGAAATTATCATGGTGGTATTAATTTGTTATAAACCACTGTCCAGATGGAAACATATCTGCATTGGTTTATTCACGATAATCCCCCATTTAAAGTTTTCTATTTTACCCCCAATGGACGATTGAACGATTTATCTTAAGCTTTCGTACAACTACTTTTGGCTGCATCAGCAGACTGGCTGTTTAGTCACTGCTGCCTCACACCGCTCGATGTATATCAAAGGCAACATCGGATGGTAAGACTGAGAAGTCGATTGCTGTGCCACGGACTTGAAAGTATAAAGTATCATATTCACTTCAGGCATTGTTCCAGCAATTTGGCCACCCGTTGTAGTGAGATAGTAAATTTTTATGATAGTGGGGTGTTGTCAAAATCTTTGAATTATAATTAAGGCAGTGTCCACCACTTGTACAAAATGCACTTACATCATATGACACTAGGATTACATCTGTGTTGTCCAAAATTACCGATGCAAAGTATTTTGAATTCTTCAGATGATGTTATGTTTTGCTTGCTAGATAAGTATTACTTTTGCCAGGTACTTTTCACATTTATAAGAGATTAAACTAATTTTTCAATTACGACTAACACACTGGACAAATGCATATAATAAAATTTGCGAATCCCAACTGGGATTCCGTAAGGGATACTCGACAACATATATTTGTCCTTCAAAACATAATTCAAATATATGTAGGTGGCAGAATTAACGTTTTATATGTGGACTTTAAATGTGCTTTGAAGGATTACCGCATGATAAATTGTTTAACAAACTTCGCTTAATTGGCGTGCGTGGTAATATATTTAATGTTTTAGCAAGCTTTTACTCTAAATAAAAAGATGGCGTCTGAGAACAATGAAATCGGTGATCAGTTTAAATTTTCAAAACTATCAGTGCGTGAACTTAAAGAATTTCTTAGGGAAAGAGGGGCGCATGTATCAGAGAATCGTCCGGAACTTATAAACCGCTGTAGAGGGATAAGCTTGTTATATGAACATTAAGCTAAATTAAATTGGACGACGAACAAGACAGCATCAAACGCGAAGGAGAGTTGTTCGTAATGCCATTTGGAGAGAATCTTCCAATCTTAGCAATCAAGGACTATAATCAGCATACTGAAATCAAAATAAAACATGTAATTATGTATATTTTCACAACAGTCTATGATAAATATGCGAAATCTATAATGAAGGAATACTTGTCTGTGATATATGTAAATTGATGGAAGTTATCCAAACCATGACTAAGTTACTGTTAGTACATAAACTACAAACGCGTTCCCAATCTAAATATTGACATATGTATTGATATGAATATTGAACTAGATATTGGCCTATAAAATAATCTGCCTATTGACATAGATATACGCATATATATTAATCTGTCTATTGAGCTATATATATTGTGTTATGTATTGATCTAACTATTAAACTAAATATTGGCCTATATATTGGTCTCGCTTTTGAAAACAACATTGGCCTATATGTATATTGATGAAGCTGATGAGCTAGATATTAACCTATATATTAAGCACTCCTTTGAGCTTAATATTGGTCTATATTTCTTTATCTGGCTTTTGAGCTACATGTTGACCTATATACTGATCTGGCTTTTGAGCTAGATATTAGCCTATCTATCGATCTGGAAACTGAGCTAGATATTTGCCTATCTATCGATCTGGTTATTGAGCTAGATATTTGCCTATATACTGATCCACATATTGATCGTACTATTGAGCTAGTTATATACCTATATATTGATCTGGCTTATAAGCTAGATATTGGTCTATATATTGATCTGGCTATTGAGGTATACATATATTAGCTTATCTGGCTATTAAGTTAGATATTTATAGAATTTGATAGTTTGAAATGTAATAGACCATCTATTTAAATATAACGGAGGTAAGTGTGACAACAACAACAATCATCAAGTAACGCTATGTTTGAGTCCAATATGTTAGCCTTAACACCTTCAAAGTATAGCAATATATAACATAAATAAACTGTTGTAACGATATTTATAGCAATTGTTATAGGTCAGTATATTTCATAACAAAATATGGCGAATGTCTGTATATAAACTTTGCTTGCTTGAAAACTCGGGTGATGTAGACCATGTTATTGGTTTCGAAATTTCTTATTAAAATTTCCTTTATTTGTGATGGCATAGACTTTGTACTATCATTAAACCAAGTATCAATATATTTTGATAAAATTGCAACGGACATCACCGGAAAGGATCGAATTAACCGGATAAGAAATTGAACATTGAACCCATTCGAACGGATACAAACTGATTCTAATTGTTGAAAGTTGGCTTAAGCTTTCCGGCAAAATGTGATGTATGGGGAGACTCTACTTGCTATATATATCCATGTATATATTCAGATCACAATTTTAGCAATGTACATAGTACCAACCACTTATGGACCAGCCTATAAATGTGCAGAAAACTAGTTCATATCCTTTTGTTGCTAGATTATCATTTCTGCCCAAGCGATAGATTTTATCTCAAATTTCCAGTAAGTATAATATGTATGCTTTTGTTTGGATCATTTTTTAAGCATACAGTAGGACTTGGTCGAATCTTTAGTCGTTCAATAAATTATCATGTCTATCACTGAAAAAACAACAACACTACAACAACGAATTGTTATCTGTGTTAATAATGTTGAAACCACCTAAACTTGCAAATCATCCGTATATACCAAATATTAATACATTGAAATCTTATTTCTACACGTCTTTACACCGACAATAACATGCAAGCGTCGATGGCATTATCATTACAACATTTGGTAAAAAGTGAAATTGTGTTTGTGGCTTTTGCTTATATTTGCACCTAACAATTTTGAGCAAATTTTTATGATGAATCATGTCATAAAATATTGTCTATGCTGTTCTTTTATTAAATTTATTAGTCCGTATCATGACTGTTTAATCTTAAAGTTGGAATACGACTATTGAAGCATCAAAAGGTAAAAACAGTAAACAATGGTCACTTATTATGAAATATTACTTCGAGGTGTTTGTTGTTTTCTATTGCTCATTTTTTTGCAACTTGGCAAATTCTTTGTATCACTTTTCCCACTTGCTAAGGTATAGATGTCGTTTTTTATGCTATGACATCAAAAACCTACCTTAGTTTTTTTATCTAGGTCATCTAGATCAAACCTTTATCATGTCAAGATGCTGAAAGTTTTGTTGGCAACCTTTCATATTTGATAACATTTTGTCAGTTTTCGGTGGACTTTAGGTTTTCATTTAATTAGTTAATTTTGGTAACCGTTATTATGAAAGTTTGGAGAGTTTATTTTTACCCTCCCACTACAAATTCAAAGTACCATATCATCAGTTCTTGCAATCGGCATCAATCAACTGACATGCCTTTTAATTACGATAAATACCTTTGAAGACTATAGTGTTCTTTTTATGCATTTAAAGTTAGTATCCGACCGTTTGCCTATAACAAATACAACATTATACCCCTGTTTTGAGAAAGTTTGGAATAATTTCTGCAGATCGTGTATTTTACTATAAGAAAACGAGATTTTGAATACTTCCTCAATTGTTACACTGTACAAATCTGTACAAATATATATATAAGGCATGTTTCTGTAAGCCCTACTGTCTACCATTACAATGGTGGGAAGCTGTACGTTCAGCCAACTTGTCCAACCGAAGTAAATATACTGTAATGCAGCAACAACCTAACAATGTTGCACTCTGTTATTAATGAATTCTTTGCTAGGAACTAGGACCATGTCTCAAATCTTGACAAAACAAGTGATTAATTGAATAGATTCACACGTGTTGTCTTAGCGAATGACTTTGACATTAGACATTGCTAATAATTTAAGCATAAGATTGATTTATATTGACGTATTCACCTTTAAGCAACACCATACACATATACTCAATTATTGATTAGCTTACACTAAGCAGCATATTTAAAATAACATAATCAGAATTTCTACATCTTGCCTTGGGCTTCAGCTGTTGTCCGACAAGCAGGTCCAGTGGCTATGTAATAAAATCGAGCAATGTGTTAACAATCTACATCATACATTATAACAAATCCCCAAGCCCGTTCTTACATCTTTTATATTTCATAGCCGCCTTTTGTGCTGGATTATGATAAAAGTATACAACGTCTTAAAGCTGGTTTATATCCAGAATAAATGGACAGAGATATGTCATTGCTTATGCAAGCCGTTCTTTGACACAATCAGAAAGGTGACCATCAGCCTCTAAGCGTGAGTTTCTCTCCTTAAAGTGAGTCCCACGTGACAACGTTTCGTATTATTTGATAGGAAACAGATTTACTGGATACAATGAAAATAAAATCCATTGAAATATATTTTGATCAGTTCAAAACATGATAAGGCTGTGGTTCAAGGATGGATTTGTTCCTTGAGTGATAATGACTTTGATTCAGTGAATCGTCTTGGTAGCACAGATGTTGGTGTCAGTCTCATGCTAAATATCATCAGACTCAAGATTACGGCATGTCGTGATCATGTCACGCCTGATACAAATGCTTTCAAAATAATTTGTAATAAGCTTTAATAGCTTGTGTTGGTATTATTTCTAAGTTGATTAATTTATAGCGGTAATGTTACAGCCAAGGATAAGGTGGTAAAAGGAATGTATGTTGAAATGTCGAAGAATGGCTAAGTTGTGAGGCAGCATTTAGCAAATAAGTCAAAGTCCTGTGAGCATTTCAACGTAAGGCTTAACATTGAACATATTATATCCTGCCACTATACAAACCATTTAAGAGCAATCCAGCAAACTAGCTGTATAATAGCAGTGCATTCGTTTATTGTCTTCCAAAAAGTTAATTTTAATGTTAATAACTGAATTACAGACTTCCGGTTGAAATAACCAAATGTGCGTACCTTAATATTGACACGATCCGGGATGGTGCAAAATTATGTCTTTGAGAAAATAATATTTATCGAAACAAATGTTTATGTATTCACTGTGTAAGCAGTAAATATGTACCAAAAACTTTACAACGGAAGTCGCCCACAAGACATTCCTTGTCCTCCAAAGCGCACAAAGAGGTTCTGTGTGAGTTTATGAATTACACAGTTACAACATAAACATAATGTAAAGAGACCGCCGACGTCACGCTAAATACTCTATATAAATATGTTAAATCTGCCGCAGCGCCATTACTGGGAGTCGAAGAAAACTTTCGGTGTAAACTAAAACAATAGGTTGAAAGCTGAAAGCTGTGTTAACATTAATGAAAATAGACCCTGTAAAAATCGTATAAATATGTTATATTTTCCATGGGTAAAACACAAAAGTTTTCTTTATTTTCTTTGATTTTGCCCCCTGTAGTGGGCAGAATGGGGTGGGATCTAACTTATTCATTTTTATCATTTATGGAATAGAACCATTTACAGAATCAAAGTCACCATTTTATTTATTATTGTTATCATATATAATTTGAAAAAAAATATATTGCTGCATTTTCTGTGATTTCATGTCATGAACACCTGACATATATATTAAATCCAGTTATTGTATTCGGAGACCGGTATTGTGTAACTTTAATTATGAGTGTTGTCAAGAGATTGAACAACCAAACATGTGTGTGCCACTGTATAATTTCACGTCTTAGGATCAAGCTTTTAACTGAGCGCACTCTTTCTGCAGTGGATGTGCTAGACACAAATAAAGCAATACTTACCTTGACTCACTCAACAAAACTTTCAATCTGAGATTTTCATAGTATATCTACCTCATTTATGTTATTTTTGACATACTATGCCATATTGTTTACTGTTACTACAAAATGCATTTATATCAAGCAACTCAAGACGTTTAAAACAACTGAAACAGGCTACGGGACATATAATTGTCCACTAAGACCAGAAGGAATATGATAAAAGGTAATTCTGACTCATATATCTTAAATAATTTACTAATTTACTTGCTTATTTTGTCTTATACAGAGTATCTGTATTTTACTGAACCCTGTGCATATGTTGCTTTTATGCTAGTGTTTTTTGTTTGTTTTTCGTTTGTTACATTGCACTAACACATTATGGTCATACTGTCGACATCCAGCTTATTATTTGTGAGGCAAGACACTATGTTTATGTCTGGTCAGACAATGAACCATGGCGACTATCTGCATTATCCGAATTATTTTCATTACATATTACAATAATTAACCTGGCCATTTGAAAAGGGAAATGGTGCAAACTTTCGGATACCACCTTAATCTAAATACACTATGCAGTATGCATAGTTTAGATACATGTTTTTGATATCCATTTTATAAGTGGTTTTTTTCGGCTTGGACGCGTGCTTCATTACCTTGGAAAAGAATACTTAAGAAAAAAAATATTATAATTTTATTTTCACATTGTATATTTTTGTCAATACATAGCATTTTTCGCATGTACTCTGTTTTACTTGTGCACTGGTGGATATATATAAAAAAATCGAAGAATCGATAGTCAATAGTATTGCGCTGCTAAATATTATTGTACTGCAAAAAGGAAACAAAGTGCCATATCAATTAAGTACTTTATGAGACTTTTATTGAGTTATAAAGATGTTTTTACCTTCTTCTAATATTATAGAACAATAATTGTAATAATATTTCTTTCATTACATGGTGAAGCCACTAACTTTTGCGGACTGTTGAAGATCCGAAAGCCAGCCTTCAGAAACAAGGATGTCGAAAGATACTTTTAACTTTCGGCCATACACTCACCGAAAGATGTTTAAGATATTGACTGGTATTTTAAGAAAAAAATCCTTTCTTTACACGATACTGTCAAGTTATTCAAATGAACACTCATTTAGTCGACTCAATGCCACCTTCATTATTGCGATAAAGCAAGCTGATCACGATGACCAAGGAAGTTATTATGGTTATCTTAGTGACAAACAGAATACGTATATTTGACAGAGTGATGATGTGAAACTGGAGCTACAAGGAGATTTTGGCTGCACACATACATACGTACATTCACCCACATATTTATGTATACAAATATCCACACATATACACATTCATATGCTCTGTAATAGTAAAAAGAAAAAATGAAAAAACAAACATAACAAAGATAAATGCACCAGGAAAATTAGGTTTCTAACTGAAGTTGTAAATCTTTATACATTTGATTATCTGCGTGTGAACGGAGTGAATTAGAATAAAATTATTTCCCTTTGTTCGTTCAGACCGCTTGCAATAGGTGGCGCTCTAGGACCACGGGATTCTCGTTTTCTTTCGGACAGCGTGTTTATTCAGCGCTTGGACATCCGAAAGAAATGGCCGAGGATAATGTTTAATTTTTGGCTTAAATTGTATATTAAGATTTAAAATTTAGGCACAGATCATTTCAATTTGTTTAATAACAATAACATTTATTAAAAATCAAATATAAAGCGTCAAGTTGTGTAAATAAGCATTTAAATGTATGTTCCTGCATGGATCAGATATGTAGTGTTTTAATGAAAAAAGTTAAATTTAACATGTAAAATGTAGCGTTTTATTGTATCATGATATGTCAGTCGGCATCCAAATCCGCTTACAACAAATTGAACAGTTTATTAAAGGTATTTACTGTTACTTGTTTTGGGGTTCATAAGTGCAAACTGTTTGCATTGATAAAGGGGATCATGATTTTCATATTTCTAAAGTAAGGGCAGCAAAATCTTGGAAGAACAGCATATTAAAACAAGGGTAAGACATTAATTATTATTCCTTTATATACGGTGATTAAACAAAGAATGCACTTTGTACCAAAGGTAATACTCTGTGTTAAAACTTTTTTTCCACTTATATTGGCACCTGTAGTGCTGTGACTAACTACTCATTATCAGTAACGTTTATCCCAGCCACAGGCGACACAGGCGTCGCCAAAACGTAGATGTCCCATCCCAACGAAGGGACCAGGCCCACTGGTGTAAAGATTGACGGGTCTCTAATTATGGAGCTTGGTGACAGTTTTAAAAAAATGAGCGTATCCTTAAATCAATAACATCACAGCTTCACAGTCTGGGATGTACTTTGTCAAATGTCAAAGCCGTGAGAAATCAGATAAAATCCTGAACAATATAATAGGTATGATCATTTTTAACAGAATGGGTGGACCATGATGGAGCCGAATATTTCATTCATGTCCGTGACTTTTTTCCACGTCGTTTTAAATACTGATGAGGTCATAACGGTGATGCCATTGTCATAGTTAACGTTATTTTGCCGGTGCAATTTACATTTCATTCGTCGAAAAACACATTTTGGATGTTTTAAAACATTTTATTTATGATTATCACTTAAGTTTTATTACATGTTCTTTATCTAGTGTTCTGATTATATGTTTGGCTAGATTAGATCGAAAAGAAGTAATCGAACCAACTGACACTTATACATTGTTCTTCCTGTATACTTTAACATTTAGACCCTCCAAAGGACGCCCATTTTACCACGCCAAACAAGTCTTTCTCTGGATGTGAAGAATGTCTTTACGCTGAATATAACCATAACCTGAAAGCTGAATGCAGTTTCACTTATGGGTCAGAAGAGGAAAATGTGGTCATACAACTTAACTCATTGAATGGGAGTAAAACTGCAGGAAGAATATCTATGCTTACTCGGGGGCGTTATGTTGCAGCGATCAGTTATCTAGCGGAATACCATCACCTGGCCAATGTCACATGCCAAGTGTCAGCTCCAAATCTACCACAGTCCCTGACAGTTACATCCAAGCTTTATGTGCTAAGTAAGATATTGAATTAATTTGTATCTCCTCTAGATTCTCAATTGGTTTTAGAAATAAAGATATTGTTATAATCTTTAAGTTTTGTTGGTCATGTTGGGATTAATTGCCACGCCAAAGACAATTTCCAATATGTGATATGTAATTTATATTTTTATACCCTCTTAAACCTACAATGTGGGGCCACCGTGCTGTAGTGGTAGATTCGACGATTGGTAACTCCTCTGACTGCTTAGCCTCCAACCGTCTTCGAGAACCGATCGGGGCGAGGGACTAAATGTGGGAAGGATTTTCAGTTGACTAGCGGTGCGCCGGTGGTTTTACCCAGACATTTGTTTGTTGTCTTCCTCCACCAAAACACCTGGACGTCGCTGCGATGTATCTGAAAAATAACCCTACATTTAACACTGGTGTGCTGCATTTTTCTTAGGCACTGAATGGAAAAAAAACACTTTACAACTGCTACTGAATTTACAAATAAGACACATTTAATTATAAGCTTAGCATGCATTATTTTCAACCAGGAAGACCGAACAACCCAGTCATAACGGTAGGTGTCTTTAGGGATGGTCAAACACCCAATATTTCCTGTCAATCAGACAGGAGATGTCCTTCTAAGCTATTTTACAAGTTGGAAGAACAGACGATAAATGTCGACCAGACGAACGAGTCGTATATTGATAACAATACAGGTAACTCAAAGTACCGAAGTATTGCATCAATATACTCTCTGAAACGTATTTGGAATAACAAGATGATTACATGTTGCCTGCGACACGAAAGTTTTGATGATCCAATTTGCTCGCATGCCATGGAATTACATTACGAATGTGAGTTTAATCCATGCTAAGTTTGTATATTTTACGACATAATTAGTGTTATTGATAAAGTAACTATATCCTTTAAGCTGGGGGACATTTTTACTGTCTATCGACAGCTGCGTCGTATCAAGGATGCATAAACATTTGAATTTGAAATTAATAATAAAATTCTGATTGGCCAAATTTCAACATTAAATACAACTTGGCCTACAGAATAGTTTGAAAATGTAGACATTCTGTTGCCAGTTATATTAAAGCATATTTCCTTACTGACATACAGTACAAGGTCATTGACATGTAGACTTGTGGTGGTACGTCATTTATTATCTGGCCAGAGGAAACGAGTTCTGTACAAGTACCATTTTTGGAGACTGTAATCTTTTAGCAACATATCTTTAATACGTTCATGTATATTCCAGTTCCCCAATCAGCTGTGCATCTCAGCTTAAACGAATATTTCTACAACCACAAAACAAGAAGACAGGATCAATGTGACATGCATTGTGGAACACGAACGCGAACCCAGTATGTGGAGCAATTATCAGCGTCAACGACGTGGAAATCTATAATGTAAACGTCAGTCATAAACAGGATGACGGAGGAGGCATGACAAAGGTAAAAATAGCATCGTTTAAAGTTGTGCCGGAAGACGATGGCAAGCGTGTTGTCTGTACAGCCAACTGCCCCATGTTTGACACAAATCAGACTGATTCTTTTATCTTACGAGACGATAAGCTGTCCTTTCCTACTTTGGCTAATAAAATGTTACATTTGCAAAAGTTTGAAATTCAAACCATAATTATTGAATAATAAATATATAATATGTTAAGCAAACTAGCCTTAAACTGTTTTCTGTAGTGCCTGAAAATTGCTTCATTGCTTTGGTAGGAGTCTGTAATTGTGATTTCAAGGATGAATTTCTGTTTATTCATACGTGTGGTTGGTCCTACCTTCTTTCACTTGTGACTGGTCAGCGGCTGTGGATTTACAAACATATTGTGAGTGTTCCTTTCACTTATGTACATTTCTTGCTTTATGATCCTAGATGTGTTAACGATATGTTTCGGCGCATTTGAAAAAAAATTAAGCATATCTTTTGACTGACTATTGTCACTGACGAATTTGAAATCGAAATTGTGCAGGGTGCAAGTTAAGCTCACAGTTAAAATAATCACTCTTTTTGAACTGATTTGTTGTTTCTACTGCCATAAGCTTTGACTTATTATGTTGTAGATGCAGTGGCATACACGGAATCATAATGCTTGAATAACGTATGTAAATTTTAACATCAGCAAGGCTTAATTTGACTGGTCTGTAAGTTGATAAATACCGGATAAATCTCTGAAAACGTTTATCTATCCTGCAGCACTATACAAACAACTCAGAATTTTCAATTGTTTTAGAAAGACCAGAATTTGACCATTGTTGTCGACGATTCATTAAGAATGTTTGGTTTTTCTATTGCTATTTCTAGAACATACGCATTTATATAAAAAGTGCGTACTTCCCAGGAACTACTTGCTCATATATATATATATATATATATATATATATATATATATATATATATATATATATATATATATATTTGAACAGTAGTCGGATACACCTAGTCAAAATATGGTATAAGATTTCAACCGATCATAACGTTTTTTCCCGTTCATTAGTTCATTAATTTATTTATTTCTAATCGGTTCTAATTGATAGGATGTTTAAGTTTTATAAAAGGTTATCAGGTTCATAATCAGATTCCTATTCTTTAAGAGACTTAGAGACCAACTTCGACAATAACAAACCTCCGATTATCTATTGCCGGGAAACCAGAAGAGAAAAGCGCGTGGTCTTAGGCAACATTCACATTTTATGATGTAATCACGTGCATCTCTCTCCCATCTGTTCTCTTCTCTTTCCTTCTCTTCTCTTCCCTTCCCTTCCTCTCTCTCTCTCTCTCTCTCTCTCTCTCTTTCTGCGCCTTAGGCTTTCCTTGCCTCTGTGGTATATTGTAATATTTGTATGTTTCATTGCTGTATTTGATTTTCAGGTAATATGTTTCTCATCTTACTCTTGTTCTTTCTAATCCAGTTTTGGACCAGTCATGGCTGTCATGATATTTAAAATGTATTTAAACCATGGACTTTGCATTTATATTGGTATTTTATATAGTGGCTGTATTAATCCGGTTAAATTTGCTTTATGGAAATTTATTGTATATTCTCGTTAATGACGAAACATTACTCTAACCATTCGACTTACATACATACTTTGTTATCTCCCCTGTGGTATAGTTTTTAATGTAGTTTCTGTAGGAATATAATAATCCTGTCCTCTTATAATGAACTTGTCTTCTGTTTGACAAATGATGACTGCATAATGTACATAAAATCATATTTTTAAAATAAACGTAGAAAGAGTAAATGTGCTTGAGAACCAAAATGAAAATGAGCAGGTAAATAATGATAATTTTATAAAGCTTTTATATAAAGTTAAAAAATATAGCATGTCCATTAGTTTGCATGGTTAAAAAATTTTGCCCTCACAAAAGTCGACATATTATTGAATTTAAATTATCTCTACAGGAATAACAATTGCAAGAACGGAAACGTGCTTAGATTTTAATAATTATGCATGTGAAAAGCCAGTGGCAGTTAGTTTACATTCATGACCTTTTCAGTATTACGTATGTTCGTATATAGTAAGAAAGTACAAATCAATTTTTTAGGTAGTTTTTAGTCAACTGTGTCTGTTAATCTTTGTTAAAGATATAATTTGTCACAAAATCATAACAGGAAACGTCCGGACCAGAGTCAAATGACTGTATGGACCATAGCTTCTGTTGCAGCAGTGCTTGCTTTGGTCGCAATCGGTACAGTCGCGCTAGTGTGTTTGCGTCTAAAGAACGTCGCCTTGCGAGAAGGTAAAATGTAGACACGCTACAACGTTCTTATGTCAACAGTATGAGTCTTATAAGAAAAAAACATCTCGCTTCTTACAGTCGACTGGCTGGAAAAATCTGTTATAGCTTATGTTAGTTAGATTAATTGTACTTTCCTGAGTAAAACCAGCGACGAAGCTGAGAAAAAATGCAGAAAAGTTAGCTTTAAGTCTTATAGAAGTGCATAATGGACAAGGGGGTTCTTTAATTTTCATTTTAAAAGTAAAGTTATTAAATATTACCATGTTTAACAATACTTTATAATGTTTTTTTTAAAAAAATGGTGGTTCCATGATGAAGCGGACCAGGCTTAACCAGACTAACATTCAATTCACTTTAATTTAATAAGAATATATGACAATTTCCTATGAGCATTGCAACATATACCAAACTCCGAAAAGGAACAGAACCAATGTATTTCACATGCAAGCCAAGCGAAAAGTAAGAACAAATTTGTGATGAGTCATTTAACAAAAAGATCAAACCCGACAGTTACCGCCTTGGAACGGTCGGTCGGCAATATAGACCGACTGGGGTGCTAAAACCGGTTTTACAGAGCTCTAACCTTGCACTTCCTGACGAGTTTCTCAAATGCAAGCAGTAAAAAAAGAAAAAAAGGTCTATTTGAATACAAAATGTCTAAGCGCTGATATTTTCTGTAAGTTATGACGAAAGTAGTGGCGTCATTGAAAAATAATGTCCACATAGTGTTTAGAAAAGAATATGGTATTATTTCGATTTGAAAAACTTAAGTCGGCATTGTACTACTGTTACCACACGTTTTAAAATAACTCCGTTGTGTGACAAAACCTACAAAGTTCGGTATTTAATGGAACAAAAATGCGGCTTTTAACGAAATCTCTTATTTTGTTTGGTATTGCGAAATGGAGAGTTTATGAAAACGGTGGAATTTGTACCAAACTGATTGTACATATCCAGTGTCAATCAAATAAAAGCAAACAAAACGGTAGTCTCATATTGCAATATAAAGTAAAATTATATTTTTTATATTATTACAATGTCTGTAATTTTTAGGTACAGCCAAGCCTACTGGGGAGAGTTGTGCAAACCAGGTAGATCTTGTCGGATCCCACAATAGACAGGTGATTGAAGATGCTAAATACTGTGCCCAACGAAAATGCCCTGGAACGAGCACCACAACATGATGCTGTAACGGAGACTGTGACACATGCTGCTGTAATCCCTAAAGAATAGAGAGCGAAAAAACAAGTCCAGCAAACGGCCAAACAGAAGACTGTTACACAAATGCAGATAGGCATTCTTCTGATCAGGCACAGGTAAAGATTACTGGACTATTTTTCTAGGTTTTCGATTGCATTGATATTAAAATCGTCTAACAAACATAGTCGTGGTTTACGGATATGCTTCGTGTACGGTTTACTGGCATTACCTTTTACAAATGTAATGGTTTAATGTTTCACTACCATTTAACTAATATCTATTTAAAATATTGTTTTAGCCTACGCTAAAAACACAATTGAAGCTCACATTAAATGGGCAAAGTATAAAGTTTTATTTCGCTCCCCACTAAGCTGTTCAACGTTGTTCGTAATAAAGGGTGTCTACTATCTTCTTGGTTGGAACGTTTTATTAAAGAAATGTATAAAAACAAAAAACAAAGGAGATACGAAAAATGTACATACGTGTAATTATCGCCGCATTACGATTCTTATCTGATTTGGCAAACTTTGTCACTTGCACCTGTTACTAGATGGAAAATATTTAATCAGAAACCAGGTAGGAATTAGAAAAGAAAATAATACATATGACCAAATCATATTTTACGATATGTTCTGTTATTGCCCTCACGAAACAGCTTAAAACTATACGGTGCCTTTATTGATTTTTCGAAAGTAAAAACTATTTCTTTTTGGGGAAAATAAATACAGACGACTTACAATTCATATGAGATTCTCAATCCCGTGAAGTAACTGACAAATATCTGTGTCATGGGCTAACATTCTCATTGTAATGGTTCATGTCTTAAAGGACGAAAACGTATTTCTGACCAAGCAAACAAGGCATTATATTTCACTTTGTCTACAGGTAGGTCGCAAAAGGCCGGGGTACCACACAATTTAACTAAACATGTCCCAACATACTGTAGTGAAAATTGAATAACACTTGAAAGAAAACGAATAAGTCCCATTTTGTTAACTAGAATTGCTTCCCGTGAGGATAAAAACAATTACTTCCTTCAGTGAAGCTTCAATTCAGGCCCGGATTTACCGAGGACCTGGGAAACCTTGACCCCCACCCCCTCGCCCCTCGTATATACTTCTTCGGAAAATACCTAAACAATAAGTAGACCGTGTAGAGACAATCATTGGTGTCTGAGGCCCGCCTGACTGTCATATACTTAACCGCCCGAGCAGTAGTTGAGGCCACTATGGCCCCTTCTGCTAGCCAGACCCCTGAGGCCATCTGCACTTCTCGGCGGTGATGCAGACGACATTATCCGAGGTGTAAAGATTGTCTGTCAGCTTGCATCCTAATGAAGGTACACAGTAGATTTTCCGTGTACTTTAGATAAAATCAAAATGGTTAAAAGATGAGAACAAATTTTGTCGTTTTTACTATTTGTTGTAATTTGTATGACAAAATCCCTCCCAGACAAATTCCCTTCCGTTCCTTTTAGCCTAAGCGGACAAAATCATTTTTGTACATAAGCAGACAAAATCAATCCCGTTAATTAATTAACATAATTATATCTCGAAACAAAAGTATCATGTTATTATCCTATTATTTACGATACTTAATTGTGCCAAATAAACAATATTGCAAAATGTAGATAATTTACAGGAGGGATTTTACAGTCATTGGAAAATTTACGGAAGGGTCCGGCTTTCATAAAATTAACAGAAGTAATTTTTCTCTGGAAGAATTTTGTCCATACTCTGTTTTTAGCAATAACACAGGCTTTACAGAATTATGTTTCTAGCTACAAAATAGAGTAAAGGGAAGAGTTATTGCTAAATTTATGATTTTATAATTAAGAGATACACAACTGTATGAAGAACCATGTTTGAAGTTTTCGTTGGCTCAGAATGTTGCTCTTTCAAACATTTGAACACATCTATAATACGGTAATCAGAAAGGGCACATATATGGAAATATTTAGTTATACTTTGTGTTGCCCAAAGTATAAAGCCTATATGTATACTTGGAAAAATGTGTCTTGTGTATTTATCGTAGTTATATTATTGTACTGGAACACGACGGTAGTTTGAAGATTTGTGCACAAACGCTTTGCTTGGTTGACGTGCCATAAATACATCGTAATGTTTAGAGAAAATATGTGGAAAATGCTTAGTTAAATTTTGCTTGTTATTATTATTTACTGATAGAAGTATATTTCGTCTGCTCCAACATATAATAAAACCTTCTCAGCAAATCAATAATGTTTTGTTTGTCACACCATTTGTTTGAAGGCTCCAATGGAAATTCTGGTATTTTTATATGACGAGTTTTAGTTGTAACTTCCATAAATACTCTTAATTATGTACAGCGTATTTTCGAACACACAACTGAAATCTCAATGCAGGCAATATCAATGCACATCTGTTAAGCATAAAATCCGACGAAACTGCAATGATTGTTTGCTAAAAAATTAAGGTAGCAATACTTTTTTATTATTATTATCCTTCTTATTATATGCAAACGACGATCGATGGGAAAACAGAGGTACAAATGTAACCTAGCTGCAACTCGAAGGAAAGAATGTGTTTGCCTGTTTCGGCATGTTTTTTTAAGAATTTGAACCCGTTTTCAACATAAAAGTTATGTTGCTTAAGGTTTTCGCATTTTCAGACGTCCAAGGTCAGTTAAATAAAATCTGAAAACGAGTAACATTGTGTCCAGAGAGCTTCAGAATGCATCTTAGATATTTTAGAAATCTTTTTTTCTGGGGGAGCATACCCACGAAACCCAAGGTTAGTGTTGTCAATGATTGTATGTATTTCTCCATGTTGCATACATTGTAAACCTGGATGACAATAGGTTTGCTATGGTCTTTTATGAATGACAGAAACAACAAGTAAATGACGTGCCATTTTTCAAATCTGGCGGACATAATGTTCAAGTAGAAGCTTTTTGAAAAGAAAAAAGGTTTTGACAACGTTAATCCAATTTTGTATTTTGAGGATATTGTTTTAACGAAAACACTTTTTCACTTCCCTTAAATTGCAAAAACATCATTGCCTTCTATTTTCCAGATATGCATCAAGTTCAAGCTTAATGCCATTATAAGCGGATTTCCGCTTCATTTGACCCAATTTGTTTTAGGAGTATTATATCCTTAATTGGTTTTACATGGCCAAAGAATATTACAATTAATTTACTTGTCAGATGCAGTACACCTTAAAGGCGAGTTTCTGACTGTAGAAAAAGTTAGGCTTGTCTTATTTTTAAATCAGTATCTACTTTAAAAGTACTGCGGTACCCCTTTTACCTCGATGGTATCTACAAGATTATATAAAGATAGGTCATCGTGCATCGTTCAGTCGAAACGTGGAATTGA
Organism: Sinonovacula constricta; assembly: GCA_007844125.1. NCBI lineage: Eukaryota > Metazoa > Mollusca > Bivalvia > Cardiida > Solecurtidae > Sinonovacula > Sinonovacula constricta. Next base: position 35,207,420 of record CM017560.1, on the reverse strand, counting down.
CAGTATGTTATAATGAATCAAAAGTGTATCCTTTGAAATAATACCACATTTCTGAAGCAACACCCGGTGTAAATATATGAATAATGATAACAAACGTGGAAACAATAAGTCTACAAAATCAAAAATGAAAATACTATTTACATGTATTAACGTATTTTGTTCAGACCAAGGGGAGACAGTACTCCATTACGCAAATCTTGACCTTGACCTTGACACATTGGCAACTTCCGCTGACCAACGGAAAATATCGAAGGAGGAGTACAGCGCAATTGATTTAGAACTAAGCGCTGCTACCCGCTCGGAAGAAATACCTAGGGCGGATGATACCGATGAGAATGGATCAACCGAGAATATCTACATGAATGAATAAGCATTGAAATCTTTGAATTGGAGAGATAATTAGCACAATATATGTATGATAAAATAACCATTGAGATGAGAGTGCTATTAGAATAGCTGTTCATGTTAGTTATTTTCATAATAGGTTTATACGAGGTACAGTCAAAAAATTCCCGGACTGTCATGATTTTTTTTTCCGTACGATTCTGTGATTAAATATATGACATAAAAATGTAACGATTCCACTGGACGAACTTATAAATATATGTAAAATACAAAAACATAAACATGTTTACTGATCCATAAGAAGAACCCACTATGTCATGTACGGAGCGCTTCCGCGACATCGATGACGTTCATATGACGTTCATGTCACAAAAAGATCTTTTACCCGACGTTCATCCTTTCTCAAAAAAGTCACCCCTGTATTCTATATATTTCCTGTGTCGCTGTACCCATTTCTGATATATGTCTGCGTACCAGTCTGGTGAGTAGCTTTTGACTGCCGACCTAACAGCATACTTAATCTCTTCTCCGGTATCAAACCTCCGGCTTCTCGGGTCTGCTTTAAGTCTTGGGAAAACACAGAATAGATAAATAAGAAAAGGTCCTATCAAAATTTCCACAGATATTTAAATTTTATCTACCTGTAGACAAAGGCAAACAAGGTATAAAGTCTAGTTGCGCGAGATCGGGGCTGTAGGGGCGTGGTCTAACCTCTCATATCCTAAAAAGTCAATGGTCAAAAGTGTTTCATCTGCCCGGAGTGCAGGAGCGTTGTCTTGATGAAATATTAGATTTTCAATGTCGTAGCCTGGTCGCTTTTTCCTAATTTCGTTCGTACGATCCCTGCGCACAACCTGTTCAAGAAAAATTTACATTGTATTTGTAAATGCCACAGACACGTTACAATTTAGAAACATTTCGTAATTATTTAATTTTCGGTGCTTATTATGTCTATGCATTTTTCCAGTTATTAAGCATAATTTTTTATTTAAATATTGGATGCGACAATTTGCGTACCTATTTATTGACCGTTGCAGTTCTTGGTACCGCATGCAACAACATCCCCTGACTGTCCATGAAGAATATGTACATTACTTTCTTCGCAGATTTACATGTCTTTGCCTTCTTGGGAGGGGGTGAGGAAGAACGCTTCCAAACTATTGACTCTCGTTTACTCTCAGGATCGTAAAAATTCACACAAGTTTCATCGGTAGTGATGATGCGCCTAAGGAATCGTTCACCCCCCCCCCCCCCCCCCCCCCATCATAACGGCTTAAAATCGACGAGAAGCGTCTACACGGGTTGCTTTCATTTCATCTGTCAGCAGACGAGGAATCCAGCGCGTACATAACTTATTCATGTTTAATCCTGGATCACTATTTTATGGACAGTTCCATGACTCAGCCTGCCAGTGTCAGCTATATCATCTAGAGACTTGCGCCGATCAGTTGCTAGGACGTCCTTATCTTTTTTACTGAGCGCGCATCATTTCCCAGCCTTCCGCTTCGCGCATTATCCTCGATATCTGCCCTACCTTTCCGGAAACATTTGTGCGACTCAAACACAAGAGTCCTGGAACAATTAATAAACCATCCTTCTGTTTCATGAATTTCGAAGTATCCGTCGGGGTCATACCAGACATCGCACATAATTTAAGCACTCTCCGCACGTTCACTTAACGTTGTCATTTTCTTCCTTCAGAATTTTTACACGGCGGAAGTTATACTTCACAAAATAGTGATACGTCAACCAATCACGCTGAAAATTTGTTATTGTATACTAGTCACGTTCCGTTGACGTCATGCGGAAAAATCAAGACGTTTTGGCGCCGTTATTTTGAGAAACCGCAAAGAGAAAATAGTCATCTCATTGCAAAATAAGGCAAATTCTGAAGTGCTCCATATTAGGGTTGCGGACATGCTAAATGTGAAAAAGTAAATAATTGTTAAAACCTACATTTTCTTACCTGTTGATATTAGAACTGAATAGAAATACATGCATGGTAAATTTTATGACGATCCGACGTCAATAATATGTTCATAAGGACCAGTGCGTGAACTTTCTGACTGTACCTCATATATAAAATATTAGCGGTTTTTACAACATGAATTTTACACATAATGGTAAGAATGGAGACGTTTTTGTATTTTATGTACTAACAGTAACTTGGTCATGGTCTTGAATCTATCATTGGTCAATTATGCAACTTAAATTATTAAGATTCGATTTAATTTGCTTTTTCGTCGTTCTAGCATTGTGGTATATATAAAATTCAAAATAATTTGCATCACTTTGTATTTATCCCAGACAATTATTCCTTCATGAAGTCTGGATCAGTTTTAATGTTAAATCCTAAGTCTGAATCTTTTGAGTATAAAAATGGCAACCAGGGGTCTGGTGAAATATTTATTTTTAAGTCTAATGTGTGTGCATGTTTGTTTCATACGCAAATACTTCTAAACCATTGTATTCATATTCATCTGTCATCTAAGTATGTTAACACCACTTTATCGTATCTAATCTTAAAGTCTACTCACATTATGAAACAACGGTATATTTTACGGAAAATAACACTTACTTTTCATTTAGGATGCTGTTTGTGAGCGATTTAACTGTCGAAATTTAATTGGGTTGTGGGTTACATAAAATTACGAAAGCGTTTAATACATTGGACCTATCTGCTGGATTCCAATCGGTTAAAGTCCGTTTTGCAAAGCTCTTTTCATTTGTCTTGATTGACAGCATCGTTGATTGGTGCACGTGATCTAGCTCGATCTCTTCCTTTTAACGTGATGTGTTTTTCCTCATATGTCTTCCCAAAGCATTTTATTAAATGTCTTCTTGTTTAATCATGATTAAACTCAATTAATAAATTATTAATGTTAATCATTAATCTATCGAAAATGGATTTCGTTTGCTTTATACCCTTTAATGTAATAATGTTTCTCTTATATTTAAATAAGAAAAATCACATGCTACATTTTATAAAATGGAAAATCAAATTACATTAAAGCACCGCTTTTATGTGCAGCCTTATAACTGTATGCGATAAAATTTATTATCGATATATAGGGGAATAAGGTTGTATTACTTTTTATCCAGTTTAATTTACTTAAGAAAGATATCAAGCGATATAGAAAAAATATTGTTTCTAATGACCTTCTAAAACGATAAATCGATCTCAAAATTTTCCTTAAAATGAAAAGCTTTTAATTACCAGAAATTGTAATATGTTAATAAAATCACCATATTATAGCATCCTGAAAATTTGCAGCCATACACATTACACCTGTTTTAGTTATTGAATACTTATGTTAAGTGTGTAAAAATGACAGAAATTTAAGCCATTTTAGGTGATGAAGGTAAAATACCATACCTTGTGTTCACAAAAAAAAAAATAGAGATGACTCCACTCAGTTGTAAGTTTTATTTACCGAGTTTGTGGCGTAAGTAAGTGGCGTAAATAGAGAAAACACTGAGACGTTTTTTTATGCAAGACAAGTATTGCATGTACACAATATTAATAAATTGTCAAGTGAAGGGGGCCAAAGTATACGTCAACTACGAGGATCAATTTGATAAGTTCGCCCATATTCCCTATTTTTTGTTTTAAAGGACGTTACTCTTCCTATTAGAAGATTATTTTCTTACCTACCTTTTGGTTAGGTATTTGGTGTATACTTACAGTAGACAAAAATACGACTTTTAATTTTTTAAACTTGTAAACCTTCAGGAAGGGCGATGTATGAGCGCTTAACAAACCAGATTTAAGCACACCAGTTGGTCCATTTGCCGACTGACCGTTCCAAGGCTTTAACTGCTGGTTTTTCTTTTTGTTTGTTGTGTCTCGTCACTGTTTTTTGTCACTTTTACATTTATCCTTTTTGCCTTGGTCTTGAGGCAGTTTAGATTTAAATCTCTGTGATGTTTTTGATAGGACATTTTCTTATTTACTTATTACAGTAAACGACGAAGGGTGACAAGCTTATCAACAATCATTTTTCGCAACTAGGCCACTCCGCAGATGAACTCCGTTTTACCAAACTTAATATAATGCACGCAGCGGACAGAACTGAGAGGCAAACAAATGAGTAAGCATAAATATATAAACTGCACACTCTCCGACCGCTGGGCTGCAACGTAAAAGATGCTCGCCATAACGCCATCCTACTTGACGTTCAGTAAATGGCGGGAAAATAACGATAAGCAATTACTATATATCATAATATTTTTTTAAAGCCCGTTTGGGTTAAAAAACGTTAATAAAAATTGAAATTTCCTGACAAACTTTTTATAATAATTAAAATAGCGCAAATGCATACATTTAAATGTATTTTGATTTCACAAATTTACTTTGTAACAAAAAATAATTAGAAAGGTCAAAAGTTTTATGATCTAGAATCAAGTAAGATTTCACCATTTCAGCTGCAGATCGGCATATTAACTGTGAACCAAATGCATGTAATTGAGACGAGAAGAGAGTTTTTCAGAACGCAATCCGTGTTTGATGAAATCTTTGAAAATCAAATTACTTACAATATATTTTTATTTAAAAAAGTTGCATGCCCATTTACGGTCGCAAATCATCTACAATTAATAATATTAAAAGAAATCTTAACTTTCAAACTTAGAACTTAAAATCCAGTTTTTACTATAAACTATTCCACAAACATAGTTTACTGCAAATACATATGTATTATTAATATTATAAGTGACAATAGTGTTTATTTGACATAATTTTGTAGTGTCGCATGATTTTAATGGCAACTTCGAACAAATTCGAGTTTTAAAGTTGTTTTTAGTGTCACCATTTGTCATTGGCATAGACGTTCAGTTCAAGTTCGTTGTATATTGAACTTTGACCGACTTCTGCTCGGTTCAATGTTTGGTAATATCCTTCCGGTTCTGTGGAAGACGCTTGGTTATCTGAAAAAAATAATAATGCAGTTTTTTTTATTTTGTTGTTTACAAAGAAAAGCCGCCGAAACCCAAAAACCTTGTATTTGAGTCATACTTGTGTTTAACATTCACACATACATTGCGCTCATACAATTTTATTGCACCGGACATGGTAGCGCAGTCGGAAGAGCGGCGGCTTCGGGTACGGGAGGCCCCGGGTCCGATCCCGATCCGCGACATACTAAAGTCGTTAATAATGGTAGTAAACGATTGCTAACGATCAAGCAAATATACGGTTATTTCTGCGACTGATTGGCCCGGTGTCAGGATAATTTGACTGGGTGTGGTATCATGCCAGCTGTTCACGGCATGCTATACACAGTGATGGTAGCACTATATCTGCTTCAAGTTGAAACCATCTCCAAGTAATTGAAATACTGTTGGTGGGAAGCTAAGCCCAATAACCATACACAATTATATTGCACAGTGATGCTCTCAAGACCAGCGCGATTGAGACTGTATGATCTATATTAGTTTTATTACATAAGGCGAGAACCTTAGAACGAATATATTTTAGTTTGCGGTGTATATCTGAGAAAAATGCATTAGCTTTTAATAACATGCGAGGCACGGTTCGTAAGATATGGACCCATATCTGAATGTGCGGCTTTCGACACAGACTCAGTGCACCAATTGTGTTTTAACCGCTTGTCATGACTTGAATAAAATAAAATGCGAATGTTTAGTTCGTTCCTTCGCGCAAGAGCATAGCAGTTAAGTCTTCGCAGTGGTGTGAGCATGTGCTATTGGCCGATGGATATATTCAGTATCTCTAAGAACCGTGTGAATAGGGTCCATTGTTTTCGTTTGTTGATCTATAACCTGATGCTGAATGTAAATTTTATAAACAGTTAGGCGCACGCCTTATACTTTATGACCGTATTCACCAACAATTGGTAAGCCTAAGTCATGGCTTAAGCCCAAGTCACAATTTACATGCCAATAGATATAAGCTTATTGTAATGTGATTGTTAGCTCCAAGAAGCAAAGTTAAAGTGTCATACAAAAATACAGGCATGTAACTTAATATATAATGAAAATATTGTGGATTGAAATCCATGACTTGAGTAATTCTTACTTAAGAATAGTTGGTGAACAAAGGCCTTGATATACACCGAAATCACAGCTTTTAATTTATGCAGTCGGTCAGTCACCGTACTTCTGACTAACCAAATAGTTTCAAATAAAATAAACTTACTTTCTGGCCTGGAAACATTTCTCCGACGCACACAAACTACGATGACAACAACGATGGTGCCCAATAAAATAACTGCAGCTAAAGGGACTACGATCAATACTATCATCTCATTCTGGTCCTGACTTGTCTCCGGCGAATCTTTGGGCAGCAAAAAGACACATTGAAAGTCAAACAATACATCTTTGTATATACCTGTCTGAAGTATACAAACATAATGCTTAACAGAATACCGTGCATATATTTACTGAGGTATGGTAACTCACACCCATTCATTCCATTATGTACTTGTACATTATTTAATTATGAACAAAAGACTAAAACACTACTCAAATATGTGTTGTTGTTAAGCACCATTATTGCACAGGGTCCACAATTGGTAATAATTGAAGTCCAAGGAAATAGTCAATGGTGAACTATTGACTGGTTTTATTGTTAAATTTCGGTGGAAATAAACTCTATATTAGAAGAATTGAACTTTGGAATATTTCAAGATATTGTCCCCTGTTGGAGGTGAATGGCTCGGCAATGACAGTGCAGTAAGCCCGAGTGCACCAAGTGTGACTAATTGATTTACGAACTTCCCCATTTTGATATCGCTGTAAATTATTGTGTTTACAAACCTTTCCACTGTGATTTCCCTGGATGGTGTTAACTCGGGAATGAAATGAAAGAGGGCTTTAAAGAAGGCCATATTAAATTTTAATTTAGCAGGTACCCAAAAATGACAACTATTTAAAGGTATAATCTTCACTTTCCGCATAAATCAGTGAGAAACAATTTAGAATGAATAATAATACACTTTTTAAATAGTCAATGAAGACATGATATGTTCATAACGGGAAGAGAAAGACTAAGGAGGTGTACGCGTAAGACTACATGTCACATAATGGCCTAAAACATAACACTATAATAAAACATAACATAAGAAGTTCATACTCGTGGTTACGTACATGTTGTTGTCAAGCGGATAAAGGCGCGAAAACAAAAACAAACAACAAACAAGACTGAATACAATCACAAAACGTTCAGAACAAGCTCGGACAAGAGAGATAAAAGTTTTAATTATGAAAATGGACGAACTACATCAAATATCCATAAGACAGGTGGTCAAGAATGAATGGTAGAATATTATATTGTAAGTTTGGCAAGATTCACTAAAGAACAATTAGGATATTTACTAGATACTTAGATATTCCTACAGAAGTTTGATATTGTCGAAGCCAATCTCCAAGTTTCTATGAAGGTGGGAATGTATTTATGAGATTAATTTCATCATTTTCATCGAAAGTCTCAAATCACTCGGTTATGAATCTAAAAGGAGTAGAGTGGGCTGCCATTAGACATAACTCAACTTAACTCAGTTCCAAATTTCTACAAGAAAACAGGGAAAATAGTCAGAGTCAAGGGTAAATCCAGGAAATTTAAAATTTGGGGTGGGGCGGTGGGGCTGGTGGTTATGGTATGAATCAAGATCCATTCAGCTTTGTCGCAGTAAATACTGGATATAAATATGCAGTTAAGAACCTCAACTTCGACCAAAGTAGCCAAGATACCTAAAAAACTTAGTATCTTTTAAGCCTACTTGTATTTGTTTTCACAACTCTATTCTTTTACCTGGTTTGTGGGTGTGGGGTGTGGATGCATCCCTCCTCCCCGCCCCCTCTTGATCCATCCCTGAACACAGTACAAGACACGTATTTATATAGCATTTCTCATACTTCGATCACAATTAGTCCAGCTCTACACTAATCTTTATCACGCCTGGGTTAAACTGTGCCAAAGACAACCCCGGATATATAAACATAACCTTTATAATATGTTCGTAGTGCTACATCTGCCGCTAAGCCGTCATAAATGGAAGAAGGACCAACAAAATATGACGACATGAATAAGCAGATAATCATACTTAAAATCAAGAATGTCAGAGGAACCCTGCCAGATGCTAAGGCACCAGACTTTTAAGCCTTATGTGTATCATTCTCTTTATTACAGTAAAATAGCTTTGCACGAAACGGACCCCAGTTACAGAAAGGTACGACGGTAAATAATGACACACATATATGGGATATGACAAAGATCATAAGAATTCCAACATTATATATATTTAAAACTAACATATTATCGATTGAATTTTAATCATACGCAAATCTAACATTTCAATTACCGTTTCGCAATTCCAAGAAAACAGAATCGGTCTGATTTGTTGCAAAAATGGAGCAGTTGGCTGCACATGTCACACGCTTGCTGTCGTCTTCTTTCTTGATGTTTAACCTTGTCATTACTACCGTTGTCATGCCTCCTCCTTCATCCTGCTTATGACTAATGTTTACATTAGATATTTCCACGTCGTTGACTCTGATAGTTGCTCCACAAACTGGGTTCGCGTTTACAACAACGCACGTCACATTAATCGTGTCATCTTTTTTTGTGGTTGTAGAAATATTCGTGAAGCTGAGATGCACAGCTGAAGGGGGAACTGGAATATACATGAACGTATTAGAGACATGTTGCTCAACGATAACAGTCTCCCGAAATGGTACTTGTACAGGACTCGTTTCCTCTGGCCAGCAAATTAGTGAGATACCAGCATAGGTCTACCTGTCAATTACCTTGTACTGTACGTTAATAAGGAAGTGTGTTTTTATATAACTGGCTGCAGAATGTCTAAATTTTCTAAAATATTCTGTAGGTCAAGTTGTACTTCATGTCGAAATTTGGCCAATCAGATTCGTATTATTAAACTCATACTCAGAATCAAATGGTTATGTTTCTCTGCTAAGACGCAGCTGTCGAAAGACAATTAAAATGTCCACCGGCTTAAAGAATTTCGTAACTTTATCGATGACACTTATTATAACGGAACATTATGCAAACTTAACCTGGACAAAACTCACATTCGTAATGTAATGTCATGTCCTCCGAGCAAAGCGGGCTGTCGAGAGTTTCGTGCAACAGGCAGCATGTGACCTTCTTGTTGTTCCAACTACGTTCTACAGAGTGTATCGAAGCAACACTTCGGTACTTTGAGTTGCCTTCATTGCTATCAATATACGACTCGTTCGTCTGATTAACATCTATCGTCTGTTCTCCCAACTTGTAAAATAGCTTTGGATGAGGTCGGCTGTTGTCTGACTGACAAGAAATGTTGGGAGATTGATCCTCGCTCAAGAAACCTACAGTCAGAATTGGGGTGTGCGGCCTTCCTGGTTGAATATATTGAATGCTAAGATAATATATAATTATATTTTATGGTCTTTACTCTGAATCATATTTGTAAATGCATTAGCAGTTGTAATGCAAGTGTTTTTGTTCTTTCATTTCTTTAAAAAAGCAGCACATCAGCATTATTTGTAGATACATGTAATCTATGCTGTCAGTTAATTTAGGATTGTTACATGTGTTTTCCTTTGACGTACATTGTGCTTTGTAATTTAATTCCATCCCCACATAAACATTATGCTGAACCACATAAACTACTCTGGTCATTTTCCCCTGGTTTTTATATTAAATCTAACATACCCAGACATACTGTGGGTTTGTTTTAAAATTACGTCTCTGCTGTAAATGACGCCATTACATAGCCTTAAGTATAGAAAATTACATTTTTGTTTTAAATAGACCCCCCTTTCTCTCTTTCTCTCTCTCTCTCTCTCTCTCTCTCTCTCTCTCTCTCTCAACTTGCTTTGAGATTACGTTATATCGTTTTCCGGGTTATCCGCTCTAACGTCGGTGTCTATTTTAAGCAGAGATCACTATCGAGCTTATTTATAGATTTGGTATGGTGAACTTTAGAGTTGTTTTATCGCAATGTGTACAGTCTAACAATTAGGCAGTGTTCAAAACCGTCTTTATTTATGCTTAAGTATGGGTTTATGCAAGACTATTCCTTAATTCTCCAAAGTAGTGGTAAGGTATTGTTACATGAGTTTAAAATTGGCAAACTGTCGGATACCACCTTTAAGCACCCTACTGGGCACTTTTGCCGACTGACCGTCCCAAGGCGTTAACCTTTGGGATTATCTCTATTTTATATGTCTCGTCACAGTTTTGTTGTAACTTTTACATTTGACTGACATATTAATATCTCTTTCTTGTGCCTTTTTAAATTTTAATATATTTTGCAGTACTCAATGACCAATGTCATTTTTAACTATTAATAGGCAGAGTCATGTGCTTTTTATCAATACCATCAATCAGCTATCCTGTGTAAAGTAAATTTGACCTGGCAATAAATCATAACAAAACTTAACGGTTATCAATTGGCGACATTAAAATTTTCATAATGTATTTCGTTTCTAAAACCAATGCAGAATCGTTAAGGCGTTATAATTAAGAAATAAACATCTTACTTAGCACATAAAGCTTGGATGTAACTGTCAAGGGCTGTGGTAGACTCGGAGCTGACACTTGGCAAGTGACATTGGCCAGGTGGTTGTATTCTCTTAAATAGCTGAACGCAGCCGCATAACGCCAACGAGAAAGTCTGTTAGCTCTCTCTACATTTTTCTTCCCATCCAATGCGTCAAGTTGTATTACCACACTTTCTTCTTCGGACCCATCGGTAAAACTGCATTCTACTTCTAGTTTTTTGTTATATTCAGCGTAGAGACATTCTTCACATCCAAAGAAAGATTTGTTCGGTGAGGTGAAATGGACCTCCTTTGGAGGCTCTAAATTTTTAAAGTATACAGGAAGAACAATGTGTTAGTGTCATTTGGTTCGATTACTTCTTTTCGAACTAATCTGGCCAAAAGTGTAATCAGTACACTATTTAATGAACATACGCTAAAACTTAAACTGATGTCCATAAATAAAAAGAGAAACATAAACACACGTGAATGACATTGCATTGTTTTAAACATTTAAAAAAATCTAAGATGTATTTTACAACGAATGAAATGCAAATCGCACCGGCAAAATTATGTAAGCCTTGACAATGGCACGACCGTTATGACTTCAGTAATTGAAGCGACGTGAAAGAAAGTCGTGGGCAAGAAACGAATATTAGTCTTCGACATGGATCCACACATTATGTTAAAAAAGAAAAAGAATGTTAAAAATCATACCTGTCACAATGATCCATGTTTCATTTGTATTTCCATGCCCTTGACACGTGACAAAGTATGCTCCAGTGTGTGAATCTGTGATGTTGTGGATTTTAAGGATACGCTCATTGTTAAAATTGCCATCGAGTTCTTCAATTAGGGACCCGTCAATCTTAACACCTGTTGACATCGTGCTTTTGTTAGGCCGGAACATCCACGTATAGTTGGCGCTAGTTGCTGGGATAAATGTAACTGACAGAGTGCCGCCTTTTATGACGTTGGCTGAGCCGTAGGTAGTGACCGCACCACAGGAGCCAATATCTGTGGAAAAAGTTTTTTAACACTTGATTTTTGAAAAAATGATTAGATATTTTTCTATTTTAAAGCAATATTCAAACAAAATAAACAGTTTTTGAATTGATATACATACCCTTACTAGTTCAACACATGTTGGTCTAGGTTTCATATTGTTAGGTTCCTTTTATGACTTTTATTTTGCTCATTTAATCTTAATACATAATTTGGCTAGAAGTCAGCTTATAACTAACTAAAACATTGAAGAAAATATTTTTATATCATTCTTTACGTGGAGGCTATCACAAAAATTAGACTTGAAATAGTTTATTATGCGAATTAGCAAACATGAATATTCATAAAGCATAATGAGAATATAAAAATAGACTATAAGTTAACAAGAAGTTTTGTTTTTTAAAACAAAAAGCTATATTCAGACAAACTGAACAGTTTTGTTTTTCAAGTTAAATAGACACCTCTCTTAGTCTGGTACATGCTGATTCAAGTTTGGTATGAATTGATATATTTTCCGATATTTTACGACTTTTTAATTTTCATCAAGTTTTCAGCATTGAGTTTAATATGGGAAGCCTGCTTGTCAACAGGTGTATTGTACGGTATCGCTTAAAACTTACTGGGAAAAGTAGTTTTAGACCATGGCTTTATTGAATATATCACTTAGCTAAGATTTGAAATTAATAACTATACAAATAAGCCCTAATAAATATTCATGAATTTGTTTACTTCTTATGATAATTATTTCCTTATATTTTTACAAATATCTTACTAAAATAGTGACTTCAATAAACAAATGTTAGATGTTTAACGCTACAGTTTAAGCAATACATGGGTATTCATTTTCAGTAGACTTATTATTTAAAATTATTGATGAATATAAGTTTTTTAATTGCATTAACATGTTATATACAGGGCTTCTAAATGTCTCCATAGAAATAGAAAACAATATTTTTTCTATTTTAAAATGCTTGAATTGCTTTTTAGATCTAAAATAAATGTTCTTTTGCAATAATTGTTCGATTGCGATGTCTATTTTGTACATTGTAATCAAGTGGACTAAATCAAAGCGATGAATAAAATAATATATGACCAAGGTGATGTGATAAAATACAATACCTTTCTTCTGATGTCCGAATTTTTATCTTTTCAGTTTAAAATACTATTAACTTACCATAATAATATAAATGGGCCCAGCCAGAGAATACTCCGGTTGTTCTACAGTTAGCCTTTGATTTGGATTTTAGAAAATTAATGTTTCATTCATGCTTAAAGATGCTCCATACATTTAAATCTGAAAAAATATCGATTTTCTGAAAATCCCATCATCTTAAAGTGCAATTATTATTCTACATGATGGTGTATTTGTTTTTTTTAGATGAAATCGTTTTTATCTTATTTTACTAACCTTACCCCCACTGTCTTAGCTTACTGCCAAGGCCGACCTTTTTTGGAGCAGTATTCAGCTGATAAGTTCCTCCACCATCAGGTCCAAGAGTCCAAGACAGGGTAACCATTTAGTTTTCATTTAATATATATTCAGGTTTACCTTTAGTTATTTTTAGCGTTTTGCCCATTGTGCTATGTGATCAAAAGAGTATGTGCGTTTTATTTAAATTAGGAAAAATATTTATTTGTGAACTTTGAAAGAAGACGTCTAATTTTTTTAAATGTTATACCTTCAAAACTATAGTAATTATAGTGAAGTCGCGGTAACAATTGACTTTGGTGTGCGTGATCATTTGAACCTGGGAGTTTGAAAAATCCGACAGATCCCAATTATTGCAGGGAATATATGTCAATCGCACGAGCCAAACGCAAAGGCATAGACGACGCATGCTTTATGATACAAACATATGGAGATAAATAAATTTGGATGCTGGTATTTGTGTAAATAGCGCATTAAGTATACTCTTTCATGTTGATAATCCATTCTCCTGATGCGTACTCCATTTTGCATCTTTTCTGTCTCATTTATACATACGTCATTTAACGCTATTCTCATAAGATTAATAAATTGGCGATTTTACTTTCCACTTTCCAAAGCTTAAAACAAAGTAAAATACATCGACTGTGTCCATTTGCATTGATTTCATATACGTGTACACTTGACGTTGAACGTTACAAACAAGCACAAAAAACTACAAAAAAAACCAAGAAACAAAAACAAGAAACAATGGTATGTTGATTATCAAGATTATGTGTAAGCAGTTGTCAAATTAACCCACTCATATTACCGCTCTAAAACCTCCACCAAATGATGTATACGGATGCCCCTTACCTTTTGGTATTACATAATCCACATCTAAGTAACATAATCCACTCGTAACAAAATCCAATCTGTGAAGAAAAAAGCGTGTCTCGCTAAATGACCTCTAACCTTAAATGTGTGATTGGAAGTTCCCTTTACTTCTAGCTTGCGAATCTACGAATAGTTAAGTCATATATTACTCTGGAGAAATATGGGCCACCACTTGGGGAGTTAATGTTTAATTGCATAACATACACTACAGTAATCAGAGTTTATGATGGAATTTAAGAGAGGGTAGATGAACGATTTTTTTCTCTGTGTCAGCAAAGTTGAGAGAGATCCACGGAATTCCAGTCTTTTGTATGAAAGGAACGGTAAGACACAGAAACACTAGCAAGGGTTTTATCACTAGCATTTGAAACATTAAGTGTTATGAAGGTCAAATCTTACAGTTGGTCAACATAATATTACATGGACGTAAGGCAATATAAATAATGAGTTACGCTGTACTTAAATGTGAACGCTGTCTATTTCCCATAAAAATGATATGCAAACTATGGTGTGTTCGAAAAACGTTTAAAGTGTAATAGCTAATAGTTGTATAAAAACTTGACAATTTTTGGATTTATTTTTAAAATATTATCTAAATAGTTGTCCCTTATGTCATCTCCCAATCCTCCTCACCATATCATCTTCCTCTTGATTAAATGAATATCTAGAATTTATTAGTTGAATTTCTAGAATTTTAAAGTAGTGGATTTTGTGAAGAAAATTATATCTGAAAACTACTTTTAAAAATATATCTTAATGACGATAATTAAATAATAACTTCATTTGGCTAATCAATCTATAGTTTAAAGCAGTTTAAATATACAAGTGGAATGAAAACTGTTGAATTTCTACGATGTTTGTCGCACTGTTCATTTTCAGTAACTGTTTTATATGTATATGACATGCATAAATATTTATATTGAAATACATTTTATTCTGACCATTTTGTTAAATTACAATATTGTTATTTCCCTCATCTTTTACTAAATTTTAGATTTAGACACAGACCATATCAAAGACCTGCTTACCCCTATATTACTTGTATGAACCAGGTGAGGTTTATCTAGTTTATTGTTTATGCGCCTGTGGGTCCAGCAGGGCCGAGGTCTCCATGAGGGAAAGGGATAGAAACTATATATCACACCCTTATAACGACCTCTGTATGAGGAATGGGATTTGCCGGCATTTTTGCCGATACTGTGCAGCGACATTTCTATCATTATAGCACAGGGGCAATTATGAGGTGCCCAGGGACTGAATCCGTCTGGTCCATTATACTGACACCGACGAGTCAGGCGTAATGCTGTCCCCTTAGACCCGAGCGTTAGGAGGGAGCCACTATATGAAATAAAACGAATCATTAATAGGCATGTCATTACTCTTAATAACTACCCGGAATATTTAATGTGCTGAAAACAGATCTTTATTGTCTTGATAAATAAACACTAATTCACCTCCTCGCTGAACATAATAGTATTAACAAGTATTCTTTCGGGGTGTTTAATTAACAACTATTTCTATTTTTCCACACTAAAACAACAACTTTAATTTGTGTTTCATCACTTAGCGAGTATATAACATTTCCACATTGTTTTAAACTTCCCCCTGAAGATTCCCCCACCCTTATTTTTAAGTGGCATATTCAAGTGTTTCAATGCGTCGCTGTGACTGATCAGGATCCTAGACACACACTAGACGGCCACGTGTTCTATAGCAATAGGTTTTTGTGCGATATGAATGACGACGAATTAAGTCGTTGTTCTAGGCCACCAACCAATAAAACGCATCTTAGAAGAGGTTGAGGAGGATGGGATAAAATATGCAGTGTAAGTTTCTGCTGATAGCAATTGGTTTTTTCATTGGTAAAAGTGTGTTAATTACACCTCGGAAAGGCGAAATAGATGTGCGTTATCTTCGTGGTGCGTTTTCTCGTGTTTGTTTTCCCGAACAATGCCTTATTTTGAATAGGGATTTTTCAGTGATGGCCGCATAGAATTTCATATGGTTTTCGGTAAATGAAAGGGAAAAGAATAACGGAGAGGAACTTCTCCCAGAATGTGTAATTACCTTCTAGAAAATAAATTATCTGCCCCTCTATAAAATAACGTGTGATAAACATTACAAAATATATTTTCAAACAAGACAAACTATAAAAAAATGAGGCACGGTCTTCTCCGTTCATCAGAGAAGAATATTTCTGTCAAGTTCGAACCAATTTACCCTAGTTTCGTGCATTTAATCGCATTTCAAATAAAATGGAATACAAAGTACTCAAATGAACCAAATGGTTGCAATGTTTAATTTATTCGTGTTTTTATTACATTATTATACATGTAGTTACAATTATAAAGTCTATATCTCACAGAAAAGGAGAAACTTGATGATGACATCTTTTGAAAAGAGTACCCTCAAAGTAAAACATACCTCTGAAAGAATATTGGTACAGATACAGATGGAAGTTAAAAGGTATATTTGGATAAGCACATTAACTAATGTAAAATTCAGAAGCGATAATATGTTTATCCGATTTGGGTTATGCTGTTTCAGCAGTAAAATGACCATATTGTTATATATCTATTATGATGCTTGCTTTCTTTTGTTTCTAAAACAACAACCACTTAAGCTAATAAATTAAAGAACTGTCACAAAATCACAATTAAAACATTACTCATATCAATGGTTGATTATTATTTCTATATAACATGAGTGCACTAATTCGTATGCTCGGGCAGACTGCACTAATTATCATATACTTCTACGGAAACATTAATAGATAGATGTGTACAATTTCTTCGTCATTTAAGTTTTGTTAGGATTTAAACTGTTTGGTTGTACTTTGTATGGTTACTATGAATTTAGTGCCTACGCACTAAATACAGAAATGCAGAAATGGTCTGACAATTCGCTATTGGTACACAAGCTTAATCCCACGCATATTGTACTGGAGTTAAGCTTTTTACATCCGTTTGGAATTTTCAGACACTCATGTGACCTCGGTCAAACGGTGCTGATTAAAATGTGCCAAATATGAATTTACAGATAGATACCTAGTTCAATTTTTTGCCAACTGAAATTGATATGCTATGGATAACAGAGAGATACATGTCATATGATATATATATTTCTATATTTAATGACAAGTAATAAAGACGTACATGCGCCCTGAAGTACATACTTGGAAGGATACATACAAAGTAAGCGAGCATATATACGAAACAATATCGGTACGAAATATCATTGTAATGACCGAAAATGGCCAAAAAGACAGGCATAGACCAGCAGCTCGGGTAATTTTCTAAAGTATTTAAGGGTAAATTATTGTGAATTAAGAAAACTTTAGGGATGGATGATGATTTATTTATTAAAACAAAAACTATATATATACGAATTGTCAAGGCTTACATATGCAACTGCATTGGGAAAACATTTCCTTTTGTTGAATGCTCTGTTTACAATTTTCTATTTTGTCATTATTTTCCGGCGACTTTGATGCTCTGCATCGAACATTCCGAGGTCGCTAGGGGTCAAGTTATAAATCAAGGCAAATAAACACGCTATGCAATTTCCGCGTATTTTAAGTCCAATATTGAACAGGAAGTCAAAATTGCTGTTACTGAGCACATACAACTTCCTGACCACCTCTGGTTACAATTTGGTTGTGCATTATTCAAGAAACTGTGATATAAAGTTGTCTTGATTTGATTTTATATGTATACCTATATAAGCGTGTTTATTAACACAATATCTAGAAGCTGACTGTCAGCTTTATTTAAGGGTGATAAGAACATCATATTGAAGGTGAAAATAGCGAAGCTGCAACAGTTACCAAAGCCGGGTTGTTTGGTGATTCAAAATCTAGATTACACAAAATGTACACATTTTATAGTGTTCATTAATGCAACTGACGTTATCAAAAGGGTAAGATAGAAATGCAAATTATAGGAATTAATCAATCGTATTTAAAGTTTAGCACTTCCCGCAATCTTAACTTCTTAAATATAAAGTCAACAAAATTATATACCTCATTCATTAAGAAAATGGAAGAAATATTTAATACATTTAACACAAACAACTTTAGGCATCTAACTCTGTTTCATGTTAATAAAATAGTTTTACTTAGTTTATAAGGATAAGAAGGTGCAGCAAATGTCACCTTTTATTAGCCAGCTAAACACCGAAATGGGACAACTGGGATGTGCTCAAACATTTTTTTCCAAATGTTACCTTAACGCAATGCTATGATAAGCCATACTTGAAATTTTCATTAAACTGGATAAATATTCATAAGTGCTAATTTGCATGATTTACATATAGTCATAATAGCCGTTTAATAAATTTTAAATCAGTACCAGTTTTATACTCCTATCACCCTTTTGGAAAGTTATAGGCATTTTTTTTAACATACATCCCATCAAAATGTCTTGATGGTAGCCATGGAAACCATATAACCCAAATGAATTATTTTTAAATACATTAGAGATTGTGTTTCTAGACTCCCTGACGAATATTATGGTATCCATGAAAAAGGGGATGGGGTGCGCAGTAACCATACCTAGCTCACGGACTAAGAGTCATACCTTTGGTACATAGTGCATGTTTTGTTTTATCACACTACTTTGACGATTAAAATTATTTTTACCCTTGTTGTTCTTCCCAGACTGTGTTGTCTTTACGTTGGGGGAATGAAAGCGTAAGTATAACGATTAACAACATAACAAAGCCGTTAGAAACCCAACTTTTCTAGTGCATTTAACTTTATTATGGGTCTTTGTTCATTGCTTTTTTTTATTACAGAGCACCCGAATGTTTATATTTGTGTATATATGTATACATAAATGTGTAGCTAAAACCTACCTCGAAGCTCCAGTTTCACAGCATCACTCTCACAAATTGTATTCCCATTTTTGTTCATAAGATAAACGTAATAACTTCCTTGGTCGTCGTTATCAGCTTGCTTTATCACAATAATGAAGGTGGCACTGTGTATTCTAAATGAGTGTTCTTTTGATGAACTTAATAACTTGTAAGATGATATAAGCCAGCGGGCATCTTCCTTAAAATACCAGTAATAATATGCAACATCGTCCAGTGAGTATCTGGCCGAAAGTTGAAAGTATATTTCGACATCCTTGGTTCTGAACGCTGGCTCTCGGATCTTCAACATCCCACAATAGTTAGTGGCTTCACCTTTTAATGAAAGAAATATTATCACAATTATTATTTTAAAATGGAAGCAAAGGACTGAAAATGCTTCTTCATGTTAAAATATAAGTTCTTTAAAGTGTAATTGGTATTGGCTACCAGCCAATCAAACAATTGAACTTTGTCTACTTTTCTGCAGTAAAATAAGATTGAGCAAAGTAATCCCTTTGACGAAAAAAAAAAACGATTTCTTCATTGATTAAAATATGTTTTAACAAATCTGCAATATGATATTAAAAAGATAATAAGTTTCCTTTGCTTTTCTTTAATTTTCTTTATCAAGCTCGCGACTAAGCCAAATTAAAAAAATAAGAAGTTAAAAAAATCTATCTAAACTATGCAAATTGTTTAACATGAAGCTGTTTCCTAAAATAGCTAACTATGACGTATGTATAGAGATATGATTCATCCCGGTGAAATTATGTTTGTGGTGATACATGCCAAATCAACGATATCTAGACTAGAACATCAACACGCACTTGCCATTTTACGATTACATATATATCGTTTTAATTTCTAGATTATTATTTCTGGCAAACGTGTTGGATACTCTAAACGATCAGTTTGTTGCATGTATACAGTCATAATCAAGCTCATAAGAAATTATTTCCTTTCCTACAACACACGACCTGTTCATATCCAGAAAAAACCTTATTACTGCAATATTAATGAAGATGCCTGAATCTAGGTTTGTACCTGAGATAAGGTATTTTTAAACTGTATTGATGCAAAATAATAACGTTTAACGGTCCGCTTTGATTTCTGCTTTTCCAGAATCTGCTACAATTAAGTAAGTGTATTAAATTGAATTGACGAACGACGGTACGTGGACTGGAGCTGGCTGGATGGACTGAATGTTAATGAGGTGTCCGGAACGTGAATAAGCGGTGAATCAGGGAGGGTGGTATTCACGACACGGTTTAACAAGGGAATGTCCTTTATGTAGCCTCTACATTAGTTCGAAGTGTATATTAAGCACGTAGACACACGCACACACACATACACACACACACACACATACACATACACACACACTTACAAATGTATATATATATATATGTGTGTGTGAGTGTGTGTGTTGTGTGTGTGCGTGTGTCTTTGTGCGTGTGGGGAGAGAGCGGTGCGTGTGTGTCCAGTTAATCACATTGCAGTTAAAGTTAATAGGATACATATAAGGCCATGTTCATGCTGCCCCTCTCCATACCATCGCATAGGTTATTAATGGTATTAGATCGACATACATCTAACAAAATAAGCATGTAAAATGTTAGTTTGTTTCTCTACCCGATCATAAATAGTAATCTTGTTTTAAATTACATACGCGCAATAAAAATACACAGTGAAATCGCTGCATGCACAATTGTGTTCACCGATTCGGAATTCATTTTACATACATAGCCTAATCACGTAATTAGAAGTCTACTGAAAACCAGTGGATATAAAATGTAATACCCAATTTAGATTAACTTACTCTTTTCAAATGATAAATCATAAGTTTCAATGCAGTGGACACGAAACAATTAAGGGGTCAATAAATCAAAAACTGTTAACTTCCATAGTCTACCGGAGGAATGTAGGTCATTATCGCCCTACGGGGGTTGCGTCACTCGCATCTTCTATCACGGAGGTAATCTGGATTGATATGATATTTAGAGATCTAGCAATTCATTAAAATATTCGTATAATATTTGGGTCCAATATTTTACAATTTTGTTATTTGTACGTGAAGTTTAAACAGATTGAAAAATAAATATGCATGCTGTTCTGAGAGATTGTAACTGTGTTATTCATAAATTCATATAGAACTACTGCGCGTCGGAGGTCAGGGGTTGTCAGGTAGGCAACTTTCATTTTAATGTTGTTACTACGTATTTACTGCTAACGAAGTGAATAAGTTAACGTTTGATTCCATAAATATTATTTTTCTCAAAGACATAATTTTACAATATAAAAGACTTACTTAAACTGAAACAGGTCCGTATGACAACAGAAATAATCCATGCATATATCACCACATCCATTGTAGCGTTGTTCTTATTGTGTCTTCGTATTGTTTGTCCGTTTATAAACTAAACCCGGATCCCGGATCATGTCAATATTGAGGAACACATTTGCTTATTACAACCGGAAGTCTGCAATTCAGTTTACTGTCCACTTGTGAGAAGACAATAAACGAATACACACAACTGTTAGTTCGCTGAATTGCTCTGAAAGGGCTTGTATAGTAGCAGGATATAATATTTTGAATGTTAGGTCTTACAAGGCAATGATTAAGTTTTTGACTTATTTGCTAAATGCTGCCTCACAATTTAGCCATTATTTGATATTTCATTATACAGGAGTCCTTTAACCACCTTAAATTTGTCAAAGTGATGAGATATTGTTTAGTGATTCTTTTCACTTTTGCACAATTTACATGATGGGAAAAGCTTGTTACTCAAGATTCTTATCTAAAGACTGATAACCTTGTCATCTGTATGAACCTATAAGCACTTTGATCTCCGGAAGAATCATTGTCTGTAATATAAGCGCCATTTATATATCAACTTAGAAATAATATCAACGCATGCTATTTAAACACATTGCAAATTATTTTAAAAGCATAAGTATTCTATGTGTCATAATTATGATATGCCCTTATCTTTATTTAAACAAATTGCAATTTATTTTGAGAGCATTAGTATCAGATGTGACATAATTATGATATGCCGTAACCTTAATTGATTATATTTTACATAAGACTAGCACCAAATTTACTGCCACCTGGACGATTCACAAAATCAAAGTCATTATCACTCAAGGTAGAAATCCATGTTTGACCCACAGCCTCAAGTTTTGAACTGGTCAAAATAGATTTCAATAGATTATATTATCAGTATACACAGTGACGTTATACAGTTTGCAACCTAATAATCGAAAAGTTATCGTGAGTGATTTACTTCAGGGAAAAAAAACGACGCTTTAAGGCTGAATATCACCTTTCTGACTGCGTCTAAGAACTGCTTACAAAAGCAATGGCATATTTCTGTCCATTTGTTCTGGACAGGGAACAGCTTCAAGACATTATCTACTTGTGTCATTCATATCCAGCTTAGAATGAGACAATGAAATATCACAAATGCAAGAACAGGTTGGGTGACTAGTTATTTTGTCTCGTAGATTGCTAAAACTTTGCTCGTTGTTTATTACATTGCCACCGAACCTACTTGTTGGACAACAGCTGAAGCTCTAGGAGAGATGAAGAAATTCTGATAATGTTATTGGCCAACACCTTTTTACTGCGCTGCTTAGTCTAACCTCGTCCATTATTGTACTTAGATCGGACAAGTTGACTGAATGTACAGATTTCCACGATTATCATGGTAGACAGTAGGGCTTACAAATACATGTCTTGACAATTTTGATCTTTTGTATCCATGAAACATTACGGTAGTGGCTTGTAGCTCAACCCATGACTTGTGACGCATTCTTATGTGATCACTTGGTTGGGACAAGAAGAAGCAGAGTAACGCTAATTCAACTTGACAACTTGGCTTAAAACGTTTTAAGGGCATATTCGATCAATATCAAGCAGATGAATGATGCATATAAATGACTTAGAACTTATTTAAACTTAGACCTTTGCACAAATAGGTTCCCCTTATTGTTTCTTGCAATACTGCATAAGTTTATGTCTGCACCAAGCACAACAGGATTTTTATGATTGTATTTATTTCTGAAACAACAAGAATTATGCAAATCAGTTCTTCAGTATCAGATTATCAGTGTAATATCTTTCTAAACAAGTTGAAACACATAATCCTATGTCTTACTGAGAAATGTTTTTTTTGCTATAGCATTAAATTGTTATCACTGACGATTCACCAGTTAGTTCGGGGTTTTACCTGAACGTTCACCATTGTATTGACTGACTATATAAGCATTTATATGTTTGAAGACGTATATCACCTCGCCAAAAGCAGGACTTGATATTAACTTTTGAATGTTGTTGCCCAGTCAGACAACCTTCCAGAAAGTTATGTTGTCCAATGTTTCAACTTGCCTGAATACAAGTATATATAACAGGTATGTACACATGTGATAAAAGTGACATATTGCAGATAATTTTTTTAATTCAAGTTTATTAAATCTACAAGTTCCCTTAGCCTCTCACAAATAGCGCAAAACATTGCCTCTTTTTTATCACCGTAGCGAAGCCCTTGGTAGTCTGACTACCATTTAGTAAAACTCTTTCTTTTCATTCAAACCTTTTCATTTGTGCGTGCGCATGATGTTTCACTTCCCTACTTGTACTTGATTTTACCGTGAAACCAAACTTTAACAAACCCGAGATTGTCCAGCATTCCTTTCGAGCATTATGAATGTAAACAGACGTAAACACGTACCAGACAATGTCGCAATTTTGTATTCATGTCTAATTTATTACGTTTTTAATACCCAATATTGTTTTAACTAATCTTAATGATTTCATTTGCAGTAATTGATCTACATATCTTAAATTACAAGAGAGGATAAACTAGATACGAATTTGTCGATTACGACAAACACGTCAATTCAATGAGAGCCAAGAAACATGGACATCGAGTGGTTTAGCAGACTGTGTTGCATACGCATCACGTTACTAGTTTTTCGCTTAACTCTCAAGAGGCAGTATGGAGAACAAACGTCGATTATTCAGATTAAAATGAGTCAAGGATTGGATTTAATAGATTTATAATTTAGCATTTTTTGTTGTCCGATAGAGAAAAAACGTTGCCCGTACTAAATTTTGTGTTACCCAGGCAATCGAACAACCGTTAATGCCGAGCTCTGCAAAAGAAATTGTGTCTGCATTCTGTAAAATATGTGGTAATTGTTAGGTCAACCTCATGCTGAATGATCACATCCGGAACAACGATATTCTTGCATTAGATAACTGCCATGTGATTTAAATGTTTTTTTAAATAAAATATTGTTGAATCGCAATCGTTTCTAGTTTGACCTTGAGAACTGAAATTTTTACCTTTATAGCTTTGCCACTGATCACCTTCACAGGATAGTTGGTTTTGACTGCAATAGGTTTTCATTATTTTAGCCATTTTGAACATTTTGAACAGACTGTCGACCAACGAAGTAAGTACTTGGGGTCTGTGATTTCTCAATTTGAGAATTGGTACGTTTATTTTATTTAGCATCGACCTTATGTTTCCAACTTGAGACTTGTCTGATAATCCGATTTGTTGACAAATGTACAGTCTTTATTTAACTGGCTTTTTCAGTTTGTGTCAGCATTGAGACCCCTCGGGAGTTTTCATGCTTCGATTTTGAAAAAAAAAAAAACATTATCATAAATGGTTTCAAATTTGTATGAAAAAGGACATAAGACACAGTCATATGAGCATTGCAACATATACCAAAGTTTAAAAAAAAGCAGATGAGGTATTCTCATGCAAGCCACATATTGCAGTAAAATTAAATATGTGATTATTAATTTAACAAAAAGAGGAAACCCAACAGTTATCGCATTGGAACGGTCAGTCGGCAATATGGGCCGTCTGGGGTGCATAAACCAACTTTAAAGAGCTCTTAACTCACACTTGCCGAGGGGTTTTTCAAATGCAATTAATGAAATGAAAACCGATCTATTTGGGGAAAAACATGTCCAAGCGCTGACGTTTGCTTAGATAAGCGATGATGTCGTTAAAAGAAAATAGAAACGTAATTGAAAATAATGTCCACAAGACATTTAGAAGAGAGGGAAGCATTATTTTTTATTAAAAGAACAACACAAAATTGTTGATTCTAAATGAAATTATAATTTAGCATCAAGACATAAATGACCAGAAACGAAGTGTAAATGTTTATTTATTTATTTATTTATTTGGGTTTAACGGCACACCGACACTTAACAGGTCATACGTTTCCGAATACAAAGTTAAATGCGAATGGTGCGTAATCAGGTTAAAACCGAACTACGCATGTAAAATATAGAAAAATATAAAAACTATCAGGTAAAAAAAACTACAACCGAAAACAGGTCAACACACAAAACGGCCCAAAAAAGCACGACGACTGGTAAATAAACAGCCCAAAAACCTACAACCTACCAAGAACACCAATCTCGTTCAAGAAGCAAACAAGTTTAGATTTCGACACCGTCCCAAACAGGTCGTACATGCCATGGACATTAAAATACTTCGACCGTATGTGGTCTGTGTCGATACACTGTAATAAAATATGGTTGACGGTCAGTGGTTCCTTACAAGGAACACATACAGGTTGAACTTCTCTTTTTAAGAGATATGAATGAGTTAACCTAGTATGTCCAATGCGACAGCGGGTAAGGGCTATGTCTTCTCGTCGACTTTCTCCGCAAGCAGAGACATTGGCACCGACTATAGGTTTAATTACGTGTAATTTGTTACAAACAATATTGTCCCAACTTGTTTGCCACTTGGTTAAAATATGTTGGTAAATAAGTGGTTTAAAATCAGTGTGTGGGATGCAAAGATCTGTCTCAGTGAGTGCTGAGGCAGATTTTGCACCCCTGTCAGCATCTTCGTTTCCCTGGATGTCACATGACTAGGAAGCCAACAGAAGGGGATTTCGTTAGTGTCATATAAACTTTGAAGTTTGACAAGAACAGTGCGAACATGTGGATTTGAATAATTCATTGAATTTATGCTCTGCAATAAAGATAATGAGTCTGAAAATATAACATATTTTTCAGCGGAATGTTCTGAAATGAAATCAAGGCTTAGATTTATAGCCCGGATTTCAGCGGTGAAGATAGACGAGTTGTTAGGAAGTTTTTGTTTAATGCAGTGGCTATTACTTACGGAAGCACAACCAACGTGAGTGTCCGTCTTTGAACCATCAGTATATATATATGAACGTGATCAGAATACTTGTCACAGAGTTCGAGAAATTCAGATCGTAAAATCAAAGGATCTGTGTTCGACTTTTTATTTTTACAGAGATCTAAATTAACATTAGGAGAACGGAGTTGTCATGGTGGATGTTCAATTGTGGGGTTTTCAGAAATGTTTTCGAGTTTTATACCTGATGTGTGTATGCTATCTTTAAGTCTTAAACCAAGAGGTCTGATGGCTTTAGGTGATCTATCATAAAGCTCTTCGTGTTTAGGGTTGAAAACACAATTAAACGTTGGGTTATCGGGGTTAGACACGAGTTTAATTATATACTGCAAAGAAAGTTTCTCGCGACGCAAGAATAATGGTGGTTCATTGGCTTCAACGAAAAGGCTCTGCACTGGTGAGGTCCTGAACGCTTCTAGAGCTAGACGAAGTCCCTGGTTGTAAACGACGTCCAGCATCTGGAGATAGGACCTCCTGGCAGAACCATATACTATGCTTCCGTAATCTAGTTTAGACCGAATTAGGGAACGGTACAGAAGTAACAATGTTTTCCTATCGGCTCCCCAGTCTGTGTGGGATAAATATTTAAGCAAGTTAAGAGCCTTGAGACATTTCTTCTTGATGTAATTAATATGTGGAAGAAAAGTAAGTTTCCTGTAAAAATGACTCCAAGAAACTTAGTTTAGTGGACGACGGAAATGCGAACGTTATTTAAAAACAATTCGGGGTCAACATGGAGACCACGTTTCTGACAGAAATGTATACAGTTGGTTTTGGTTGGAGAAAATTTAAAACCGTTCGTGTTGCTCCATTTTTGCAACATATTAAGACATTGTTGTAATTGTCTTTCAATTGTGCTCATTTTTAGAGCGGTAACAAATAACGAAATCGTCCACAAAAAGTGAACAGTCAACCCCCTCATGAAGGGTTTTCACAATATTATTTATTTTTATGTTAAAAGGGGTAACAGATAGAATACTGCCCTGGGGGACACCCTGTTCCTGTTTATGAACAGATGACAGGGTGGACCCAATCTTGACCTGAAAATTTCTGTCAGAAAGGAAGCTGTCAATGGTAAACGACCCCTGAGACCAAGGTCACCTAAATCCTTTAAAATCCCATTTTTCCAAGCCGTGTCATAAGCCTTTTCAAGATCGAAAAACACAGCTACAATGTGTTCCTTCTTGATGAAGGCATCACGAATGAGCGTTTCTAAACGAACAAGATGATCGACTGTGCTACGTTGGTATCTGAATCCACTTTGATATTGTGAAATTAATTTGTTGGACTCAAGATACCAGCCAAGTCTATTATTGATCATTCGTTTTACAAATACAGCTCGTCAAAGCAATAGGTCTATAGCTTTGAGGATCTGTTGGGTCTTTACCTTGTTTATGAAGTGGAATAATGAAGACATTTTTCCAAGAATCGGGTACTTTACCGGATATCCAAATTTCATTAAAGATTGACAAAAGTAAGTTTAGAGGTCGAATTGGTAAATGTTTTAAGAATTGATACGGTATGTCGTCTGGACCAGCAGCGGTATCATGCGATTTATTTAGAGCATCCTTAAGCTCTTTCAAGGAAAAGGATTGATTGTAGGTTTCGTTATTATTAGATTTACAATTAACCTTTTCCCTTTCAGCAGAGTGTTTAAAGGTTTGAAATTGAGGCATGTAGTTGGCCGATGAGGAATTTGGGGCAAAATTTTCAGCCACTGTGTTCGAAATGATTTGTTTATCTGTTATTACGGTGCGGTTTGTTTTAAGGTGGTTAACAGTTGAATATGATGGTTTACCGCTAATCTTGTTAATAGCAGACCAAACGTTATGGAAGGAAGTCTTGCCATTTATTTCTGAAACATACTTTCGCCAAGATGATCTTTTGGCCTGTTAAAAAGTCCAGCGACTTTTAGCCCGTTATTTAAAGGTTATTAAGATTTGTATCGGTTGGTCGAACATTAAATTGCTTCAATGCCGCCCTAAGTTTACGAATAGATTTCATACACTCTTCATTAAACCAAGGCTTATTACGTTTTGATTTAGTCAAAGTTTTGATTTAGAGAGGACTATGTCCTCTCCTCCGCCCCGAAGGGCGTCCTTATGCTGTGTCCTTAGAGGAGTCTTGGTCCTTGGCTGCAGGCTTGTTTTGTGCTTTTGCATTATTCTTTACAGAATCACTTGAAGGGGCAGTGTTTTTGATTGAGGAAGAAGTTTGAGGCTGAGAAGATTCCGATACCTTGTATTTTGAAGGAATTATTATTTTGTCAGCAGTTTGGTCACCAGTCGGGACCTCATAGTGGGTGAAACTGTCCTTGTGCTCTGAGATGCTTTGTTTGGTTGCTGAGGCATATGTTGCGCCTCTAGCAGGAGTTGCCTTGTCTCTTGCCAACGTCCTGGCTTCTGGAAAGGAGATGTTATTTGTGTACTTTATTTTTAGTACTTCCTTTTCCAGTTTCCAGGCAGGGCAATCCATGGATTTGGTCTCATGTGGTCCAGAACAATTAACACATTTAAGTGGGTTGGGACATACGTCTTCCCTGTGTTGGGCGGACACTTCACCGCAACGTGGGCAATGGTCGTCGTCCTTGCACTGGGACTCGTGGTGGCCAGACTTCTGACAATGAAAACACCTAAGTGGATTTGGAATGTACACCTGCACTTTCACGTTGAGATAACCGACCTTAATAGAAGTAGGAAGTGATGGGTTGGCGAAAGTTAAAACGAAAGTGTTTGTCGGAACTCGCCGGCCGTCCCTCAGAAATGATATCCTGCGGACACCACACACCTCCTGTGGCGTGAGTTCACCGAGGATATCCTCCTCAGAGACACCAGCAAGGTCGGAGCATCGAATGACTCCTTTTGACTAGTTCAGAGAAGAGTGAGGGTAGGTTTTTACTTTTAAGAAACAGAAGTCAGTTAGTTTAAGTAGCTTATCGGAGTAGGTTTTGCGATCTATTTCGATTAGTAAGCAGTCGTTTTTTAGTTTTTTGACTGATACTACACTGCCAATAAGACCTTTGATGGATTTTTCTATTACAAAAGGGGATACTTTGGTTATCGGTTTTTTCTCGGTCGATTCAACAACAATGAAGTGAGGAAAGCATGTGTTTGTGGGTGTTTCAGCATCGGAATCTTCTGACGATAAAGTAGGGAGCAGTTCTTTGCATTTACGTTTTCGTTCCATGAGGGTTTTTTATAATAATTCAGCATCCTGGTTTACCACCCACCGCGGAGCCCAACAAAGGGGCGTCTTATGGGAGTGGATCTCCGACCTCCCAACGCCAGTGATACCAGGATGCGATACTCCGACATAAATTATACAATTAAGCATTCAAAATGCCATATTGATCCGTTAAGGGGTGTCGACCGGCAGCTGGGTTATAGATAATAGGGGAAAACATGAGAGAATGGGATTACGGAACACGGTATATTTGAAGAAAGAAAAAGGAGAAAAGGAGTGGGAAGTCAGAGGCAAGAAAGTGGGAAGAAAGGGAGTAATAGCTAACCCAGCACCGGCCGAAGGGTTAGCCGATTGGGAATACAGGACCAGCACCCCGCCCGTCTACCCCACAACTTAGGGCCAAAGTGGTGTGTTGGTCAGGGTCGACTTATATTTCAATATCCTGACAAGCCAACAAAGACCTCAATCACCAGGATCCCCTCGTCGTAGAGATACAGGGTCGCCACCCACGGCAAACAGGTGGGCTACCTTTGGAGGGTTCTTACTCAGCTACAGGTAGTGGCAACCGGAGAATCCTAAGGCCCCTACCGGCAGGTCCGGAAGTGTAAATGAGTGTACACCATGTTCATTTAAAAATAATTGAAGAACAAAAGTCCATCAAATGAAAATACACGTAACAATCCACGAGACTAAGTTTCTGAATATATTTTTTCCTTTCTTAATGTCACTACAAGTTGATTTTAATTATATCTTATCATTCTTTCAGAAAATACTTTCGTGTATGTGAATGACCACATTTTCTATCCAAACTTGCCAATTATTGATTACACTTTTCGCCGAAAAACATGGATGATTTATAAATCTGTGAATCTTTCATACCACGTTCGAATCGACCCACAAGGGTTTAGGATTCGTATGTCTTCAAAATATACTGAATGTTCCGTCAGTCTCTGGATATGTAAATATGTGTCTTTAAACGTCTCTGTTGCCTCAGTTTTGCCTATGTAATTTCTCACAGTAAAGATATTTCTGCCTGTCATACCTGTAGATTGGTCCACATATTTGTTGTTGTTGTTTTTTTTTTTGTTTTTTTTTTACTTTCGTCTTTTGATTGCACTAAAATATTCTTAATGTTCGGAATGGTTAAAACAAACGTTCATCATATGCTTCTAAATATGCGCCTTGTTTTCCATCGATTCCGACGTACACATATGTATATGCTAAACTTTTTCGTTTGTTTTATGTCCTTGTAAAATGTAAAATGTCAATTTACTAAACTTGCATCGTTCTAATACAATATTCGCATGATCCATTTCTACATATCCTAAATCATCTGGTTCTGATGTAAGAGCATTCACTGTCTGATATAGTATGCGGATGACTCCGAGTCTGTGATCAGCTAGAAGGGTCCAATTAAAGTCTGATACTGATCAGTATGAGTAGGTTTGCGGTGCTCTGAAGCTTTGCGGGCTTCGTCTGATTTTCTGGTGGTATGTATATTCATACAGTTAATTTTAATAATTAAGTCAATTTTGTTTATATGATTTGCAAACTCATCAACGTGGACTCTCTTTTGTTTCGTGCATGGATCGTCTACATTTCTGAGCCACCAACCAGACAGTTGAGGAGAAGTGAAAAACGTAAATGATTGGTGAGACTTGGGAGTCGATCATCAATTTGAAGGTATGAAATATTATATTCACTTCAGGCATAGTTCTATCAATTTGGTCGCCGTTGTGGTGAGATAGCAATTCTTTTGGATAGTGTGGCGTCGTCAGACAGCTTTTGGTGAATAATAGTTAAGGCCTTGTCCACCACTTGTGAAATATTCAAGTACATCAAATGACACAAGAATCTTATCTGTGTTAACGGTCTTGTCCGAAATAACCGATACAAAGTTGTTTGAATTCTTCACAAGATGATATGTTTTGCTTGCTAGGGTGATTACAATTTTGCCAGATATTTCGCACATTTTAAGAGATTAAACCAACGAAGAGGCATATACAGTATGTTTTGTATGAACTGATTTAAACTGAATTTAACTTTAACCGAAACAAAATTAACTGTTTCACTATTTCTGAAAGCAAATGTAAATATGTTGTTGCAACAAATACTATTTCAACCAGTACAATTAACACTTTGAGTTATTAAACTTTGAGAAAGGGATACTTAGATATATCTTTCACACCCGATTAACCGCCAGAACTTTAATTAATTATATATTTATAGTAACATTTGTACATTCACTGTTACTTCTTTAATCTTGGCATGGTATTTGGAAGCCAAAGGAGGTAATCCAAATTACAGATCTAGGACTCAATCTTTAGTTTTAAATTAATGTTTAGTTAAAACTTATTCTGCAGCTCCCTGTCGAGTTAGTTGCTTTATATACGTTTTAAAGTATCGATTTTTTATTAAGGGAAAAAATAAATAAAGCATAAGGTAGGATTTTACTGAAAACAGAAAAAGTTAAAAGCAAAGAAAAATATTTTGTTTTTATCTTATACCAGGACAATAAACTCATCCCCATAAAATCGTATATATGTACATGTGACACATTGTTTTTAAATAAAAGTATAAAATATCACACACACACGCGCACGCACGCGCACACACACACAAACACGCACACACACACACACGCAGACACACAAGCACACACACAAGCACACACATAAGCACACACAAAGACATTCATGTATTAGGTGTCAAAAGGGGACTTGGTATTTGACCACTATATTCGGTGACTTCTGTTTTTGTGTCTTTTGGGATAATTTTTAAGGTAATAATATGTATTTGGCTGAGATTATTTTGCTTTGAAGTGTTTAACTTTAGACAATGTGATTTTTACACTACAAGTTGATGCACACTCTTACATATGCATTTCCACTTTAAGAGGGGGAACACATGCGATAAATTGTACAAATGACTGGGGACTTTGATTGTTACCCTATAAAAATGATGCAGTCTTATATTTGCTTATACAGTCAACTCTCGTTATCTCAAATTTCAAGGGACCGTAGAAAATAGTTTGAGATATCCGAAGTTTGACTTATCAGAATTTGGGGATAGTTTGTGTAAATCTTAAAAATCTTACCTGCTACACGATGACTGGTAATGACTGAAATTGCTTGTTATATCTGCCACTGTAAACTAAGTTTCTGCAAGTTTGTGTGGTTTTGCATGTTTAAAGTGATATTAGATTTTTTTACAATGTAATTTAATATTCTTCTTTTTACAAGTTAAGAAGGCCGTGTCAACAAGTTCTCAAAAACTGTTACAACAACAAGTACAAACTGAAACACTTTAATCAGCGTTAATTGATTAACGAAATTGTTGTTCATTAAATCAGCTAATTAAATAATAATCGATTAACCTCTTCTCTAAATTACGTGACCTGATTGCCGATAATTGGCGATAAAACTCGCGCCCAAATCTTCGCGAGTTTCACGGCAGGTGTGAAATCACTATTGTTGCCGTTTTGCATCTTATAGCAATTTGAAGTTTGAGATAGACCAACTGATTTCAGCAGTTTTATACGTGTGGGGACAAAGAATTTAGTTTGATATATCCGATAATTTGACACATCCGAATTTGAGTTAAGCGGAGTCGAACCATATAGAAACTATAGGGAAAAAACGGGACCGTAGAAAACAGTTTGACATAACCGGAAATTTGAGATAACCGATTTTGAAATAACGAGAGTTGACTGTACTTCATTACCATGGGGCGCGACAGGATTATGTATTCGCTTACATTGAGTGGCATTTATTCTTTACATAGATTTCTTATGTCCAAAAAGTAAATACATGCAGACGTGACCGTAGAAACAGGGAACAATACGTATAGGACCTAGTAATTTCATGTCTGTATAATAACACCAAGTGCAATGTCTATGTTAAATGTACATGCATGAAATAGGCTTTCCACTTACACTAGATCTAAATCGCGGCGACAGAAATATAATATTGGTCAAAATAGTTCATTTATGAAACTTATCTTCAAACGACGAAATTTCAAAATAAAATACTGGAAGCACATTACCCAACCAAAACAGGGTCACACATACTAATTCTTAAATATCAGTCGGGGACTTTGAGTGCAACCCCACTCCCCTACCCACGTAGGATGCATCATCTAATTGCAATGTTATGTTTCTTTGTTCGTTTTTCTTTCTTTCCTTGTTGATGTTTTTTTTGTGCTTTTGTGAGTGCTTTTATTGTCTGTGCTAGTTTTGGATTAAGATGCAGGTCATGAATGTATATGGTTAATTTATCGGTTATATTAAAGATATAACATATTGATTTTATGTGGTATAAATTACAGATAGAGTTATTAGACCGTCTAACTTACCGACATAGAGGTATTAATGCAAACATGATGTTATTATGCCATATTTCATATCGAAGTTGAGTTAATAAATCCTATAAATTACCGCAATGAAGTTTTATGCCGTGTACACTGCCGACATGGCGTAATACGGTCATATGAAATACCGACAAAGAGTTATAAGGCAATATATACTATCTACATGAAGTTTAAGGGTCGTGTACTTTATCGACATGGAACTGTAAGACCATATATATTACCGACTTGTGGATTTAGATTACCGAAAAAGAAATGGAGACCGTAAAAATTGTCGATATGGAATTATTGGACAAAACCTACCGTATTGATTACCGACATGGACTTATTTGGCCGTATTAGTTGCCGATATTGTGGTTATTATGCCGTATAAAGGGCCGTCATATTAAATCGTCTTGCTTGTCGATGCTGTTTTTCGGTCAGATAAAACCATAATGGAGTTATAAGCAGTGTACAATGCCGGCATTGAGTAATAAGGTCAAATAAATTGCCGACATAGAGTTAATAGGCAGTATTAACTCCCTGCATGTTATAATAATTCAGATAGTTTACCGTCATGGAGCTGTTATGTCGTACATATTGGCGAAATGGAATGCATATATATTACCGACTAGGTGTTTACGATTACCGACATGGAGTTATTAGGCCGTATAAATTGGCAACATGGGATTAATTCTATGTAAAAATGACCAGAACTGAGTTAATATGCCGTATGAAATATTAACATTAACTTAAAAGTCATTTAAAATACATTGAATTAACAGTCTGCTTTTAGTCTCGACATAGACTATATGCAAAAATAAAGAAATACACGCAGACATGGTCGTAAAAATAGCTAATATTAAATGACCTTAAATATTAAATAACCTAGAAATGGCATGCCTGTATAATAACTTGGTTAAAAAAGAAATTGATCAGCAAGTGCAATGCCTGTGTAAATACTTCAAAACTTTACCGGATCACAATGACGACGTAAACCGGATAACAGGATATCGCACATGTATCCGGATAGTAAGATGATATCCGGTTAACCGTATAAAATGCAGATAACTTCGAATAAAAGTAATCACACATCCGACTTCGCTAAATTTGGTTTCCGACTTGATCGTTCTGAGGTCAATTGTATAGTCACGCACAATCACTTCTCCTCAAGCCCTTTTCCGCTTTGACACGCTTAATGCATGCAGCTGCGAAAACGGAGATTGGCAATAAACACATGAGTCGGGTAATTGTTATGGTAAATATATAGTGCAAATATGCAAGACCGTCAAGTTATATCTCTACCAAGCTGTGTTATGAGCTAATCATGATAAAATGATGTAACATTTCAATTGAGCATTACGGTTTAATAAGTTAATCAGAACTCGCGTTATTTTCAAATTAGGGCGTAATCATAACCTTAACAAACATACAGTCAGTTTCTATCATTCATCTATACACCTTTCTTCTTCTCTAGAAGTTTCCATTGAATACTGCGATATCAACAATTTTCCTGCCGGCGATCGTTCGCTTGACGATTTTCACTGTTTTTTCGTAATGTTAGTGAACACACATTTACATCACGAGATTACAATAATCAAACAGGCTAAATTTGATCTTGATTATTTGGTAAGTTTCCTTATAAGTCAGCGCGATATCGTTAAAATTTAAATTTTGAATTTATTTATTCCTTTAGTTATGTTTTCGTTGTTGTTATCTTTGTGAAATATCTTCCCGAATTCCACAATATAAATCCAACAAATGTTTTACTCTCCATCCAATTCTATCTTATTTAACCAAGTAACAACCAGAAGTTAACATATATAAAACAGTCTATAATTGGTTTTGTTTTTCCAAACACAGAAATTTCGATTCAGTAACACGACATCTGTGACGTTGGTCGCTGTATTTTTGAGACATTTCTCCCATATATTCGTCTACACAATTCAAACACCTGTGAAGCTTTGCTGTCCTAGTTTTGATTTACACGACAAATTATTAATATAACGACAATAAGTGGAATCAATTTTGTTTTTATTCCTCCATTCAAGCATCTGCGCTTTTCCAAAATAAAGACTCGGGTAAAAAGGCCGAACTGCTTCTCTCAGTTTATAAAAAAAACTAGGGCGGGAAATTTCTATAAATATCAGACAAATTTACTGAACAATGAGATGTATTACAGCGTTCTATGGTCATTTTATTGCTCATACGTCTAAATATAGTTATGCTATAACGCAGTACAATTTCAAATCTGCATAACAAGGATTGCTTTTTAATTTTATCAAAAGATTCATAGATATTCTTGATCTTAAATCAGTTGATTAAACTTAATAATTTCAAATTGAATGTGGGTAAATAACTGAACAATTATCAATTGTGTGTTTTATCAATGGATGGGTTTAATATGACCATGATAGTGAATTTAAAATTTACGTTGTCCTCTTTATAAGTATTCGCACCATTCTTATCACAACCAGCAGTATGAAATAGAAAAATATTTGTGAATATTTGATACCAATAATTTATTTAGAATACCTTGGGTATCTGAATCAGCATTTACTTCCATATATCGCGGAACATTCTCATCTGAAACAAGGATATATTAATCTAGATATGACGTTTGATTGAGCATTTTAGCAATTTAATAATCTATAATCGACAATGGGAACGAATTTAATCGTTGGCTGTTACTTTTTCATACAAATGGTATTGCTTAAGTCTTATGACGTGATTTAACTTATTCAGGTACACATATTCTAATTTAATACCTTCCATGTAGCTTTCATTTTTGCCCTAGAACTATGCCAGTCCAATAAAATGTTTCTAGTTAATTTGAACATCTTGGTGGCAGAATAATGCAACGGTGTGCAAGGCATTGTAATTGTGTTTTAAGCGTTTAACTTTCTTTCAAATGATTGATTAATGTCGTAGATTATTGGTAGTAAAGAAAGATAAACTAACCGCTTGACATAATCCAGGTGTTATTTGTAAAATATTTTATGGAAAAGATTGAGTAATATCAAGGCATCATAAAATGTAGTTTAAAATGATCACATACTACAAACATGGCAATATAAAAGTCTTCTATTATTTCTGAACGTTTACCTGTGGTGGCTCCGATGTTATGTTGGCTACGACATTCCCAGCCATCTGTACATTGACGAGTCGCTTTTCGACGCATTCGGGATAACAAGAGCATGACCCATCACATTTTCCATCAACTGGTCATTTTTAACCACTAGATACGTGGCAATGGTTTTCCTATCACTTCACACATTATTTTGACTGTTGTCCCGGTACTTACAGTGGTGCTGGTTGAGCAATCAATTCCGGAGCCGTGAAACAGTACATGCTGGAGTCGTTCAAAATAATTTTGTTTTGTAGCTTCATTGACATTGACAGTGTGGGTTGCGATGGGGGTAAAATTTAGAAATATCTCCTTCCAAACATCCAAAGAGTGGCATTTTCAAGGTGCTATGCATCGTGTAAGTTATAAAGGCTTGTTATTGAATAATGCATGATGTCTATGAATGAAGTACATGTTTAATTATAAGAACGACCAGCTTAGGTTATTCATGACTGGCATCCACTAAGCGACGATTTGGACCTTGTCAATGCGTTCTTGTTGGTTTCTTATGTTTTCTAGAAATCTTCATACTGTTCTCAGATATGAATGCATCGTTCGAGAGTTCTGCCTTCGCTTTTATCATTGTGGCATCAATTTCCTATTATAATCTTGCACAGCAGCTGGTACATTATTGCCCCTAGACGCAAGAGATTCATGTTCATAACGCCGAAGGAGTCACCCTCAGTAGAGCTGTGTCAAAAAAAAACTATCAATTATATCTGCAATATCTACAACCATTTTCGCAACAGGTCATTTAATAGCACAATAGATTTCGACACGTGCATATATGTATCGCATTTTTTTACTAAACACATTGACACGATTTTCGTAATCGCTAAAAGAAGACGACTTTTTACTATAGAAAAAGATCTCAAATAGCAGCTATTGCATTACATTGTATGTTGCAGAATTGTCCTATGCGATCGAAAAGAAAAAGTTGACTGAGCATTATGACAAAGATAACTTTCATGAAGCTGATTTTCATGAAGAGTATATTTCTTATACATAAGGTTTGAGTTCCTTGGAAATGGCGGACGTGATTTTTGTTTGACCGGTTTGGACAGTGGAATTCTAGCTATGGGAGTAAATATAGTGGTGTACGATGCACACATCGGCGTATTTATGAAGCCAACGAAAATACGGAATTGGATAAACACAATTTGTGTTAGCCGAAGCAGTGTGTGTGTATTCCTAAGTTTAGCTTTTTTTCTAGCTATGTTGTTGGTTATGGATGGGGATGTGGAACTTAACCCCGGGTCACCAAGGTCAAAATAGCAACCATGATGAAGATTGATTTGACTGAGAGAGTTCAATTACACAGGCGGGAGCTAGGCAAAATGCTTAGGAATGCGAAAGACAAGGCTGAAGATGCAAAATCCGTTTCAACGAACTTATTTTGGAAGATTCGGTATATGTATGACATACAACCGAAGGCATCAAACGTGTTGAAACGAGACGGTCACCTAACAACGGCGGGTACAGAGTGTCTAACAGGGATGTGCGATCGCTGGAGCGACAAGTTTACCTTAATTTGGACATCAAGGAACCGCGCTAGTCAAGCGAAACCCGTATGGGCCGAACCAGCCAATCAGTGACAGCCAACTACACCACTGTGAATCCTCTGGACCAATTACCTACGGCAGACTCCACCGCAGAAAGTGACGGGATAGAGAGTACCGCATAGGTCACAGGTCGAGGCATGTCGATAGGCTTAAGCATTTTGACGTTTACTGTGTGCGGACTCTAACGGTATATTAAAAACAGTAGTATTATCGATTATCTGAACAATTTTGACTTTGTTGGATAGTTAAAACGTGGGCAGATAGTCAAGATGCATTTAATTATTTTAATGGATTTACATGTTTTAGCAATACACGAGTGAAAAACAATCGGAGCTTTAGAAATAGTAGAAGAGTATCTATTTATGTTAAAAATATATTCATTAAAATTCTTAGTTCAATGCAGTTTACATGGGTTAGAAGACTGTATAATTGTTTATATAAAGTCTTAATCATATACTCTAAATCAAATAGCTCTAAAAATTATTAAACAATGAAGTTAGTCAGTCATTCTATATATAGGTACAAGACAATGTGACGTAATCAGTACAATACTTGTTAACTTTTATAAACATGAGTTACATCCCTTCCCTTCCTTCGAAGGCGTAGACATATCGGCATTTTTATAGCATAAGATATTCCAGATATTATATCCAATTTATCTACAGATGGTGTCGCAAACAATGCTGATACTGCAATGAATTACAGCGTCAAATTAATAGCATCTTTCAGTTCTGTTGTTATTCAGGAATAAGTTTAAATGAAAAGAAAAAGTATTGTCTTTAGAAATTACGAGCAATGGCACTTCAATGGTCGCCAGTTAAATGTGACTTCTGTTTATAAATATATGGGAATTCTTTTCACTCTAAAATTATGATGAAAATCAAAAACAAATATAAACTTGTGGACAAAGCCCAAACGTCTGATATGAGATGATAAAAATAGTTTTAATAGACAATGAAAGTTGTTAATTGTAGTTTATGTAAATGTAGATGTTTTTCAATATATTTTTAATCACCTGATTTTTGCAAACTTTGTATCTTTCTTTTGATATCATTTTCTTTCTTATTTTTTGAAAAAAAATAATACAGTATTTTCCCCGTATTACCGTATTATCATATAGAGAGTATGTTTTTACGTAAATATCATGCCAGTAACTGTGTAAAACACAAGTCGTGTAAAACAATTTCCAGTGTATTTTTTAATGTTTAGATCACACAAAAACATACATTTCTGTTTTGGCTTTCGTTACATTTGTCTTCCTTTTGTTGTCCTTTCCTTGCCTAGCTTCTTGGTTATCTATTATAACTTTTAAACCACAGTCCATTTACTACCGTCATGGAGGAGATACATAAAGGTGTTTGCAAAACTTATTGTTTATTTATTATTCCTGGTTGGTTAATTCCTCATTTCCGAAATAAAAAGGCTCTTCTATCATTTGATTTTCTTTTTAAAAAATAATCAACATGTTAAGCCAAATAAAATACAAGTTTATGTGCACGTTGCAGTCTCATTGGTTCTCAAATTTTTAACAGTGTCAAAATAATTATTTTATCAGTATATACAAAATACCTACCCGAAAGGTAGGTAAGAAAGTTATATGCGAATAGAAAGTGTAATGTCCCTTTATCAACGAACAAAGAAGGAATATGAGTGAAACAATAAAACTGCTCCTACTAGTCAATTTCTGTATTTCCCCCTTCACTTGACAATTTATTAAATATTTTGTTAATTCAATACATGCTTGCAGCAAAATATGTGTCAGTGTTTTTCTCGTTTAGACTTAATGCATATTAGGGCTTTAATCCCACCACTTTGGGTAACAAATATAACACGTTTATTCAAATATTTTGTATAAGACTATTTTGTAATAGATTTCTGTATCATTTAGGCAGCTTAAATATGATTTGAGTCAATAAATCGATCTTCTTTATGTTAGATTTCGGTTAACACGACTTGCATCATAATTACAATCGAGTCGGTAAATGGAACTTATCACTGAGTATTTTTAACACGGGCAGTGTATTTTGGTTTTGTCGATTCGTCGATTTAGAAAAAGCTAAAGAAACGTTGTAGGAGAGAAAATATTTTTTCTTTTTCGATCGATACTGCTCTTAAGTAAATTAAACTGGATGAACATATAAACATGGTTTTACTTAATGCAGAGATATACTTAATTTTGCCCTATTTATTGACAATACTTTTATCATAAACAATTTAAAGGCATCATATCAAAGCGAAGCTTTGTTTTTATATTATAATTTTCATTTTATAAAATGTAACATGAGCTTTATCTTATTAAAATATAG
This sequence comes from Sinonovacula constricta, assembly GCA_007844125.1. Classification (NCBI taxonomy): domain Eukaryota; kingdom Metazoa; phylum Mollusca; class Bivalvia; order Cardiida; family Solecurtidae; genus Sinonovacula; species Sinonovacula constricta. The sequence goes on along the minus strand of CM017560.1, from coordinate 35,166,681 downwards.
CAGAAACACCATTAACTAGATAAGCAAAGGATGTGGATCAAATGAGAGCAATTTTAAAAGATTTATGATTAAAATAATTTATTCAACAAAACGAAATGTTATAAATACTTTGGGAAGACAAGTAATATACATAATATATTTAGAAAAATACATCTTGTTCGAGCTACAACACGTGCACCATCGACGATGACTTCAAACACTACAAATAAAAAGACATTTAAAAAAAACGAAACTAGCCGGTAGATAGCATCAATGTACTAAACGGTTCCACAATTTTATGTATCCCACCCCACTTATATCTTGGCAGTTAAAGTGCTCATAAGTAAATAAACAAATAAAAGGTGCTATTTTTTGTAAAAATATACCAACGGTTCATAATGAGAGCCGATACTAACATTAGATAAGATAAAGTGGGTTTTAATGTACTTAGAAGACAGATTGGGATCCATACAATTGCTAAAAGGTATTTCCAACTATGACAAACACGCACACATTTAACTTAAAAAAATATCATAAAAAATCCTTGGTGTACATGTTTATACTCAAAGATTCACACTAAGAATTTACGCACCAATAATAAAACCAATCCTGACGTTATGAAGGAATAATTGTCCGCGCTATATAAAAAGTTATGAAAATTATTATTTTAATTTTTATATATATACCATAATGATAAAAAGACGCAAATTAAATTTAATCTTAACAATTTAAGATGCATTATTGATCAATGATAAATTTTAAAACCATGACCAATAGGTAAATAACAAAAGGTCCTATCAAGTTACAGTTTGTACATAAAATACAAAAATGTTCACATTCTTATCGTTATATATTCATACATCTTGAAAATCGCTCATAATTTATACATATTCATATAGCTAACATCAACAACTAGTCCAGGCAGACTCGTGCTTCAAATTGCACTCTCTTCTCAACGGTTATTTTCATACATTAATTGTTTTCATTATCTCTCAAATTTAATAAATTCTATGCTTATTCATTCATGTAAATATTCTCGGTGGATCCATTCTGATCGGTATCACCTATCCTAGGTATTTCTTCCGCGCGGGTAGCAGCGCTTAGTTCAAAGTCAATTGCGCTGTACTCCACGTTCGATATTTTCCGTTGGTCAGCATGAGTTGTCAATGTGTCAAGGTCAAGGTCTGCATAATGGAGTTCTGTCTCCTTGGTCTGAAAAAATAACCAAATAAGTGTATACTGGTAAATACTGTTGTTGTTTTTTGCAGACTTATTTTTCCAAGCTTGTTTTCATTTTCACATATCAACACATCCGATGTTACATTGCTTCATTCATGTGATATTATTTTAAAGGAAGCACTTTTTGGAATTGTTATAAGACATTGTCTATTCTCCTTTTAAAATGAACGATCCACGTCGACCTTTCTTTATATAACAATGCAATAGCATCAGTGTAAAATTAATAACGTAGTTCTTCGAAAGTAAATACTGATTTAAAAGTAGAAGACCCCCAACTTTTCTACTGTCCAAAACTCGCAATTAAGGTGTGCTGCATCTAGATAATAAATAAACTGTTATATCCTTTGGGCATGTAAAAGCAATTAAGGATACAGTCCTCATAAAAACACATTGGGTCAAAAGTAGCAGAAACCCTCTTATAACGACATTAAGCTTGAACTTGGAACATATCTGGAAAATAAGAGGCGATGTATTTTTGCAATTTAAAGGAAATGCAAAAGTGTTTTCGTTAAAAGTTAAATTAATCATATACTCACAGTAAAAAAGTGATTTAAAGTTTTTTTTAAAAGCTTCGACTTTTAACATTATGTCTGAAAATTATATCTGAAAAAAATGCACCGTCATTTCCTTGTTGTTGTTTGGGTTATTTCTAAAAAAACAGAGCAAACCTATTCTCATCTAGGTATGCAACATTGAGTTACAGTTATTGACAAAGCTAGATAAACGATGGTTGTCGCAGTGGGGATTACATAGAAATAAAATACATTTAATATTATAAGATGGAGTAAGGTACAATGAAATGAATTTGCGCATGTGTGTACGTATATATGTGCGCGCGTCTGGGTTAGCATGTGTGAGTGTGTGAGAGAGAATTTTAGAGGTAAAGATAGAGAGAGAGAAATAGAGAGAGACACAGAGAGTAAAGTACATATGTATCTTATGACAATCTTAAATTTAAAGGAACACGCATGTTACTACATATACAATATAATTCAAATGTAAAGTGGACAAAACAATAGTGATCATGATAGTTCTGAAATGATGATAGAGAGAGGTGAGAACTATCAGCAGAAAGAAAGTGTGCATGCTGTTTTTGGATCGTTTTTAAACTTGACAAACCTATTTTGAGTATACACGTTAAAGACAACTTTTTGAGCGAGTGGCATGCATATTAACAAATATGAGGGGTCAATTTTAATCAACTCTAGTTTACACATGTATAGATAGATCGCACAGGTCATTGAGACCTAATACGTCGAAGAAAGGGAGGTAACAATGTTGATCAGCTACAGTTAGATACCCAATGGCCGAGAGCGATTGCTTTTCAGCACGTAGTGCACGGGACAATAACATTTATTTCACAATGTATGTGTCCACCTGCAGGAGAAACATATGGATCTGATAGAAAGGAATTGATGTGACCAGTTCTTCATGGGTAAGTAAACTATCATATAGTTAGATAAGCTAAATGCCAAAATGAAAATAATGGAATTCATATGGTTTTACATATTAACATATATTGTGCCAATACATCCACAATAATATAAAAACTTGTTAAAGTATTTAAAATATAATTTGTTGTGTGACATATAGGATAGGAGGTTTATGCATGCTAGATAAACTTCTTTATAATTAAATGCATACATTGAAACAGTTTCTGTATGGAGAAGGGAGAGTTTACGTAAAAGAAGTGTAGACGTGGTAACATATTTATTACTGAAAAGAAAGTGTTATAGTAAATGCTGTTTTAGTATTATAATAAGGACAGGGTATCAAATACTGTTTTCAGTAACAACTAAATATTAAATAACACACTAGACAAATCCTGTTTTGGACAGGCATTCCATCATAGCGTCCAGACTCTACTGCCAGATGGTGGTTAGCTGTATACAATTTAAGTATAGAGAATGCCTAGTAAGAGTTACGTACTTTAAGGTATTTTTCAAGTTCATGAGCCAGTATGAAAATGCTGTAGATTTACTTTCTTACGTATTCTGTAGTTCAGCGTTCCAGATTTGTTAAACTAAAACTTAGTCGTTTAGATTAGTTTGTTTTATTAACTTTTATAAATAAATAGTATTAAGGGAATTCTGATTCTCTCAAAGGTCGGGTCTTCCAGCTGTTAAAAGAAGGCTTTAATAGAGTCTCCACACTTGCTGTAAAGAAAGGCCTTTGTTTTAATGTACGGGCATAATTGGAAACGTAATTTATCATGACTACCATTTAGCCGTCGTAGCTAAAAAGAAATTATTAGACTTTCGCTGTTATTGAGATAGTATATGTTATGCCAAGCTCACCATACAGCAAAGAGATAAGTGAGTGGATTTACGAGAATTAGTGTAGGTCTAGGAAAATTATTATGTACTTTTTCAAGCAGACTTAGGTTTTCAAAGCAAAAATACTTCCGTATGCTAGTATTGGTAGCACAGTACGATCGGAAAGTTTTAGTTAAATCGAGGTGTACTTCGGCCTTTTGTGACGTACATGTAGACAAAGGAAGATAAAATGCCTTATTTGCTTGGTCAGAAAAGCGTTTTCATCCTTTGAGAAATGAACCATTACTCGAGCATTTTGACCCTAGAGACTGATATTTGTAAGTTACTCCACGTGCTTGAGAATCTAAAATGAAATTGTCTGTATTTCTTTTCACAAAAGCAATAGTTTTCTATTTGCTAATATTTATTGTTAAATACCAAATGTTAATAATAAGACTGGTCAAAATGAGGATTAGAATTTTAAAGCCATATATATATATACTTGATTTGTGTTCACAAACATTTTTGCCAACGAAAAGTTCATTTATCAACTTGAGACTTACTGTGTCATTGGCATAAAGAAGGACAAGAAGTTTAAGCCGCGTGTGTATAATATTTGGTTTACTAACTCTATGCCAACTGAACCTTGATTTACAAAACATATTGTCATTATTGAAGATAGAGAAGAGTAACGGTGATAGGTTTTCTCCTTATCTGACTCTTTATTCTGATATGAAAGACTGAGACTTGTCCGTCATAAAATAATAAGATTATAATGATTTACATAATATAAACTACATTGTAAAATTTACCATCAGCAGATTCTTTAAGTAATTTGTGCTTTATTGTTGGGACCCAGGCTTTCTCGAAAATAACTATTAGTTAAATGGTATAGAAACATTCAACAATTACATCTGTAGAAGGTACTGACAGTAATCCGTACATGACCCATATACGTAACATGCATGGCTATGTCTTTCAGACCATTTTAATTACAGAGTTAAATCGAAAACTAGAAAAATAGTCCAGTAATCTTTACCTGTGCCTGAACAGAAGAATGCATATCTGCATTTGTGTTATAGTCTTCAGATTGGCCATTTGCTGGACTTGTTTGTTTCGCTCTCTTTTCCTTAGGGATTACCGCGGCATATGTCACAGTATCCGTTTCGGCATCCTGTTGTTGTGCTCGTTCAATGATATTTTCGTTGGAAACAACGTTGTAGTATTCAACATTTTCAATCCCCTGTCTATTGTGGGATCCATCAACATCTACCTGGTTTGCACATCCCTCCGCTGTAGATTTGGCTATATTAAATAATTATTAAGACACGTTCTTTATATGTAGAAAAGATGTATTTTTACTTTAAATTGCAATATGAGACTATCATTTTGTTTGCTTTTATTTTATTAACTGTGGACATGTACAATTCGTTTGGCACAAATTCCTACGTTTTCAAAAACTCTCCGTTTCGCGATAAAACAAATACATTACATTAAAAATCACATTTTTTTTTGTATTAAATTAGTTATTTAAAAACCTTTGTTAGTAATATCACAAGACGTATATACTTTAAAATGTGTGGTAATAGTGGTGCATAATAAATATACAATACCGACTACAGCTGTAAATTAAAGTTAATTGCCCTTTAATCTGCTAGGGCTTCGTTCGTTTCATCATGGTAGCACTAAATTTTCATAACCAGTTATAAAGTATTGTTAAAAATGGACAATATTTAAATTTATTTTTAAATTAAGATCAAAGAGCCCCATTGTGCATTTGTATATGATTTAAAGCTAACCTTTCAGCATTTTTCCTCAGCTGCCTCGCCGGTTGTACCCAGTCAAGTTCAATGAATCTAACTTCCACAAACTATGCCAGATTTAACCAAGCAATCGGCTATAAAAAGCGATATATCTTTTCTATATAGACTCATATAGTTGTAATTACTAATAACGATTTAGCGTCTCTACATTTACCTTCTCGCCGGGCGACGTTCTTTCGACGCAAGCACAGTAGCGCGACCGTACCTATTGCGACCAATACAATTATTGCCGCAACAGAAGGTATGATCCATACAGTCATTTGACTCTGGTCCGGACTTTTCGTGTTAGGATTGTGTGTCTCAGTCACACCTTTAACAGAATGTAACAGACACAGTTGAGTAAAAAATACTATATGAAATAGTGATATATACTTTTTAAATATAGACAAACATACGTAATAAAATCATGAATGTAAACTAACTGCCTCTGGTTCTTCACATGCACAAGTATATAAAATACATAAATCTAAACATTATTCTGTTCCTGAAATTGTTATTCCTAGAGTGATGATTTTAATTTATTCTCATGTCGATTTTTGTGAGGGCAAAAGTGCTGTACGATGCAAACAAATGGGCTTACTTTATTTCTTAACTTTATATACAAGCTTTATAACATTATTCTGTATTTATCTGCTCATTTTATGTACATTTTCCAGTCATCATTAGTTAAAGAGAGAACACAGGAGTGTAAGTCAAATTGCTAGAGTAATGTGTCGTCATAAGCGAGAAGATATAATGAATTGCGATGAAGCGATTAAATCGGTTCCACAATATAAAATGCCCATCTGAATTTACCACATTATGGCAGTGGACTAACAGACATGGTCCATAGTGCGTACACACTTTGAATATCGTGGCAGCCATGACTGGTCCAAACCAGTTTGGACTGAACGTGAGTAAGATGAGAAAATGTACACAACCGCGTAAAAATATTAACTGCAAACACACAAAACACAACAATGAAATATACATACATTGCAATATATGACAGAGGCATGAAAAGCCTTAGAAATAAACAAAACCTTCTAGATAAAATTCACTTCAACGCAATGTATCATAAATCACTGATGTGAAACTAGTAATCTAGTTGAGTTTTCCAAAAATCAAAGAAGTTATTATGCTACTGTTATGAAAAATGTATAGCCGTATATAATGTATTGCATTTATTACAAGCGATCCTAACCGAAGCTGGGTAGAGTCAGTCTTACGTTAGTAGTTTAGCTGATTGCTCTAACAGTGAACTGACATGTGTTGTTGTACTGTTTTCCCAGCTATATGCGTGATAGGTGGGAGAGCGGGAACAGAGAAGGGGCCTTTTGTAGCGATTTCTTTCTGTTAACCAGATGGCAGTTCGATATCAGAAGACATGGCCCCAGCCCCTAGGGCGAGCGCAATTTCATATCGCCAGCGCCAACAGTAAATAAGAATGACATATTATTCGAATAGCAAGATCTCTATTCGAATACCGACTTGATGTTTGAATGTTCGAATATTCGTTAACTTCCTTAGTTTTAAGACTTTAATTTTGTGATCAATAAACTGAGGACAAGGCAAATTCAGCCGTACTGATGCTGAAATTCTGTCAGTTTCAGTTCAGTTCAGTCGTGTCCGCTAGAACTAAGCACTCGATACCAAGATAAGACAGAACAAACTAGATTATAAATTTTTAACAAAACGGGATAGAGTGTGGAAGAGACACATATGTTCACAAGGGAATAATAGTAAGAAGCATCATCAAGAAGACAGCAGCCAATCTGCAGCCACGAAGGTAAACCTGCTGGACAATATTTCTAGAAAGTGACAAACAAGAAGTAGAATGACCTAAGACCTTATAAAACATAACGACATTTCCGAGTAGCCAGAAACTAACAAGGAACAGAACGAAATCAGTACAAGATAGGTATCAAAATAGCCTTTCTACTACTTTCTAAGAACTAGCTCAGTGCCAGGCCAGTGTCCCGTATTTTTGGTCATTGGTAGGCATGAAAATACCAAACTTCCTCTTGAAAAACTGTGACATTCATACGAATGACTGTTATGACTGTGAGCTAAAATTTTACCTTTTACCATTAAGATTTCCAAATCGTCAAGTATTAATCAGCTAATAGACAGGCGCCTGCCGAAATGTCTTAAATGCGCCGAAAACTTATCAATAACAATCACAAATGAAGGAAGATGGGACCAACCACACCTACAGAAGCCTACTTGAAGCAATGAAACAAACGTCTGGCACCACAAAAGATATTTAGGGCTTGTAAGTGTTACATATCATGTATTTAAAATCCAACAAATTCTCGACTGATTTTTTTTATCTTAAGCAAATGTAACATTTTATTTGCCAGGTAAACACAAAACGGCACAACTCGAACATGATTTATTTATTATTTTTTCAGATGATACCATAACGCGATGCTGTGATAAGCCATACTTACAACAAATCAGAATCGTCAAATGTCACGTTAGGATTTGACATAAATAGTGACTCGCTGCATCAATTTCATGTTAAAATGCAAGCATTTAAATTACCGTCTCGTAAATCCAAGGCAAAGGAATCAGTCTGATTTGTCGCAAACATGGAGCAGTTGGCTGTACAGATCACACGCTTGCCATCGTCTTCTGGCACGACGTTCAACGATGCTATTACTACCGTTGTCATGCCTCCTCCGTCATCCTGTTTATAACTGACGTTTACATTCGAGATTTCCACGTCGTTGACGCTGATAATTGCTCCACATACTGGGTTCGCGTTTACCACAACGCACGTTACATTGATCGTGATATCTTGTTTTGTGGTTGTTGAAATATTCGTGAAGCTGAGATACACAGCTGAAGGGGGGACTGAAATATACATGAACGTATTAAAGACATGTTGCTCAACGATTACAGTCTCCAGAAATGGTGTTGTACAGAACTCGTTTCCTCTGGCCAACTAATAAATAACGTACCAGCAAAATTCTACCTGCCAATGACCTTGTACTGTATGTTGATAAGGAAGTGTGCTTCTATATAACTGGCAGCAAAAGCCTTAATTTTCTAAACTATTCTGTTGGTCAAGTACTTAATGTTGAAATTTTACCAGTCAGAATCGTATTATAAATCTCAAACTCAGAATCAAATGGTTATGTTTTTCTGATAAGATGCAGCTGTCGAAAGACAATTAAAATGTCCACCGGCTTAAAGGATATATTTACTTCATCGATAACACTTATTATAACGGAAAATTATGCAAACTTAACCTGGACAAAACTCACATTCGTAATGTAATGTCATGGCCTTCGAGCAAAGTCGGCTGTCGAGAGTTTCGTGAAGCAGGCAGCATGTGACCTTCTTGTTGTTCCAACTACGTTCCAGAGAGTGTATCGAAGCAACACTTCGATACTTTAAGTTGCCTGCATACTCGTTCGTCTGATTGACATCTATCGTCTGTTCTCCCAACTGGTAAAATAGCTGTGGAGGAGGTCGGCTGTTGTCTGACTGACAAGAAATGTTGGGAGATTGACCCTCCCTCAAGAAACCTACGGTCAGGATTGGGGTGTCCGGCTTTCCTGTTTGAATATATTGCATGCTAAGATAATATATAATTATATTTAATTGTGTTTACCCCGAATCCTATTTGCAAATTTTGTAGCAGTTTTAAAGTGTTTGTTTTTGTTAATTAATTGCTTTAAAAAGCAGCACATCAGCGTCATTTGTAGATACATGTAATCTATGTTGTCAGTTAATTTAGGATTGTTTCTTGTGTTTTTCTTTGTCGTACATTGTGCTTTGTAATTTAATTCCATTCCCATATGAATATTATGATGAACCACATAAACTCTGGTCATTTTGACACTGGTTTAGATATTAAATCTAACAAACCCAAACATACTGTGGATTTGTTTTAAAGTTACGTCTCTGTTTTAAATGACGCCATTACATAGCCTTAAGTATAGGAAATTACATTTTTGTTTTAAAAAGATCTCTCTCTCTACTCCTCTCTCTCTCTCTCTCTCTCTCTCTCTCTCTCTCTCTCTCTCTCTCTCTCTCTCTCTCTCTCTCTCTCTCACTTGAAATGACCTTGCAAAATGCAGCTCCTTGATGGCCTAAGTCATTGTGACAAGTGGAACATAAACCCCATTCCTCATTGCAAACAGGTATTTCCTATCTGAGACACGTTACACGGATAGGTAATTTTAACGAGGAAAACCACGTGACAACTTGCTTTTGAGATTACGTTATATCGTTTTCCGGGTTATCATCTCTAACGTCGGTGTCTATTTTAAGCAGAGATCACTATCATGCTTATTTATGGATTTGGAATGATTGAATTTTAGAGTTGTTTTATCTCAATGTGTACAGTCTAATAATGTAGGCAATGTTCAAAACCGTCTTTATTTATGCTAAAGTACGGGTTTATGCAGAAACTATGCCTTAATTCTCCAAAGTAGTGGTAAGGTATTGTTACGTGAGTTTACTATTGGCAAACTGTCGGATACCACCTTTAAGCACCCTACAGGGTATTTTTGCCGACTGACCATCCCAAGGCGTTAACCTTTGGGATTATCTTTATTTCATATGTCTCGTCTCAGTTTGGTTGTAACATTTACATTTGACTGACATATTAATACCTCTGTCTTGTACCTTTTTAAATTTTAAAACATTATGCAGTACTCAATGACCAATGTCATTTTTAATTATTAATAGGCAGAGTAATATGAATGTTATCAATACCATCAATCAGCTGTCCTGTGGAAAGTAAATTTGACCTGGCAATAAATCATTACAAAACTTAACGTTTCAATTGACAACATTAAAATATCATAATTTATTTCGTTTCTAAAAACAATGCAGAATCGTTAAGGCGTTATAATTAAGAAAAACACATCTTACTTAACACATAAAGCTTGGATGTAACTGTAAAGGGCTGTGGTAGAGTCGGAGCTGACACTTGGCAAGTGACATTGGCCATGTGATTGTATTCTCTTAAATTGCTGAACGCAGCCGCATAACGCCCATGAGAAAGTCTGTTAGCTCTCTCTACAGTTGTTTTCCCATCCAATGCGTCAAGTTGTATTACCACACTTTCTTCTTCGGACCCATCGGTAAAACTGCATTCTACTTCTAGTTTTTTGTAATATTCAGCGTAGAGACATTCTTCACATCCAAAGAAAGATTTGTTTGGTGAGGTGAAATGGACTTCCTTTGGAGGCTCTAAATTTTAAAGTATACAGGAAGAGCAATGTGTTAGTGTCATTTGGTTCGATTACTTCTTTTCGAACTAATATAGCCAAAAGTGTAATCAGTACACTATTTAATGAACATATGCTAAAACTTAAACTGATGTCCATAAATAAAAAGAGAAACGTGTTTTAAACATTTAAAATATCTAAGATGTATTTTACAACGAATGAAATGTAAATCGCACCGGCAAAATTATGTAAGCCTTGACAATGGCACGACCGTTATGACCTCAGTAATTGAAGCGACGTGGAAGAAAGTCGTGGGCAAGAAACGAATATTAGTCTCCGACATGGATCCACACATTATGTTAAAAAAGAAAAAGAATGTTAAAAATCATACCTTTCACAATGATCCATGTTTCATTTGTATTTCCATGCAATTGACACGTGACAAAATATGCCCCAGCGTGTGAATCTGTGATGTTATGGATTTTTAGTATACGCTCATTGTTAAAATTGCCATCAAGTTCCTCAGTTAGGTACCCGTCTATCTTCACACCTGTTGACATCGTGCTTTTGTTAGTCCGGAACATCCACTTATAGTCGGCGCTAGTTGCTGGGATAAATGTAACTGATAGAGTGCCGCCTTTTATGACGTTGGCTGAGCCATAAGTAGTCACCGCACCACAGGAGCCAATATCTGTGTAAAATGTTTTAACACTTGATTTTTGAAAAGATGATTAGATATTTTTCTATTTGAAAGCAATATTCAAACAAAATAAACAGTTTTTGAATTGATATACATACCCTTACTAGTCCAACACATGTTGGTCTTAGTTTCATATTGTTAGGTTCCTTTTATGACTTTTATTTTACTCATTCAATCTTAATACATAATTTGGCTAGAAGTCAGCTTATAACTAACTAAAACATTGGAGAAAATATTTTTATATCATTCTTTACGTGGAGGCTATCACAAAAATTAGACTTGAAATAGTTTATTATGCGAATTAGCAAACATGAATATTCATAAAGCTTAATGAGAATGTAAAAATAGACTATAAGTTAACAAGAAGTTTATTTTTTATTTAAAAGCTTTATTCAGACAAACTGAACAGTTTTGTTTTTCAAGTTAAATAGACACCTCTCTTAGTCTGACACATGCTGATCCAAGTTTGGTATGAATTGATATATGTTCCGATATTTTACGACTTTTTAATTTTCATCGAGTTTTCAGCATTGAGTTAAATATGGGAATTTGATAAGAAGCCTGCTTGTCAACAGGTTTATTGTACGGTATCACTTATAACTTACTGGAAAAAGTAGTTTTAGACCATGGCTTTATTGAATATATCACTAAGCTAAGATTTTAAATCAATAACTATGCAAATAAGCCTTAATAAATATTCATGAATCTTGATTAAAAGGTAAAAATAAAAATGCTTTTTGAATTGCTGAGTCATATTCTTATAAAACAAAGTCTATTTTTGACTAGTTCCAAGTATTTCTCATGATTATTCCTTATATTTTTACAAGTATTTTACTAAAATAGTGACTTCAATAAACAAATGTTAGATGTTTAACGCTACAGTTTAATTAGACTTATTATTTAAAATTATTTATTAATATATTTTTAATTGCATTACCATGTTATATAACAGGCTTCTAAACGTCTCCTTAGAAATGGAAAACATTTTTTTTTTCTTTTTTACAATGCTTGAAATGCTTTTTAGATCTAAAATAAATGTTTTTTTGCAATAATTGTTCGATTGCGATGTCTATTTTGTATATTGTAATAAAGTGGACTAAATCAAAGCGATGAATAAAATAATATATGACCAAGGTAATGTGATAAAACACAATGCCTATCTTCTGGTGTCCGAAGTTTTATCTTTTCAGTTTAAAATACTATTAACTTACCACAATAATATAAATGGGCCCAGCCAGAGAATACTCCTTGTTTTTCATTTAGCCTATGATTTGGATTTTAGAAAATTAATGTTTCATTCATGCTTAAGGATACTCCATACATTTAAATCGGAACGAAATATCGATTTTCTGAACATTCCATCATCTTAAAGTGCAATTATTATTCTACATAATGGTGTATTTGTTTTTTTATAGATGAAATCTTTTTTTATCTTATTTTACTAACCCTACCCCCACTGTCTCAACTGACTGCCAAGGCCGACCTCATTTGGAGCAAAAGTCAGCTGATACGTTCCTCCACCATCAGGTCCAAGACAATGTAATAAATATTCAGGTTTACTTTAGTTATCATTTAGTGTTTTGCCAATTGTGCTATGTGATCAAAGAGTATGTGCGTTTTATTTAAATAAAAATATTTATTTGTGAACTTTGAAGATGACTAATTTTTTAAATGTTATACCTTAAAAACTATAGTAATTATTGTGAAGCCACGGTAACAATTGACCTTTTGGTGTACGTGATCATTGGACCTGGGAGTTTGAAAAATCCGCTAGATCCCAATTATTACACGGAATATAAGTCAATCAAACGAGCCAAACGCAAAAGCATAGACGACGCATGCTTTATAATACAAACATATGGGGATTAATCCGTACCATTCACAGTTTGAATGCTGGTATTTATGTAAATAGCGCATTAAGTATATACTTTTATGTTGATAATCCATTCTCCTGATGCGTACGCCATTTTGCATCTTTTTTGTCTCATTAATGCATACGTCATTTAACGCTATTCTCATACGATTAATAAATTGGTGATTTTACTTCCCACTTTCCAAAGCTTAAAACAAAGTGAAATACATCGACTGTGTCCATTTGCATTGCTTTGATATACGTGTACACTTGAAGTTGAACGTTACACGCAAGCAAAAAAACTACAAAAAAATAAAATACAAAACAAGAAACAAAAAAAAGAAAAAATGGTATGTTGATTATCAAGATTACGTGTTAGCAGTTGTCAAATTAACCCATTCATATTACAGCTCTAAAACCTCCACCAAATGATGTATATGGATGCCCTTTCCCTTTTGGTATTACATAATCCACATCCAAGTAACATTGTCCACTCGTAACAAAATCCTATCTGTGAAGAAAAAAGCGTGTCTCGCTAAATGACATCTAACCTTAAATGTGTGCTTGGAAGTTTCCTTTACCTCTAGCTTGCAAATATACGAATAGTTGAGTCATATATTTCTCTGGAGAAATATGGGCCACCACTTGGGGAGTTAATGCCTAATTGCATAACATACACTACAGTAATCAGAGTTTATGATGAAAAATTTAAGAGAGGGTAGATGGAGGATTTTTTTCTTGGTGTCAGCAAAGTTGAGAGAGATCCAAGGAATTCCAGTCCTTTAAATGAAAGGAACGGTAAGTCACAGAAACACAAGTAAGGGTTCTATCACTAGCATTTGAAACATTAAGGGACTTTAAGGTCAAATCTTACAGTTGGTCACCATAATACTACATGGACGTAAGGCAATATAAATAATGAGTTAAGCTGTACTTAAATGTGAACACTGTCTATTCCCCATAAAAATGATGTGCAAACTATGGTGTGTTCGAGAAACGTTTAAAGTGTAATAGCTAATAGTTGTATAAAAACTTGACAATTATTGGATTTATTTTTAAAATATTATCTAAAAAGTTGTCCCTTAAGTCATCTCCCAATCCTCATCACCATATCATCTTCCTCTTGATTAAATGAATATCTAGCATTTATTAGTTGAATTTCTAGAATTTTAAGGTTGTGGATTTTGTGAAGAAAATTATATCTGACAACTACTTTTAAAAATACATCTTAATGACGATAATTAAATAATAACTTCATTTGGCTAATCAATCTATAGTTTAAAGCAGTTTAAATATAAAAGTGGAATGAAAACTGCTGAATTTCTACGATGTTTGTCGCACTGGTCATTTTCAGTAACTGTTTTATATGTATATGACATGCATAAATATTTATATGGAAAAACATTTTATTCTGACCATTTTGTTAAATTACAATATTGTTATTTCCCTAATCTTTTACTAAATTTTGGATTTAGACACAGACCCTATTAAAGACCTGCTTACCCCTATATTACTTGTATGAACCAGGTAAGGTTTATCTAGTTTATTGTTTATGCGCCTGTGGGTCCAGCAGGGCCGAGGTCTCCATGAGGGAAAGCGATAGAAACTACAAGTATATATCACACCCTTATTACGACCTCTGTATGAGGGATGGGATTTGCCGGCATTTTTGCCGATACTGTGCAGCGACATTTCTGTCATTATAGCACAGGCGCACTTATGAGGTGCCCAGGGACTGAATCCGTCTGGTCCATTATACTGACACCGACGAGTCAGGCGTAATGCTGTCCCTTAGACCCGAGCGTTAGGAGGGAGCCACTATATGAAATAAAACGAATCATTATTAGGCATGTCATTACTCTTAATAACTACCCGGAATATTTAATGTGCTGAAAACAGATCTTTATTGTCTTGATAAATAAATACTAATTCACCTCCTCGCTGAACATAATAGTATTAACAAGTATTCTTTCGGGGTGTTTAATTAACAATAATTTCTATTTTTACACACTAAAACAACAACTTTAATTTGTGTTTCATCACTTAGCGAGTATATAACATTTCCACATTGTTTTAAACTTCCCCCTGAAGATGCCCCCACCCTTATTTTCAAGTGGCATATTCAAGTGTTTCAATGCGTCGCTGTGACTGATCAGGATCCTAGACACACACTAGACGGTCACGTGTTTTATAGCAATAGGTTTTTGTGCGATATGTATTACGACGAATTAAGTCGTTGTTCTAGGCCACCAACCAATAAAACGCATTTTAGAAGAGGTTGAGGAGGATGGCGAAAATGATGTGCGTTATCTTCGTGGTGCGTTTTCTCGTGTTTGTTTTCCCGAACAATGCCTAATTTTGAATAGGGATTTTTCAGCGATGGCTGCATAGGAATTTCAGATGGTTTTCCGTAAATGAAAGGGAAAAGAATAACGGAGAGCAATTTCTTCCAGAATGTGTAATTACCTTCTAGAAAATAAATTATCTGCCCCTCTATAAAATATCATGTGATAAACATTACAAAATATATTTTCAAACAAGACAAACTATAAAAAAATGAGGCACGGTCTTCTCCGTTCATCAGAGAAGAATATTTCTGTCAAGTTCGAACCAATTTACCCTAGTTTCGTGCATTTAATCGCATTTTAAAAAAAAAAATGGAATACAAAGTACTCAAATGAACCAAATGGTTGCAATGTTTAATTTATTCGTGTTTTTATTACTTTATAATACATGTAGTTAGAATTATAAAGTCTATATCTCACAGAAAAGGAGAAACTTGATGTTGACATCTTTTGGCAAGAGTACCCTCAAAGTAAAACATACCTCTGAAAGAATATTGGTTCTTTGGAGGCAACAGATACAGATGGAAGTTAAAAGGTATATTTGGATAAGCACATTAACTAATGTAAAATTCAGAAGCGATAATATGTTTATCCGATTTTGGTTATGCTGTTTCAGCAGTAATGACCATATTGTTATATATATATTATGATGCTTGCTTTCTTTTGTTTCTTAAACAACAACCACTTAAGCTAAAAAATTAAAGAACTGTCACAAAATCACAATTAAAACATTACTCATATCAATGGTTGATTATTATTTCTTTATAACATGACTGCACTAATTCGTATGCTCGGGCAGACTGCACTAATAATCATATACTTCTACGGAAACATTAATAGATAGATGTGTACAATTTCTTCGTCATTTAAGTTTTGTTAGGATTTAAACTGTTTGGTTGTACTTTGTATGGTTACTATGAATTAATATATGCCTACGCACTGAATACAGAAATACAGAAATGGTCTGACAATTCGCGATTGGTATACAAGCTTAATCCCACGCATATTGTACTGTAGTTGAGCTTTTTACGTCCGTTTGGAATTTTCAGACACTCATGTGACCTCGGTCAAACGGTGCTGATTAAAATGTGCCAAATATGAATTAACAGATAGATACCTAGTTCAATTTGTTGCCAACTGAAACTGATATGCTATGGATAACAGAGAGATACATTTCATATGATATATATATTTCTATATTTAATGACAAGTAATAAAGACTTACATGCGCCCTGAAGTACATACTTGGAAGGATACATACAAAGTAAGCGAGCATATATTCGACGCAATGTCGGTATGAAATATCATTGTAATGACCGAAACTGGCCAAAAAGTCAGGACGAGACCAACAGCTCGGGTAATTTTCTAAAGTATTAAAGGCTAAATTATTGTGTATTAAGAAAACTTTATGAATGGATGGTGATTTATTTATTAAAACAAGAACTATATATATATATATATATATATATATATATATATATATATATATATATATATATATATATATATATATATATATATATATATATATATATATATATATATATATATATATATATACGAATTGTCAAGGCTCACATATGCAACTGCATTGGAAAAACATTTCCTTTTGTTGAATGCTCTGTTTACAATTATCTATTTTGACATTATTTTCCGGCGACTTTGATGCTCTGCATCGAACATTCCGAGGTCGCGACGGGTCAAGATATAAATCAAGGCAAATAAACACGCTATGCAATTTCCGGGTATTTTAAGTCCAATATTGGACAGGAAGTCAAAATTGCTGTTACTGAGCACATAAAACTTCCTGACCACCTCTTGGTTGTGCATTATTCAAGAAACTGTGATATAAAGTTGTCTTGATTTGATTTTATATGTATACCTATATAAGCGTGTTTATTAACACAATATCTAGAAGCTGATTGTCAGCTATATTTAAGGGTGATAAAAACAACATTGAAGGTGAAAAGAGCGATGCTGCAACAGTTAACAAAGCTGGGTTGTTTGGTGATTCAAAATCTAGATTACACAAAATGTACACATTTTGTTGTGTTCATTAATGCAAATCAAAAGGGTTAGATAGAAATGATGTCATAATTGATTTGCACAAAGAAAAACAATATTGACATTTAAATTGACATCCAGCTAAGAATTGTTTTCTGATAGAATAGATTTCTTCATTATTCTAGCAGAAAACAGCTCTAGACAGCACAAATTGTTACTAAATGCGACATGATGTGGATCTGTGGCATAGATTTTGAATAAGTAGGAAAATTGAAGTATAAAAAGGTATTACCATCAAATAAAATATTATGTCTATAAAGTCTGATTTCTTGTTGTAGTTTAAGCTTAATAAAAGTAAAAAGTTGGTGTCCTAAGTCGAAGGATTATAAAGGGGTTAAATGTAATAACATTGTTCTGTTCCAAGATAAGATGACGTGTTAATTGCGTTAATAGATATAGTTTTGCCTATCTACTAAAATATCTCGGAAAGATTTCCTAAAACATGCAAAGGAGTTGTCCAAAAATGATTTGAAGTGTTGGATATATCAGATAAAAATGATAAAGTTTTAAAAGGGTGTGGCAAGAAGATGCCAGTTTTGGTGATGTTAAGGAAAGGGTCAATGAGATGTTTTGTTAAACGAACAGAAACACAAACAGGTTTTTTTATGCAGCAAACTCCTAACCATGTGTGACTAGTATGCTAGGAAACTGCAATGAACAAAGATAAGCTTGCTTTCACACAATTTTGGTGAATGAGAAAGCACCACATTGGATAGTAAAATAATTACGGATTAAATCATTTAAGGTCTTTCTTACGCATAGGAGGAATGTGAAAGGGAAGTATGTCATGTTATTTTAGAAAAATTACACATTTGATAAGTCTTCTTTCTGTAAGTGGTACTGAAAAGCCCTCAACAGTTTTACTTTATGTGTTACAACTATTTAGTATACTACGCTGCACAGTTTAGAAAAGACTCATAAATATCGTAAAAGAGAAAATTCAATATCAAATGTCAATACAAATTGAACTTGAAAATGATAGGAATTAATCAATCGTATTTAAAGTTAACACTTCCCGCAATCTTAAATTCTTAAATATAAAGTCAACAAAATTATATACCTCATTCATTAAGAAAATGGAAGAAATATTTAATACATTTAACACAAACAACTTTAAGCATCTAACTATGTTCCATGTTAATAAAATAATTTTACTTAGTTTATAAGGATAAGAAGGTGCAGCAAATGTCACCTTTTATTAGCCAGCGAAACACCGAAATGGGACAACTGGGATGTGCTCAAACATTTTCTTCCAAATGTTACCTTAACGCAATGCTATGATAAGCCATACTTGAAATTTTCATTAAACTGGATAAATATTCATAAGTGCTAATTTGCATGATTTACATATAGTCATAATAGCCGTTTAATAAATTTTAAATCAGTACCAGTTTTTTACTCCTATCACCCTTTTGGAAAGTTATAGGCATTTTTTTTTAACATACATCCCATCAAAATTTCTTGATGGTAGCCATGAAAACCATATAACCCAAATGAATTATTTTCAATACATTAGAGATTGTGTTTCTAGACTCCCTGACGAATATTTTGGTATCCATGAAAAAGGGGATGGGGTGCACGGTAACCATACCTAGCTCACGGACTAAGAGTCATACCTTTGGTACATAGTGCATGTTTTGTTTTATCACACTACTTTGAAGATTAAAATTATTTTTACCCTTGGTTTAATATGTTGTTCTTTCCAGACTGTGTTGTCTTTACGTTGAGGGAATGAAAGCGTAAGTATAACGATTAACAACATAACAAAGCCGTTAGAAACCCAACTTTTCTAGTGCATTTAACTTTATTATGGGTCTTTGTTCATTGTTTTTTTATTACAGAGCACCCGAATGTTTATATTTGTGTATATATGTATACATAAATGTGTAGCTAAAACCTACCTCGAAGCTCCAGTTTCACAGCATCACTTTTACAAATTGTATTCCCATTTTTGTTCATAAGATAAACGTAATAACTTCCTTGGTCGTCGTTATCAGCTTGCATTATCACAATAATGAAGGTGGCACTGTGTATTCTAAATGAGTGTTCTTTTGATGAACTTAATAGTATTTTGTAATATGATATTGACCAGCGGGCATCTTCCTTAAAATACCAGTTATAATATGCAACATCGTCCATTGAGTATCTGGCCGAAAGTTGAAAGTATATTTCGACATCCTTGTTTCTGAACGCTGGCTCTCGGATCTTCAACATCCCACAATCGTTAGTGGCTTCACCTTTTAATGAAAGAAATATTATCACAATTATTATTTTAAAATGGAAGCAAAGGACTGAAAATGCTTCTTCATGTTAAAATATAAGTTCTTTAAAGTGTAGTTGGTATTGGCTACCAGCCAATCAAACTATTGAACTTTGTCTACTTTTCTGCAGTAAAATAAGATTGAGGAAAGTGATCCCTTTGACGAAAAAAAAATTTCTTCATTAATTAAAATATGTTTTAACAAATCTGCAATATGATGTTAAAAAGATAATAAGTTTCCTTTACTTTTCTTTAATTTTCTTTATCAAGCTCGCGACTAAGCCAAATTAAAAAAAATAAGAAGTTAAAAAAGTCTATCTAAACTATGCAAATTGTTTACCAGTTAAATGTGGTATCCGAAGATTGGACTTTTTCAAATAACAAAATTAATTATTTTAACATGAAGCTGTTTCCTAAAATAGCTAACTATGACGTATGTATATAGATATGATTCATCCCGGTGAAATTATGTTTGTGGTGATACATGCCAAATCAACGATATCTAGACTAGAACATCAACACGCACTTGCCATTTTACGATTAGATATATATCGTTTTAATTTCAAGATTATTATTTCACGACCTGTTCATATCCAGAAAAAAACCTTATTACTGCAATATTAATGAAGATGCCTGAATCTAGATTTGTACCTGAGAGAAGGTGTGATATTTTTAAACTGTATTGATGCAAAATAATAACGTTTAACGGTCCGCTTTGATTTCTGCTTTTCCAGAATCTGCTACAATTAAGTAAGTGTATTAAATTGAATTTACGAACGACAGTACGTGGACTGGAGCTGGCTGGCTGGACTGAATGTTAATGAGGTGTCCGGAACGTGAATAAGCGGTGAATCAGGGAGGGTGGTATTCACGACACGGTTTAACAAGAAAATGTCCTTTATGTAGCCTCTACATTAGTTCGAAGTGTATATTAAGCACGTAGACACACGCACACACACATACACACACACATACACATACACACACACCTACAGATGTATATATATATATATATATATATATATGTGTGTGTGTGTGTGTGTGTGTGTGTGTGTGTGTGTGTGTGTGTGTGTGTGTGTGTGTGTGTGTGTGTGTGTGTGTGTGTGTGTGTGTGTGTGTGTGTGTGTGTGTGTGCGTGTGTCTGTGTGTGTCTGTGTGCGTGTGGGGGGGGGGCGGTGCGTGTGTGTCCAGATAATCACATTGCAGTTAAAGTTGCAGTTAAAGTTAATAGGACACATATAAAGCCATGTTCATGCTGCCCCTCTCCATACCATCGCATAGGTTATTAATGGTATTAGATCGACATACATCTAACAAAATAAGCATGTAAAATGTTAGTTTGTTTCTCGACCCGATCAAAAATTGTAATCTTGTTTTAAATTACATACGCGCAATAAAAATACACAGTGAAATCGCTGCATGCACAATTGTGTTCATCGATTCGGAATTCATTGTACATACATAGCCTAATCACGTAATTAGAAGTCTACTGAAAACCAGTGGATATAAAATGTAATACCAAATTTAGATTAACTTACTCTTTTCAAATGATAAATCATAAGTTTCAATGCAGTGGACACGAAACAATTAAGGGGTCAATAAATCAAAAACTGTTAACTTCCATAGTCTACCGGAGGAATGTAGGTCATTATCGCCCTACGGGGGTTGCGTCACTCGCATTTTCTATCACGGAGGTAATCTGGATTGATATGTTATTTAGAGATCTAGCAATTTATTAAAATATTCGTATAATATTTGGGTCCAATATTTTACAATTTTGTTATTTGTACGTGAAGTTTAAACAGATTGAAAAATAAATATGCATGAAGGGTATGCTGTTCTGAGAGATTGTAACTGTGTTATTCATAAATTCATATAGAACTACTTTATGCGCGTCGGAGGTCAGGAGTTGTCAGGTAGGCAACTTTCATTTTAATGTTGTTACTACGTATTTACTGCTAACGAAGTGAATAAGTAAACGTTTGATTCGATAAATATTATTTTTCTCAAAGGCATAATTTTACAATATAAAATACTTACTTAAACTGAAACAGGTCCGTATGATAACAGAAATAATCCAGGCAGATATCACCACATCCATTTTAACGTTGTTCTTATTGTGTCTTCGTACTGCTTGTCCGTTTGTAAACTAAACCCGGATCCCGGATCATGTCAATATTGAGGTACACACGTTTGCTTATTACAACCGGAAGTCTGCAATTCAGTTTACTGTCCACTTGTGAGAAGACAATTAACGAATACACACAACTGTTAGTTCGCTGAATTGCTCTGAAAGGGCTCTTATAGTAGCAGGATATAATATTTTGAATGTAAGGTCTTACATAGCAATGATTAAGATTTTGACTTATTTGCTAAATGCTGCCTCACAATTTAGCCTTTTTTGATATTTCATTATACAGGAGTCCTTTAACCACCTAAATATTTGTCAAAGTGATGAGACATTGTTTAGTGATTCTTTTCACTTTTGCACAATTTACATGATGGGAAAAGCTTGTTACTCAAGATTCTTATCTAAAGACTGATAACATTGTCATCTGTATGAACCTATAAGCTCTTTGATCTCTGGAATAATCATTGTTTGTAATATTAGCACCATTAATAAATTAACTTAGAAAAAATATCAACGCATGCTATTTAAACACATTGCAAATCATTTTGAAAGCATTAGTATCAGATGTGACATAATAATGATATGCCGTAATCTTAATTGATGATATTTCACATAAGACTAGCACCAAATTTATTGCCACCTGGGCGATTCACTAAATCAAATTCATTATCACTTAAGGTCAAAATCCATGTTTGACCCACAACCTCAAGTTTTAAACTGGTCAAAATATATTTCAGTAGATTTTATTATCAGTATATAAAGTGACGTTGTTTGCAACCAAATAATTCGAAACGTTATCATGTATGATTTATTACAGGGAAAGAACCTCACGCTTAATGGCTGAATATCACCTTTCTGACTGTGTCAAAGAACTGTTTACATAAGCAATGGCATATTTCTGTCCTTTTGTTCTGGATAGAGAACAGATGCAAGACATTGTCTACTTGTGTCATTCATATCCAGCTTAAAATGAAATATCAAAAATGCAAGAACGGGTTGGGTACCTAGTTATGTTGTCTCGTAGATTGCTAAAACATTGCTCGTTGTTTATAACATTGCCACCGAACCTACTTGTTGGACAACAGCTGAAGCACAAGGAGAGATGAAGAAATTCTAATAATGTTTTTGGCCAACAACTTTTCACTGCGGCTGCTTAGCTTAACCTCTTCCATTATTGTACTTAGTTTAGACAAGTTGACTGAACGTACAGCCTCCCACCATTGTAATGGTAGACAGTAGAGCTTTCAGAAACATGCCCTAGCAATTGTGATCTTTTGTATCCATGAAACATTACTGTAGTGGGTTGTAGCTCAACCCATGACTTGTGACGCATTCTTATGTGACCACTTGATTGGGATCAGAGGAAGCAGAGCAACGTTAATTCAACTTGACAACTTGACTAAAAACCTTTTTAATGGTATATTCTCTCAATATCAAGCAGATGAATGATGCATATTAATGTCTTAGTTTGTTTGTTTATTGGGTTTATCGTCCCACCAACAGTATTTCAGTTATCTGGAGACGGTGTTTACTTGAAGCAGATATAGTGGTGCCTTCCTGACACCGGGCCAACCAGTCGTAGAAACTACCCTTATATTTGCTTGAGCGTTAGCAAGGGAGCTATACCACTACCATATTTAACGACTTTGGTATGTCGCGGCCCGGGATCGAACCCGGGGCCTCCCGTACCTGGAGCCGACGCTCTACCAGGTCCGGTAAATACTTAGAACTTTTTTAAACTTCGACCTTTGCCCAAAAAGGTTCCCCTTATTGTTTCTTCCAATGCTGCATGAGTTTATTTCTGGATCAAGCAAAACAGGAATTTTATTGTATTTATTTTATTGTATTGTATTTATTTCTGAAACAACAAAAATTATGCAGATCAGTTCTTCAGTATAAGATTATCAGTGTAATATCGTTCTGAACAAGTTTAAACACAAAATCCTATGTCTTAGGGAAAAAAAATTCTGAAGCATGAAATTTTTATTGTTTTACATGAATGTTCACCCGTGTATAGACTGACTATATATGCATTTATATGATGAAGACGTATATCACCTTGCCAAAATCAGGGTTTGATATTAACTTGTAAATGCTGTTGCCCAGTCAGGCAACTTTCCAGAAAGTAATGTTGTCCAATGTTTTAACTTGCCTGAATAAAAGTATATACAAAAGGTATGTACACATGTGATAAAAGTGACATATTGCAGATAAATTTATTTTAATTTTTTAGTTTTATTAAGTCTACAACTTCCCCAAGCCTCTCACATACATTGCAAAACATTGCCACTTTTTCCTCATTGTAGCGAAGCCACTGGTAGTCTGATTGCCATTTAGGAAAATATATTTTCCTTTCATTCAAACCTTTTCATTGGTGCGCATAATGTTTTAGAGTCCATTTCCCTACTTGTTCTTGATTTTGCCATAAAACCAAACCCGACATTGTCCAGCATTCCTTTCAAGCATTGTGAATGTAAACAGACGTTAACGCGTAGGAGACAATGTCACAATTTTGTATTCATGTCTAATTTATTACGTTTTTAATACCCAATTGATTAAACTAATCTTAATGATTTAATTTGCAATAATTGATCTACATATCTTAAATAACAAGAGATGATAAATTAGATACGAATTTGTCGATTACGACAAACACGTTAATTTAATGCGAGGTAAGAAACATGGAAATCGAGTGGTGTAGCAGACTGTGTTGCATGCGCATCACGTTGCTAGATTTTCGCTTAACTCTGGAGAGGCAGTATGGAGAACAAACATCGATTATTCAGATTAAAATGAGTCAAGCATTGGATTTAATAGATTTATAATTTAGCATTTTTTGTTGTCCGATAGGAAAACTTGTGGGGAAAAATGTTGCCAGTACTAGGTTTTGTGCTACCCGGGCAATCGAACAACCGTTAATGTCGAGCTCAGCAAAATGTCGTATTGTATTGATGCCGTAAACAGTTTGTTTGTACTTTCAACTGGCAAACCTATGATTGAAACTGGAAGCGATATGCCGTTTACTTCTGCAAATATGACGCCAAAAGCGTAAACCAAGTTGATGTTGACAAAAGCTATTGTTCATCATATTCTCTTTCGCTACACTTTGACAGTCTCAGCTTATGACATCCCCATCGGAAGAAGTTTTTGATTAATGCACTCTCGTTCAAACAAGGTAGAGGCTGGAACGTTAATCGAAAAGGTTAACATTTTGTAGATACTAAAGACAACCCATTTCTTGAAAGATACCAAACAAAAAAAGTTAGAATAATAAACGAAATATATTAATGTGTGAGCGATTTAGTATTTCAATTGAAGTTTTCTAAATTGCTATGCACTTTTACATTTTAACTGAACATAAATTTTGGTCTATGCACTACATCGAATAGACAATGACTTAGAGGCACGGTTGATTTACAGTTGATATCTGGCCCCTGCTCATTCCTTTAAGATGGCAGCTATTTTGCGAATGATTTAGATTTAATCAATCAAAGACTTTACATAAGTTTATTTGAAATTATAATGTGGTATTGGTGCCAAATTCGAGCTCACAAAGAATGCACAAAGTTACCATCCAAAGTATATAATACCATTGAGTTAAGTGAAGACCTTGATTTTAAGAAAGATCTTAAATGCATTTTTTTGCTTGTGGAAGTATTTGTAGACGCACCATAATGTCATTACGAAATGGTATTTCAATAACCCAAAGGTGTTCTATTTTGACGGGTTACCGTTTAGGGATTTGCCGGTAGTTGTGATGCATAATCCTGAAACTCACAAAGGTTATATGTGTATGTACACGTGTTATGTCATTACGTGTTACAATTATACTGACTCGACAGTAATGCTATTGTGTTCTTTTATATAGGAGCATCGGTGAGTCAGAAAGTGGATTACGCAAGATCCGCCATTTTAAGGCAATCTCTATAATATTTATTTAATTTATACAAATATGCCATTAGTCTTGGTCTTGCACAAGACTTGCATTTGACATTACAAATACCAGTTAAAGAAAAATTAAACCATGTTTCAATACTAAAATGTGTTATATTTAAATGCTTAGTTATGAAAAATAATGAAGTAAAAGTATTTATTATAAAGACCGTTAACCTACTTGTATGTGAAGTGTAAAATAACGCTTCTTTTGCAGCTACTTGGAGCTATTTGATCAATCGACCCTAAATCCATTCATTTAATAAAGTTATCATATTTAATAATACTGTTCTGCACATAAAAAGATAACATTAAAGTATTCATGAAAATTAGTCTTACTAACCGAGGCATTTATGTTGATATGCATACCATTCACATAGATAGCTATCAAATGATCATTACGAACGGAGATTTAGAACCCAGAAATTGGAACCCAATGTCAATCAATTAAGACATGACTTAGTGGTTTAGTTGAAAACAGCACAGCCGATTGAGAAACCACTTCTTTCAAGAAAATATGAATCATTTTTGAATGGAATGGATACTTCCTGTGTTAAACCAGTACTGTTCAAGGACTAACATCCGTTGGTAGGATGGGCTTTTAGCTTGAAACGATGAGGTCAAATGTTTTACCACTAGACCACGGAACTGAATCAATAGGTGCCTATTATGTATCAAGATAAGATATAAACTATGTATACGAGAAGGTGCAGTTTGTGGAATTTTCACTAATTAACTTTTAAATATCCAATAAACAGCATCGAAAAATCCCAATATCCGCATTATCAATGATTTGTTTTATTGCAACATATACAATTATGTACATATAACAGCTTTTGTACACGTTTAATACTTACCGGTTTCACAATGAAGTCCAATGCAGCCTTTGGTACATGAGCGAGTGCACGCCATGACGTGGTTGATGCAAGTTCCGCCATTCTGACAGGTTGTCCTGATACGATTGTCCATTCGAAAAGGCAAATTATAAATTTGACATTAGCAGTTTTGCCGAAGCGGACTACTCTGTAAGGTTACGAGGCCTGTAAATGTTTTTATAAGGAAGTAAATGAAGTAGTTTTTTGCTATTTCTTTGCGGTACAAATGTATTTTATAGTTGTTTCTTCATAACAAATGTATGCCTTCCAACAAATTTAAATAATAATTATTATTATTTAAAACTGGTATATATGATTAAAGTGTATTTTCTTAAAAATCGTGTAAGGGAATAAAACACGATTTTAAATAAAATGGTTACTTATTGTGCTACAGTGTCTAAAACAAATTAAATCTGATTGGCATGTCGCTATAATCCCAAACTTCCTGTTTAAGCCATATATTGTTATTATTGCTCTCACAGTGTTTTCACACCTCATTCTTATTCAGTTATTGGTTTTGGAGAGAATAATGTAAATTTAAATTGTAATTGGCCGATTTCCTTGCCAGCGGTGCAACTCCCGGTATGATTTTATTTAATAAGAGGCCAGAAAACTGAGAGTAAGGGTTTGACAACCGAATTCCAAACGTTACACGGAACCCCTGTCAATATTAATACTATTTGTAATTGTAATAAACTTGTACGCTGGATTATTAGAAGAAGTAAAATATATTAAAGTTGTAAAGCTGGACAATGGGTTGAAATACAAACTACAATTCCCTTTCCATTTATTCAATTATGTTCCTGTTGCTGCTTTGAACTAAGAAAAATACAATATTTCATTTAAACAAATTTAACTGAAAAAATTACCATTTATTTTGATAACCATGCGTTCCTTACAAAGCAAAGCGCCAATTTCTTCATTTTTAAACATATATCTACCTGAGCAGGTAAAACCATCCAAAAAGATATTTTGCAATAATATTCAATTAAATAATAGTTACAAAAACTTAAAAATTCTTTTTTAAACACGAAGGTACGGTTCCAATTAAAAACATTTATTCGTAATTAGTTTGCATAAAACAACCTCGTGACAAACATAGATTTTTTTTATTTAAATCACTTCCAAAATAGAAATAGAATAATTTGATTCTTCATAAACACGAAGGGACATACAAAATAAGCAAATACATAAAAGCATACTTAAACAGCTAATATATGGGGGAAAATAATTTACAGTTTCTTTCGGTTTCAGGTAAAATAGAAAATGAGCGTGAACTCCGCTGCTGCCGTTGGTATATTACTAGATTATAAGCATACATGTTAAACACCAATGTTCACTGTAGTTCTGATGCATGTTCTGCCATTCTCGATACAATTGCCCAAGTCTACAAAGAAGCTCCTAATCCTGTTCTTGCAAGTTCAAACAAATTGCCAATTTGGCAGTAGCGTAACATCATGTAATATTACATGGCATTTCAATGTTATTTTTTTAAAGAATTTAGACTATGTTTCAGCACATATGGCAGTACGTTATGGTTCATGTCAGAACAAACTTCGGTATCGGGTAGCATCCCCTGATCAATTGAAAACACAAAATGTCTGGTGAAAGTACGTTATAGAAACTTCCTTTTGATACCAATGCTTTCTCTTTGAAACTGATGTATACCTGAGAAGGTTAATCCATCCGTCAAAAGACTGAAGCCCGAGTCTTAAGGCAGCTATATGACCCTAGAGAGTTGGTAAAGTGTTGTTTGCACCTGGCCATGCCTTCAGTGCATTCGTGATTATGCGTAAAAAAGCTTAACACATTTAAAATATTGCGGTCGTTTATTTCATATCGTACACATACCACTACACGTGGTCTTAAAATCTGTCAGTACATAACATAGTTCTCGAAGTTCCGTTTGTTTTAGAGTAACCGACATCAGAATGTCGCGAAATAATATTTAATCTGTATTTTCTTTTGTTTAGCACATGATGTGGCATATAAACACAAAGTCAGCTGGCTGGCAGTTACGATTGATTTTATCACAGTTCTCTTCGCGTTAGATCGGGTCTTTCCGCCAAATACTACTTGAACTGCGATAACATCATTCGTGTTAGCCAGCCAGTTGAAATTGTGTATTTCTTGATGTAGCTGTAAATTCTTGAGATTCATATGAAAACATTTTTTTCTAACTGTGGATAAATTGTGAACGAGCTGACAGTCATGTATCTGACTGTGAACTATAAAAACATACCATATTGTAATAATGTAAAACCAACTCCTTGCACTGATATCACTATATATTATTTAAAAAAACACAACATTATCAATGGTAAAAACATGTGCTTCTAGAAGTTACGTCGATGTGTACATGTTTGAACCATGGGTATACTTTGATTTAACAAATTGTCTCATGGTTTATTTCTTCTATCTGTCATGGTACATGTATATTGCCACAAGGATTTTAGACATAAGAGTTCAGTAAGATGTATCTTAGATTGTTAGTTCCAGACAAAATGTTCATATGTATTAGAAAACTAGCATATTTAAGTCATTAAACCCGGTGTGTCGCTTGCTATTTGCCATACAACATTGACACTGCTCATACATTACTACATTCTGATGTCTTTCATTGTGTGAAATATCCACTGATTGCGTGTTAAGAGATGGCAGCTATGTACCCAAATCAAAACACTTGATATATGACCTAAAACTGTGACCTTGACGGTTGCCAACAACCTGCTCCGTGCATACGCAAATGCCTAGTTTACTATCATTAATTTTTAATGAAGAACCACTATTTGCCTTTAGAGTTATAGATTCAAACATATGATAAGACACCCGGAGATAACAAAGGACGGGCAATTCAAGATAAATATCCCATTTCCTTAGGTGGTAAATATTTTGAGAGGAGGAAATAGCTGTGCATCCTGTTGTCATATATATTTAATATATGTATAAGTATGTATATAAGTAAACCTCTTCACAGCGACATTTAACGGAGGCTAACTGTTTTCTGAGGGGGTGGGGGGGGGGTGCTGTGCAGATTACATGATAAAATATTATTATTATTATTATTGTTATTATTATTATTGTTTTTGTTGTTGTTGTGGTTGTTATTGTTGTTGTTATTATTATTATTATTATTATTGTTATTGTTGTTATTGTTTTGTTGGGGGTTAATTTGTTGTTATTGTTTGTTGTTGTTGTTTTTAAAACACCGCAGCGACCATTTATGATCATTATAGCCATGTCCAGCTATTTGGTAGAGGAAGACGCCAGACAAATGCCAGGGTAGAACCACCGGCGCACCGCAAGTCAGCTGCAAGACCTATCTTATTTAAATATTACTCATGTTGGTATTATAATAGCATGAAAAGTGTAGTATTTCAGATATGCATATAGTTAACATTTGTTGAAGAAATTTAAGAACACATATATGCATTCAAAGTGCAATCTAAGTAAATATCCGTTTTTGTAGTATCATATAAGTTTTAAATTAAACAAAAGAGATCAACGTGGACTTAGAAGATACAAACCGAGCAGTAAACACTGTTAATGAATGCATTAACATCTAGTAATAATAAACTCAATTTGTATGCTATAGATTAAGAGTAGTGAAAGTCATATTCACTTTTAACCAAATCAGCAATGTTTTGTTGTTGTTTTTTGTAGATTAAATAAAAAACATCATAAGTCATACTTTCCAGAATACCTTTTCCTATCAATTAGCACTATTTTTTAAACAAAGTAATCAGTCAGATGTTTTACATATAACAGGTTATCTATCTTATGAACACCGGATAATCAACTTGACTGAATCTGTCAACTTTGTTTTCTTATCCGTGTACACAAGTGTGACATCCTTTGAGGACATATTTGTATAGCCGTTTACATTTACTCAAAGGTTTTGCTGCTCAGAGGTTAAAACTCTGTATAGTTATATTATTATATTGCTATATAGTTATAGATCTATATGGCGATTCATGGTCTGTTTTTGCACATCCAAATAGAGAATTTTATCTCATATTCGGCACTTGATTCAAACTATTTTGGTCAAAACCACTGAACAGTTTCATCAAAAGACATAACCAGCGGCTCACTACACTAACACACTTAAAATTGATAGACGATACAATTTTGAAAATCACCTACCAAGGCAGGTCTTTTTGTCAGACAAAAAAAAGCACTTTGTCTGCAAGAGCATCGGTAAGATCCTGGCATGTTGGTACAGATATGTCCACAAACTGTCGCATCAATGCTGCATTCGTCGATATCTAAAATGATGAGATTATATTATAATTTATTTATCCACACTTTGAATGTAAACTTATAATTATTATCAAACCTTTTCATCTATAAAGGACTTACTAATGGGCGTCCAGGTTGTAGCCTTTGTTCTTAACGAATTTAACGCTTTTTTGGTTCGTGCTAACATTGTTACAATCTTACCACTGCAATACTTGACTTTATATGTTAGGTAATATAAGGCACAAATCTGAATAAGATAAAAACGCATTAATAGTAATAGTTAATAGTAATAACAGTCACTTCCAGATGTTAACAAATACAATAGTAAAAGTTAATGTAACTATTCTTAGCTGTTATATTAACAACTATATTCTTAGTTGTAAAATAACTGAAAAACAAATTTTGTAATGGACCAGATGTTATATTTGGTAACATGCAAGCACATTCACTAATGACACATATATCTGTTCATGTTCAATTTTTCCCTTTTTGTGGGGTGGAAAGGGTGTGCAAACTCATTATCATTATCATCTTTAATACTCTCGTCACCATCTCCGTAATCAGTAGCATAATCATCAGCAGCAGATTCCTCATCATTATATTCTTTTATTTGCACATCTGTACAAAACAAGTCAAATGTAAACTAAACAACAGCTTATAACTATTGAAACAAAAGTGTAATATGAATTAAAAATAATTATATCTTTAATTTTCTATATGTTAAATGAGAACAATACCGTTTTTCACTTTGACGTTTGTCGTAGTCTTTTATTAATGTTTTGCCATCTTCATTTATCATCTTGGTCGTTTTCCTTTTTATTTTACTTTTCTCTCGAAAAAAGAAGACACAACGAAGCAATTTTAGTCAAAAGAAGGTGACACAGAAGTATTTAAATCTACCTAACATCTCTTTCCATTATAGCCGGCAGGCAATTCGATTTTAAATTAACATGCTGTTCCAGTAGTGCGTATGTTTACATAACAGTAGTGCTACACCCAATGTTAAGTGTTATGATTTGCATAGAGGAAGCTATGTAAGCCGGAAGCTATTACAAAAGTGTCGATATGCCACTTAATAGGGATTCCCATTGTTCCATTGTAATATTGATAGGGGTTTTCTGGGCAAAAAAAATAATAGGTGATGTTAGCTTCCTGCTTATCTGCGCGACACATTGAACGTTAAATTTCACGATGACATGTTCCGGCGATAATATTTCGCCTGTCGCTAGTTATTACAAAAAACTCTCTCAATGTTATGTGACAGTTACGTAAAAATGAAATCGATGTGTGACCTACCAGAGCAGGTCTCTTCGTCAAAACCGAGAGTAAAGTCTTGTCTTCAAGAGCATCGGTAAGAGCCTGTCAGGCTGGCACAGATTTGTCCACCGGCTTCCTCGCCATTGCTGAATTCGTCGATTTCTGAAAGGATGTCAAGCATTAATAATTGGCGTCAATTCCTATGTGAAAAGCCCAAATTGTCCTGCAGAAGTAATTATGTTTCCGACCAGACTAATGTGATGTCTTTTCACATAGTTAGCTTTGAACAAATTACATTAGACTTTCGACAGTAGAAGAACTTTATATTTCGAAACATACATACGTGTAAAAATCGTGTATGGCGCACCTAAGCATGTTTTTCAGAATCGAGAGTAAAACCTTGTCTTCAAGAGCAGATCGGAAAGATCCAGGCAATATATAAAGCAGTTAAAATCATTGCATTGATAATTTAGAGAGATGAAACAACGCGTTTATTAGTAGAACAAAAACTTCCCTAGTCTGTTCAATAAACTCTTGGTAATTGACATGGACAAATATAAGAATTACAAATAACACCAATAAATAAAGTCCCCTTCGAGAACCTTGATCATAACAGTGGTTATTTCCAAGGTTTTTATTTTCTTAAAGATGTGTTTTGTAAACCCCATTTTCTTATGTTAAGCAGCCATTTATGGACAGTCGCAATGCGATGAAAAATTAAAAATCACTAAAACTTGCTTTTGAGGCAACGTCCCGAACGACATGGTGAGCAGTTGCAACCGTTTGAAAATGCCCCACCGTGTAAGCAGACCTGGTTGCAATAATCTGCCTCTCTCTTCGCATCATTTAATATGCAAGAATATCTGGATCTCGTTTGTGTTTCCGCCTCATGAAGTACTGCATGGTCCCCAGGCATGCCAAATCCCGTATGTGAATGGCAAACACTAATCAATGTAATGTTCTTGTTTATGGTATAATTTTATTCACCAATGGGAAATAGCTACATCAAAACGTGGGTTTAAATTGGATGCTTAGTAATCAGAGCTGTAAATAAAGGTGTAAATTAAGATGGCTTACATGTCCATAGCCTCACCAAAATATATATAGGTAGATTTAACATTGAAACTATCTGGTGAGTGATCAAAAGGACGGCCGAATATGTTGTTTTAGACGTCATTAGAGACAACACATTGGCCGTCAACCCAGGAAAAACGACTTTTTAAAGCTTTATATGGGTAAGACCAAAGACTATAGAAAATTATAGTAAAACTTTACATTGACGAAACTTACTAGGCGAAATGAGGCCTGAGACGTCTTTGTTCAGCTTCTTCAAGGAAAGTTGTTTTCGCGGAGAAGAAATGAGATTTCCTTGTTATGTTTTCAGCCGATGACATCAAGGAGGAGGAAAATAAAGTCCTTGGATTTCTTCTAAAGTAACTACTATAAAAATGATAAATGAGACGAAATAAGAACTTGTTTTCACATCTGAGAACTTCAATGGGAAAAGGGTTATTAAATCACAAGGTGTGGTTTAAACAAAAGCATCCCAGAATTATTTGGTACAAGCCTACAAAAGGCATATTCCTAGATAAACGAGTAGAAATCATCAAACACTTTAAAACTAATTACGAACAAGCATTAACAAGTTTTCTGGAAATAAAGACTTAATTTACTAGATTCATAAAATGCTTAACAG
Source organism: Sinonovacula constricta (assembly GCA_007844125.1). Taxonomy (NCBI): domain Eukaryota; kingdom Metazoa; phylum Mollusca; class Bivalvia; order Cardiida; family Solecurtidae; genus Sinonovacula; species Sinonovacula constricta. Next base: position 35,132,865 of record CM017560.1, on the reverse strand, counting down.
TAACTAAAACTCTCCAAGGCATGATGTTTTATGGAACTATATAAATAAATATATCAGGAAAATGCATTTTGTATATTGCAAAAATGTCAAGATAATATATTTCGTCCCAGATAAGGACATGAAGTTTATCATTGACTCATGAACATTTGGTATCTGAAAAATTCCTGAACAGAGCAAAGAGTTGACATACCCTAGTCATTTATAACTCTACAAGAAAGAAAAATCTTAACAGGTTGGCAACCAAAACGGTGTATAAATGAAAAGTCAGTTAAGAATATAGAACACCTTCCGAAACATATGAGACTTACGTCGATTCTAGTGAACGTCAGAAATCACTTACTTGTAGGGTCATCAGATCAACCAAAATACATAAACATTTCCAAAAACACCTTCACACCGTTCCTTAAATTCTGCACAACACCTGGTTTGAGTGTTTTATTAAATGTTGATAGGATCCACTTATTAACAGGAAATACATTCTATTGTTACAGTGAATAATATGAAAATCCTTTAATTGGGTGGGTGGGTGGGGTTCAGTAGAATTTATTGAGTTGTGATATCGTCAAGGTTATGTTTAGTTGAAATTATTATAATTGCTACCATGCTTTGAAGAGATATGGAATATCATATTCTTACTTAAGGGAGATAACACATGCAACTTAGTTCGAGTAATGCCCCTTTTCATAAACGAAGAGAAGGAATTAAGTGTTTGGCGGTAATATTGAGTAATATTGAATTTTATACCTCTAAGGCAATACGAACGTTTGAAAATATACAAATATAAGGAATTGAGTGTTATTTTAAGTGTTCGATTTCAAGATCACGGTGTGCACCAGTTTATGAAAATTCGATAGTCACAATTTTGTCTATATATGAATATGAGTAAAAAGTTTTATTGTCCGTATCTTGCAAAATGTATGTACCCATTGTATATAAGCTTGTTCACAATTTAAATTATGAGGGCAGAGTTTCACGAACTTTTGACACAACCCTCTTAGAGTGTACTCAACCTGGGAGAGCCTCATTTTCAGAGTAGAGCTTACTTTTGCGCTCCTGTATAGGTTTTTTATAATTAAGAGTCTACATTGGAGCAGATATATTGAAAAGTCCCTATACTTGCAACTTCTACCATGTAAATATTTCAACGATTTATCCTAAAACTAAGTTAAAAACAAGTGAGCCTTTGACCACAATCCATGCATGAAGAAACAAGTTTCGGTTTGTTTTCTAGTGTTAGAATAAGTTTACTTGAAATATTTAGCATATCTTCTGTTCTTATTAAGTTTTTCTAAAACAGGTAATCATTATATTCGTCAAAAGAGTCTTTGTTTTAACTGCCGATGCTGATATTTATTGTTCTTTTTCTCTTTAATTAAAATCGTATGAAACATTTTCGTCTCTGAGGTAAACATACAGGAGCTTCCAATAACGGTTTTGCCTACATTTTCTTTCGTTTACAAATTCTTATCTAAATAAATCTACTAATTGAAAGGAAAGTTTCATGTGTTTGGCTGTGACTTCGCTAATGTTTGGTAAAGATATAACTCATATGTCCAGATAGCCATGATTATTGAAATACTAAAACCACACGTCCATAACTCATATACATAGAATTGGCAAGTTAACAATGTGTGTGTTTAAATATTGGCACATGGTGGAGGTCTAAAGATTTTAAAGCAATTAATATATTCTTTTTATCAACACAGATACGGTGTTCCGATGTCAGCATATATCCCCTGCAACAGGCGCAATAATCACGCCCGGGTTCATGAAAGCAGATTTGGTCATATCTACTACTATCAGCCCCAACCTCTTCAAGCTCTGGGATAAGTAAAATCAAGTAGGTTAAAATATTCACAAAAGCTTCTAGCTCATATGGATCAGTCGCACAGCTTTAACTATTTTTTTCAATTTGTATGTTTTTTCAGGCATTGTGTACGCTTGCCAATCCAAAGCAGTGATAAGATTTTTTTTAAATATAACAGTTATCTTAAGTAAACTTCCGTCTAACGTGAAATGTAAAGAACAACGATCATTGGTTAATACTAATGTTTGTTGATATGATACGATCTTATATAGCCGTCTTATCTGAGATTGTCTAAGCAGGTACATTAATCAGAGATTTTTTCAAACGTTCAAACGTTCCCATATTTTCATTTTGAAAGGAGTTTAATGTTGTGTCAGCCAAAATAAAACTTAAGCCCTTTTTCTTACGTCTTCGTTCTTGCAATGGCGTTCCGGTCCCAATCTCTTTCAGTCTATCTGTAGTTCTTATTGTTCCTCCTCTCTCTCTCTCTCTCTCTCTCTCTCTCTCTCTCTCTCTCTCTCTCTCTCTCTCTCTCTCTCTCTCTCTCTCTCTCTCTCTCTGAATTAATACATATATTCATCTCTGTTCATTGTAATTTTCTTACCACATCCACAAAACTTTCCATCGTCAGTTGTTTTATGTGTAATTCAATAAAGTTTTCGATTCGTGTACCTTAAAATATCTCTTACTAATGCATGATCTCCCAACGGAGTCAAAGTCGTAGCCGTTGTCACAGTCGCAGCTAAAGTTTCCTGGATGGAGGTAACACTATTGCTGACAGTAGACGTCATTTACACATTTGGCGATTTCAGAAAGGCTTTAATTCTTCTAGCCGCCTTTTGCCGCATGTTTTCGAGTTCCTATCGTCGCGAAAACTTAATTGTGACAACATTCTGTTCTGTTACGGTCTCGGTCGGCAAAAAGACCAACTGGATTGCTTAGTCCAGAGCTCTAACCACATTCTTCCTCAAAAACTAACATAGAAATGGAAAAAAGATACATTCAAAACAAAACAGCCACCTAAAGCTAAATTATGACACAAAAAGTACTGTTTAAGACACAGGCTAATTAAATTACAGATAGAAAAACAGAGCAATAGCTTAGTAAAAAAAATATCAGTCAAAATAAATAGACGCGAAAATCCTGATGAAGTGGAGTCGACTATACGTAATTACACCGTTTTAAAGTCGCTCGTTTTCTATATTGATCGTCTTTGCCAAGTCGCCACAATGCATACTCTCCCGTTATTTTACACAATTGAAATTTATACATTTTGTTAACTTTCTTTGTTATATTTGTATTGTTTTTCATATAAGAAAAAAGTCTAAAAGTAACACTGAAAAGTATTTTTCTGGTCGGAAGCTGTTGTCGACATGCAGAACCTGCTGGATGAAATAAGGGTTTGTCACATGTCTGCTGAATAGATACAATGCCTAGCCTAACCTAATGAAATAAGGGTAGCCGCATGTTTGTTAGGTATAATGCATACATTTTGGTTTTCGTAAGCCTTTTTTCAAGTCGGCAAATAACATAATTGGATTGTCCCATGTCTGCTTAGCCGATATGTACAAAAAAGAGTTGCCACATGCCTGGTAAGCTGACAAAAAGATACAAAGGTTTTCACATGCCTGCTAAACTGATTAAAGAATATAAGGTTGTCGCATGCCCGCTGAGTCGACAGTTGTTACATACCCACTAAGCTGACGAAAAGAAACAAGGGTGCCGCATACCTGCTTAGCCGACAAGTACAAATAAAAGTTGCAGCAGGCTGTCATGACGAGAAATAAAATTAGCTTTTCCTGCTTAACCAACAAGCAATATAATAGTTGCTGTACGTCTATTAAAATGTGAAATACTGTTTGTCAGGAGCCTGTTAAGCTTACAAATGTACCTAGGGATCTGTATTCCCTCTCTACAGCGACACTTATTTGCTTTTCTCCAGAAGAATGAGGCGGCGGAAATTGCTACTATGATCAAAGAAGGCTGGCAACAGGTAATATATAATTTAGAGTCCCACTTTAAGGTCGCCACAAAAGCGCGTAATGCAGGTTCGCTTCCGACTCAAACTTACGTTATTTTATTAATTGTTGTTGCATTTCTAAATATGATCAGACAAATGTATAAGCCACTTTGGGGTCACAACCGCATTTGCTGCCTGTCAACATATTTTTGAAAAAAATATTGCATTCGAATTATCTTTAGAAATTTCAATGTTTTTATTTTTTGTTCATGCTTATGCTTAGCATTATTTTGCTTATAAATTGGTGTGTAATACTTTGTTATGTAAATAAAATTAACGCTTTTAAGTTGTGCCTTAATATGTGATTTTATTATTTATTTTAAAAAGTAAATAAACGTGTGTTGTTGTTTCTGTAAAGTAATCGTTCCTCAATTACGCCACATCGCACTTTCGAAAAATGATATATAATTTAATTATTACCATAAACAATACAGTTAAAGTAAAAATGAAAATATTTTTTAATCTAGACTGTTGGTATTTTAATGCACCTCGATCGCGATTTTTCCTTCAAAGAAACCTATTTGAAGAAGCAAAATATCGGTATAACTGTCATTAGCTTTCGAATATTTCCTTAAAGGACAGTTTGACACATATCAAAATATAAAAGTATTTTAAATTTTGTATTTTTTTTTCTTCATATGGACACTAAGTTTTAGTTCTTAAAATGTGCTGAGACGATGACCCGCTTAAGGTTGACAGAATTACAGTTTGAAGGTTATCAAAGTAGGGCATTTTAGGACTCAGACAAGACTTTTAAACATATAATCTTTTACGGCATTATGTATCTCTAGGCAGACAACCTATATATATATAAATATATAGTCTTATATGTTATATTCATGATCAATTTTTCAATTTTCAATTTGTTAATAATTTATTTAAATAGTTGTTGCGTACCTCTTTTAATTATCTATCAACGTATGATTTGTTTACATTTTGAAAAAAAAAATAACTTAATAATGAAGGCAATCATATTTTATTGAAAGTCTAAATAGGCTTTAAGTAAACACATATCACATTGATAATACACAAAAAGTGACACAATACGTGTATTTCTAGACTAAAAATAAAACGTATAAGTATCGCACACAAAGATAGCTTTTCTAGAAGAATACAGCAAAGACAGGACAAAACAATTATTTGTCAATAATACAGATAAGAACATTTAGATCATAGCATCATTTGAGAGCGCGAAAATATACCTTTATATATGCATATAAACAACACACAGCACGCAATAATGTTTACGTATATAACAGTGTACTAACAACAGTTTATATAACCTTTATAGAAATCTTACAATACCAAATGGTTTTCAACTTAAGATCATACCAACTCAGAACATTTCACATTTCGGGTTTATTTCGTTGTAAATTACAAATACTTATATAGACATTATTATTCTTGAAAAAAGACCAAAATTGTCAGTTCAGAAACCAAGAGTGACAATACTTTCTTGCCATCCACGAGTTAAAATGAAATCCACCAATCTATTACACATTTGATAAAAAAAAATATTTTTATTGTATGCACAGATGGTGTTTTTAAATAAACACATTGTCGTTCAATTCGCATGTTAGTCTCATTTTCAGAAACAACCCATCTTTCCTGAATAAGAGCACTAAACAATCAGCTTTTTCCCCTCGATTGAAGAAAGGGAACCGTAGATTTAAAGAAAGCTAACGACTGTGCAGTGTTATTTATCGTTAGGGGAAGAGGTACGCCGAAAACGGGGAACCTTTTCATGGTAAAAATTAAATAAACAAATCTCATTAGAACCTAGTGTCAGGGCAACGAGCCAGGAATTAGGGAGTGGACTTAACTCAAAACATGCTCAATCCCCTTTAAGATCCAAAAATACCAAATTAAACCATTTTTCCAGTAAATGGGTACATAAACTAGGTACTTAACTAGGGCCCACTTAAAGCGATATATTCGGAATATAACATTTAAGCCATGCATGGGCAATATGGCGGGGTCATGAAAAAGCCCTCAACAGGGCGAGTAGACCCTTATTAAACTAGTTCCAACAACAACAGCAGTGTTATTTTACTGGATAAAACATTCGTCTAAGTGTGATCTAGTGAAAATGTTATGGTTTTTTTCAGTAACATGGTTAAATGACAGGTGAATATGATTGTTAACAGTATGGTATTTCAGAAGTACTTCTTGAAAAGTTTTATTTAATAGTGAAAATAAATACTATGCTAAATCCTTATATTTCACTATTTTGGAGTAAAATAAATGAAATTAACCACAATTAAACAGAAAAAATGACTGTCAAGTATAATCGTAACGATTTTAAGTCTGTAAAATGAAAACTGCAACATAACATGCAATGTTTGCCTAATTTAAATTTAGCATATTGATATATAAAAAGTACGATAACAAAATCCAATTGAAAGTTATGTACAAAGCTTCTATCTAAAAGTCACTATGTTACTCATTTTATATCTAAAATGAAACAATAACATCTAGTTTATTCATGTATATATATGAGAAACGTTATGTAATTTTTAAATGTTCCTCAGAATATAATGATTTTTTTTTTAAAATGCGCGAATACAATATATACAATAATAAAGTAGGGCGCTGCCACCAATGTTTCATTAACAGATCCTTACGTTATATAAAATAATACTATTTTTTAATTTCTGCTTAAGTATAAGATGTTTTGAATATTGAGTAACTATTAAAGTACTAAAGAATATCTGACAATGATATAAAGAAGTTATTGATAATATTACTTTTGATTTATGTCTTCATCCTTCAATACGAAGACAAAAGGTCAAATAGCTATTTTATTCACAGTTCATATTTAATTCACCTGACTTTGTTGTTATTCTTTAAAAGAAAAAAAAGGATTTTAATAAATGTATGTTCAACTTGTAATAATAGATTTAAGGCTGAACAAGTCTACCCTATACATAAACCCTTAGTCATTCTGATTCTGCTAATGATTGTGAATGGTTTGTAAATATGTAAAATTACGTATACATGCAGGAATGGTATGGGGCAAATATTGAGCAATAATAAATCACTAGTCTCTAGTAGGTGATGAAATCAACAATGCTAAAAGTGTTTTATTCTTTTCATTTTCTCGTTGAAGATATTGGCCCGACTTTACACAAGAGTCACTAGTAATTTTTGGTCTTAATATTTGTTTTAAAGTTATGACCAACGTTTCTTCCTTACTCAAAAATTTGATAATCATTATGTGGTCAACACATCTTCAATTTAGGTCTGTTCTACAGATGTTCCGTTGCTTCCCGCACTCTTATCCGGGAGGGGTCAAATGCCTTTCTCGATGGATGTGGTTTGATGATGTTTAGACTAGCCATACTGCCCATCTGCGTACCCTTCTTGAATTGATATCTGTAGAACAAATAGAAAACAATAGATGCATGTTAGGTGTTTGTTCTATATCTCGGATATATTTATTGAGATGAATATTTTTTTCTTATTAAAAGTATATGGGGGTGGTTTCGGGAGTGCTTAATCTTAGATCTGTTTTGTTTCTAATTTAAACACATAAAATGCAAAAGTACATTAACGTACTTGGGATCATTTGAAAACAAGTTGCAAGAAACAAATGGTAATACTTAGTTTTTTTGCCAAAATGTTTCTTTAAAAATGCGTTATACAAAACACTACAAAAGACGTAATATAAGATTCAACAAAAATTTAGCTTTAATTTGAAGCCGGTTTAAGCTTTTATTAGCTTAAAAGTTCCAAAGTGAACTTAATTAAGATGAAGAATTTTATCGAAAAACACACCGAGTAGTCGTAAAATATTAGGACTGAAAGACTGTGATTGTTATATCTAAAAACACTTAGGACATTGAATCACAAGATAATTTATATTTAAGGATATATATATATAATATTTACTGGAAAAGAAAACTATACCAAACCTCTTATATCGTCTCCATGCTATCAATACAGCTCCCACGACGACCAAGATAGAACAGCTTCCAATCATACTTGCTAAAATCACGGATTCTGGCAAGAAGAATTTTAAATGTTATTTGTGAAATGCTTGTTATTGTTTTTTTATTACTATCCTAATCAGACGTTGGTGTACTAACTATTGCATTTGAACTTGTGGTAAAATTTTTGGAGATTCCCTATCTCATCGCCTATCCTTCTTTGGTGGCAAGAGTATATTTGACCGAAACATATCTTGAGCTTTCAAGTGACAACCAATAGTCGTGAATACACACAATGCAAGCGGTGAACATTTTCGCAGTTTCTCCGCTGCCTCCCGATGGTTCTACACGCTGGCGACTATCCCGAGACAACGTGGATCCTGTTCCCAACGTCTTCTGGGCTCATTAGATTCCAGTAAAAGTACATTCTCGAAGCAAGAGAATTCCCAGGACTGGCCCCTCTCTTAATCAAACAATTGTTTTGAAATTACTATTACAAAGAAGCGTTGCATTGTGACGTCGTTGTAATAAGCTTCGTTGTCAAATGTGCCAACTAATTAGTTTACACTTACCCTTGGTGTCTATATCAACATCTTCACCCTCAAAAGGTGGTATATAATCATCTGAAACAGTCAATCTTTAATTTAGTTTAGCAAAGTATACGATTCTATCTCTGATAGTGACCAGAGTAAAATAAAAACACGGCTGACATATAAGATACATTTTTGTTTTGTTTCATTTCTTTATCGTAAATGGGTTATTTATATCCAGTTGGCTTATATGCAATATCTATCTTATCTGAAGCAAGTCAGAAACATTAGATAGCTCATAAAATATTTCTTTCTCGGCGTATACGACGAAACAATCAGAAAAAATGACTAAAATGCTTTGCGCAAGCACTTCAGGATAACTGGCAGCCCAAAGAACAAACACAAACAAACACAAAGACACGTGGAGTTGTCCAGGTATCAGTCAGGGCCGCCTCTCTTTACATCTAAATTTGACATTACCTGTACCTAGCACGAGGTGCATGTACATGTATATATTAAGGGTTCGTCCTTCACATCCCCTATCGATTATAAGAGATAGACTAGGTTGTTGACGTGTGTACTGCAAACATAAACGTAATCAGGTGGAATAATTCATTCTGCAAGCGACCCCTGTGTGTGGGGACATCAGATAAATTCTTTAAATGCCTTGCAACTTGAAAAGGAATTATGCGATTTTTCTCTCAGAAGTTTATGAAATTTACGAAAGGCAATGAGTGTCAGTTTAAAAATTATAAATAGTATAATGAGGTACTTCAAAAAGTTATACTTTTTTCAAGGTAAACGTTAACTTTCTATAGTTGACAATACAAAAGCAGGGCCATACTTACCCAAAACAGAAACATAGGCCTCCTCCGATGTTAAGTTGGCTACGACATTCCCAGCCATGCAACTGTACATTGACGAGTCGCTCTCCGACGCATTTTCGATGACCAAAATACGACCAGTCCCATTTTCCATTAACACGCCATTTTTTAACCACCAGATCTGTGGCATTGGCTTTCCTGTCATTTCACAAACGAGCTTGACTCTTGTCCCAGTTCTGACAGTCGTGTTAGTTGGTTGTGAAATCAACTCCGGGGCAGTGGAACAGAAGACATTCGAGTCGTTCAAAATATTGGTCTGGATTTGTAGTTCATTGGAAAAGTCCCGAATCGTCTGAACAGTGTGGGATGTGTTGGCGGTCAAATTTAGAAATATCTCCTCCCAAGCAGATATAGCGTCCACACAAAGAGTGACATTTTCAAAGTGTTCTGCATCGTGTAAGTCATACAGTTTAGTTATTGAATAATGCGTACAGTCAACAAATGAGGCACATGTGTCGTTATCGAAGTACGAACGGCTTATATTATTCATGGCTTTTATCCACAGAGCTACGATTTGAACGTTGTCAATATTTTCTTGTTGGCTTTTTACATGTTCTTTAGAAAATTGTATGACGTTCTGGATTTCGGACATCAGCGTGTCGTTAGAAAGATCTGCCTTTGCTTTTGCAATTGCAGCATCCATTTCATTTCTTGATATGTTGTAATCTTGAAAAGCCACAGTAACATTAACGCCACTAGACTCAAGGGATATGTGTTCATGAAGAGAGCCCATGTCAAAAGAATTAAGCTCATCAGACTTGTTTCCAAGATTATCAAGTATCCCTGCAGTCTCTACGGCCATTTCCTGCAACACCTCATTGATCCGCCCCAAAAATGTTAATGCGTGCATGTAGGTTTCACATTTTTCTCTAAAAACATCGACGCGATTTCCATAGTCGGTAAAAGAGGATGAATTCTTTAAACCAGGTGTGAACAGCGTGGCATTAATAAGTTCGTCTAGGTCAATGTCAATATTGTCCTTTTCTAGATCTAAGTCCCTTGAATTTCGAATAACCTTGTGCAGCTTACCAAGAGTCGCCGCTTTGATGTCACGTTTTTTTCTTGAACTCTCAGTCTTGTAAGAAGCTTCTACCATACCGTCAACGGATCCCTTTGCGGCATTCCACAGGCTTCTCTCCGCGTCCCTAAAGTTTATACGTACTGCTATATCAACCCACCCAAGCATAAAAGGGTTTACCTGGCATACGACCTCAAATACGGGCAAATCTCTTGAGCCAACCTGCACATGAAATTTACAATTCCTTACGTCAATAATTTTCTGAACTCCTTCTTTAATCACAAAGTTAAGGACTCTTACAGCACCCTTTAAGAGTAGTTTGACCGCCTCTAGTGCGATTTTAGCTTCTTCTATGATTCCTTTTGCAGCTTCAAGGCCAATCTTAGCTATATCTACAGCAGCTAATGCAACATCAAGGACAATTCGTGATTTATCAACGACAATTTGCGCGACCGACACTGCCAACTTTGCGGCATCCAATGCAAGCATTGGGATTCTTACAAACAACTTAGCAGCTTCTAGTGCAACATAAGCTATACCTCGTATTGCTCTACATCCTAAATTTGAAACTACACAAATCGGATCAGGAAATGAAATCATGCAGTTGGTAAAGTGACAGCATGGATAAGGGATTTTTACAAACCAGACCTTTTTCCAACAAATACTACATCTTAGTCCAGGAATGCAAAACTGCCGACATGATCTGATCTGACAAAGGTTATCTACATTGCGCTGGGCAGTGTTTAAACTTTCAATGGCTCTTTGGAATGGCCCTTTGGCGTCTTCCAGTTTTTGTTTTGCATTTTCCATAGAACTAACAGCAATGTCGAAATATCTATTTGCATTTCGAATGACATCCTTTTTAGACTCAAGCCAGTTTTGAGCTTTTGTCAGTGAGACCTGAGCATTAGACAGGCTGTTTTGAGCTGAACTTATGCGTTCACTTGCACCATCCGAAATCTTTTGAAAAGCCCTACGAAGGCCGTCCAGATAACTGTCGCCAAATGACGAACCATCGCTACCTTTTGCAAGCAGCTGTCCACTAACATCAACAGTCAGAGAATTCCAGTCCTCATTGTGATAAGCCGAACATTCTATTTCCGCGTAGAAAACATCCCAGATTCGACCTTCCAGTCGATAGTTCACTCTCCGTGGACTAATAGTTATTATTGACGATGCGCTTAATCCAAACAGACTTACAAGACCTTCAGACTGGAGAAGAAAATGAGCAGGGTTATCGATGCTTATCGCAAAGATAGACACGGACCCGACATCAAGTCTGATAAAACGTGCGATCTGGACCAATTCAGTAGACAGGGCAATTCGCATTCGAATGGCTTTTTCCCCTTTCATCACGTCGTACATTCGGGCGTATTTACTGCATTCACCCAGTCTATCTACAGAATAAACTAGCTCAATTTCAGCGCCAATGATTTTGATACCAATTATATCAAGTTCACCTTGGAATTTTATACCGAACCCGTTAAGGTCACGTGCTAAAGCAAATACTTTATCAATCATAATATTGGCCATCTGTGTTGCTGAGGCTTTCAGAATGCTCAGTTCGTGGTTAAGTATAACTGCGAGTTGACCAGTTCCATTTACAGAATTAAATTCAACGGAATCAATAAATTGTTCGACTTTTCCTTTGATCTGTGTTTCTACTGTCTCCCAGACGCCAGATACATAATTCATTATATCGTTGGAATCTGTTTGTTGAACGCTTGCGTGCAAGTCGATAACAAGTTTTTCAAGATTGTTGCTAGCGATACCTATATCACTTAAAAGAGCATTTGATTCTGTAGAAAGAATGTTTTTGAACGTCTGACTTGTTGTAGCTGTAATGGCACTTAGATTTGCAACTATCTTTTGCAAGTCAAAAAGCTCGTCTGTTATATCAGTTGCGACGCTACTGACAGAGTTGTTCGATGGGTCTGTCGCGATAAAAACATAAACCTTGGCCTCGAGGTTAAATCCAAATCGTTTCAGTATTGGAACATTAATAAATGGATTCAGTTTGGCAAACAAGGACACGAAGAACCCAGAGGGGTTTGCATCGTTTCCGCACGATATCCTTAGTTCATGGCCTAAAAAAGAAATGTAAAAAATCGGTCACATTACAAACATTTAATAGAACTAACATAACATTGTTTATGCAAACGTGAATAACGCTCCATTAAATATTTAAATGCCTGTAATTTATTAAATAAATGACTGCTTTTTTTAAACGTTAGAATAATATTTTCTATGCTATGTACCAGTGGGCATTTATTTTACTAATAAAATACCAGTAACTAATTAAGTATAGAATAAAGTAAAATCGGCTTACAGTTATGTTCATAATTTAAAAAGTGCCAAATAATACTTATAACCGTGTTTTATTCCGCCAAAGCTCAGCATTTTGTTTCTTTCTGTTCGTTTTATAAAATTCTATATAAATGATATGTTTACCTCCCACAGATCCGTAACCTTCAAAAGCGACATGTCCGAAATCAAGGTAGTGTATACGACCACCGAAATGGAATGGCAATTGTAAAGATGAATTTACATTCGCAGCTAAATGTATTGTCCACTCCTCTTGAAATAGACCCTTAAGGAGCTGAAAATGAAGGAAAACAAAAAGTTATCTTTACAACCCAGTAATCCTTTGTTGAACAGCATTGATTGGAGTTCACCCTTTAAAAGTCAAGAACTTAAAATGTTTTTAAATATCACGATGACCGTACATGAAAATATTGACTTAAAACCGTAAGTTGAAAGTCCCTGTAGGAATTCTGTCTCATCATCTCTCTGGTTGTGCCCGATAAAAGTGGGGCAACTTGAATAGTCTTCATGTCCTTTACGCCAGATTCTACAGTAAGTATACCTTCGGAATATGATATGTCGTTATTATGTATTTATATTATTGTTATACCTTTAATTGCTTCACAATACTAAATTTTAACTGGTGGGCTTGTGCTTGTTTTCTAAAATTTAATATTTGCCTTCCTGTCAGAAATTGTACATTTTAGATTTTTATAATATGACTTCGCTTACACTGATTTATTTTAAGTGCATTTGGAAATGTATCTACATATTGTAGTATTTAGAGTCTTAATTTCAATAAGGGTTTTATTGTTTGTAAACTCTATTGATATTAATTAGTTTTACCTCTCGATGCATTTATGAACAGTTTTTAATTACACTGGTTGTCTTTGAGATAAATCTTCAAGAAAGTGCAAAGTTGGACATCTACACTAATGACATTGAAGCACTTCTGTCGGACCTTTTGCCGACTGACCGTTCCAAGGTGGTAACTGCTTTTTTCTTCGTGTGTTATCTGTAGTCTCTGTGTTTTTGTCACGTTTACACTTTGTGTGCCATTGTCTACAGGTATTTAACATTTCTAATTTTTTATATTCATCCATACGTAAACCTCTTGGATATTTTGTTCAGAAAAACCATGTGACATGGAAAGGAAAAAAAAGCTTAACACAATAAGAGTTGTGACAGGGAAATGAAAAGAAGGGAAGTGAACAATTTACCTGTAACGGAGATGGTACTGACAGATAAAGGTCTGCTCCACCAGTGAGGTGCACATAACCATGGTTCATTTCTGCGTCTCCACCGAGCCAGAAGTTTGCTTTCGAAGACAGTCTACATCATTCATACCGAATTGTAAAATTGAAAAAGATTACATACAGTACAAGTTATTTTAACTGGAAAAGACATATACAGCAGAAGGTTAGTTTTATATGTAATATTGGGAATATATTGTCATTTTGAAACAAACATATCAAAAATATAAAAAGGCGGCTTCGGTGTGGCTTTTAATAAAACAACTTATAAATCTTGGAGAAATAGTCCTGTAAAAACTGAGACACGAAAAGCTAATACATCTTCTCACACGTATAATATTTTCCCTGTCTAAATTGGCTAATTTAACAAAATATGTTTTTAATATTGAAACAACCCGATGCTCTTAAATTAAAAATTTATTTTTCCCAGACAAATTTACACAAAACAGGCACTCAAAGATGGTTTGTTTAAAAATGCCTCTTCTTACTAGACATTTGACAGGTATGTGTGATTTCCGATTGAAGCAGTTCGACAGTGAGAGTGATGTAACATTAAGCTCTGTGGTATTTGACAGGGATTAAATTTAAGGTTAAATGTATATAAACTCAAGTAATGTTTTACGTATTATACATAACGGTATTGACGGGAATTGAATATAGATTGTTTATTACAAACACTCATCTTTTACAAAATTAATAACCCATCTCTTGGCTAATAACAGTGCTTATTAAGCACGATACAGTTTACGGTGTTATCTTGACGTTAGAGTCTCTATGATATTCATTCGAGCTGACCTTTCAGCATTAGTAAGAAGGTCTAAATTGAGATCACACAGCTAGGCTGAAATAAAATTAAATTCTTTTGGCGATGGCTAACATTATTGCTTAGGTTGTTCACTTTAAATGAATGCAAACACGTAATAAATTGTTTAGCCTTCCGGAATTTAGAAGATATATATCAATGTGTATTTCTTGTACCACCTTTATTTCTTGTGTATTTTTTTGCAAATTTTTACGAGCTATTTTAAATAAAGAATTGGAGAAACCTTCTATTATCTTACGGGTATGAAAATGTGTTGTCGCCATTCCAGACATCGACCGCATCTCTCAGACGTTGTGCGTTGATACTTCTCTTTACAGACAAGCCAATTCCCCTTGGACGGATGACAAATTTATATTTTTCTTTCAAGTTAGAAAATATCGGAACGGTATCTAGGATGTCTCTTGATTCAGGTGGTAGTAAGAGAAACACAGTTCCACCTAAATCTTTACATATGTCTATCAAGATGCAGTACTCGCGGCCCGATAATGATTTCGGGAGAGTAAACTCGTGTCCATAGATGGACATAGCAACGTCATGGTTAAATCGAAGCATCGTGTAAAGTCTAGCTGAATGAACCGGTGCTTCTCGGCAAGTCGTCTTTTCTATGTCAGATCCCCGTATGAGTTCAGAGTTCAACCCGCTTAATTCAAACAATTCTGAACCTTTATCCGAAAATCTCAGCCACTGTGGCAGTGTCTTATCAAGATTTTCGAAGAAAGTGTTGAAGAAAGAGTTTGATATTAGAAAGTCATGAACATATCTTGGCGTGAGGTCGAACGACCAGCAATGGCCTGTTGCTTGTTCAACCAGTTTTGTGCCATCTGAATAATCGTATTGAATGGATCCTGTCAACAGTTTAAAGTCACTGTTTGCCCTTTCAACTGTTAAACCTGTTATCGAAATTGGGAGCGACAAGTCGTTTATTTCTGCAAAGACGATGCCAAATGTGTACGTCACTGAGGAATCGTTGGTCAGCGTGAACCAGGGGGATGTTGACGATAGTGACAATTCCACACGTTCTCCTTCGTTGCACTTTGACAACAAAAGGGTATGACAGCCCCTCGGAAGAAGCTTTCGGAAAATAGATTCTTTTTCAAATACAGAAATCGCATGCTTGTCATTTCCACCTGAAATAAAAATATAACCGCTGTAATGCAAAAATACTCCGATTTCCACGTAGAAATTATTGTTACAAAAACTGATGTGTTTATAAATTTGTGTGAAAATGTTATTTTGAAATCTAAATCATCACATTTAAAATTACGTACCTGTACACGAATGTCGGTCTACGTCTAATGTCCTATTCTCAAAGCAAGAACAAAAGTAAGATCCGACCGTATTTATGCATTGGTCTTCACATCCGCCATTTCCAAATCGTTCGCATTCGTCGATGTCTGAAACGTACGGCAATTAATTAAATGCATAAAACACCGAAAGTGAACATTGAAAATGGGCATACATACATTAAAAGTATATTAAAAATATTAAACACCGAAAGTGAACATTGAAAATGGGCATACATACATTAAAAGTATATTAAAAATATTAACATATTAAAACGGTTCATTTATATCTGTTGTTTTTGTTTTTTTCGGTTCAAAAGGAGACGAAGTCTAACCCTCCTGAACTCTAGCATGGATTATGAACATCATTCGAAAAGTACCTTTCACTGCTAAAACTATCTAAAACACCCGTACTTGCATGTGAAACCTCCATTCCCATCCTCAGATTTTTAGCTCACCTGAGCACAACGTGCTGAACGTGAACTTTTCTGATACTCATTCGTCTGTCGTCCTTTTTGCGGTGTCAACATTTTGCTTGTGAACACACTTTAGGCTACAGTTTTTATTCAGTCTTCATTTAACTTGGTCAGAATGTTTGCCCACATTTTGAATATGTGATACCATATTTTAATATTATTAAAACATCCATAAGGTAATATTGAATTAAAATAATGTTTTATACAGGATATTTTAACTTGGCATCAATGCTGACCTCTGCACAGCAACACCTCTCAGCAGCAACAGTTTTCTGTGCCTCAATGCCAAATGTAGCTGTGCAGAGGTTTCACTGCATTCCTATAATATTTACCGACTTCGCAGTGACGTCCACTGAAGCCTTTGGTACAAGAGCACGTGTACGCCAGGACGTGGTTGATGCATGTTCCGCCGTTGTGACAAGTTACCCCGATACAATCGTCGATGTCTAGAATATTTTGATGTTACATATGCAAACACAATTGATATTTGACATTACCAATAAATTTATGACTACAACACATATAAATGTGAATCGATGATCATATAGGACAATACTTTTTTGTATTTATGTCTGAAGCAAAATAATAAATAGCTGTTCAATAATCATTCTTTGACACAAATAGTGTATATTGTAATTTGTGTGGTAACAACCTCTGCGCTAGTTAAACATAGCGGGTGCGTTTCATCACAAATCTTAAGATCGATTGAAAAACGTTCTTAAAATTTGGCCTTACGATCACTCTTAAGTGCGTTTCATCAAACTGTTTTAAGTGCGATAGGTAGCAAATCTATCAATAAGCACTCTTAAAACTTTAGAGCGATTTCGCTCTGAGAGGGATTTCCGGAATATTAATGAAAGGCTCTTAAGAAGGAAAACATTCTTAAGAGAAAAAAACGATCTTAAGATTTATGGTCTTTCTTTGGCTCGTAGTACAACTCGGCTTATTTGCTCTACAGGCATTTCATTCTTCCCTGAAATCTTTAACCATGTCATAATCTAACATAAGAAAATGTGGGTACAGAACACATCTTTTACAAAACTATATAGGAAAAAAGTGTAGAAGATAAGCTCGTATGAGAAACATGTACTTTTACCGAAAGGCACCGTGCAACTGCGATAAACCATTAAGCTTAAAGCACATTACGAACATCAAGGACGGCCTTTCTTGCGCTATCAAACATCTCTGCAACAATGCTCAGGTGAGAAAGTGACGTTTCACAATTACATTCACGAAAGGACAGGCTAATAAATCTTTTTTTCATATCTAAATTTACTACTTTATACGCCAGATGTTTAATTAAATTATGTTCTTTCTCTTGCCTTGATCTCTAGTCTACTTTCTTATCACAGGATCCCGGACCAAGCTTCTCAAAAGGAACTATATTTATTGGCGTGATATTGTAAGTCTTATATTGATCATGTCAACTACCTGAAGTATAATGAACACATTTTGTTTCATTTAAGAATACATTCTTTTATAAAATGAAATTCATTATTCGGGAAACAAGATATTCAGATTTAAAAATCAACAACGTTAACTTTGAACTTCCATATATTCACTTGTTAATGTGACACCAATATAAAAACAAAACTTTACCTGAGCATGTAACTGCATCTGTAGACAGACTGAACCCTGCACCACAATGGCAGCGATACGATCCAAGGGTGTTGGTACATTGTTGGTTGCATTTGGCTGTGTGTTCTGTGCATTCGTCAATATCTAGTTTGAACATCAATATCACATTTGCAATTAGCATTTCTAACAGTCAAATAAATAGGCAATAATGCATGAACGATCACATCAACTTAGATTTATCCATACTTAGAACTCGACATGGTGATGCCACAAAATCATATTTCATATTGGAATTTCGGTAGTACTATTATTAGTAAATCGAATACTAAATGGAACTAAAAAGTCTAAGATCATTGTAAATTATTGACCAATTTACTGACTAGATACGGGGCACCCGTGTTCGGGAGTATAAAGTCGACTTCTCCATGATTCCTCAGGCCCTAATTCTTGGCTATAAGCGGAAGATTACATACTTCACTGGTTAAAACCGTGCTTTTGCTTTTGCTTACAAAACACTTAAGGGCATCACCGCGGCTCAATGACGCAGCAAAGGGTTACTTTTACTTTACAGATACACAACAAAATGGCTGACACTAGTAACAATCTGAGTAAGATTAAGATTTGTACGCCCATTCTTTTAAATATTTTCGCGTGACTTTCTCAAATTCGCTTTGCAAAACCGCACGGAAGGTAAAAATATTTAAAGCTACTTAGTCTTAAAAAACAAAACACCCTGTGTACAATAGTTATTTTAATAAAAGAGACTGTTTACTGTTGCCACATGGTAACATTCAATAGGTTTATTCGTAATAACCAATAATTCAAATATGACGAACATCTGAATTCTGCTTTTACATAAAATGATAATTTAAATTGCCCCGGAAACGAAAACGTTACCACGGCAGGAATCTATAGATTTTGGCTCAGTAATAGGGGCAACGTTTTACCAACCAAATTTACAATGAGCTTAAGATGCCTTATAAGGTCCCCTCTACTAGCATTGTACTCACTTAGCTATACATATTGGATGCAACCATTTTGCATTTTGGGGGTTTAGCGGCACGCCGACGATTGACGTCATACTTCGCCGTCAACCGTTTTTAATCAACCAATCTTAAAGCACAAATACACTTATTTGCTTCCACCATATTCGCCCAAGTCACAATGTTTGCTAAAGGAATAGCTCATTGGCCCTGAACGATCTGCCAGAAGCTTACTCTTAAGTATAGTTTTTGACAGCTTGCGTTTGCAGATCTAAGGAATACTATAGGTTGTCAAGGTATGAAATTGATTTGCTGAACTCTTTATTGACATACAAATCCATGTTATCATTTTACCAGCACATAAATGGTGATCCGTTGTCAGCGTATAGCCATTACCACAGGCACAATGGTAACTTCCGGGTTCGTTGACGCATATTTGATCACATCCACCGTTATCAACCACACACTCGTCAATCTCTGAGGTAAATAGAAAAGAACATTCACAAAAAATCAGGTCAAATCTACCTCAAGTCGATACACTCTAGCTTAAACTTATTTACATGGTTCGCTTTTTCAGGCTTTGAATAAGCTGTTTGTACACCCATTTGCACTTATCATGACATATAAGAAAATTTAAAAGAAAACTCTATTAATAACTCGTGGCCAGTCAAACTGAGATTACAATTGCGTTCACAAAAAAAGGATTGAAAAAAAACTCAATGTAATCGATATACTTCTGTTGATATGCTAGAACATATGAAACTGTGTATTCAAGTACGTTAATCCAACTGATTATTCTTACAGACGGTTAAGGGTACTTGTGATTTCATGTTTGATAAGAGTTGTTATTGTTTTATCAGCTTAAACACAAAGTTTCAATAAGTTACCGGTACTTTTCTATTTTGTATTTCTTATCTCTTCTACTATCTGCCGCGTTCTTCTACTATCTATGTTGCTGTCTCTATCGGTTTGTTTCTGCCTCCCTGTCTCTCTTGTTTTAACATTATTTCTCTCTTCCCGTTTCTCTCTCTCTCTCTTGGTTTCTGTCTCTCTGTCTTTCTATCTCGATTACGATCAAGCTACATTCCTGCCTTTTTCTAATTACATCGCGAGAACAAATTTTAATATGACATGTTTTTAAGAATAAACTTGGTGTTCCGTGATCAGTTGCTTACCAATACAAGACCTTCCGTCAGCGTACAACTCGTAGCCTTTGTCACAGTCGCAGCTAAAGTTTCCTGGGTGGTTGATACACTGGTGTTGACAAATGCTTCCATTTAGGCACTCGTCAATGTCTGTAGAAAAACATAAGATACAAAGCTGATGTTATATAAGACATATAAGATCCCTTTGTTGGTACAGTGGGCTGTGTACTTTTTTAAATCGTTGATGAAATTAAATTTGTATTGAAACAACGATGATATCGACAGCAAGTATTCAACAAACGATGATGTTGTTCGGTCGAATACAGTAAAAAGAGTTGCTGGAAAATTATTTTCAGTTGTGAGTACTGATTTTAGAATATAAAACTTTGACATAGCGGACCTGGTTTTATATCAAATTCTAGGTCGTACTATCCGAGTTATTACAGTCGCGAATTGTAATCTTTTACCCCTTCAATGTGCTCGAGTCTAAGTCGTCTAGAAAGATTGCTTGTGAGAAAATTAACTCTCTTGCGATACACTTTATACAGTAAAACCTCTGCAAAGAAACATTTGGCGGAGGCACGGAAAACTTTTTCTGCTGAGAGGTGTTGCTGTGCAGAGGTCATCATTGATGTCAAGTTAAAATATCCTATGTAAAACATTATTTCAATTCAATATTACCTTATACATGTAGATGTTTTAACAATATCAAAATATGTTATTACAAAATCTAGTTAAGTTTTGCTGAAATATAGGACAAGAAGAGCACACAAACTTGCACAGTGTAATTTGAAACACAGTCAACATTCCTGTTAGTAGAATCTGATAAGTCTTAAATAAAACAGAACTTAATTCAGTAAACAAAATAACGAAGATTTAAAATATGAAAATAAATAAATGCATTATTTTTAATTGTAAGCTGCAGATAACGAGCCATCATTGACTTTTTATTTCTTTCAAAGTCTCCAATATTTTTGTGGATTTAAAAAACACATTATTAGTTACTTTTGCCAATTAACTTATAATATTATTTCTATATGCACTATTTTGAAACCAGATTATCAGTTTTTTCACACCTAACTGGTTACCTGTCAAACGTAAACTATATTAAGCACATATATTAAATCAGTCAACCAAGATTCTTTATCAATAAACAAAAGTGTGAAACTTCTCAAGTAGCCCCCAGGTGATGCTCAGCAGAGGTTATCACAGCCCTTAGGGACAAATTTGAATGGCCGTTTACATTTACTCAGAGGAGGTGCTGCTCAGAGGTTAATTCACTTAAAACTTATGAGGCGAAATAAACTGGTTGCTGCTAAGAGGCTGTTATTGCTCAGAGGTGCCTTTTGCAGATGTTTTACTGTATTAACATTCTTAACATATCATAGTGAATGATAATAGATGAATTCAGTGTATTACGTACCAGAGCATGTTTTCCCGTCTGAATCGAGAGTAAAGCCATGTGAACAAGAGCATTGGTAAGATCCCGGTAAGTTGGTACAGATTTGTCCACAAGCTGCTGCTCCAGTGCTGCATTCATCAATGTCTGTAATAGTGGGATGTTTGGAAATAATTAAAACATGTCTGCGCAAAGTAAAAAAAGAGAGAAAATGGTCCAATGGACGCTTTTATTGTCGTGTTCTTTTCAAAGACCGACCAAAAAGACATTTAGAAGACAGACTATGCTTTATCATCTCTTGATTTGTGTTTCGAGCAACTCTCCAAAACGTAAATATATTTATCAGGGCACTGTTTTAGAGGCTGGTTTATTTTACCCATTAATGAAATGGAATACACAGTTAGTATGATCCCAACACGAGGTTTTCTTTCATACGGCTATAGCTTACAACTGCATTTATCAAACTAGATAATCCTACATTAAAAGCATTAGAAGAATTAAATATGGAGCTCTATATTACCGTTGCACGTGTACTGGTTGCTATGCAACTCGTATCCCTGTCTACAACTGCAGGTAGGCACGCCCTGAACTGGGAAACATCTCTGGTCACAACCACCGTTCTCATCGTTACATGGCTTACCTGAAAATATTCAACGAAAATAAAGTGTCTTCTCCATATGTTACCATACGGCTTGTCTATCCATGACCGATGTACACTTAGTAAAAACAATGAATATGGCTCAATTAATTTCTAAATACGTATTCAATACAGACAATGTATCGTAAAATATGTACTGGCAAGGGCGCCATCGAGCTACTGATCGACAGTTGTATATTTTGTCTTTTAAGAAGCCATGCGAACAAGAGCGCACCCTTGTTGTTATTAAGAAAAATTGAATTGCAGTCAAACTTACACTGCCTGACTTTTTTTAAACACAGTAGTATACCATCTCTCAGTCATAGACCTGTTTTAGTTTAGTTGCACTTTAAAATAGTTATTATAAAAGCCCTTACATCAATGCATCAAAACCAGTCTGAAAACAAATATACTAATTCTGGTTACCCATCGGTTAAAATATATTCCTATTTCCTATTACTAGTTTAAATCCAGCTTACTTCTAACCACTTAAGATATTGATACTGAGTAGCATGTTAAAGTAATAATAAGCTGCCAAACTGAAAAAAATACTAATGAGGCTAGATAGAACAAAAATGATAGGCATTTATATTATTTTACTAATTTTACTAAGTTTCCTGTTAAATAGTAAAATATCCGAAGACATTGTCTCAAATCTTTAAGGTAATACAGTGACCATACAGCCATAAAATATTATTTATTGTACTAACATATGGTTTGTGTTGTCAAACTTGTTGCTGGCTTATACGGATCGTAACGCTACAACTTTAAAATAGTGAAGATGTGGTCTCACTCTGTTCAGCGGACACTGTCGGCACTGTAGTTATAACTGATAAACTGCACAAATAATACTTACGTGTACATCCTAGGCCCCAGCCGGCTGGTGTGTAGATGTGGTCGCACTCTGTACAACGGACATTGTCTGGACTTCCACCACATTCTTGACGACCAGACTTGCAATGATCAATGGTTATATGCTGACAGTCTGCAGACAAATTAGTAATTAGTATAGCGAAGTTCAAAATAAGCGTCTCCCTGACACATAGATCTGCGTCACCTCGACGCTCGCCAGTAAATCACCCACGAAAAAAAAGAATATGAGGTGCAACGCTAAGCTGGAAAACTGGCATTAATAGGAAATCGTAATGAAGATGCTATAATAGAGATGGCTGTTAGGAATAAGTGGGTCGGACAACGAAATCAATTGAAAAAAATGCATATTTGGTCAACATCAGAAGCAGTTCGTACCGATGTATACGCATCGCACCAACGATTAAATATATTTGTATTTAGAGCAGAAAAAAAACAATACGTAATTACTGGTTTACTGTATAAATGTACGTTTTACTGTGCATATTTCTAGAAAAGACTTAAATACCAACTTATTTACTATTTTTCTTGTTCACAACTGACACAACTTTCTCAATCGAGCTGTCAAACATGTAAATATACACGCTCTCTTTTCACTCTTTAAAAACTGTGTCATTAAAATTATTTTGGTATGTGAAATGAACAGTTATTATTTGTGAATAAAATGTCAATCGTTGAACTAACCAAAACCGCTACAACAATCATTAAAATAATTTAAATTTCTTATGTGCGTTCGTGCGCGCGTGCGTGCGTGCGTGCGTGCGTGCGTGCGTGCGTGCGTGCGTGCGTGCGTGCGTGCGTGCGTGTGTGTGTGTGTGTGTGTGTGTGTGTGTGTGTGTGTGTGTGTGTGTGTGTGTTTGTGTGTGTGTGTGATATTCAATGCTTTCTGATAAATTCGTCACATTTTTAAAATAAACTAGCATTTATGCCATTTTTAAACATAACAGAAACAGTAAAATAATTTTGAAAATACATATAACTGAAAACATGTACTACATACTTTCGCAGCACCGTCCCCAGCGCCATTGAGGGCAGTGACAGCCGCCAGAATATGTCCCACCGTTGTAGCAGAACTGGTTGCAGCTTCCTGTATCTTTCCTTTCGTTGTTTAATGTGCATGAGTATTTGGATCTTGTTCTTGTTCCGCCACCACAAGTATTGCTACATGGTCCCCATGCATGCCAACTCCCATATGTGAATGGCATACACAGCGCATCTACATCAGGGCAAGAACAAACGATATACATTATATGGATATAATGTAACAAAATTAGGAATTGCACAGACAATCCAATAATCCATGAACGTCTTTGCAATTGCTTGCCAAAAACTATGTATCCTGTGTTTTATTTTTTGCCAATATGTATGTGTATATTGTATTTTATTCTTGCAACGAAATACAAATTTTGCATTTGATCATTGCCAAATAATGAGTGCATTGCGCTTGATTCGTCTGCATTCCATTTATCTCCTACCAAGAATTTAATTTCAAACTGAATTAAGTAAAATTACTTAATATATACATAATCTGTTTAATGTTTAACATCACAACGCTAGTGCGCTGATACCTTACACATTTGGTAAGTTGTATTAAAGGCTATTAACCCTTTCTGCCACTATTCAAAGTAAACGATTCATTATTTTGCTGTTTTATAAGCAAAATCTATCAACAAAAATGTACTATGTGTGTAGCCATTTAACTAATCTCTTAAGAATTCTTCCTAGATAACGCGGAAATAAAACCTTTTTGTAAAATACTTACTTAGTGAAGGTAAAGACCCCACGAACACGCATAAGCCTAGAAGCACTAACATTGTCAATCAGTTTACAAGCGCTTCTGATACATATCAAAGCGGTGCCAGTTTATATACAATCTGCCTTGTGAGGTTTGAGCTTGTCTTTATCTTCGGCTTGGTGATCTGAACATTTATGTCAAGTATTTCCGTGTAGGGTTTAAACTCTTATTGATTATCGTTTGGATTATTGGGGGATGAGGTGGTGGGGAGGGGGGCAAAGCAGAAATTAACAGGAAGAACTGATACTTAAAATTTACAAGGATCCTACATTATGCTTTCTTAAACATGTACCTTCTGTAAATATTATTACTGGGGATTTAAACATTATAGTTGACTTTAAATTAAGGCATTTACTCTTTAAAGGTCCGAAATATCGTCTGCCAGATGAAATTGACTTTGACCTTTGTTGCAAAGCACCAACGTTGACATTCATAGTCATTGACATACATAAACATATGTTGAGAAGACAATTAACATCAAGATCGAATCAAGACAAGAAAACCTTCACTGTACTGGATGCCTAAGCTTTACAAAACACCATATAAATCACGATTCATAGCAAATGCCAGCTCTAGACAGCACCACGTACTGATATAAACTATTTACTTCTTGCCGTACTGCAGTTCGAAATCTCGTTATTAAATACTGCAAAATGGGGTATGAAAATTCAGGAATTTACTTTTCTGGGATTTGAAACATTCTTCAGAAATCTTAGACAAGTTTCATACTATCTTTTTTCCTAGGCTTTTATCTAGAGTACATATTGTCCAACTGTTTATTATGCTAATAGTTATTTTGTCTGTATATAAGTTTCTTTATCAGTTTTAACTCCTGATACAAGTCTTGCTAGATGTCTCACTTTAATAAGACATTTTTGTTCACACTGTTTGTTAGAGAGAAAATTTTTCAGGAAGTGCGAGGTTCGAGCGCTCTGCAAACCAGGTTTAAGCACATCAGACGGTCCTCTTGTCGATTAACCATTCCGAGGCGGTAACTGTTGGGTTCTTTTTTTCATTTGTATGCTTTGTCTTGTCTCTATGTTTTGTCAACATTACATTTATCATGTATGCTTTTGTCTAAATGTATTTCAGCTTTAAATATCTGTGGTATTTCTAATAGGACATTTTCATACTTTTCTATTGTTTAACTTCTTGCTCTTCCACGCACGTCTTTATTTGTTCTTTAAAGGGGGTTATTACTTTATCAAACGAGTTGTCACATTTTATACTTTAACTTTATAATTATTGTGGCAAACGTTTGTGCATTTCATCAAATATTTTTCAAAATTTCTCAAAACATAGAGAGAGGTCAAAGTAATAGCGAAATCTTTCTTTGGATAAATTGTGTTGCATATACATGTGTTTTGTTAGTGATAACATTCATTAGTGATAACAATGGCGGATCTAAGATTTGACATTTTGTGGTGTATGATTTTTCATATAGTAGATATGCGGAAGGCAGGTATTTTAACGAAAACTCTATTGGACCATCAAGATCGAATCAAGACAAGAAAACATCCTTCACTGTACTGGATGCCTAAGCTTTACAAAACACCATATAAATCACGATTCATAGCAAATGCCAGCTCTAGACAGCACCACGTACTGATATAAACTATTTACTTCTTGCCGTACTGCAGTTCGAAATCTCGTTATTAAATACTGCAAAATGGGGTATTTTTATACCGAGACACGACTTTGTTAGACGACATTACAGGAAAATGACAAAAAACTTCAGTAACACATGGAGGATATGATTTTGATACCGAGACACGACTTTGTTAGACGACATTACAGGAAAATGACCCAAAAAAAACTTCAGCAACACATGGAGGATATGATTTTGATACCGAGACACGACTTTGTTAGACGACATTACAGGAAAATGACAAAAAACTTCAGTAACACATGGAGGATATGATTTTTATACCGAGACACGACTTTGTTAGACGACATTACAGGAAAATGACAAAAAACTTCAGTAACACATGGAAGATATTATTTTTATACCGAGACACGACTTTGCTAGACGACATTACAGGAAAATGACAAAAAAACTTCAGTAACACATGGAGGATATGATGTTGATACCCAGACACGACTTTGTTAGACGACATTACAGGAAAATGACAAAAAACTTCAGTAACACATGGAGGATATGATTTTGATACCGAGACACGACTTTGTTAGACGACATGACAGGAAAATGACAAAAAAACTTCAGTAACACATGGAGGATATGATTTTGATACCGAGACACGACTTTGTTAGACGACATTACGAAAATGACAAAAAACTTCAGTAACACATGGAGGTTATGATTTTTATACCGAGACACGACTTTGTTAGACGACATTACAGGAAAATGACAAAAAACTTCAGTAACACATGGAGGATATGATTTTTATACCGAAACACGACTTTGCTAGACGACATTACAGGAAAATGACAAAAAAAACTTCAGTAACACATGGAGGATATGATTTTGATACCGAGACACGACTTTGTTAGACGACATTACAGGAAAATGACAAAAAACTTCAGTAACACATGGAGGATATGATTTTGATACCGAGACATGACTTTGTTAGACTACATTACAGGAAAATGACAAAAAACTTCAGTAACACATGGAGGATATGATTTTTATACCGAGACACGACTTTGTTAGACGATGAGATGACCTATGTAATTAGTATGAATCTTGGTGAAGAATAGCCTTCATTTAAATCAATGTACTAGTAATTAAGATCGTGATTGTTCATTTATCTAAAATGTATTGCAAAATTATATATAAAAATAATATACACAATGTTTAATCCGACTAAGTGAAGTAACTACGTAGTTATAAATAAACGAGTCACGTATTAGTTATTTCCCTTACCAATACATTTCTTTGATGATGACGAGTGATATCATCATATTAACATTAATGCGATCACGAAGGTTTCTAATAAAAAGGAAAGGTTTTCTTAAATCGTGTTCGTAAATAAAGCCATAATTGCTTACCTATCATGTGCAATAACTTTGTTTGAAAGCCAACAACTGGTATAAATACAACATTGACTTTGTTGAAGACTGATCATTGTGCAGATTTATTAAAAGAACCCATTGGAAAAGAAATTTGTAGAAAAAGGTGTGATAAACAATCTTCCGATTTTACCGCTTAAAAATTACATGTATTTCGTTAGCAGATCTAGTTTTAATGTATTATTTTACTAGTTATTATTACCATGAGATGTGTCGGAATATCTGACTTTGCTTTTGTTCAAATTTGTTAAAATTGTAGATGTACCGTTATAATATGCAGCGCGTATATAGATTTATGAATTATTGTTTGCACATCTGTATATTTTGTACTGTGTGTATTGTTGTCGTACGACCCTCTTTCTGATTTTTTTTAAAATAAACGTTCAAACGTTCAAACTTCTAATGCAAGGTATGTGACCGATGTATAAATTAGTTTAAAATTGTCATGATACGTACTTTGCAGTAGTCTCCCTTGCGCTGGTCAAGCCGTAAAACATTCCCTTAATTTTCGGCCATTTCCGTACAAAGTCGGAAAGTAAAATAGCCGAGCTGATCCAAATGGCAGCGAAATCATTTATTTCAAAATATTTATTTAATAAAATGGGTTGAATCATATTTGTGCTTGCATTATTGTCATTATCGTATGTGAGATGGCATTATTGTTAGTAATAGTAAATATAGTTATGACAGAAGAGGGATATTGCATCTAATGTACAAGGTCTCATTGATACATGATCTGAAAGTCAATGGAGACATGCAAATAGGTCTATGTTCATTAAAAATGTACCGTCCCTCCAAGCTTTTAGCGCATATACATTCAAAAAACACCGGTTTTTTATTTATTTATTTATTTATTTATTTATTTATTTATTTATTTATTTATTTATTTATTTATTTATTTATTTATTTATTCATTCATTTATTTATTTATGACGTTGGATGCAAGTGTAGCAGGTCCCGTCTTCAAACCCAGGCCGACACAACCCATCTCGAAAAAATGAATGAAAATTGAAATAGCTTTATTTCACTCCTTCAGCTTATGAGGACTGTTCCATGACTGGTCGGTCCAAAATAGTTCAAGACCGCATCCCTCATTTCACGCTATCCCGTCTCCGAGAACATAAAATCTTTTTCAGTTGACCTCCGATGATTTAACTTTCGCTCCCCGGTCAACTGACAAAAGTTTTCCAATAACCAGAGAATTTAAAACTTAAAACAAAAGTCTTTAAACGACATCTTGGATTTTAAACACACGTTTTCAAATTTCCCCGAAACCGAGGGAAAGTGTTTATTTTTTGTTTACAACATTCTTAAAACTGTTGCTAACATATATAACTTTATTATTAGTACAGGGGTTTTGAAAATGGGACGGGACCTGGGGCCTTTGAGAAGGGACACATTTTGCGGAATTTTATTAAAAAGGTGGAAATGTGCATGTACATCTCTCTATCTTTCTCGCTGTTATTTTTTAACTCCTCCGCTAGATTATCATAGTTCATTTAACTCAAGGTACCACTGTAGTCACTGATCCGCATCAGTGTGTACTATTTTCGCGTTTCGGCAATGAAATATTGAATGTTACCACATGGGAGTTTTTATTTTTAAGGGGAATACGAGGCTTATTTTCCGAGGGAAGGCGACCATCAAACTACCCCTTCTATATATGGTAAAAACAACTGTAGTATTATTGTTATTTTTGTTAAACATATAAAACTGAACCCGAGAACTTTAAAAAAATGTTTCATAAAATACCTCTTTTATGTTTAAATTTATTGCATACCTACAATTAAAAGTGTCTAGAAACATATACATGTAATTTGTATTCACATATCCATAAGAATTTGATTTTCGTAAATTAAAATTATAAGATGCTAAATAAAGCATCTTGAATTGACGAAACAGAAAACGCCAGATGTAACTGTTGCCATCTGGTACTTCTGTTTGAAAGAAATTCTGTATATGACCATCCTATTTATGTCCGAATTTCAAAACGTGTTCAAAAGTTGTTGGATTTTGGTATCTGGAAAAAATAATCATGTGTACTGTTATTCACCCTACTTTAAATAGCATTCAATGAAATCTATTTTATAATAGTTATAATTATTTTACTCCGTTCAATAAAGTAAATGCAACTTTTTTTTGGATTTGAAATCTCATCATAAACCTTTCAGTTTTACAGTTCCGATGTTAAAGGAGTGTATGTGTTGCCTTCACTGTGGTATCATGCCATTAAGCAAAACCAGACCATTAATATATATATATTATATTATATATATATATATATATATATTTTTTTTTATTTTTTTTTTTGAGTAACTGTTTGAATTAATATTTAAGGGTTTTCTCTAATACCGGTATACTTGTTTTATATGTACACCCATTTTACATTGAAACTAATGTAGACATTATGTTTGTGAATATTCGTATTATGTATGAGACAACTAGCGTGAATGTAATTGCATACATGTGCGATGCCTATCAATTTGTTTCATTTTGTGAACCAATTTATGTATATGATTAAATGCTAATACAAAACAAAAACAAACAAAAAATGAACACAAAAACAAACAAACACAAACAAGCAAACCAAACATAACAAGTGTATATCACTGTTTGTAGTCAGATAATTATATTGAATATCTTCAATAATTTAACTTGTCCCGTGTTCTTATATAGTTTGTAAACGTAACCGACTAATACCAATGTGATTGCTTGAATGATATGATAACATACATGTATTATAATCACTTAATCACTTATGATAAAAATGATAAATGTTCTTTGTATAAATGTTATCTTTGTAATAGATGTTTAATAGCCGTATTCATTATAATGTTTGTAAGTATTTCAATTGTTTCACTGCACATTTATTTTATTTCTATTGTTAGTCGAAAGCCTCTGTTAGAAAAGATGTATATTATATGCTGTGTGTTTATGTATATAGCTTATGAGTTACCTTCGTAAATAAAGATATTATATTTGTTATTATTATTATTACTTTTATATGATCATGCGGGTAATCCACCCAGGCGTCGATATCTATTTTTAGGAGAGACCACTATCTATATCTATCTATATTTAGAGTATTTTTTCTCCCGATTAGTAAAGTCGAACAATAAAGTTAGTACTCAAAATCGTCGTTATAACGACTAAAATATGGATTTATGCAAAAAGTATTACCAAATTCCCCAAATTAGTGGTTAGATATTGGTACGTGTATTTAACATAGGCAAACTGTCGGACATCACCTTTAAATAGTCGCCGTCACTCTACCTATTGCACCGTTGAAAAAAAAGGTAAATGCTCCCCGACTGCGATGTGTCATTCACGTAAAGGTTATTGTTCGGAGGCCGCCACATTTGGAAAGCCTGTCGCAATTACAGTGAAAGGTAAACGTTAGATTGTATCAGTTCAGCTCTTCTGTAAAAGGGTTTCAATTTTGAGGCAGGTTAAAACAATGAAAACATTGTTAGTGTGAGTCAGAATTTCTCCTTTGCTGAACCCATGAGCCCTTAATGGACCAGGATGAGATGTTATTGTTTTGGGGGGAAATGACACAAGACGGAAGTCAACTTTTCAAGTTTTAAAAACTTTTCTTTTCTTTTAGAACAATTAAAAAATTCACTTTAAATATGTCATAAATTTTGTCAACGGAAAATCCGTTGAAATGTGGGGGATAACTAGAAAATCTAGTACAAATGTGACTTATATAACAATATGACGTTATATTTCCCTTAATGTAAATGTAATCTTTTTTTTTTGTTTAAATTAGATCAAATAAAGTTGGTCCTTAATCCTTTTTCTCCAAACACATAGGCCTATTTACACAATGAAAACAAAGAAATGGCATGATTGTCAAACGCGTGATAATAAAAAGTAATGTGGAAAAGTCCTATTTTGATAACCATTAGGGTGCCTGACAACCAAAAATGTTATAATTTAAAAAAAAACAACATATTATTTATTGCATATTTATGCAGATCCCGTATATATTAACAACAAGTATTATAAAAGCAACAATTGCAGAAAAGAATCGTTATCCTCAACTGGATCAATAAATTTCTATTGTGTATGGATGTTAAATGTGGAAAAAGTCCAGTTACAATGTTGGCTAGTTGACAAAAACAATTCACACAATTTTGGTCTATTTGGTCTGGTCAAAAATGTTTCTTTTTCAATAAAAAATGGGAAACATTCTCCAATTTCTTACATAATTTACAAATTCTATTTTTACAAGGCATTGCTGTTGATCTTATAATTTACAACATTTACACATTTTTTTTACTTGTCGGGTTGCTTAATCTGGCATGAAAAATAAATGGGAAACATTCTGCAATTTCTGACATCATTTACGTGTTCTATTTTTACATGGCATTGCTGTTCTATTATTTTACAAAATTAGAACGTGTTTTTTTCTTGTTGTGTTGTTTATTCTGGGAGACCAAAGTTTTAATAAAAATGCTATATAATAGTGCTATACATAAGTTGCTCTCTGTTTTAAGATCACGGTGAATTTATGAAGAAATTTATGTTGCATACTCACTGACTTGATCCCACATCACTACAGCCCAATAGTTCTATCAGTGTCAGACATTGGCCAATCATGATGTGGCGAGTGCTTATCAACTATCAATCAACTATCAACAACATTTATCTTACCAATTCGATATTTCAAACGAGATATTTTACACCAATATTTAATAACTTGCACTTCTTTATATTCTGACACTTTGTAGGTCTTTAGACAAATCTATGTGTGTTCTTTCAATTTTTTGCTATCATGCATTCCCTCAAAATCTGTACAGTTGCTTCGAAATTTATCAAAAACGTATATTTTATGTTTCACAGGTATAAGGGAAAACTTAACCAATGCAGCCTTGGGGTATATATTGCTTTTGCATTGGAAATAGTTTCGACAGTTGCATGAATATAAACATAACATAAAATAAGTAAACATAGACAAATCAACTGTTGTGTGTTTGTACAAGAAATCAACATGCCTATCTGTCTAATTCTTTTTCCTCTACAATCGCCATTTTAATTGTTTTATCCGTGTTCACACTAAATGTTCACTTCGCTAAAGTTAATGTAACCCTTTATGAAAACCAGCCACTGTTTCTGAAGAAATAACAATGTCATCTACGTAAATAAACATAAATAGTTTAATTACGCCAATGCAATCTTCTTCATGTCCATTTTATTTTAATATCATTATCACACATTAACGACGGTATCCGACAGTTTTGTCCATTTTTTTCTCTCAAATAACCCAATAAGTCGTTGATACCTGAAACGGTCTTGTGAAATGCTGTTCATTGATGCCAAAGCATAAATCAATGAACAGTCAATGAACAGTCAAGGATAAATCCCCACTCGTCATTGCAAAGAGGTGTTTCCTATCCGAGCCACGCTGCTGCGATGGCTATTTTTAAATTAGGAAAGCACGTAACCACTTACTTTTATAAAGTCATCCGGGTAATCCGATCTGACGTCGATATCTGTTTTAGCAATGACCACTATCGCTCTTTTTATAGAGTTGAAAAGATTAAACATTTAGAGCAACTCTTACGCAATTGGTACAGTCTAACAATAAAGTTAGTTTTCAAAATCGTCTTTAAAACGATTAAAGTATGAGTTTATGCAAAATAGTTTGACCAAAATTCCACGAAGAGGTGTTTAGATATTGACCAGTACGTGTATTTAATAAAGGCAAACTGTTGGATACCACCTTTACAAGCAAAGGGGTATTGATTCACCTTGTCTAAATCCTAAATATCAAGAGAATTCGTCGTTTAGTGTGACACCTTACTTTAAAAATAATCTTATTTCCACTGTGTCATGTATTAAGCTGGGATTGTTAAGCAACTTATGCCGCTTATACCATATTTAAAAGTAAGTTTGTACGATGCGACATCTCATACCAAGAAATCGCACGGTTTGGTAAAGTCGACTAATTCTACCTAAGACGTTGTTTATTGCTAAAAACTGGTAAGATACTAATACTATCTTTTGTACACATATTTTTTTTCTGAATTTGTGCTGTTTGTAAAATGACATTTTAGCGCATCCATTAAAGGTGATATCCAGCAGTGTGGACCAAATGATATTTTACTTAAAATAAATAAATAAAATATTGCTACCTGAACAGATCCCCCAAAATGATGTGCATTGATATCATACATATCTATGTTAAAAAGTAAAGCATTATGCCACAGTCGCCAATACAAACATGTGCACGTATTTCCTATCTGGTCAACGCTGCACAGTTAGCTTTTTTCAAACAAAGAAAACCTCGTGACCGTTTAATAAATGTACGTTATATCACCATCCGTGTAATCCCCTCTGATGCCGATGGCTATTTTTGGCACAAATCGAAAAGTGTTCATTTATAGATTTGGAAAGAAATAACCTTTGGAGTGATTTTACACAATCGTCTTTGTATAGGCACAATTATTCCAAGGATCAGATAATGTTACAGTGATATAGAAAAACTGACGGACAACACTTTTCAGCATTTAATAAAAAACTTTGTTAAATTGTTTCCAAAATATGCTGTGCAAACCAGGTTTTAGCACACCGTTTGCTCAATTTGTTGACTGGATGTTCTAAAAAGTTAACTGCTAGTTTTTCTCTATGTGTGTAATGTCCCATCCCAGTGTTTTTAAATATATGTATATATATATATATATATATATATATATATATATATATATATATATATATATATATATATATATATATATATATATATATATATATATATATATATATATATATATATATATATATATATTATATATATATATGTACATGTATATACTAAATAATATGTAAGGATTTTGAATAGCAAATTTCAGATCGTAAGGTCGTCAAGCATATTTTTCCCTCATAACTAACTTTTGATACAAAGTCAACGACCTTTTTAAAACATAATCTTTGGTCAACCCCTGCAAACATGTTTATCGTGTAAGTACCTTTTTTATTAAATTGCACATTTAACTCGTAAGGTCAAGCAAGAGAAACAAACACAAACAGTTTGTTTAGCTTTATACATGTAGTCATGATCAAGATACTAATTAATTTTTAACATATCATAAAACCCATGAAATGTGACTTGATTGTTTAATTGATCGTAATTTTTCATATGGAGGAAGAGTTGTAAGAATGAGATGTCATATCAATAAAATACCATATAGAAATGTATTTATTTAAAGTAGTGCAACAGTAAAGCTCTGTCTTCATGCAGAAACATAAAATGCGTGATATTAACATTATTGTTTTGCAATAGTGATGCCTCATGTCTACAGTTTTAATATTTGAAAACATTTTCCACCCAATGTCACGATTGCTTAAAGGTGGTATCCGACAGTTTGCCCTGATCTAATGCATGTTAAAAAATCGTATCTTGTTCTGGAGAATTTATGCACACTTGCTGAGTTTACGTATACTTTAGGTGAAGTAAATGCTATTTATAACAAAAATTTAGTTGTTAAACTGTGCAAGTCGTAAAGATATAGCTTTAAATGCTCATTGTTTCCAGATCTGTAAATAAGTACGATGCGAATGTTAGCTAAAATAGATATCGACGTCAGAGTTAATTACCAGGATGTTCATGTAAAGTGATCTCAGATGTAAGTGGTCACGTGGTTTTCTTGGTTTAAAAATAGATTACTGTGCAGCGTGGCTCCGATAGGAAAGACCTTCTTGTAATGCAGTGTTATGCTTTACTTTAACAATGGATCGAGGGCACAAATGAACAGCAGTTTGAAGGGCCTTTCCAGGTAACATTGTGTGTGTGGAGGGGGGGGGGGGGGAGGGGCGGGGCGGTATGAATCAAGATCAGTTAGGGACCGTAACTTCGACCTAAGCAGTCAACCGACAAAATTTACTTTAAAGGCTTAGTATTTTTACGCTTATGTGTTTTCACAACTCTACTCTTTTACCTGTGTGTGTGTGTGTGTGTGTGTGTGTCGGGGTGGGGGGCGGCTGCATCCGCCACCCCATCTCCTGGATCCATTCCTGATACAATACCAAAATTTAATGTAATACTTCTCTATCTGATACACTTTCGGTACAATACGAAATAAGTTAAATCAGGTCGAGTCCCTTTAATCAGGTATTTTCGATTTACAGTCACTCCATTGGAACTCTGCAGTACAAAAAAAATATAATGATTTGTTCCAGAATTTCAGACGTTATTGTGACATTTTTCAAATCTCTACCTGTTTAAATCGATGCTAGTTAAGTAAGAAAATATCAAGAATATATTATGTATAATTTAAACTGTAAAAATTATATGCATTTACGGCGTCATTTTAGGGGTAATTTCTTCAAATTTGTGCATTTGTCGAATATTTTTTTTTTAGATATATACAACCTTACATCGTGGCAACATCTGTAAATTGCGTATGAAACTTTGAAAACACACTTAGAATGGTGCCATCTTGGTTGTAAAGTGTTTTGATAAAACCAAGGGGGTCCCCTTCAAATTGCCGTTATTTTAAGACATCTAACTGCCCCGTAACCCTAACAACCACTTGTGAGTCAAATTACAACCAATGAAAGGCTCAAATTTGCTGCTTGCGGTATACTCGGTGTAAGCGTCTGCGAACATTCGACAGAAACATTGTCCGAAGTCGTGGATCGAAGTTTGGGCAAAACTTTCTCGATTCGTTGCAGCAGTTTGTGTTTGATTCGATTATTTTTGGTGCAGTATTGTTATTTCAACCTAAAAAGGAGTCGATAATTGAATGACACGTGTGGGGAATTGTTAATTGCAGCGTAATTTCGACGGATCATTCATAGTCAGCAGAAGACGGTTAGAAAGTAGGTCAAACTTTGTATTATTTTTCATAAAGTTTCTTTTATGTTGTTTTCATAAGAAATGGGTATAATCTTGTGCGTTTTCTGTTAAAATATGTTTTCAGTCGTTAATACAGGATGTCTGCTTGTGTGCGATTGATGTGTGTATTGACAACATTCGGAACTACTTTTAATAAACGTTGATGAGTGATGGAACGGTAAGTCGGTTACAAACGAGCACCTGTTGCATTTGCGAAATTAATTAATGATATTTCATGCTTTGCAGATGATGGAGTTCGAACTCATGCAAAGTGATTATGGGGTCGACACAGAAGAATTCTTTTCCAATGAAAAGAAAATGATGACAACTGGGATGAAATTTGTTGCACCGCTGCAGATTCAGAAAACGGTAAATATATTCATCCGCCGCACTTCGCCATTCATTGATAAAGCTATGAGGCTCCCATAAGGGGTAAAGGCTGTTGCAGCATCAGAAGCAAGCATGCGCACGTGTTGCTGCTATCTTAGCGTTGGTTCTGCCTCATAAAGATTTTATGCTTTAAAGATATGGCAGCTTTTTTTTTTTTTTTTTTTTTATAAAAAATAAAATTATTCCTTCATTTAGAATTTAACCATTGAATAAATAATGGTATTCTTACAGCAATGGTTGAAGCTTATACATCTGTAAGAAATAAATTTAGACAATTATTACCCTGAAATAACATGTAAGTGTAACTCAGGATAGAATTCTGAAAGGAAGCATAACCATCATCAGCAGCAGCAGCAGCTGAAGAAGCAGCATCACCACGATAATGATTATCATCATGATCATATCATCAAGGTTGTCATGAAATGTATCATGACCAACATGATCATCATCATGATTATCACTAATACTATCATCATCTTGACCAGCTTATCATCAACATCAGCAGCAGTAATAACTGCCATGGCTACCATCAAAATCATCACTCTTAATTGTGTATTTTACGCTGTATACCTGCACTAAACAATGATCTAAATATTATAATAGTTTTTTAGGTGTATAGCTGCTTGTATGCAGCATAAGTAGTTGCGTACACATTGTCCCCAAAGAATGAAAACAAAAAAAGTTAAAATCTTATTCTAGTTGGGGTAAGGTGTATATTTATTGTGATCAGCTAGTACTGCTAATTGCACAATGAAAAAAATAAGCAAATTTGCTAAATCGATTTAGTAACTTTTCTGTAGTTCCGCTTATCTGGAATGGGACAAGTTTTGTACTTTTCTAATTTAAATCAGAACTTTTCAGATAATTCTGTCCTTGGGACAGTCATACCTTGATAGTGTCTGGTGAAGGGATATGTGCAGAATTGCAACTTTTTGTTCATTGTTTACTATTTCTTTTTTCATGTTTTGTTAGATATATACAATGATTGCTGCATTTCATTGACAAGGCATTTTACTTTGGTGTAAGCATGTCATTATGTCTAAGGCACTCACTGATACTTTTTTTATCACGGGTATACTGACATAATTCCGAGAGATAATTTGTGACCAAATTATCTTTGGTTTTCCAAGTGCTTTGTATCAAATCGACTTGTTCCACTCTTGAACCATTTCGATACATTAACGCAAGATTATTCTATCTTATATCAGAGGCAAATCTATTCTTTGTGCAAACGATCAAATGAAATGTGTCTAATTATCAATGTTTTAAAACAAACTTATTATAACAAAAGGAAAAAAAATGGTATCATTATCAAAAAAAATAATAAGACTTGTTCCTTCACCTCTTAAATGTGAAAAACGTAGTTAGAATAGTCTTCCATTGACTGATTGATTTGTCTGTTTTGATTTCATAAAATGTCTTAAATACAGTCTTCAATGTCTCAGTAGTATGAAATTCTTCATGAAGACCTGATGATAAAAATATGTTTGTATAAGTGAATTACTTCTTTCATAAAATAGATAAAATTTTACATGAATGGTCATAATCAGAACATTGGCACTAGTGTTTGAATATCTTCACTGTTGAAGATAAAGAAGTCTGCCATGATTAAATACAATTCTTGTTTAAATATTTATCTGTTACATAAAACTTAGCTGAAATCTAATTTTTGATATCCAAACCTACCATAAGGGGCCTAAGGGCACTCAATTTTCTGGACCCCCTAGTGGTCATGCATGCATATTAGATCATGCCAAGCTATGCCCCTGTTTATCCTTGTGACCGGCCGCCATAGCTCAGGTGGTAGAGCGTCTGCTTGCGGATTGGGAGGTTGTGGGTTTAAATCCGGCCGGGTCAAACCAAAGACTTTAAAGTTGGTAGTAGTGGCTTCCCTCCTAACGCTCGGGGCTAAGCTGACAGCATTACACCTGACTCGTGTGTGTCAGTATAATGGACCGGCCAGGTTCAGTCCTTGGACACCTCATGTTGGTACAGTCTAGAAGCATGTGTCTTGGCATGCGCCAGTGATTATCATTAAATTGTTTTGCCTGTTTAAACTAGGTGTTAAAATGATTGT
This sequence comes from Sinonovacula constricta, assembly GCA_007844125.1. Taxonomy (NCBI): domain Eukaryota; kingdom Metazoa; phylum Mollusca; class Bivalvia; order Cardiida; family Solecurtidae; genus Sinonovacula; species Sinonovacula constricta. The sequence goes on along the minus strand of CM017560.1, from coordinate 35,093,792 downwards.
ACTGTTAAATGCAAAAATACATGTAGTAAAGATTTATTAATGAACAACTTTGCCCAAGATCACAGCAGTCCAGAACCCTCCATGAATTGTGGTGTGATTTATTGGGTATATAGCGATAGTGACCTAAATAATTGCTTTAAGGAAGACAATAAAACATTCTTATCTTAATCCATAACCTGCATCGGGAGGTCTTGGGTTCAAACCCCGACCTGGTCAAACTAAAGACTTTAAAATCGGTTGTAGTGGCTTCCCTCATAATGCTTGGGGCTAAGGGGACAGCATTACACCTGACTCGTCTGTGTCAGTATAATGGACCGGCCATGTTCAGTACCTGGGCACCTCATAAGTGCCCCTGTGCTATAATGATAGAAATGTCGCTGCACAGTATTGGCAAAAAATGCCAGCAAATCCCATCCCTATCCTTGAGATTTTTGTGTTGCAATGCTCTGATTCTGCATTTGCTGCTTTTTTTCTTCTTTTTTCTTGCTTCCCCCTCAACTCCCAACCCACACATTGTACAACCACAATATAAAAAGAAGATGAATAGAAATTGTTCATTTCTATGCTATTTCTCGGCAACAACTGACTGGATGTCAATGAGCCATTGTGGGAACTTTAAAAACCAAAATGAAATGCGCATATCCTTGGTATGTTCCGGTTGGACCCTTCAACACAGAGTTATGGCCCCTGATTAGTTATACATTAAGTATACAGAGTCAGAGTAACATTTGTTTCCATGTTCTTGTCAGCAAAAGCTTACTGGCTTTCAACAAAACGTTATGGGACCCATCAATACCGTAAGGAGATACGCATGTTAGTTGCATGTTCCAGTCTGACCATTTAATGCAGAGTTATGGCCCCTGAAATGATTTTGATTCTGGATTTCAACGAAACTTTACAGGATCCATCAATACCAAAAGAGATGTGCATATCATTGGCATGTTCCGGTCTGACCAATTTTCTTGGCAACTAATGAATAATTCATACAACTGTAATTCATACTAAATTGAATCACAATAGCCTCTGATTTATCCCTTAAGTGGGGCTGAATTGTATTGTTTCCATTGAATTGACCAACTACCATATACTGCAGAACATATCATCACTTTGTGTAATTGCACAATTTTGTTTAGTTCATCAAGATGATAACCACAATGTTATTTACTGAAAAATGTATTACTGATTTCTTCCCATTTCCTTTATATGCAAATTTTGACTTTACCCTCTTCAAACAAGCACCAATTGGCAGGGAAATAAGGTCTGAGACAGAGTCTTGTTTCTACTGCATGCTAATGCTGTTGTTATCGTATATTTGTTATATTTTGTGGACTAATTTTTGTTTATGCTTAAAACCAGTGGACTTCACTACTTATATTGTTTTGATTTATGCAAAATCACTTGTTTCAACTTCATCATGCATTGAATATGGGCTTTCAGTGCCACAGTAATGGCAAAGCCTATGTTTCTAGTGTAACAGGAGTGGAAAAATTAAGCCTTAACCGGAATTTCAATCACGGACTCAATAGTTTTAGCAAGTTGCTCTACTATGCCGAGCCTGGTTGCGCAATCGGTCGAGCGTCGGCTCCAGGTACGGGAGGCCCCGGGGTTCGATCCCGGACCGTGACATATCTAAGTCGTGAAAAATGGTAGTGGTATAGCTCCCTTGCTAACGCTCAAGCAAATATAGGGGTAGTTCCATGACTGGTTGGCCTGGTGTCAGGATAATGTGACTGGGTGTGGTATCATGCCAGGTGCTCACAGCATGCTTTACACAGTGAAGGCAGGACTATATTTGCTTCAAGTGGACATGGTCTCCAGATAACTGGAATACTGTTGGTGGGATGATAAACCCAATAAACAAACTAACAAACTAACCCCAATAAACAAATTAACAAACAAACTACAAACTAGGCTATAGAGATCCTTTCTGAGACTCATCTCTGGTTCTACTCTTCAGCACCATTGCATATACGGTGTATTTTACTACACAAACAGCCTGTACTAGGCCATGGCTCCAAATGAAACAAGAGCAAAAAAGAGCCCTCACCGGGATTCAAACCACAGACCTAACTAGACTAGTGGGTTTCTCTGCCAACTGAGCTAGAGGCTCTGTGAATTAACTACTGGCATTGTTTTTTCTGTTGCTATTTTCAGTGCTCACGGCTGTTGTTGTTGAATTTATTTTTGGTTGCAACTGCTGACTCAAATATGTAGATGGGATGGTTTGGAATTCCGCAAATATCAGTAGCTATAGACATCTGTCTTCATGTTTTTCTGTCAAGAACTTCCCCAAGAACCTGTTGCAAGTCACAGATTGATAGCTATAACTGCAGGAACATTTTGTTATAGCTTGATTTATTCACAAGGATGGTCGTTGTTTTTCATTTATTATTTAGAATAGATTTTTTCTACAGGATGTTTGATTTGACTCACCTTAATTGACGAAGCTTCCGTTTTAAATATTTCTTTATGTAATTTAATTTTTTTTTAACTGATTTTTTTTTTCTGTTGCATGTAAAAGCTTTGTTTGTTATAGTTTATTTTTGTAGCCGGGTGATAGGTAGAAACATATGAAGCCAGTCTGGGACATGAACCTGGGACCCTTCGCTTACAGGGTGAATGCTCTACCAACTGAGCTAACTGGACAGCTTACTCATTTTTTCCCTATTACCCGGCACCATATACCCTGGGCAACTTCAAATTAATTCTCGAATTTCCACAGACCATATGCCATACAAGCACTTCTCAAGCACATAAAAAATAAATATCTGTTAGAATACACCCTTATAACTTCAGTAAACATAACATCAGATTCACCCATTGTGGGTTTTAATACAAATACTGTAATAAGTGACTTACACTCACTATGACTTGAACAATCATTTGGTTGGTGAAGCTTGAAGGTTACATTACATCACTTTCTGTACAAATCATGCACTTATGCACGTCATTTGAATTTCTATCAGTCATAAAATAAGCATTTTATTAGCGATAAGCTCCCAATAAGTTGACTACTATCATGGTCATGTGGGCTGTGCAGTAATGAACATGCAGTTGTGGATTGTTTAGTGCTTTCATTTGCACAAGTTTGAGAAAAAATGTCCATTTTATTATCCAGTAAACTGTAAGTTAATGATTTTGTCTCTTTTCAAGGTGAATACACAAACAGGACCTCCATTTTTAAACCCTGGCTGGATCAAACCAAAAACTGTAAAGTTGGTAGTAGTGGCTTCCTTCCTAACGCTCGGGGGCTAAGGGGACAGCATTACGCCTGACTCTTTGGTATCAGTATAATGGACCGGCAGGGTTCAGTCCTGGGCACCTCATAAGTGCCCCTGTGTTACAATGATAGAAATGTCGCTGCACAGTATCGGCAAAAATCTAGGCTAATCCCCCAATCCCCAAATAGGACCACCATTTTTTAAATGCATTAAAAATTCAGTTTGCAGAGTGATGTGCATGGTGGTAGATTGTTGAACTTTTGTTTCCTCTCATGCCATTTTTTATTGTGGTATTTGATGATAAAACTGTTAAAGCTGGTATCTGACAGTTTGGTCCATTTTTTTTCTCAGATAACCAAATAAGTCATTGGTACCTGAAAAGGTCTTGTCAAATGCTGTTCATTGATGCCATAGATCTATGTGAACAGTCAAGGATAAATCCCCATTCGTCATTGCAAATAGGTGTTTCCTATCCAAGCCACGCTGCTGAGATAGCTATTTTTAAACTTAGAAAACCATGTGTCCCCTTCCTTTTATACAGTCATTTTATATAGTCATTTAGGTAATTCGCTCTGACGTTTATATCTGTTTTTAGTAGAGTAGTAGAGTTGGAAAGACTGAACATTTAGAGTAATTTTTTCGCACCTTAGTACAGTCTACCAATAAAGTTAGTGTTTAAAATATCCTTTATTATGCCTGAAGTATGGATTTTTGCAAAAAGTATGACCAAATTCCCCAAAGAGGTGGTTAGATATTGGGTCGTGTATTTAATATAGTCAAACTGTCAAATACCTCCTTTAACTAAAATGATTCAGTTTCGAGATGTACTTTAATTGATCAGTACATGTATCCCTTTTGTAAGTCAGTATAATTGATAGTTCAAGTAAGCAAAATAAGGGTGCATAGTTACTGAACTGTGTATGCATTTTTCCAACTTTTAAACCAGTATTTTATTATTTGATTTTTTATTAAAATGTGTAAAATGTACTAATAAGTACATTTTAAACAAGACAAGATGAGAAAAGGCTATTTTAAAATTATTTTATAACTACCGTAGGTCTACTTTAAAACTATTTTAAAACTAACACAATTTAGGCACTTTTAGCAAACATGAGTAATAACTTATATGTATGTGCTACAATATAATGAATGAATGTCATATCTTACAGTTAGACTAGAGGATAAACATTACAGCTTCTCTCAGCATAATAAATTAATTATGACACTTTGCCTTATTTTCACTTTCCTTTGGAGTGGTGTGAGTCATTTTTAGTATTGTTTTTGCCGGTCTATGAAGTGCAGATAAGTGTGCTATCATATATATTAGGTTTTCAATAATGAATTGTCCTATAAACTTAAACTTTTACCACTCAGGCTTAACCTACGTCACATAAATTCAAACAAAAGAATAATGCTTGCTTGTTTTTGTGAAGGCATGCTTGTTTAAATGAGCACATAGGCCAGGAACATGTTCTGAGTATGCTAAAATGTTAGTACAATTCATCAAAGGGAGTATTTCCAACTCTGAAACCTTGTACCTTTGTGTCGCATGGACTCAAACATGTCCACACTTTCATTGTTTCATCAATGGACGTGATATAAATTATCCGCATTTTCTTTTGATGTTCTCATTACGTCTGGATCATCAACTTGAATTAGATCTGTTTGCTGCTTTTAGATATTTGTATTAATTTGTGGTCAACATTTTTCAGGTTCTTACATCACCACGAAATGAAGATCACAGGACAATAGTTCAGGCTTAAAAAGCAAGATGTTCATAACAGAGCCTAAAGAAAAAAATAGAGTCATGTAATTTAAATTCTTGATGTATGAAACATTCTTTGGCTACTAAGAAAGAAATTTTAAGCTTTCTAATAATATCCCAGCTTAAATTCTAGGATGTAAGAACATTCTTATAATAGATAGGGTGCATTTTTTTTGTTTTTATTTCTTGATGATCAGTTCAGAGGATATGCAGCTTAATAATGCTGTCTACTGTATATTTTTTATGGTTTACTAGGTTTGCTGGTGATAGTTTCTTATGGCTTGTCTGTTCTGTTTTTAAATTACAGTGAGCAAGTAGTTCATTATATGGACGTCTTGCAATTTTGGTGCAGGCTTCCCCCAGATAAATGTCTGAGTAGAACCACCGGCTCCCCACGGGTCAGCAGAAAGGCTTTCCAATAAGTCCTCTACCCTAATTGAGACTCAAACCTAGGCTGTGTGAGGCTAAACTAGAGGAGTTACAAGGTGGCAACTGTACCACCATGCCACGGGCACCCTTTTAGTTTTATATTTAATCATTTTATACATACATGTGTTCATGCACTATGCTTTATTTCTAAACTTAAAAATGATTTAAATGCTATAAAAAAGAAACAAGAAATTTAATTTTACATGGTAGGTTCTAAATGTTTGCAATCATTCACTAACATTTAATCATATAGCTTTGAAAGAAACTTAAGTATTTATGAGGCCAAATTGTTTAGTTTTTGAATACAGCGCTGAGATAAAATTGTGATCGCAACATTTGGCATTTTTGGTTGATATGACCTCAGACAAATGTCTTCTTTGTAGAACCTCCAGCCCCCTGGCTGGTTGTAAGGGAAACATTTCCAAATTAATTAAATACTTTGCCTCATTTGGGACTCTCACCTATCAGGTGAGAGGGGGAGGCTGAGTAGTCGGAGAAGCTGTCATCAACTCTACCATTCAGCCACCGGCGCCCCCTTAAATTAATACCACACAATGTTGATGAAGTAAAAAATAAACTGTCTTTCATATGTTGTCACTTGTGACACTTCTTCCTACAAGCACACCTGCGCTACTCATTTCTTTTTAGGACATCAGTTTTAGACTGGTATACACAATTTACAGTAACCTTGACTGACTTTTCCTGTAGTTGTGGTTGTAGAACAAGTCTATAAACTTGTAAAAGATAACAGCATGGTCATGATGTAATTGAACTGTTGTTTGTGAAAAAGGAAAGGTCATTTGTTGAATGTTATAAGAACTGACAGCATCTTGACAGCTTCTTCAAGCAGAAGTATGAACAAGGAATATCTTTAAAAATGATATGCGGCATTAATGAGGCTTTAAAACATGTAGTGTGTTTGAAACTGTGATCTCTTTTTAACGAAACTTTAACACACTTTATTGATCATCTAAATCCAAGACACCAAAAGAATTATACATATTCTTGCATTAAAAATATTTTACACTGTATATATATGGAGTATTCACTTTTGTAATAATGTGTCCTCTTTTGTTAATCACAATAATGTTTGCCAAGGATAGCGATTTACATAACCATACAGTTTTTTCTTTAACTTATATAAAAGGGGCCATTTCCAACTACCTTCCCCTCAGAAAATAAGCCTTGTTTTTCCCCTAAAAGTGAAAATTCCCCTCTGATAAAATCCAATATTTCATTGCCAAAATGTGGAAATTAGACATATTGATGCAGATTTGTGATACAGTGGAAGCTTGAGTGAACTGGATTATGATAATCTAGTGGAGGCGTTAAAAAAACAAAAAAAGTAGAGGGATGGACTTTCAATAAATGAACAGGATGTATGATAGCAAATAAGAAGTTAAACATGCACATTTTCCCCCCCGGTTTTTAATTAAACTGCACAAAATTTTCCCCTTTTCAAAGGTCCCAGGCCCCTTCCCCTTTTTAAAAAACAACAACAAACAATCTGCAATATTATTGATATGTTACATTTTTGCAAATTACATGTGTGCATGTAGTTATATATTAAGATTTTGCACAACTTTTCCAGCCAAAAATGTTTATAAAGACTTCTGATCATGTGACTTGCTGCAACTTGTTTATTCTTTCTTACAGTTTTAAGTGTTCAATTACATTAAGACGAAAACCAAGAAGCATAGAAAGTAAATTATAAGAGACATTTTAAAGGACATTAGACATTTTTTCTTATGACAAGGCACGAAAGCAATTCTGATAAGGCACACAAGTATTTTTTTTGTAACTGAGCGCAACTGAAGGATGCTCAGAAACTTAAGTCATAAAACTAAATTCCATACATGCACAACTTCAAATTAAATATTTAGATCAATATACTTAATGCTTTTTTTTTACATCTTTACAATTTTTTTGTCAGTTTTTTTTCACTTAATAGTCATTGTTTGCTCTATGAATTATAAGTCCTGGACCATGGGTCAGATTGGATTGCGTCTAGCCGGACAGTCTGCAGCCCTGCACGTAAGCCCAATCAAAATGACCCTTCACATATTTCCCAATATTTATTATTTTGTTGCAGGAAAGATAAATACATGTACCTTGATGTGATTCTATTTTATAATCTAGATCACTTCCTTGTGTTTACATGTCTATACTCTTAAGAAGAGCACATATAGCTTTTATAAAATGTATAAGGCGGTCCTATGCAGCACTGATTTTTTTCATGGACCTCAAGTATAGCACATTTGTCATATAACTTTTATAAAATGTATAATGGTCTTATATAGCACTGTTCTTTTTCATGGACCTCAAGTAGAGCACATTTGTCATATAACTTTTATAAAATGTATAAGGCGGTCTTATATAGCACTGTTCTTTTTCATGGACCTCAAGTAGAGCACATTTGTCATATAACTTTTATAAAATGTATAAGGCGGTTTTATATAGCACTGTTCCTTTTCATGGATTCCAAGTAGAGCACATATAACTTTCATAAAGTGTATAAGGCAGTCTAATATAGCACTGATTTTTGTTCATGGACCCCAAGAAGAGCACATATAACTTTTAAAAAATGTATAAGGCGGTCTTTTATAGCACTGTTCTTTTTCATGGACCACAAGTAGAGCACATATAACTTTTATAAAATTTAGAAGGTGGTCTTATTATTTATATAGCACTTTTCTTTTTCATGGACCCCAAGTAGAGCACATATAACTTTTATAAAATGTAGAAGGTGGTCTTATATAGCACTGTTCTTTCTCATGGACCCCAAGTAGGGCGCATATAACTTTTATAAAATGTAAAAGGCGGTCTTATATAGCACTGTTCTTTTTCATGGACCCCAAGTAGAGCACATATAACTTTTATAAAATGTAGAAGGTGGTCTTATAAAGCACAGAGTTTTTTCATGAACCCTGCAGACAGCGTTATGATGAGTTCCATTGTACCTATAAAATTCTATGTGATTAACTAGATTCATTTCAGCTGCCAGTGTGGATTCATTGGATTACATTTATGAAAAAATGGTAACTGTTAAACGGATTACATTTATGCATAAAATTGTAACTGTTAAACAAGGAATATTTTGATTATTTTTTCAATGAAATGTTTGTTTATTGAGTTTATTGTCCCACCAACAGTATTTAAGTTATCAGGAGACGGTCTCCACTTGAAGCAGATATAGTGCTGCCTTCACTGTGTATAGCATGCCGTGAACACCTGGCATGATACCAAACCCTGTCACATTATCCTTACACCGGGCCAAACAGTCGTGGAACTACCCTTATATATGCTTGAGCTTAGCAAGGGAGCTATACCATTACCATTTTTTATGACTTTGGTATGTCACGGCCGGGGTTCAACCTGGGGCCTCCCATACCTGGAGCCGATGCTCTACAGATTGCGCTACTAGGTCCGGTCAATAAAATGTTAAACTTCAAATACACTTCTGCCGATTGATGTCGCCAATGGATGCCTGTTGATGTCACCAATAGATTTTTGTGTGACGGATTCGATGTCCCACTTTCGGACAATAGATCAAAGTTATTTGTGACAGTTCACTTAATTAAAAAAACAGTTATTTCTCTGAATATGGGCATATATGCTCTTTTCATGCTTTATTTTGGATCAAAACAATACAATTTTCGACACTTAGAGCTTTTGTTGAACTTGTACATTTTCAACCTTATTTGCACATAGAACTTGCACTGAGGTAGACATCACAGGGTCTCTAGGTCTCTTTTTGTGTCAAACTACGGCCATCGTGGTACGTCGTCTCTAATTAGTTGAGACATTGATAATAAATTATGTAATGTGCATTTTGACAAAAAAAAATTAGGCATTACAGTCCTCTTCTTTATCATGTTAAACTTGACGTTAATCAAAAGAAAAATTTATAAGAAACCCTTTGCCAAAACAGAGTTAAAAAAAAACAACAACATTGATTGGAAGATTAAGGATTCAAGGTCCCTTAGCATTATGCATTGAGAATGCCTAAACAGTATTTAAGTGATCAGAAAGAATGCTGAATACCCAATAATCTAAAATGTTCATGTGATAACGAAACAATGCAGATAACTGTAAAATGTTAATGCACTTGTTCTGTTAACTAAATTAACATATTGCTGAACTAAATAACTTAAAAAGTTTTTGTACAATCATGTTTATCAAAAATACAGAATGCTTGTCTTCTCATCATATATGGCTTGAATAAGCGGCTTGAATAATATATACAGCTTGAAAATGAAGACTGGTGATTCTGCTAAAGTCAGAAAATTAGGAAGGAAGGAAGCAACCCAAGATATGGCTATTAAAAATGGTAAGCGAAAGAACACCTTTTTTAGGAACTGTTACACTCACTTGCCTCAGTTGAAAGCATTGCAAGTATTGTTGCAAAAAAAAAATGCTAAAATACATCTGGGGCAGATGCAGTAACAAAGTAAATAATGACTCATTCAAGTTAAAATATGATTGAAATCAAAAAATACAAATAGACATATTCACCAGAGTTTTACAAATTTTGACCATAGTTGATATTGATCAAATATAATGATAATCATTGAAAGTCCATTATTTATTTGAAATGATATTGCCCCTTGTTTTTTTGCAATTGGAAATGTGTCTTGTCTTTCTTTTCATTAACTCGTATTTTCATCAGAGAGTTCAGTTTACAGTTTTATTTCGTGTTTTGTACCTAATGAAGCCATTTGATCGGAGCTACTTCAAAAATGAAATCCCCCCCTACAGGGGGAAAACAGTGTGAAAATTCCCCCTTCTGAAGGTATAGGTAGTGTTATTTCGAAACAGAAAGGGAAGCCTGAATTGATCATTAGGCATACAATATTAGACTAGATAAAACCTTTTTTTTTTGGTAAGTGATAAAAGAAGTTTGCTGTGTTCTGCATGTAACCTGGAAATTGGAGGCTACTTAGAGTTATCTTACCCTGGTTATAGTGGTACCTTCTTCAGTGTCTTCAGATAACACCAAAAAAGTGCAACAATTTTCTTTACATTTACATTCTTTTCAACATTTTGTTGTTGTTCAAGGTGAGAGTAGCTTTCTCTTTGACTGATGTTTGGCTGACACCATAATTAAAATTTATCTAACTGTTGAAGACCTGTGTTTTTTTCTGAAGGACCCCACATGGAGCTCTCACAAAAACATGCTGTAACAATCTATCATGTTCAACTGCTTGGTTTTATTTTCTTTTGCAAATTTATGTACCTGTAAACCAAGAGAAACATTTTTGCTTATATTTTTCCACACTTTTTTTTTCATCTAAAAGATAAGAATGTTACTTTGGCTCCATTTTGTTTTATCTTTGTTGTAGTAACTGCTGCTGAAAAAACATCAAGAACTTTTCTTTAGTTCCATAACATTTTTATATATTTCTTGTAAGCTAATACTGTAAAAACTTTGGTATTCATCCATGCCAAGTTTCTGCTATTTTTCTTTTTTCATTTTTTTTTCAAACTACTTTGCAAGCTCTTTGTCAATCAATTTGAAGTTTTTTATGTCTTATCTTTGAAGACAGAAAATATGTTCTAATTTGTTTGATTGCCTTACAAGTGCAGATTGATTTTGGCACCAAGAACCTTCACTTAAATAAAAAAAAAATTTGATCCAGTTTTCCAAAGTAAAAATCTGGTAATTAGCTTGGTAAAATAGCTGGACATAGCTACAGTGAGCATAATTTGTGTTGCTGCATTATACTAAAACAAATTATGATGTATGCAGCATTCTTTAAAGCTGTCTTAACAAAAAAAATCCAACTATGGTGGTCTTCAAGTTTTGAGAAAATCTTACCATCATGCGAAACACTTTTGAATTTTGAAGACTTGGTAGACCATTATACATGAGGTTCTGGTGGTCTGTAAATGAGCCTAAACCATGGAAATCTCATATGAAACCGGAAACATGTCTACTGTAGATTGACGATCAAAAATCAGGATCGCTTTCATTAACGGCAGGTTCAAGAGCACGTACTTGTCACTGCTGATGCTTAACGAGCCACACTTGAAACTGTGCCGTTAAACTGCAGTGGCACCTAGTGATAGACTGCTGCAACACTGTGCTAACTAGATCTGGCTTTGTACATGCAGTTATCAAGTACCAGAAATAGAAGTAAGGGAGAAAATCTTATTTGGTTTAATCCCCAATGTATCCCATATTTCTCATATGAAACATGTATAGTGTATACTCATTTAAATAGTCATCTTACAATGATTATAATGAGTACCAAGTATATAGGTTTTTGGGATGATAAAAAAAGATTTAGTGTAAGATTGTATAGTTCCATTAAGCTTGAGCCTCTAGTTAGTACTGTTTAGCATTGAACTTCGGCCTAACTGTAAAATCCTTTGACAGCTTCAGGATCATATATGCTATAGCCCTTTTAGCATGGAACTCTCTAATGATGAAGGGGAGAAAAGTGTCTTGAAAATTTACAAACTCCGCACAGGGTTTACGACATCGCTACGCTCGCTTAAAACCACTGCCATCATACAAAATCACGTGACGATAGTAACCAACTGGCAGATTAGCTATGACGTCTTTGCCTACCAACAGAGACTGCAGACACGCGATCTGTTTGGGTTTCGCTTTTATGGAGGAGTCAAACTCCGTTATTACTTTGTGAATTTCTTCAACAGTATCCATTGATTGTTTACATTGAACCGGTGTAACACTGAAATTTCGCCCTCGGCGAAAGGACGGAAATGGCCGAGTTGTTACGATTGTAGTGATAAATGCATTCTTTTTTTCTTCTTTATCGTAATTTGTTTTTCATCCATTGTTAGTCGTTTTTCTAACATACACATTCATTCCGTTTGTCATTTTACTGAACAAAAATTAAAAGTAAAAAAATCAAATCCTTCCAGATCTGGAAGGATTTCTGTGTGGTGGCAGAGATTCTCCTTACTGAAAAGGGGAGATCACTGCGTTGGAGATTGGAAAATTTATACTTATTGGCAGCCATTTTATTTTTCACAAATGTCTGTCCACCAGATGTTTAAAAGAGTAGAAGGTGTCTATTGATATGTGGCAAATGTTTTTGCAGATGCTAGATTGTCATAAATGTCAGAGAGTTTTAAATTTAACAGACTCCAGAACACTTTTTTGTGCAAAAACCTTATTTTTTTAATTTGATAAAGTGAGGCAGTAACCTCTCTTGTAATGATATCCTTGATTTATTATTTTTTTGGAACGTTATAAATTTAATTGTAGGTTTAAATATTCTTTATCTGACTTACTCCCATTTTCTTTGACATTTTGGAAATATTATCACCTGCATTATGTTGTCTCCTAAAACAAAATGAATGATTCCAATATTGTCCAAATCACATGACAGTCTGGTGACTTAGTTTGCTTTAAGCCTTCCTTAGCTTTACACAGCCTTCCCAATAACAGTTTAAAATGGTTTGTTATTTTAAAAATGGTACTTTAAAACCTGTTAATAGACAATTATAATTGTAAGGGCTGCTAACATTCTTAACAAGTGAAAAGGAAGAAAAAGACAACCATGTTTAGAAGCAAAATTTAAAAAATTAATGCTTAATTTTTTGTGGGGATTCAAGCGCAGGACCAGTTGTATGGCAACTGATTACGCTACTCAATGTGCCACGGAAACTTTGTATCAGCGTGTTTTGTCTAGTTTTATTATGCATTACAACTGGCATAATACTTATATTCAGCTTTCAATAGTACTTATATTTTGATCGCTTTCATCGCGCATGTATCAGTCGATAAGAATTAAAGGTCGATCAAAGGAGGTGTTGAGCATTATTACTTTGGTCAGTCTACTAAGCCATTTACATTTGGTTTTAAACTGTTTTGTACTGATTGCTGCATAGTTTCATGTCAGTTAGTTTGACTGGACCTGGTTGCGCAATCGGTAGATTGTTGGCTCCAGGTATGGAAGGCCCCAGGTTCGAACCCGGACCGCAACATACCTGAATCCTAAAAAATGGTTGTGGTATAGCTACTTGCTAACGCTCAAGCAAATATAAGGGTATTGTGACTGGTTGGTCCGGTGTCGGGATAATGTGACTGGGTGTGGTATCATGCCAGGTGTTCACCGCATGCTATACACAGTGGAGGCAGCACAATATGTCTGTGAACTCTCTCCAGATAACTGAAACACTGTTGGTGGGATGATAAACCCAATAAACAAACAAAAAGCTACAATGGTTAACTTTTCACCAGAATAAAGTCACAAATTTTCAATGATTTTAGTAATACCACTTTTATTCTCATTTTAAGTATCAAGATATAACCAGTTATCTCCTGCTATTGAAGAAGACTGATAAAGAGTTTTGAATCTGAATACAGCTTTTTTTTTACTATTATTTATTTATCTTATGCAACATATTTAGAATGAAAAATAATATTTTATTTTATGTTTCTTAGATAAATAATTATAATATATTAATATTTAATTAATAATTTATAAATAATATAATAATTTAAGATCCTAGTATATTGAAATAAAACAAACATATAACAAGTCTTTTATAGAAAAACCAAAATACTTTATAGAAAACTGTACACGGTACATCAGATTTTACAATTGGTAGGGTCACATACTATACTATGTTTTTTAATATTTTTTGTCCAAACAATCAATTTTTAGTTGATTCATCCTTTACTATTATTTTTACTGGATGATACTAACAAAAAATTTGTTAAATAACAATATTTAAAGGGTGTTTATTTTTAAATTCTAAAAAACAAGAGTAGTCCTTTTTAATGTCTTGAGTTTTAAATAAGAAGATCATTCATTAGTAAATTTGATTACAAATTTGCATATATGCATTCTTTTAAACTTACAATACAACAATGTTTTTGATTTGTCATTTTCTAATTGTGTCAATTAGAGTTGTGGAACCTTAACACTATGCATTTCATTTATCTTTTTCATGTTAAGTCCAAATGCATTTATCTTTTGTATTGAACGAGAAAAGAAAAATTCAGTGTTTAAAATGTTAAATATTAAGTAAATCTTTTCCTTTCCTGGAAATAAAGCATTTTTTGTAAGTTAAAATATTGCAAGAAAGTAAATATCTTAATTTAGTAATAGGGATGTAACTAATTAGTTAATAAGTAGTGACAAATAAGTGACTGGTGGTTAATTGTTAACATTATCCATCTAACTTGTACGATTCCACCTCCTACGTTGCAGGTGACCTACGCTCCGGATGTGTGTGAAGTTCCTCTATTACTAAGGAGACAGGAGAGCTCAGAAGACCACAGAGTGCCGACCTTGAACAATTTGCGGCGGGTGTCGTCATTTGAAGATCTTTCTGACGACAGTGCAGGTAGGATTCTTTCCCCTGATTACAACTCAAACATCTTAAAAGTTGTTTTAAAGTTATCAAAATTTGAGCTTAAGTTCAAAATATCTGATTGGTCCGATTTTGAATATATAAATCTGAGCAGTTAGATGCTTTAGACTTTTCGTGACCTCAGGAACAAATTTTTGATAGCCTCATGTCACGACCGCCAGATAATTGATAGAACTGATAATTTTTCATGCTAAATTCTTTATTTTGCTCCAAAATTCATATTGCTTGCATTCATTAGAATTATCACAATGTGACATCATCATTTTATTATTCAAACACCTATGTTTTGTCATAGACTTATGGGAAAGGCACAATATCAGATTTACTTCCCTTTAACTGTCAGTTTGTAGAGTAGTTTCCCCTTAAAATGTGTCTTGTCATGCGATTTCAAAATAATTGTATTAAAAATATGACAAGTTTGCAGCTACTGCACATTTAAACTTTATTTGAAGGCGGTTGGAGAATGTTGTTTGAATAGTCTTAAAAGGTGAGCTTCTTTAAATTATTTTTTGTTTTCAGCTCCTTTTGATTTAGGGTTTGCCCTAAAAAAATTTCAGACCATATTTCCTGATAAAGACTTAAATAAAGTCGAAACCAGTAGAAATAATAAAACTGTCTTATTTTATCTGATGTTGGATTGTGTGTTTCACTACCATCTATTATTATAATAATTAGTGTTTTTTTAGATCATTCAGATAGCAGTATTTCAAAACTAGGGATGGCATAGATTAACCGGTTAATCAGTAAACTTGTTAACATATAGGTTATTAATTTACAAAATAATTAATTGAGCCCCGAAAAAAACACTAAAATACATGGAATAACATTTAAATATTTCTTTTTAATTTAAGTGTATTTCCATTTCTGATTGATGAAAAACCAATTCACTTTAACACATACTGAATCATGATTGTCTTACATAATTGGAAATGAATAAAGAGCAAAGGAAAGCTTATCTTACTAAAATGCTTTATTTAAAGAATTTGTTGTGATATTGATGATAAAAATGTACCAGTAGTGGTAGTTGTTTCCCTTAGTATTGTATGTAATGATTTATTTGTCTTAGTTGTAAAATATGCCTAGTGATACACTTGGTACTATGGTTAATAGGAGCCTGTTTTAGAAACTATTTCTGTAATGTAGTATGCTATTAATACTGACTGTAAATACGCATATATACATATTTGCCAATTGTGGCACTTGAAATTCTTGTCAAGTGAAGTTAGTTACACTTGCAATCAGTTGCAACTTTACATGTAACTTGCAATTTTTTTTTTCAGAATTATTTAAAATATAAAAAAGCTCCTGAAAAAAAAAAATTTCATTTAACCTTACGTGTAACTTTTATTTTGCTACTATCGTATTCATTTTAATATTGTTTTACCATCAATTCATTGAATACATCTTCTGTTGTAGTTTGATTTCATCATATATAGGTAAAGATAAATGGTACACGTATAAGTTGAAGTTTTATTGCTAATAAACTAGTGTTATAGTAAAAAGAATTCTTGGCTTTTGGGGGAGTTTAGATTCTTAATTTGCATAAAAAGGTTATTAAGAAAAGGATCTTTGCTTAAAAGCAAGCAAAACTATATAATTATACCCTTTTAGCCTCTTTAAAAATGAGTAACCATTATTATAATGTAGTGAAAAAATGTATAATGATCAGTGTATGTGAACATGGTTTTATGACACTTTCTATCTAAAGAGTAAGTATTAATAAAGCAATAAGAGAATATAGAGTCATGTATGATCATGGTTTACCACCTATTTTTAAAGAAGAGTGACTTGGATTTTGGGAGTGAGAATGTGTTGATACATGATTACATTTTATTACCTTTTCTTTAAAAGAGTAACCTCTTCTTAAAGCAATTAGAGTGCTGTCCCTTAGATTTATGTACCAATAGAGCACAACACCTGTCCCTTGTAGGGAGATGTACTTAAGCAATACAAGCTAATTTGCTTAATTCTGTGATCATAAAATTTAATTTGAGAAACCGTACAAGACGTGCACACAAACTTAATACTTTAACTTACACCGCTTCGAGGGAACATCAAAGTGGCCCTGATGTTTAACAGAGAAATTAAAAAGCAATAAAAGATTGAATAATGGTTGTCAGCTTGATTCTTATATATACAAGCTGCAATAATGTTTTATTTGAATTACAAGGTCATTGGGTCAATATGGTCATTTTTAAGTTCCAGGTGTTGTTTATTGTTTGTATTTTCAAGGTCATTGCTCTTTTGTGTTTTTTTGTTTTCTAGGAGATGCTTGATTGAGTCTGGTACATTTTGATATCTTATATTTTTATGCTTTAACCAAAAGGTAGTAAAAGAAACGCCAATTTGTAACTCCTCTGACAGCTTAGCCTCTCATGGCATGGGTTCAAGTCCTGTTCAGGGTGAAGGACTTAATTTGAGAAGGTCTTCCAGTTGACTTTCGGTGCGCCGGTGGCTCTATCCAGACATTGGTCTGGGGTCTTCCTCCACCAAAAAGCTGGACGTTGCTATAATGATCATAAATGGTACCTTCAATGTAGTTAAAAAAACAAATCTAACCAAAAGTGTAGTCAACTTATTGAAGACTTTAAAGTTGGCATAGGTGTACGGTTTGGGGTGGTTGGTTTTGGTTTGTAAAACTTTTGTTGTTTCTTCAGCGTGTAAATAAAAATGATTTCATTGCATCAGTAAAAGGTCATGAATTTGACTTTTTTGCAGCAACAACCGCATACATTTTAGTTATTGCCTTTAAAACTGCTTAAAGTTGGTTGATTTGTTGCAATTCTAATAAGTAACAACTGTAAGTAAATTAATGCACAAAATCTCTGAGTCACAGTTAATCTCAAAACTGTGACGTCACCCCAAAGCCATTTCTAAAGCCAGTTATAAATATAGTTGTCGCTGTTATCGGCGATCCAATGAGCAGTGGGCATTAGTCTTGCAAAACAAGAAAACCATTGATGGGATGCATCAAAGGCGATGCACACAATTAAAACAAATTTTAAAGAAATTGTGACATAAATTTTAAATCCTAAAGATAGTATCCAGCATCTTGCTTTATTCAAATACATGTAAATAAATAATAAAATAAAAAATAGATCTCCATGTACCGAATTATGACAGTATTTTTTCAGGATTATGAAAGTCCGCAAAACAGACTTTCTCCATGTGCACATTTCATTGAGCATGCAATGTATAGGGGTCGCTTTCCAGCTCATCATCAATAAGGTTTAGAGACTATATGATATAAGCTTTGGAGGCTAACTAAAGGGGTTTGCGCAAAAACTGGGCCCAAGTATGGCGGGAGAAAGTTCCTTCTTAGAGCAGTGTAGCATTGATAACTTCCATAATATTCTTTACTGCTGGTATTCATTTGGTTTGTTAAATTGAGACAATTCTAATACCAATAACCTTAGTTACGGCAATAAAATAAAAGAAGCCTTAACAAAATGTGGCACTCTGGTTTTTGATTGATGGCCCTACTGGCTATAATAATTGTAACCAAAGACTGGACAGGTGATGGATGGAGAAGAAAAAACAGGGAGTAGGCCTGACTGCAAGATACAAATATGGGGTCAGAGTTAAATTGTTCCACCTGTTGATTGTTATTTTTTAAGAAATATCATCATCCCTAAAAATCATTAGATGTCATTGGATATTTGGAAAAGATGATGATGATATTTCTTAAAGAATAATTATTATCCGCTGGACCAGCAATATCAGCATCTGTGAATATCCCATGACTTATTATTGGATATTTTAGTTTGGAACTATCAATGGGGGTAATTGAGACGACAAGTGTGATGAGGTTGTCATAGAAATCATACAAAACCTTGCTGGCATTGATATTTAAACTTGATCCAAGAGTGGATGGGACATTAATCAAAGATGTTAAATTGGGGAGAGGGAAGGCGGGAAGAATAATTGGTCTGACATTAAATATCCTGTCAATCATGCTTCTTTGACAAATTATGTTTCAGCTTGGCAAAATTGATTTCTGTCAAGTTTTACAGGTTGTATTTTGTCAGGTGAATTAATTTAACAACTTCTGCAGGTAATTACACCCCAGAGAAGGCTAACGGCATTTAACATGGACCTGGCAGGCAGATGATTATTGTTTTTTTTTTGCAGTTTGGCAAGAATATCTAGAAGATGGTTTTAAGTTCATTAAGATGATTTAAGGGGAAACAGTAGCAGGAATGAGTTACTGGGAAATTTATGTTATAATTTTCTTCTATTGTTTGCAATGGGTTCATTATTCTAAAACAGCAGACATGTACAATATGTAAAAAACTTAAAGTGAAAAGGATGCATTGCCAATAATTTGATTTCTGTATGATATATAAAAAGTCAATCTCATACATGTGAACTTGAGTTGCAGCCAAAGTGGGAGATTTTCACTTGCAAAGTGGGAGATTTGTTATATTTATATATACAAAGAAGAAAGTTATCTGTTTCCAAGTAGGGAGATTTCTGAAAATGTGAAAAACACTGCCTATTTTCAAATAAGTTTGAACCGTAAAAGTGGGAGTCACCCTCCAAGAGTGGGAGAGTTCACATGTATGCATACTGGTTTAGTCTCAAATGAAAAAAAAAAAGAAGAAAAAAACAGATAAAAATAACAAGAGAAAAAAATCCTACACACTTAATAATGTATACTAGTATAAAGCAATCACATCTTTAGTTAAGACGTTGACAAAAACTATTGGAATAAAGAAGCATGTGATAAGGCATTATCCAATAGCTAGATTTTTCCCATATTTTAGACATTGCTTATATTAACTTAAATTACTATATATTGGCAAAGATATGCACTTGACATAAAGTTAATAAATTATGTGAAGTGGGTTTATTTCACGTTTGGAAGGTGGCCAGTCCTTCAAGTGGGAAAGTGGCATCATGTAAATGTCATAAGGGGAAATTTTTCAACAGTATATTGTTATAGATGTCATTATTGTTGTGTTTTTTTATGACATAAATTCAACTACAATGTTGCTTGTTTTCTTTTTACTTTAACTAGCTATTTACTAAAAGACAGCACAAGTAACATAAATGTTCAAAATTAAGAAAGAAACTGTATAGGTTTTGTTTCATGATTTGGAGGTGAATTTAGACAGTGAAAAAGGGAAAAATATGTATTTGTTTAGCAGGGAAAGCAATGAATTTCAGCTCCAACTTGTCCTAAAAATACTGACTTAGGCAAAATCTAAATTTTTTAAGCTTAGGTAAATCTAGCAAAAGCTTATTTAATGTATGAAAAATTAAGTGCAGTAATTTCTTGGCATCCTCTGTCTTTTTTTTGCTGAACAAGCAAGCAAGAAGCCATGAGGAAAGATCTGCTATGTTGTTTGGCTGCTGCCCACCCCTCCTGCCACCACTGCAATTTTATCCCCCCACCCCACCCCCTTGGGTGCCTCTTGATGAGCTAAAGCTGCTGTTTGCACTGGTTATCCTGAACTTAAGATAAGCCGACATTTATGAATGAAGCTGCCTCCTTCTTGCAGTCTCTCAAAACAAACTGCAATATATACAGTTGCCAGCCCTTGGACTGCTTCCAATTACATATATCATATGTTTGTCAAACTGGGTAAAAATAAGGTGAACCAGACCATTGCTTGTCATAAGAATTGTGGGTAGGGGCAGAGTAGAGAAGATTTATTGATGACCATTCTCAGAGGTCTGGATTTTTGGATGTTGAGATTGATGATGGTTCATCTATGTAGTTTCTTAGCAACCTTCAAACCGACAGAATCCATACATGCAGCTCTAGTGTCCTCATTTTTCATCTTAAAAAAAATTAACGCTTTTATTGTCAAGGACAGTGTCTTTTTTATTCTGACATTTATGATGACTGTCACTCTTTATTTAAAAAAAAAGTCGCCTACTTCTTTCCAGATTTCTTATATAACCTATATAAGTGTTGAATAATTTTATAAGAAAAATTATAGTCAGGAAATGGTTTAAACATTGTTGAAGAAATTGTCAGCCTAATCAAAAACGCTTTAAAAGAAAAAATTGCAATTTGTGGTTTTAAATTATAATGTTTATACTAAAAACAGAACTTAATGCAAATAGCCCTTGGATTGTAACTAAGGTACTATTTTTTGAGAAAACAAATTGAATTTTTAGTACATTAATTGAATTTTCATGGTTGTAATAACAATCAATGAAAAGTAAATACTGATGAATAGTTTTGACTAATTTAATATTTTCCTTTATTCTTTTTTTGTAATTTATTTCAGCTTTGTCAGTATTAGACTGCCAATTCATTTTCAAGAGTTGTTGAGTTACACTTAAAGGGTGAATCAACAATTGTACAAAGTACTCTCTCAAAAACGGATTAAGAAATCAAGAAAAGCAAAGAAAGAAGAAACCTCTATATTTATTAGGATGAAATTAAAGCATCTTTGGTACACTTCACTGGGTAACTAAAGAAGACACGATAGGGGAGGGGTCAGGGGATTTATCAATGAAAACTACCAGTTACCACCAGCACAAAGGGGTGGAGGGATTACACATTTATGAATGAAGCTGACCTAGTGACCTTGACCCCATATGCCTGTCAGCCAATCAGATTGAAGCCCACCTGTAACAGCAACCGCAGCAGGTGGTAGACTGGTTCATGGACATGTTAATAAATGATCTTGATGGGTTTTCATATCTGAACACAGTCCATCAGGGTTTTCTCAGCTGGTATGAGTAATATTTATTTTATCTAAATTTGCAGTTTTAAAGCACATTAAGTGCTATAACACAGCATCCTGTGCATATTTGAAAGTTAAGAAAAAAATAGCAATATAAGAGCATTTCTTAAGGTTAAAACATCATGTTAGAAATCTTTTCAACTTGCCTTAAAAGTGGTATCCTACAGTTTGCCTATATCAAAGTCTCGTATACCTTACCACTGCTTTGGGGAATGAGGGCATTATTTCTGCATAAACTCATACCTTAGTAAAAGTAAAGACAGTTTTGAACACGGCCTACATTGTTAGACAGTACAAATGGCGATAAAAACACTAAAAGTTACATCATTCAAAATCTGTAAATAAGCAAGATAATGATCTCTGCTTAAAATAGATATTGACATCAGGGCAGATTGCAGGGATGATGATAT
This sequence comes from Sinonovacula constricta, assembly GCA_007844125.1. Classification (NCBI taxonomy): domain Eukaryota; kingdom Metazoa; phylum Mollusca; class Bivalvia; order Cardiida; family Solecurtidae; genus Sinonovacula; species Sinonovacula constricta. Next base: position 35,071,909 of record CM017560.1, on the reverse strand, counting down.
AACGTAATCTCAAAAGTCAGTTGTCACATGTTTTTTTTTTAGTTAAAAATAGCTAATTCTGCAGCATGGCTCAGATAGGAAATACCTGTTTGCAATGAGGAATGGGGATTTATGTCTCACTGTTCACCCTGATAAAGAACATCAATGAGCAGCATTTTGCAAGATCTTGTCAGGTAAAAATGACTTACTTGGTTAATTGAGGAAAAAAATATTTTGTTCTAAACTATCCGCTACCACCTTTGAAAAAAGATTCTGCTGGCATATATAGGAGAGGCTTCATCTGAAATCTGAACATGGTCTACCAGTTGGTTGCTGTCAAAAGCATTCTGGTTGGTATTTAAAAAAAGGTCTTTAGTCAATAGCTTGCTGCTAATGCCCCTGCTGTAAGCTTTTTGAACAGGATCTGCACTATTTGCTGTTGAGTTTCTAGCAACACGACAACTCTTGCATTTGTATGTAATTGTTAGCCAATAAGTAAGGAATTACTCTTGGATTTTCACAAATGTGGATGGTTACAGCTTATTTTCTCAGAGGCCAAACTTTTTTTAAACTTTCCTTTCAGTTCTGGATTAAATCTTTCCCTGGTAAGCAAAACTTTGTCAGGTTTTGGTAAATAATTTAGGTCCTGATTAGACAAGGAACTGCACTGTTTGTTGCTGAGCCCATAGCAATTCAAAGCAGAAATCTTTGCTTTTACAAATAATTAGACGACCAACAATAAGTTAAAAATAAAGCATGGCAGGGTTAAGGCCAGTCTACTTTACTACTTTGCAAGAACACAATGCCCTGATATCTTGGCCACTCCTTGCCCAGATTTTGATTGGCAGGTCTGTCAGTCTGATGGTCACTAATGTTGATAAGACGTGTCCCGCTGCCCATTGATGCTGCACTGGTCACTAGAGTGGCCAATGAAGCAGAAATCATGGGCTGACCCTGCCTGTTGTATTGAGTTTTTTTTTCTGCCCTGTCATCAGATATGTTAAAGGTGGGATCCGAAATTAAAAGAAATGTTTGATGGGAATTCTTGATTCTTTTGATGGTTTTCCATTGTGCAGGTTTGCAGTGGTTATTAGGGTGGAATGGTGATCATTACAATCAGATCATTATACTCACAAATTTCACAAATTCTCACAAATACTGACAAGTCCTCTTTCAGTAGAAGGCCTCTTGCCTGTCACACCTCCTCTTTTCATCATTAAATCATGTTTTCATCTTCTTCATCATCATCATCATCATCATCATCATCATCATCATCATCATTGTTTGGTATTTTTTTGTAAAAAAATAATCTTATCATCTTTAAACAAATAGAAATATCTGTAACATTCAGTTTTATCCTGCTTTGAACTGTGTAATAATCAGCTTTATCTTGCTTTGGACTGTCAGTACTAAGCTGTAGAATTTTAAATCACTCTTCCTTTTCTTCCCAGTGCATGTTTATCATGTTGCCTTGCCCCTGGGGACCCTAAAAGAAAATATGATGAAATCCTGTTCTTGGATTTCAAAATCAAGTGTGAAATGAAGAACTTTGACTTGTACAAGGCATGACCATTCACAACTGTATCAATAACAACCTGCCAAGAAACTGGCCCCTAGTAAACTACAGATTTCACTGAAGTTTTCTATTGACCCTTGAAACACACGGGACATGTATGACCTTGACCTTAACCCCTGGGGGAAAAAACTTGTCAGCTGACCCAGGGTGCCACACCCACTCAGATTTTGAGCCCTTAAGTTATAAAAATAATTATAATTTCAGCTTTTATCCAGAGCTATGTTTGAACACCCTGATTGGTTCTAGTTTGATAGTTCTGATCTTGTAAGTCAAATCTGACCAATCATATGCTTGGGTACGGTCATGGAAGCTGGAGTTCAAAGTATTGTAACCCCTGTGGATTTTGGATGCTTGATTGGGAATTTTAATGGGTTAACAAGGTAACAAATTGATAGTTGTACAAGATACCTGATCCCCACAAAGAGGGAGACACACCCTTGACTTCAAGAAATCCCTGTTGCTAGCAGGAGGAGTGTCTGAGCCTTCCCATCATTCAATGCAACAAAGATGGAGACTGATTTTAGTTAATTCGTTTTACTCATGTTTAAATATGTTTGTTTATTTTTAAATTCATTTTTTAAATCTGTAGAGAACTTTTCCAAAAAGATTCATTATTAATAAATGTTACATATTGACTAGTGTTTACTCTGTTCTGCTTAGCTAAAAATGCTATCTGACAGTTTGCCTTTATCAAATACATGTATCAAAAAGGAACCACTGCTTTGAAGAATTTGGGCATAATTTTTGTATAACCCATACTTTAGTCTTAATAGTTACTGTTTGAACACTAAATGAATTGTTAGGCAGAACTAATTGCAAAAAAAAGTCTAAATGTTTTTTTTTCCAACTGTATAAATGATCCATAGTGGTCTTTGCTTAAAATAGATATCGATGGCAGAGTAGATTACTCATGACTATATAACGCAATCTCAAAAATAAGTGGTCACACGGTTTTCTAAGTTTAGAAATAAATATCTCAGCAGCGTGGCTCAAATAGAAAATACCTGTTTGCAATGATGAGTGGTGATTTATGCTTTGCAGGACCTTTTTAGGTAGCACTGACTTGCTTGGTTGTTTTAGGAAAAAAAAATTGGTCCAAATTGTTGGATACCACCTTAATAGATATTTGGCCAGTTTTTACAATGCTTAGACTTCATGCTACTTCATTTTCTTGTAAATATAATTATGCAGATGAATGTCAAAATAATTACAAGGAAGTTATTATAATGGTCAAAACAGCAAATTAAAAATTAAGCTTCCCTCAAAATATTGAGGAAATTTATCTTCCTTTAAATTCAAAGAAATAATGGGTAATTCTAATAACAGTTAAGAAAGCAAACTGCAAAATGAAGAAATAATACTTCCTGCTAGATAATTTGAAAAGGAACAGTATGCGCTGACATCAATGGGGTAAATGAATGTAAAACTTTCACTATAAGTTCTAGAACATAAACAGGAAAAGAAAATGGCAAGATCCAAGCTTTAATCTTCTTAGAAAAAAAGAGAGGAAAAAACAAGAAAAAAACATGAACAAGATGACTGATAAAAAAGATTGAAAATAAGAAGAAAATGTTTTGAGATGAAAGATTTGACGGAAGCCTTTCTGAAATCTGTACAGGTAAAAACCTATGGAAGCAACTCGACTCAGCCAGGTTACCTTGTGTAGATTTAAAATAGATACTCTTCCTATCTTCCTACCATCATGGGGGCGTTTTATACATGACTGATTTTACTGATAAGCCTGCGTTGGAGATAAAACACATAGATAGCACATAGAAGTGGATACTCTAGCAGACCTACTGTGGCCAAGATCTCTGCCTTATAAAGATAGTGTCAATTAAAAAGTAACAAGAAAATTGGCCAAGATGTAGAGTTTGTTTATCATTGTTTGATGCCAATGTCTGTAAATAAAACACATTGGTGTTAATTTTCTGGCCTAATCTATAATAAAGATATGTCAGTTTATAAGTTACCTAGAAAAGAAGCTTAGATATGATTTCTCACCTTTTTAATATAAAAAATAGCTCTTCAAGTTAAGGTAATGTTGATTAAATAGTAACAAGCAATTTGCGTGATTTAACAAGCAAATTGACCAATTGAATGTTAACTATTCTTTGCCGTTTACATGTTTGTCGACTTTGGAAGATACATGTATTTATGGAAAATAATCTATTCAGAAAGCAAGAAGTAAGTTAACCATTTCATAGTACTTGTGTATGATTTTTAAATTTTACCCCCTTTTTTTCTCTACGTTAAAACAGATTTAAGTATTTCTAATACATGTATGTTTCATCATTTAAAAGTGAATCCATGGTCAAACCAGTCAACAAATAGACCCTAGGTAGTGCATATTCTATGAAAGATACGACTGATAATAGTGATTGCTTCACAAAGGCGTAAAATGGCAAATGCATGAGTGAAAGGATTAAACAAGTTGTTGTACTGTTATTTTTGTCTTAGTAATGAGAGGAAAATAAAGTTCATGATAATTAAAATTGCAACAAGAAAATGGACCTGAATGTCAGCCATTTTTATTCTTTTTTATGACAAAATACATTCATAAATCTTAATTGAAAAAAACAACAAGAGTAAAACTGGCCCCAATGTAGGGTTTGTTAATTCTTTTCATACTAAGATAACATGAATAAGATGGTCAAGTGTCAAGAAAATTCACCACAAGATGTGTCATTTTTTTATCATTGGGTATATGAGTATAGTCGCAATAAAAAAGTACTAAGAAAATTGGCCTTGATGCTATGTTTACCATTGTCTCAGAGATAAAAGTTCAGACATATCATCCTTTGCAGGATTTATTGGATTTGACTGATGCCATGTGTTTGATTGTGCTAAAGGCTCACGACCAAAGACACAACAGAACGAGATACTGTTTTATTCATTAATTGGTTTATTTTGATTGTTCTTTGTTGTTGGATTAAAGTTACGTTTTTTTGTGTGTTTTTTTATTTTGTTTGATTTTCTAATTTGTTTTTTGTGGTGTAGAAATGTAGTCACACTTTGTTATATGTATTTTAATTTTGTTTGTTTTTCTTAGTTTTGTTTTATGTTTTGTAGGAGTAAAGTCACAATTTGTTGTGTATGTGGGTTTTATTTTGAAGAAAAGCAGCAGGGTTATATTGCAACCACCTTAAAAATATGTTATTATTTTGTACATTTCATACCCAAAAAATACATATTGCAAATAAAGTATACTTTCTGATCATCACTGATCCTGGACTCATTTATAAAACACAATGACATTGTCTTGAATAGTGAAATAAAATAAGAAGTATTTTTATCTTAATTAAGCATGAGGTTTTGCATTGTGGGAAAGGCTAAATCCACAACCAAATCAATCAGCACATGAAAAAAACATGATTAATTTCCACACAGTAACTGCAATTTTCTTTCTAGCCTGGAAACAAGACAAGAACCTTATATGGAGAAAGTAGGCTTTAATCAGAGACAGGCTTTGGAGACCTTTTCTTAAGATTTTTATGTTAGTCAGAAAATGTAAATACCATGATTTCAGTGATTACTCACACTTAAGCCTGACACTTGTGGTTCATTAGGATTCTTCATAGTTCTACAAACATCCTGTGTTCTATATTGGGACTCATTTTTTTTTTGTCCTTTGAAGACATAAAGTGAGTAGACACAGTGGTACCAGAGGGTGGTTATGCTTCTTTTGCTCGTTATTCTTTAAAAATCTTCATCCTTTACATTGCTTTTCTTTCCCATTCTGCTAGATTACCTCCAGATAGACAGGTATCCTGATCCCAATGTTTCTACAAGGCTCAATACCTCGGTGACAACAAGTCTTTTTTTCTTTTTTTAGTGGCAGGACGTTCGTTGTCATAATTAGACCAACTCTCTGTCTCAGTTTCTCTCTTACGTCCGCCACGCTGTATACCCCCTCTAGGCTATGGGCACTCCTTGAACAGTGAAAGTCCTTCGCTTCCCGTCTATTCTTCATGTTACCTTGGTAGCAGTACACCGTATTCTTTGTTATCCAATGTAAATAAATCTACCCTCTTTCTAGTATAATATCTGTGCTGATAGCAAACAATGGAGTTTTCGGTAAATTTGAGAAGCTCATGACTACTTAGTCCCTGTATTTATACTACAGCTTATTTTTTCTCTATTGTCATGGAAACATATAAATTACGGATATGTGTCGTAAAGTTGACTCCAATTTAGGACGTTTTCTCTGTACCAACAAAGCAGTGATTTGTGACTAGATTGTCATCTTAAGTTTATGGTGGGCTTAATGACAAGTCAGAAATTCAGCAAGTTTGAAGGATTTAGTAAAATCAGTCTAATCTTATAAAAAATGTAGGTATCTTTTTTCAAACTGGTCTTTGTAAACAAGAAGAGCAATTGTAGGTTCTTGGTTCAGTCTCTAGCAGATGCAAGTTGTCAAGGTTGTTAGAGCTGGTATAATGTTCTTAGGGTGGGTTTTTTTTTCATTGTGTAATATAATTGACAATGTATCACAATGAAGGCATTACTAGTAGGCTCTCATACCAACATGGTAATCTCTGTTCTTTTCAACAGTTGTTGGTAGGATGGTATGTTTTAGATTATTTTGGAAAAACAAAAACAACGGTGATGGCAGAGGCCAAGCATGTATGGTAGTCTGTTTATGATATAGCAATAGTTACCGGTATTATAAAAGGTGATGGTTTGACCTTGGAGACTTGGTCTTTGTAGAACTGCTTTGTACTCAGCTGTTAATCTAGAAGACCTCTGATAATCAATACCCAAGTTAAAAGGCAGTAGTGCTAAGTAAACTGTTAACCCTTTCATTCATAGTTCATCTATAATTTTGAAAATTTACTTGACTTTGTTGTTTTTCTTTAAAAGAGATAAACAAATATTGAAAAACGAATGTTCAATTTGTAATAATAGATTTAATGCTTAACCTGTCCTCACATAAACCCTAAGTCATGCAGATTCTGCTAATGATTGTAGATGGTTTGTACAGGTCATAAAATGGCGTATACATGCAGAAAAGGGTTATTGGTAGGTGACCTTAGACTATTGTGTGGGTAGAACCACTGACACACTGCCACGTTAGTTAGAAAACACCTTTTACAAAGGCTAGAAGACAGAAGCAAACAGTTACCTTAATCCTGGTATTTATGTTCGACAATTTCTAGGTAAAGCTGGTCAAAGGAAGCGCTGAAGTGTAACTAAGTTAAGTTCAACAATCCATGGACTGGCTGTATTTATTATTTATACTGGCAAACCTTACAATAATAAGCAGCATGACACTGTTGACTGTCAGTCTGCCTCTTTGTTGTTTGGTCACATAATATCATGGATTTGTTTGGTTGTACGTTTTAGGGATTGCAGTCTTATTTTTAAAACTTTCTGTCCATGTTCTTAAAAGATTCATTTATACAGTTTTATTTTGATGGTGGGCACTAAATGGTCCAGTTCTGAGTGTTCTTCTGAAATGTTTGTGCAGCACCTTGCTTTATTTGTATGTTTTTAGTTTGTGAGTCACTTTCTTCTTAATGAAAAACAAAAATATTGGCCACAATGCTGAGGCTGACATAATTCTGAATAAAAAATAATTAGAAGATTATTGTTAAATTTTTATTGATATATGCTGTTTTTGCATTATTTGCTCCATTTATTTCAGGCTTTTTTGTAATTTTGAAATTTAAAACAAACAAGAACTAAAATAAAATAAAAAAAAATACACTTACTAGCGCCATTGTTGGTCGGGGTGAAGGACTAAATGTGGGAAGGTCTTCTGCTAAATTTGTGGTGGACTGGTGGTTCTACCCAGACATCTTTCTGATGGTTGTCTTTCCACCAAAATAGCTTGATGACATTTTGTGACATTTTATGTTGTTGCAATGGTGCTTTTTAACACACAAAAAACAACAAAGAAATAAACTGCTTTGAGTTCAAGTCCCAAGTGAACTTGCTAAAAAAATTTAAAAGCTACATGTGGGAATGATTTGTGACTGATTTTGTATTTTTGTTAACAAGCTGGGATTAAACCATCCGAATTAACATGATGAGGTTTGCATGTTGTTTTCCGCAACTGGTAATTATACATGGTTGCACAAAATGATGTCTGCTTGTATATTCAGGTGCAAACAGCTTCCGTCCGCCATTTGGTAGAGAAAAAAAAGGGGGATGTTTTAGTGAGAGATGGGGGGAATAATTGTTAGGAAATATTACATTAGATATGCTGCGTAAAGGGCTCAGGATGGGAGGTAGAAAAGATATAAAATTTGGATTATTTTATATAAAAAAACCAAAACCCTAAAAATTCACTATGATAATTATTGTCGGTGGCTTGGGGTAGAGGGGTAACAGAAGAACAAAAAAGATAGGGGAGATTATTGGTGGGGGGATAACTTTAAAATGGGGTTGAGAGGGAAAAAAAAGACAGTATTTGATGGTGTAAGAACAATAGTCTTTGACATTTTTCAAATATGACTTAGCTGTAGTTAACTTATTTACAGTTAAACAGGAAACGTCTTAAAACTCATAATAAATTGTGTTAAGGTTTAAAAAAACACAGCACCATAGAACTTAGAAGAACATCAAACTTTGAAGATATCATAATACTTGAGATGTTGAAAAGATCAACTCAGTATTTAAATTATTTAAGTTATTGTTATTTACCATAAATATCAGAATTATATATACAGCTGGAAAAACATCATTTGTGCCAAAATTCATGACTTCGATTCTTGGTTTGGATGCCTAATCAAGACAAATACCAGAGCATTGCTCTCAGACTGACACTGTCTGGTGTGAAGATGATGCTTCTGATGCTGCTTTTGTTGTTGCTACTGTGCCTGTTGTTGCCGCAACTGTGGCTGTTGGTGTTACTGCTGCTGGTATAAACACCAGCGATGTTGTGTTGTCAGTGATCCCTGTCTGTTGGGGAGATGTAGGAGTGCCCCCTGCCACGTGCCTGACAGCCTGGCTAGCATCTGGATTTTATATAAATCTTAAAAATTCAGGGATTATTTTTTATCTTAATCCTTTTTAACTCCTCCACAGCACATATACCTGATACTTATAGAATCATCTCGATAAGACATTTCTAATGAGTACCAACAATACAGGTTTGATTGAGAATTATGGGATATATTGCTACATTTAAAACTAACCCTGAAGGTCTGGTATGTGTGGTTGGCTGTTAAAGGCATAAAAACATTTACATCCACTTGAAACATAAACAGTTGTAGAAAAATAATCTTGGTTTACTATATGTCTAAAGTGTTTGGTTTACTAGTGTCAATATTACCATTGCCACTGCTTCTGTTGCTGCTGATGTTGTTGTTGATGTTGCTGGCTCTGATATAAACACCAGTAGTGGTGTGTTTTTGTTTTTTTGTTAAACCTGACTGTATGTGAATGAGGAGAGGAGTGTCTCTGTGCCACGTGCCTGGATGGCTTGCATCTAGGTCTCTACATGTACATATGTTGGGGTGTGAGAGACAAAATCCTGTAATAGTTTACACTTAGTCATAAAGGTGGTATCCAACAGTTTGCCTAACATATGTAACAATATCTGACCTCTGTTTGGGGTGTTTGTGCATAATGTCTGCAGAAAGATTATTCTCAAATCTAAGCTTTGATGATTTTCATTAGTATCTCTATTTTAAATAAGTAAAACTCAATATGTAAAATGTCCATTCTTTTCGAATCTATAAATAAGAATGATTGGGTTTCCTGCTAAAAATAGACGTGGATGACGTCGATGAACCAAAACAAAAATGATCACATGGTTTTCTTAGTTTAAAAAAAGCTAACTGTGCAGCGCGGCTCAGATAGGACATACATGTTTGTAATGACGATTGTGGCATTGTGGTACACCTTTCAGACATGTTGGTACATCAATAAACAGCATTTTGTGATATATGTTCAGGTGAGAATAGTTTATGAAGATGATTAATAAAAATATATTTGGTCCAAACTGTTGGATACCACCTTAAAAGATGCTTTTAACAGTTTGAAGCAAGGACTTCCTTCTTAAATAACCAAATAAGTCATTTTTACTTGAAAAGGTCCTGCAAAATGCTACTCATTGATGCCCTTGATCTGTGTGAACATTTAAGCATAGGCAGAATGTGGGATACACATTTTAACCCTAAATGACTGTATCATTTTTAAAGGTGGCATCAAGCAGTTTGTTCATATCAAATACAAAAAACAATATCGAACCACTGCTTTAGGGAATTCGGGCATGATTTTTGTGAAACCCATACTTAAGTCTTAAGAAATAGGATTTTGAACACTGTTGAATTGTTAGACAGAATTAATCGCGAAGAAATCACTGTGGATGTCTATTCTTTCCAAGTGTATAAAAACACGATAGTGGTCTCTGCATAAAATAGATAAGTCAATGCAGACTATATAACATGATCTCTAAAGTAAGTGGTCACGAGGTTTTCTAAGTTTAAATATAGTTATCTCTGCAGTGTGGCTCGGATAGGAAATACCTGTTTGCAATGACTGGTGCTTACTTATCCTTGACAGTTCACAAAAGATCTAGGACATCAATGAACAGCATTTTCCATGAACTTGTCAGATAACAATGACTTATTTGGTTATTTGAGGAAATAAATTTTGGTCAAAATTGTTGGATTCCAACTTTACGATACTAATACTAGATTCTAAGATACTGGCTGCCAACCTCCTTCATAGTTAGTTATATTGAAAGTCTCCTTGAGATTCAGTAGCAAGAAATGCCATTTTTTTATTTGATTGACCTTATTTTGCCTAATCCAGATTAATTTGTGCTTAGCCTGGTAAGATTTCTACTGTACATTTCTACAATGTATTAAAACACTCAACTGAAATCCATTTTTTACAGCTGGTGCTCACAGATTAAATGTTTGGGTGCTGTTGGGCCCTGATACAAGATATGGAACAAGGAAAAAAACACTTACATATTGAAATAAACTCGGATTTGGACTTAAATCTTGAAATAACATTGAATTTAGCATTCCTATATAATGCTGGAAAAAACATTTCAACTGATAAACTAAGTTTTCCCATTTAAATTGATATGCATAAAATTAAGAAAATGAGTTTAAATATTTCAGCATCTGCTTTCCATTACTAAAATGGATTAAAGGTGCACTTTACATACATGTATCTTTATATCTTCCATCCCATGCATGTATATCTTATGACGTTTGCTTGGTCTGAGGTCTTTCTTTAATTGCATACAGACCTTTCCAGACAAGATCCAGATAGTTTATGAAAACAACGGAGCATTGACTGTATCTCAGGATTTATAAATGTTGACAAATTCTCAAATCTGTGATGATTCAAGCTGATGCCACTTTTGTATAATGAAGATGAAAATGTCGGACAAGTTTTTTAAATCTCCGTAAGACTAACATGCTTTATATCATCCTTAAGCCATTTACCATGTTAACGGTTTATGGATTACGTAAATCCATTAGAAGTAATGAGGCAATAATCGTGAAAGTCAAGAGACTGTTAATGAAGGGCGTCAGTTTAAATCTTTTCTGCCGCGCTGATGGTTGGCTGGAAAATGTTTCATGGATCAATTAAAGAAAACATAAAGCAAGAAAAGGAGCTCATGATGAGATGGAGTTTTGGTTGAAAGAAAAAGTTATGGGGATAGGTTATTAATTAATATTTTGGAAAAGAAAATTTCCAGAAACTATATATGATTATTACTTTTTAGCCATTATTTTGTTATTAGACATTTCATATTTCACTTGTATATCTTTTGCAAATTATTTAAATGATCTATTGCTTTAAGTCAAACACACAAATGAATCATTCGCATCCCATATAATTTGAATAATATGCTAAAATTTTATTTGAATATGCTATTTTTCACCCTTTCAAAGTCTTAAAATTCTATTTGTATGTATTGTATGTGCTATTTTTTTCGTCCTTTCAAAGTCTTTAAATTCTATGAATATGTATTGTATGTGCTATTTTTCACCCTTTGTAAGTCTTCAAATTCTGTAAGTATTAGTATGTATTGTATGTGCTATTTTTCACCCTTTCAAAGTCTTCAAATTGTATTAGTATGTATTGTATGTGCTATTTTTCACCCTTTTAAAGTCCTCAAATTGTATAAGTATGTATTGTATGTGCTATTTTTCACACTTTCTGAGTCTTCCTCTATGCATATTCTTTATTGATCCAGCTGCAATGATTTTTTCCACAAATGTTTTGAGCATAGTAACAAAAAGAAACCACTCAGGTTTTGGTCATACAATATCTCGACTGATAATTGTTGATTCTGTTAATTTGAGAATAAATGACTTGTCAACAGTCCTTCATTTATCACAACAGTCTCCGAACTATTGATACGATTTGACTGTAAATCAAATCCAACAAATCCAACACATTTCTAAATACTTCATGTTGGAAACTAAAACAAATATGCAAATATTTTTTATCGACAGTTAATTCTCCGAAGCTATGTCAGAGCTCTGTACAAAAGACATTACTAACATCTGGCTCATATTCATTGACAACAATGGGAACATTAGTTCGAGCAGAAAATCCACAGTGCATGGTCAAAGGAAAGTAGAGAATAATGCGAATATAATTTATTATGTAAGCTTGCCAAAAGCATCATTACTGCAATAATACCCCTAACCTGAACAGCTACATACACTGTTAAACAAGACATGAACAATGTTATAAAAAGTGTAAAGTCTGATCATTTTGACGTATTGATGATTTTGTGGCAAATAGGGAAGATCCTGATCAGATCCCAGTGGAAACTGGCTGATCAGGGTCTACACAATAAGTCTAATTAAGTAGATATATTGTATAATGACAATTATGGTAGTGCCAAAGATTAGGTTAGTAGGCCAGTCTAATATTAGTCTTAATTATCCTATTGTGATGTTTAATTAGAAAAAATTAGTACATTTTAGTACCATATTTACTATGTCATGGTGTGCTTAATTATTAAGTAGGAAGAAAAGTTGTTTTTTTATGATGTACTCTTTTGCTTTTGTTAAAGACGTGTAATATGTTTGTAGAACAGAAATAAAAGAGATAATGTTGAAAATAAGGGGATGGATAACAGCAAGGATAATGCTCCTGCTGCTGATGATGATGGTGATGGTGATGACGATGCTGGGTTTGAATCATAGTCATGGTTAAAACTTGTGGAGACGCCTTCAAGCTGACCTGCAGATAGCTATAATGACCATAATTGGCGATGCGCTGGAGCGTGCCGCCTTTATATGGAATGCTAAAAAAATTTTGCACATGCTAGCCAATGTCCTCGGACATTCTCGTTCAAGCTAGAGAATGATCGAGGAAAAATGGGCGAGGTGTTCCGAATTTTGGAAGATTTGCGATTTACACGTTATTAACATATGGGTCCTAATTCGGTAAATGGTGTTCTTTTCTATATTTTTATTGTATGTATTTTTTCTTTCTCTGTAACTTCCACACAAACAAGGTATTTTTACTTTTTAAATTTCTAAACAATAATGTACATCTTTGTTTGTAACTTCCACGCAAACAAGATATTTTTACTTCTTAAATTTTTAAAAATTAATGTACATATGATGGTTATACCTGTTAATGAAGACATGTTTGTCCCTTTTTTAGGATTGTACACATAAGTAGCCTTATATACCAGAATTAAACTTGTCCAGTGATTTAAATGATTACTTAATAGTTTAAATCGGTCATCTCTAAATTTCTAATAAATATTAGTTTTCATTGTTGCATCGCCCTATGAACTAAAAAAAACACAAACACAAAAACAGCATCATGGGAAGCACTCTTCTTCTCTAGGTATAAAAATGACACATAAAGGATAGTAAATAATGCAGCCAGTGCTATGTTCAAGATGGTGCCTTCATCTCCCATTGACTCAAATGAAGCGATGTCATCATTCGGCAATCAAAGTCACTTGTGTCTGAAGTTCCTTCCAGAGCCATTTTAGACCCCCACAGCATGGAAGCAGTGAGAAAGAATAGACATCTTGGAAAGTTTTATTGTTTGCGGAAATGAGCGGCTAAGGGTCTATAATGGCCCTAAATTGTCTGCTTAACCAAACCCCCTGTATCTTCACATTTATTTTGTGATAATGACATGACAGAAGTTGCAACCAGCCACCATACAGTGAGTAGGGCATGGTCCCCAGGTACTGAAAAAGGCTCAAAGTTTAAGGCCTGTTCACTAAACATTCTTAAAGGGGGTAGCTGACATTTTGGGGACAATTTTTTTTTTCCTCAAATAACAAAACAAGTCGTGGTTACCTGAAAGTCCTGCAAAAGGCTGTTTATTAATGCCTTAGATCTGTGTGAACTGCAAAACATAAATCCTAACTTGTCATTGTAAACAATGGTATTTCCTATTTAAGCCATGCTACACAGTAAGCTATTTTTAAACTAAGAAAACCATGTGACCACTTAGCTCTGACATCAGTATCTATTTTTAGCTGAAATTCCCCTCATACTTATTTATAGATTTGGAAATAATGGACATTTAAAGCAATATATTTCACAATTTGTACTGTCTAACAATGTTATAAACAGCCTTTACTTAAAGTAAATTATAAGTTTATGCAGCAAACACTCCAGAACAGGGTTAAGATGTTATTACATGTATTAGATCTAGGCAAATGATCATACACCACCTTTAATTCAGCATTTGCTAAAGTCTTTCATGTCAGTTAACAATGTGTCCACTAAGACATAAACTTAAAATTTTGAAATATTTTCTTAGATATAAAACATTTACCTCAGTTTCATTAATAAAACCGTCAAATCTAAGAAATTTCTTAAAATTATTACAGATTTAAGGAAATTTTTTAGTTTAAGTAAAAAGAAAATACAACTAAGATTTTTTATGAATGTGATCCCAGGATAATTTCATTAGTATGAGAATGGTAACATAAAGAACAAGTCATGACTTTGGCTTAAGATCACGGGTGGTGAACAGGGGCTGTACTATGGCTTCAGGCATAGACATTACTGTACCAAATTCTTAAGAAATGGCAGGTGAAGTTGAGAAGTTTTAGAAGTTTTTATATAAGTCAGGTCACCCAACCCACGAATAACATGAATGTCAATAAATGTGTTCAATTATTGCTTTATTGATAATAGTTATTTATTATAACTTGTGGAACTCCCTTGTTAAATCTTTGAACCACTTTTAAAATTACTTTCATGAAAGATTAACTTATCATATCAAGTGGTCAACAGAATGTTACCATAGGGAAGGCAGCACTATATTTGCTTCCTGTGAACACTATTGCGAGATCATACTGACAGATTTTTGATGGGACGTTGAACCAACCAAACAGGTTTTGTCCTGTTGAAATTTCATACTAGTCAAAACAATTTTTCATGATTGTATGTCAATTTATTTTCTATTGTAAGAAAGTGAACTTAACTAATGATTGACAAAAACTATAACACTAAAGAAAGTAGAAGTTAGTACTCTTAGTCGTGAACTACAATGATTCATTGATGAAAAAGCAATGCGGATGAAGAAAAAAAAGTTTTGTTTTTTTTTAATTTTAATTTTTATGTTGCCCCTTGGGTGCCAAGGGGAGCCCCCATTATTTAGCCTCTAAAACGTCCCCTTGGACACTTAATAAGTAGCAGACCCAAGGGCTGCTCCCTTGTGGGCACTGTGTCTCCGGCAATTGTTATAAACATGATAGATGGGCAAACAACAACTTTGCACTGGTGCAGACAATCGCACCAGGCCTCGAAACAAGGATTTTAATGTATCTTTTAACAGGATACTTGAAACCAAAGTGCATGCTGGTATGGATTTTTTAACTAGGTTCCAGTTAATCCCTTTTTGAAATCCTTGCTTGGCTTTGCTGAATTTAGGTTGACTGCATAAATGAGTCTTTGGTACATAACCCCTAGAGAAAGGGGTACTTGGAAATGATTAAAATTAAGGAGAACAGAATTATGGGTAAATTAGAAGATCGCTGAAAATTACAAAATTAAAAGTGAAACAAAAAAGCATTTGATCTAATGTAAGTATGCACATTGAATAAACTACATAATAAATGGTAAGGGGTATAGAAACAAATTATTTGGCAGTGTAATATTTCATACATAATAAAGTGTAATTGTTTTATTTATTTAACATGAGCTGTCATTTAAATCTTATTAAATATTGAGCTCTATGACATGATTTTCTATAACCATAATCAGTTTCAGTTTTCATTTTAATTAGGATATGGTCATACCCTTCTATTACTTTAAAAATGCCACAGGCTTATGACAGTTTCCTTACTGATTATTAAAGGACTTGTTCAAGTCAGTGTCAGCACCAGCAGGAACTAGTCTACAATAAAGATCTTTCCTTTATTTGTTCATGGTTTAAAGATGTTATCTGACAGTTTACCTATATTAAATACATTTAATCTGGGAAAATTGGGCATAATTTTTGCATAAACCAATCTCTTAGTACTAATTAAGAAGATTTTGAACACAAACTGTATTATTAGACAGTAATTGCATAAAAATCATCCTAAATGTTCATTACGTATTTCTAACCATATTAAAAGCATGATAGATTAAATATGTTAAAATAAATACGTGTAATACTGGAATACATCAAAGTGGGCTACAGTTATAGGAAACAATGCATATCTTATTGGGATCATCTCTTCAGAGCAATAATCCATCTACAAAAAAACAGTTTGACTACTTCCGCCCAGTGCTGCTCCAGAGACGCCACAATGCAAAACTGTTCCCTTTAAACATGTCTTTATTAGTAAAGGAGAAAGGTTTAAAGGTGGTATCTAACAGCTTACTTATATAAAATACATGTTAGAATATCTAAATTTAATATTGGAGAAATTGGGCATAATTTTTGCATAAACCCCTACTTTTGTATTAAGACGATTTTGAACACAAACTGTATCGTTAGACAGTATTTGCGAAAAAAACACACACCCTACACTCTAGTCTTTTCAACTCTTTTAAAAGCGCGATAGTGGTCTCTGCTAAAAAATAGATACAGACATCAAAGCGGTTTAACTGGATGACGATATAGTGTAATTGCAAATATAAATAGTCACATGGTCTTTTAAGTTTAAAAATAGGTATCTCAGCAGTGTGGCTCAGATATAAAACATCGTTTGCAAGGACGAGTGGGGATTTATGCTTGACTGTTCACAAAGATCTAGGGCATCAATGAACAGCATTATGCAGGACCTTTTCAGGTATCAGTGAATTATTGGGTTATTTTAAAAAAAAAAATTTGGTCCAAACTGTTGGTAACACCTTTAATGGTTAAGACATTGGACTCTAGATCATAGGGACACAGGTTTGAATACCTATACTGACCACACAATGTTAGTCCTTGAGCAAGACTGTTTACTGCACATTGCCCCAGGTACCGAGTACCAAAGTACTGTTATACCCAGGAAGTGGGCACTCAAGAGGGATTAATATAAGTTGAAAGATTCTGTTTCCCAATTAACTTTAAATAAATTTGTTTTAAACATAAATTGGGAATGGTGTTGATACAAGTTGTACAAGGCTGAGGTATGTTGAATATAGCAGCTGACTTGTACATGAATAAAATATCATCCTTAGTAAAGCAACAACAGGAAGTTCTGACAATTTGATACTTCAATGTCTTTTTTTCTCATTATTTTCATTCATTAAAACCCTGAATTTTTTTTGTAAGCACAGAAATCATGGCCTTACAAAGATGTATTGTATTGCAAGTGCAGACAATAAAAGTTCATGGCTGAAGTCTTGACTAACTTACATGTAAGCCTTAAATCTGATCCTGCTAAACATGAATTGATCAGGCTTAGGTAAACAGTGTAGACCTAGATCAGTCACTTCCCACAGTTTGATTAGGATCTGAACTATATGCTGCTTAGTTTCTAGCAATATATATATAAATGTACATGACTGGACTTTTTCAGAGGGCCAAAGTGGGAGATTTTCACTTACAAAGTGGGATATTTGTTATTTTTATATAAAAAAGAAGGAAGTTATCTGTTTCCAAGTAGGGAGATTTCTGAAAAATGTCTGAAACACCCATCAATTTCAAATTATTTTATACCTTAAAAGTGGGAGTCTCCCTCCAAAAGTGGGAGAGTTCGCATGTGTGATATATCGTTATGTATAAATGAAGTTGTAACAGAGTACTAAAAAGTTTAGAGAGGTTACTAAGCAATGTAGTTTGAAAGCAACTATGGCTTGATAGCCATTGTCCTTGTATGTTGCAAGATGAGTGTGCTGGTATTTTTAATATAACTTAATGAAAAGTCAAATATATAAATCCCTCCTTCCTTTGTTTTCAAAGGTCATTGCCTTTGTTTGGTGCATGAGGAAGCAGCTTGAGTCCTACAGATAAAGGTTGTGCATACTAGTTTGTTTGTTTGTTTATTGGGTTTATCATCCCACTAACAGTGTTTCACTTATCTGGAGATGGTGTCCACTTGAAGCAGATATAGTGCTGCCTTCACTGTGTATAGCATGCTGTGAACACCTGGCATGATACCACACCCAGTCACATCCTGACACTGGGTCAGCCAGTCATGGAACTACCCTTATATTTGCTTTAGCATTAGCAAGGGAGCTATACCACTACCATTTTTAACAACTTTGGTATGTTGTGGCCCAAAATCAAACTCTCGTGGGGGGTGGGGGGGGGGGGGTTGACCTCCGCACCATACTAGTTTCATATTGCCATTAACCATAATTATCATACAAATCTAAATTGCTGATTCATTGCTGATTCATATTTACATTGTCTCATTTGGCCACTGCTAAAGAGTACCTGCAATACAGGGCTTACTGTTTGTTAGAGAAATTAATTGTTTATTCGACTTCAATTAAAACTGTAAACTTTGGAGAATTGGCAATTAAATAAATAAAAGGCTAAGTTAATTTTTCTAGAGTCCCAGTCACTGGAATAACTTTTTGATGGAAATTTGGTGAAGAACGGAAAATTCTTCCGTTACTTCAAGATTTATTGGACAATGGATGACTGCATCAATCAGTAGTATATCTTAGTAAATTAGTAAAAACTCACTGTCTTTGTTTGGTACATCAGGAAGCAGAGTTCTACAGATAAGGTGTATACATTTTATACTTCAGTTTATTCCATATAATTCTCATTCAAGTCAATTTTTGTTGTACATATCGAAATATTCATACATGTGAATTCTCCTACTTTTGGAGGAGAACTCCCACTTTTAAGGTTCAAAATTATTTGAAAATGAGTTTTTTTTTTACACATTTTAAGAAATCTCCCTACTTGGAAACAGATAACTTCCTTCTTTGTTTATCTAAAATTAACAAATCTCCCACTTGTCAAGTGAAAATCTCCCACTTTGGCCTCAGACAAAGTTCCATGTATGAACATTAGGTCAATTAAAATGAGTACAAGCAAATACATCAATTATTTAGTAAGAGAAAAATTATCAGTTGACTAAACTAAATATAATCCTTGAGAAAAATGCAATGACAAAAAAGCATTTATCTTTAATTAGTCTTAATTACATAATTTCCTTTGTTTGGTATGCCAGAAATGATGTGACATAATCTTATAAACTTAAAACAATGAAATACATTTACATTTCTGTTGGTTAACAGGAACAGTGTTAAACCAGGAATACCTAAGGTATCAAACATTTCCCTTGTTAGTGTCTATATCAATAAGTAAACCTTTGCACTGTCAATGAAAGAAATCTCTTCTTCCTTTGGTATCAAAAGTTCTTGCCCTTGTTTGGTCTGTCAGAAAAATAGCCTTTAAACCATATTAACGCATGGCAAAGCCTCTGTTTACTCCTGTGTACCTGGGGCAAACTATCAAATACGACTTGAGTTGTGTAATATTTGTGATATCAAGTAGCTGAGCTGAATGGTTACCTTTCTAGCATTGGGTTGTTACCTGGATCTGAAGCTAGTTTCATCACATGACATGTAGCCTCTAATCTAACATACTCTGATAGGTGGCGCTTATTATCAGCTTGCAGTGTTTATGTTGGATAACTAGCTGAAAAAGGGATGGTCAATTTTCTCAACATAACAGTTCAGAAAACTTTAGCAACCTGATGGTGAGGTCGATCATTCAGTTGTTATTACTAGCTATCATTTCTTGTCATGTTTACCACACATATATAAGTATTGCAAAGGTTATTTAAGATGAAATACAGATTTCAAATAAAGATTTCCTTATACATCTTTCAATGAATGTAACTTGAATTGGAATTATTTAATAAACCAAGATCAAGCAAATTTTACTGATAACAGCAAACATTTTCATTAAATAGAACAGCCAACAAGTTAATAGAAATATTGATTTTTACAATTTTTAAAACAAACATAATTATATATAGCTTTAATTTTATTTAAGTAAGTAAATTTCCAGTAAGTAAGTACGTCTAAGGACATTGCCAATATATTGAATATAACACATTCACCGAACCTGGTAGCACAATTGGTAGAGCGTCGACTCCAGGTACAGGAGGCCCCAGGTTCGATCCCGGGCAGCGACATACCAAAGTCGTTTAAAATGGTAGTAGTGCAGCTCCCTTGCCAACGCTTCAGCAAATACAAGGGTAGTTTCACGACTGGTTGGCCCAGTGTCAGGATAATGTGACCAGGTGTGGTATCATGCCAGGTGTTCACAGCATGCTATACACAGCGAAGGCAGCAACTATATCTGCTTTAAATGGACACCATCTCCAGATAACTGAAATACAGATGGTGGGATGATAAACCCAACAAACAAGCATTTTATCACACATTAAAAAAAAAAAAAACACTCACCCCTTCATAATGTCTGTTGCTGACTTTATATACACTAATATGCTCTTTTAATACATGTTTAAATTTGTTCATTTATTCTAACCACATTACTTTTCATGGGAATATGCTTTGTACTTATTTATGACATTTTATAGATATAACTGAGTAAACTTCAGATATTATGAGCGTCCATTGACCTAATTAAACTTTTGTCCAGACGATTTCCTTCGTGATATTCTTCCTCCAGACTGTTTCCTTTGTGTTAATCTTCCTGCATTCATACCAATGACCCCCACAAATCATATGCCATTGAAATGAACTTTTGTGAATAGAACAATTAAGATTAACACCAGATTTTAGTGGATAATGATGTTACTTTTGAACTTTTGATATTTCTTTGAAGTAGTTGGTACTATGGTATGATGATGATTGCAGATTTATACTCAAGAAAATTTGTTGTTAGGGAGTGATTTTACTTGACCTGTCTTTGATTAGGGCTGACCTTTAAATGGTAATTGAGCGACAATAATCTGGATTAATGCAGCTTGTGTTGCAGCTTGACTATGTAAAATTTTATCTTCATTTGAAAAATTTAATGCACATATGGTAAAGTTATTCATAATTTGAGCTTGAGTGTGGTAGTCAAAGGTGGATGTAGGATTTCAACTTATAATGGGCATTCTTTTTTTTATTATTTAACATTATAGAATATGTTATGAATAATGAAATGACAAATTACCATTTTGTGAATATGCATAATTTAATGCATGTTATAAGACTATATAGATGTTTTTCAAACCATCGTTAGAAAAACTTACAAAGTCAAATTTATTATGTAAACATGCAATCTGTATTCACCATGCTGACAGCCAATATTCTCAAATCTATTTCTCTAAACTCAAAAGCTTTTTATGATGCCCTTTTGCAGACTGAAACAATAAAAAACACTTTCACAATGTTCGTATTCCAAATAATAACCTCTTAAATATATTCATATACATACATGTGTTTAAACATGTTTCTAAAATGTTGTATTGATTGATACATTTATTTATAGCATAACCTGTGGATTTCAGAAAGACCCCCAAAATTTTTATGATGTGAGTCACAAATTACTCTTATAAATATAGATTTGTCAGAAACACTGTAGATATATTCAGACATGTATTTGAAACAATAGTGATATTTATTTGTTAAAATTGTATATGTGTGTGTGTGTGTGTGTGTGTGTGTGTGTGTGTGTGTGTGTGTGTGTGTGTGTGTGTGTGTATTAGTGAATTTCTATATTGTCCAGTAATTTTTCTTTTGAGTTTTGTTTTATTTTTAAGCTTATTTCAAAGCAAATACACTGGGCCTGGTAGCGCAATTGGTAGAGCATTGGCATTGATATCCTGGCAGGTGTTCACGGCATTCTACACACTGTGAAGGCAGCACAATACATGTGTTCACACTGTCTCCAGAAAACTGAAATACTGTTGGTGGGACAATAAACCCAATAAACAAACAAACAACAAAGCATATTCAAAAAAGTTATTATAACTACATATTCAGAAAATCTAAAATATTATGAAGAATTGTTTTGATGACTTAAATATTACTGCATTAAGTATGACAATAAAGAGTAATATTTATTATTATAAAAAGAGTAAAATTAATATTGCATATAGTAGTAGAACTTGATTATCTTTACAAAAGATTTCTCATGAAACCAATATTTCATCTACAATTGTGGCAAAGTATTTTCCCTTTCCTCTAGTGAAAACATTCTCACCTCAAACATTAAACCCAAAAGAAAACATCCTGTACTTTTGCAAGTTTCTGCCAAAAACTTTTATCATGTGCTGACCTTTTAATTCAATATTCGCATCTCAAGTTGTGGGTAAATATTTTAGACTAGGCAGTTTCAACAGCGTAACCTTCTAACAAATTGTTATGGCTTCTGTAAATTGTATAGATCCAGATCAGCTGGCTACATCTTGGAGCTGTCTGATCGGGATCAGCACCAACTAATGCAGCGTCCTAACTAATATGTCTTTCTAACTTTGCATGTAGCCGTTAACGGTATTATAAAAATAATACATGTTACTTATAACTAAAGTGGAATAAGGGACAGTATACCACAATCTTTTAAAAGGATGCATTATAATTGTTGAGTCATTTATGTTGTCATGGAATCTCAGTGTGAGCATGATGGCCATGTGACCAGCGCCATAACAATAACATTTCACCCAATAACCCACTTTCAGCGATTGCCTAACACACCACCTGTAGCTGACAAAGAAAACATATCACAGGCACATGGGCAGATATTTATTTTACTTTTTTTAACAGGTTCAAAAAAAAATATCCTTGGCACACATTTTTTTTCCAGTTCTCATACTGTGGAAACAATTGCAATGGCATATATTTTGTGACCTATTTTAAAAAAAAAAAATCCGAAAAATAAAAAAAAAGTTATATATTTTATAGTTTCTTTAAATATGAATAATAATAATGTCACTAGTTTATCATTCCTGCCCAGGTCAGGTTTTTATTGCTTTTCTATATCTGTTTTGTTAAAGAAAGATAAGATTTTGTAGCTTGGTAAATTTTCACTTGCAAAGTGGGAGATTTTCACTTGCAAAGTGGGAGATGTTCAATTACATAGTGAGATATTTTCACTTGCAAAGTGGGAGATTTTCACTTGCAAAGTGGGAGAATTGTTATTTGAACAAAGAAGGAAGTTATCTGTTTCCAAGAAGGGAGATTTTTAAAATGTGTTAAACACCACTGATTTTCAAATCATTTTGAACCTTAAAAGTGGGCATCGCCCTCCAAAACTGAGAGAGAGTTCACATGTATGCTTAGTTTTATTAACATGACTTGCTATGCTGGCTCCAGGTTTACAATGGTGCAGCAAAAATTAGTTTTTGCAGCATGCTAGGTACAGATTAGGTTAGCAACACCAGGCTAGTGAAACGGATGAGTAATTGAAAATGATATTTGTTGCATTCTCTGTCATCTCCGATTTGCATCTTCTTGCTGTGCTTAAGTACATCTTATAATAGGCAGATAGGTTATTTAGTGTGTTTGTTTATGTTTTTGATATATTATACATGACACTGACACAATCATAGCTTAAGTATGGCCATTACCAACCAGGTGTGTTTTTTTGTTGTTGTTTCAATAGAGAAAGGAAGAGGAGAAGGATCTTTATATAATAATGGTGTTGGTGGTGTTAGTGGTTGTGCTGATGTTGTAATGATAATGATTAAGATGATTAAGCTGCTGCTGCTGCTGCTGCTGCTGCTGCTGCTGCTGCTGCTGACTTCAACAATAATACAAGTACAACTTTAACTGCCAATCCCACTCTTTCAAATGTGTGTTTTTTTTTTCAACAGTTTTTTTTTTCAACAGGGGATTATCTCATCTACTGGAACTACAAACAATTCTTAACGAGCTGTGCACATGTTTTAATCTAATTTCTTCCCTTTCCCTACTCTTTTATCAGCTTGAAGCCACAGTAAACTAAATCTTTTAACAACCTGCACTAAAATTCTTAGATATTTGCCAACATTATGACTATAAGGCAACCTGGAGCAATGATATGGGCGTGGTAATAAATAGTGAACACCTCAACCAGACTGATCAGGATCTGCACTGTTTGCCACATTGAGATGAATTCTCGCTTAGCAGGCTAAGTCAGATATACTTGTGACTCATTTTATCTGTTTATCCTCGCAGATTAAAAGACAGAAGGGGGGAGGGTGCCAGAAAAACCAATCCTGGTTTCTGTTTCGTCTCTCTACTGGGTGTCATTTGAAGTCGAGTCTGGAAGATGCATGTTTTGTTGCTGTTTGTATTGCAGACATTTTCTTTTCACAGTTGAAATGATTCAGCCATATTCTGAGCATTGTGTATTTAAAACTAGGTCAGTTGATGGTCTTATTCGCACATGTTTTTTAACAGTTTGGAAAGGTTGATCTTGGTTTAAAGGTGGTTTCCGACAGTTTGGACCAATTTTTTTTATATCAAATAACCAAATAAGTCATACCCACACCAAAATCGCAAGCTTAAATAAGCTTGCGGCAAGTTTGCGGCAAGTTTGCGGTAAGATTGCAACCAAGCGTGTTGCAATCTTATTTAAGCTTGCGGTAAGATTGCGATAAGAAAGTCGCAATCTTAAAATTAAGCTTGCAAGGTTGCGATAGGAACCATTACGATCTTGATTGCTCGCTTGACTGCTCGCTTGCAAGCTTGCGCAATCATGCCAAGCGAGCGGTTTGGCTCGCTTAGAAGCTCGCTTGCACGCTTGGCAAGCTTGCAAGGTTGCGATAGGAACCATTACGATCTTAATTGCTCGCTTGCAAGCTTGCGCAATCATGCCAAGCGAGCGATTTGGCTCGCTTAGAAGCTCGCTTGCACGCTTGGCAAGCTTGCGATAGGAACCTTTACAAGCTTGATTGCTCGCTTGCAAGCTTGCGCAATCATGCCAAGCGAGCGGTTTGACTCGCTTGCTCACTTATCCCATGCGTGCGGTTTGGTACGCTTGCAAGCTTGCGCCATCATCCCAAGCTTGTGGGTTGTTTTTTTCTTTGCTTGATCAAATCCGTTGAGTGGCTAAGGTTGTGGCTAGATTGACATAAATAAAATCACTAGATAACATTTGTGGTTTTCACTTAAAAATCCTATGCAACAAAAAAATTTACAGGGAAAATAACACAACAGAAAGATACTAAACATATTCCACTTAGATAATGGCAAAAACACAAAGAAGAAGTGGTCATTTATTAAAGGAAACAACTAAAAGATGCTTATCAATTAATTTATATTCTTAACCCATAGCTCGCTAAGCACTCATTATTAATATGAGAAAGCATGACAAGCCATTTTCGGGGGTCTAGCAAATAGGATTTTAAATGATTAAATCAAACTTAAGTATCAATTTATTTATCATTAAGAATAAAATACATACAATGCACTCAAGAAATAGTACCACAGGTATTGTGTTCAAAAACAGTTCATAGTCAGTTCTTGTTGATTTCTCAGATGACAACTCTAGTTCAGCTTGTGGGAATCTTGCATCCTTCCTCTTACCTGCACAGCAAATGTATTTTTTCTCCAATTACGTCTGAAAAAGAAAAAAAATCCAACATTCTGCATTATTTAAATTTTTTTTTCATTACCTGATTTTTTATTTAGCAATGAAAGATTTATTTAGTATGTAAGGGTCTTGTGTTATTCGTACCACACAGGCACCTAATGATTTTTCAGTCAAATTTGGATGCAGAGTAAGTGTTCAAAGATTGAAAGAAATAGATTGGAAATTTTACAAAAAACAAGGAAACAAACAAAAAACCTAATTAGATACTGACACAAACTTTTACAGCTTTGGTCATGATGCAAACTTGCCTATTCTTTAACAGCAATTTGAAAACAGCAACAAATAACAGGAGCTATAGGCAAAAGCACCCCCATATTTTATATGTTTAAAGCCTCAGCTGAGAAATGCTGAACTAACTAAAATTTAAAGCTTAACGAAATACTATCTTGGTTATTTTATAAGCATTAATATGCACAAAGGGGTAAAAGTAAAACACCAGACCTGGTAGTGCAATCCGTAGAGTGCGGGCTCCTGGTACTAGAGGCATTGGGTTCAGTCTGGGCTGCAACATACCAAAGTCATGTTAAATGGTAGTGTTATTGCTCCCTTGCTAATACTCAAGCAAATATACAGCTAGTTCTATGACTAGTCAGTCAGGTGTCAGGATAATGTGACTGGGTGAATCATGCCAGGTGTTCATGGCATGCTAAAATCAGTAAAAACAGCTTTATATTGGCTTCAATTGAACACTGTCTTCAAATAAATTGTTGGTGGTTTGATTGTTTATTAGGATTATTGAGCCACCAACAGTAGTACTGGTATTTCAGTTATCTGGAGACGGTGTTCACTTGAAGCAGATATAGTGCTGCCTTCACTGTGTATAGCATGCCGTGAACAAATAACATGATACCACATCCAGTCATATTATCCTGACACCAGGCCAACCATAAACACACAGATAAATAAAAAGCCAGTAAATTCAAAATGTATGGTTATTACAGCAAAATTAATTTTTTTATTAATGTAAGTGAATACAGAGAACAAAGGAATTTTAAATTTAAAATATACCAACTACTTTTAATATTATAATATTGCAATTAAAACAGGGGCGCCCATGGCTGAGCGGTTAGAATCGCTGACTTGAAGCTCCTCAGCCCCTCACCGCGTGGGTTCGAGTCCTAGTTGGGGTGAGAACTTCCATGTAGGGAGGTTTTCCTCCACCAATAATTAGCTGGATGTCGCCAATATGGCCATAAATGTGTCCGTGCGATGTAACAAAAAATCAAACAAAATCAAAACAACATATGATTTCCCAAAAATGACATCTTCATGTACCAACAGCTGTGCCATGCAATTAATAATAAACATGGCAGTGCTAAAAGGTAGCAAATGCATTAATACAAGAACTGGTACAAATGGTCAAAATGTTACATAGTTATCTAAATACCTTTTGTCTGTCATCCATGTGTTGCTCTTCACTGACCTCCTTATTGACATCCGTCTGCATCTCCGATTCTTTTTTTGTTCTCTTGCATCTGGCTGTTTCAAACTATTACAGAAAATAAAATACTTTACATGAGTGGCAATGCCATACTAGCAAACACAGTTATGTACGTGTTCAATCATCATGTACAAGTTCTCTTGGATATCTCTATTACCGGTGACCTAAATTTATTTTTTTAACACAATGTTATCAACAACAAAAAATATTGTGTAGCCACTTGAATCCGTTTTATGTGCCTTTATTCCTATAGTATGGAATGTATCCATGTGTAATGTCCGGTAACTGGATATTACCGTTAATAGGGTCACTCTAAAATAAACAATATTACAAAAATGTCTTACGTTTGAACTTGTCAGAACCGTATCAACTCTAACTGAAGCATAAATTAAATATACAGCGGAAAACACGTGTTTATGGAAAAGTCAACGGTTTCAGAAAACGTTTGTAATAAGAAAAAACTAAAGTGAAATGTCGGAACTGAAAAAGATCGTGAAAACATTTGACACGTTAATTTTGCATTCTAAACCGTTAATATACTAAACTTACTACGTAAAGAAAACCTGATTTAAAATGTGGTGCTTCTTATACTTGTTTAAGTAGATCAATGTCTCACCTCTGCTTAGTAGTCCAGTGAAGGAAAGTCAATTTTTTCATCTTTTTCATCACATTTTTTGCATTTCGTTGAAAATTGGCGCGGCCGGAAGTGTAGACTGCGCATGTGCTATTGTAAATCGGGACCGCTCGGCGATTTCTTCGGTTATTTTCCGAAAGTTACGATTGACTTTTACTTAAACACCGTAAAAGCGACATTTAAACTTTTATTATTAAATGGTGTTTATTCACATTCCCAATAAAGTAAGAGTGGTTTTAACATGATACTCCTCTGTCTGTTCTGTTATTTTGTTGTCATATTAGATATTAGACTGTAGATCTACTTGACCAGGTTTTCGAAAGACAACAACAAAAAGTTATTAAAAAACTGACATCTTTGGAATGAGATCAAAAAAATAAATATTGTACTGAGCTATTATTACCACATCTTTTGTAGCTGTCATTAATAGCTTAAAATTGCTTTTGTGATCAGCCAGATCAAGGTCACTGTAACTCATAACAGCAGTTTGCTTTCCATGTCTACTCAGGATTTAGATAGATATCAAATTTGGAAGTTAACTTGTTTATGGGATGCCAAAGTATGGGATTGTTTTTGTTGTCAATTAGTTTGAAGGACTGAGTCACTGTCACTAAATACATTTTATTTTGTTTATGTTCATTATCTTATTTTTTTTAGGATTAATCAGATTAAGTAGTTAACTAACTATCTCATGGGAAGAATATGTTTGGAATTGCTTTAGGGATCAATTGTTATTAAATAAATTAAATAAATAAATTTCTTAATGTCTTGGAATAATTTTATGCTTGCAAGACCACAACCTATCCACAATCCTAATAATAATTAGTTTTAAGCTTGCAAGATCGCAAGCTTCTTGCAATCTTCAGTGGAATATAAGATTGCAAGCTTGCAAGACCGCAAGCTTCTCGCAATCTTAATGGTATTTAAGATTGCGAGAAGTGTGCGAACAAAACCTAACCGCAACCTTAATTTCTATGCAAGCGAGCACGCTCGCATCGGCGACCATAATAGTTAAGAATTGCAATCCTATTAAGATTGCGGCAAGCTTGCGCAAACTTGTCGCAAACTTGTGACGAGCTTGTCGCAAGCAAGCGTTTTGGTGTGGGTAGTTACCTGAAAAGGTCATGCAAAATGCTGTTCATTTATCCTCTAGATCAGAGGGGAAAAGTGAAGAATTAATCTCAGTCATCATTACTATCCAGTATTTCCTATCTGAGCAATGCTGCAGAAGAAAGCCATATTTTTAAACTAAGAAAACCACATGACAACTTACTTTTGAGATCATGTTATATCGTCATCCAGGTCGTCCAAGCCGACATCTGTATCTATTTTTAGCGGAGATCACTTTTGTGCATATTTATTGATTTGAAAATAATGTACACTTACAGTTATTTTTTCGCAATGTCTACTGTCTCATATATAGGTAGTGTTCAAAATCGACTTTACTCTGAGTTTATGCAGAAATTATGCATACATTTGCAGAAACCATGGGAAAATATTCTTACATGCTTTTGGTGTAGGTTAACCGTTGGAAACCACCTTTAAAGTAAATATCTTCTCTCATTGTATTAGAATGTTTGCCTGAGTGCTTTTTAAAGTAATGTAATGCAGTAATTATCTGTATCAGGTTCAAGTAAAAAAAACAACAAGTTTTTCTTTTTGTCTTTTGAAGTGATTTTATCACTGTTGGTCAAATATCTTTTTATAAAAAACAACAACAAAACTTTGTTAAACCACATTGCATAAAGGAATAAAATTAACTTCTGACCACAATTTCATATATGAACATGCTGTCCTTCAATGATTGTATTGTCTGTCTCTAGGTTTGGCCAATCAAATGTGTTTAATGCTGTTAATTTTTCTTATTTTATAAAGGTGCTAGAATCAGACCAATAAAAAATTGAAATTTCAATGCTCAGTCTGCCCTTAGATATGATTTGTCTCAGCCATTTACAGTGATCAGCAAATGGCTGATGTTTGATGTCGATCTGTATCATAGATAATATCCATGAAACTTTTCATATTTTTATTAAAAGCTTGTGAATTTATTTTTCTTTTTATGAACTATTTCTCTTCAATATATTTATGTTTATCGGACCATTTCAACAATGTGGGCTGAAACAACAGCCAGTTTGAGCTCGCCCACATTTCTGTTTACAAAATCGAGGTCTTCTGCACCTGCTATTTATTAACTCTTACTGTGTTTAGCGAGACTGGATTAGGTTTAAGCAAACAGGGTAGATCCAGATCAGTCAGTTCCTAGTGGAAGCAGTATGATCGAAATCTACACTCTGTTCTACATAGTGTCTAAAGGTATCGTCTCTTGATGAAGTCATAAATCAAAGAAGTAAGGTATTGTTTTAAGTTATGTCTGAATGAAGCAAGATGGGTTCATGATTAATGAGAAAACATGCTTAGAAATTTTAAAAAAGCCTGGTCTACAAACTAGAAACCTGCTTTAAAACTATGTATTGGTGCAAGATTAGAAACAAGCCTTCAAATCAGAAACCAGCTTTGAAATATTTGTAGGAACTAGCTTAGAAACAAGCCTACAAATGAGAAACCAGCTTTGAAATATTTGTAGGAACAAGCTTAGGAACAAGCCCACAAACCAGACCCTAGCTTTGAAATATATGTAGGAGCAGCAAGCTTAGGAACAAGCCTACAAATGAGAAACCAGCTTTGAAATATTTGTAGGAACAATGCTTAGAAACAAGCCCACAAACCAGAAACTAGCTTTGAAATATTTGTAGGAACAAGCTTAAAAACAAGCCTACAAATCAGAAACCAGCTTTGAAATATTTGTAGGAACAAGCTTAGGAACAAGCCCACAAACCAGAAACTAGCTTTGAAATATATGTAGGAGCAGCAAGCTTAGGAACAAGCCTACAAATTAGAAACCAGCTTTGAAATATTTGTAGGTACTATGCTTAGAAACAAGCCCACAAACCAGAAACTAGCTTTAAAATATACTTAGAAGCAGCAAGCTTAGGAACAAGCCTACAAATGAGAAACCAGCTTTGAAATATTTGTAGGAACAAGATTAGAAACAAGCCAACTAAGTGGTAAAATTGGAAAATCAGTCTTTCAAATGGGTTGGGTATGTTTTACAGGATCTGACACAAGTTGTCATTTAATACAAACATTTATCAAACGAGTTCAGGAAAGTAATAGTAAGCCTATGGCGAGGTTACTATCATTTTTCCTGGAATAGATTTTTAAATGTTTGTATTTAATGACAATGTGTGTCAAATTCTTTTATCACAATTATAGTGTTTCTATATCTCATAGAAAATGACAAGAAACATGTTTTGAAGGAAAATATATTCACATACATTAAATGTACAAGGTATGAACATATTGGTATTATGCTTTAAAGATATTATCTGACAGTATCCTTTAAAATGATGTATTTTCAAATTAAACTACATTTAAAGTGTAGTGAAAATGATAAACTGAATGTTTAAAAGTAATGTCTGCTTCAAAAGTAACATTGAAAGATACTGATGTGTATGCAGTTTCTATTATGAATGATAATCCAAGTGAAACAATAATTTATAAAATATTTTAATATTTATTTAAGCATTGTTTTGTCACCAATTAAAGACGGTCTAGCCCCAAGAAAGAATATGACAGTATAAAGACGTCCATTTGCCATTGAGAAATGCGTTCTGTCATTCTTGTTAGTAACATGGACTATAATATCTTAAGATTCAGTGACTTAATAACTCCATGCTGTCATAATACCAACCTTTTTATAGTTTGTTAGCAATTTTATTTATAACTTCCTGTTTTTAGATTTTTTTTAAGAGGGCATAAATTATGCAAATTTGCTTGTGTTTTTTTTGTGAAGAAATATTTTTAAAAGCTTAGTGTGTATGAAAAAAGCCTAATTGTTGGGTTTTTCTTATTTTTGTGCAATGTCTTGTCTCATTGCTTTTTGTCACATTTACCTTTAACTAGCATGTATATATCTGTCTCAAGCTTTTCCTTTTTGTCACATTAACTTTTGAACTGGCACGTATATATCTTTGTCTCGTGCTTTTCTTTTTTGTCCTTTTTACTTTTCAACTGTCACGTATTTTCTTTGTTTCGTGCTTTTTCAAATTTATGTTTTACTACTTGAAGACGTTACGGCCATGACCTTGTCATAGATTCATAACAACTGCATGCAGACATTACAATACAGATATATTTACAGAACTCTACAGAATGCGCCCACTTTTTTTGCCAATCTTGCTGAAATGATACTTAGTAGCGTTGAAAGCTAATACGTTTACATCATTAAAAAATAACTTCAATCTGCTATTAAAATCCCTGAGGATTTTGATTATCATATTTTCTCATTCATTGACTACTTGAAGGTGTTATTCAACCGTTTGCCTATATTAAATACACATACCAATATCTTACCACTGCTTTGGGAAATTTGTCATACTTTTTGTATGAACCCATACTTTAGTCCTTATTAATAGGTAAATAAGAGAAGGTCCTATCAAAATTTCCAAAGATATTTAAATTTTATCTACCTATAGACAAAGGCAAACAAGGTAAATGTAAATGTGACAAAAACACAGAGACGAGACATAACACACAAAAAGAAAAACCATCAGTTACCGCCTTGGAACGGTCAGTCGGCAAAAGGGCCAACTGGGGTGCTTAAACCTGGTTTGTAGAGTGCTCCAACCTTGCACTTACTGAAGGTTTTTCTATCAAACAAACAGTGTAAATAAAAATATCCCGACAATTTTGAAAACTAACTTTATTGTTAGACTGTACTATTCCTGAAAAAATTACTCTAAATGTTCAGTATTTTCAACTCAATAAAAAGCACAAAAGTGGTCACTTCTGAAAATAGTATCGATGGCAGAACTGATTACCTAGATGGCTATATATAAGATTAAGTGGTCACATGGTTTTCTAAGTTTAAAAATAGCTATCGCTGCAGTGTGGCTCGTCTAAGAAACACCTGTTTACTATGATGATTGGGGATTTATCCTTGAATCTTCATGCAGATCTTTGGCATCAATGAAAAGCATTTAGCATGACCTTTTTAGATTCAAATGACTTATTTGCTTATTTTAGATTTTTTTTGTTTGACGAAACTGTTGAATACTATCTTTAACACAAAGATTAAGGTTGATTGTTTGGGTCAAATGTCCCAATTTACTTCCATTCTGGCTATCAATCAGGGTGATATTTTATGTATTAAGATCTTATGGATAATTTCTCACTGAACCATGTTCTATAAGCATGATACAACAAACTTCTGATACGGTTAGAGTCACCGACTTGTGTTAAGTCTCATTCGGGGCGAGAACTATTCATGTGGGGAGGTTTTCCAGCTAACCTGCGATGTGCCGGTGGTTCTACCCTAATGTAAGTCTGGGGTCTTCCTCCACCAATAATTAACTGGACCTGGCCAATATGACCATAATTGTATGATGTAACACAAGACAAATCAAAACAAACAATAACTTTTATTATAACAAAAGTAAAGTGTAGACTTTTATTATAACAAAAATAAAGAGTTTTATGACATTCAACTCAACCTATTTTAATTTATGTTACCAATCAACTAATGGATCTTATAGCAAAAAAATCAATATTACTCTCATATAATTGCCAGCACTGTGTTGGCTGATAAGCATAGACCCCAATTACACTTGTTCTACTATGTCTGTAATAAATTGTATATTGTTTGAAATTTCATTTGATTTTTTGATGTCCCACTTACACAAGTATGGTATCCATTGGTGGATGAGCCCACAAAAATGTATAAATATAACAACTGATACCACTGTATAAATATAACAACTGATACCACTGTATAAATATAACAACTGATACCACTGTATAAATATAACAACTGATACCACTGTATAAATATAACAACTGATACCAATGTATAAATATAGCAACTGATACCAATGTATAGATATAACAACTGATACCAATGTATAAATATAACAACTGATACCAATGTATAAATATAACAACTGATACCACTGTATAAATATAACAACTGATACCAATGTATAAATATAACAACTGATACCAATGTATAAATATAACAACTGATACCAATGTATAAATATAACAACTGATACCAATGTATGAATATAACAACTGATACCAATGTATAAATATAACAGCTGATACCAATGTATAAATATAACAACTGATACCAATGTATAAATATAACAACTGATACCAATGTATAAATATAACAACTGATACCAATGTATAAATATAACAACTGATACCAATATATAAATATAACAACTGATACCAATGTATAAAATATAACAACTGATACCAATGTATAAATATAACAACTGATACCAATGTATAGATATAACAACTGATACCAATGTAAAAATATAACAACTGATACCAAAGTATAAATATAACAACTGATACCAATGTATAAATATAACAACTGATACCAATGTATAGATATAACAACTGATACCAATGTAAAAATATAACAACTGATACCAATGTATAGATATAACAACTGATACCAATGTAAAAATATAACAACTGATACCAAAGTATAAATATCAGGTGCTGAGAAGTTATTACAAGTTGACATCACTAACTGCTTGCCCAGCCCATAGGCAGCCCCTCATTCCACTTGGGCTGTAGCATTGATTGTATTGTGGGTCATTTGAAATAAAATAGGTTACAGGTGGTATCTAATAGTTTATCTATATGAAAAAATATGTAACAATATCCATGGCTTCTGGGAATTTCTGCTAAAATTCTGCATAAACTCATACTCTTGTCTAAGTAAAAAAGATTCAGGACACTAGTATAAATTAATAGAAAAATTATTCTTACTGTTTATATTCCCAAATCCATAAATAAGCAGATCTCTGCTGAAAATAGATACAGACTTCAGCACTGACTACCGAGATGACGATGTTATGCGATCTCGTAAGTAAGTTGTCACATGGTTTACTTAGTTTAAAAATTGCTATATCTACAGCGTGACCCCATTAGGAAATACCTGCTTGCAATTACGAGCGAGAATTTCTGCTTCACTGTTCACACAGCTCCAGGACACTAATAAAGAGCATTTTGCTGGACCTTTTTCAGGTAAAAATGACATTTGGTTATTTGAGAGAATAAAATTTTTGGTCCAGACTGTCGGATACCACTTTTAAGATGAATAACAGGTACTGTGAGTTGCGGAAAATCTGCAACCAATTTCGGATTAACCGGTGTTTAATTCAGTCTTGCCATGTTGCAAAAAGAGAACAGAAAAAAAACTGTCTCTAATCCTCATTTCCAGATGCTGACTTGTTTATCCTTGAGTCAGGCACGGAGCACTGACTCATCCTGTGATTGAGCATGGATTTCTCATTATTTTGTTTATTTCACCTGTGCTGAATCCCTACTTTTCGACTGCATCTGCGTTTTTTTGCAATTTTCTCAGAAAATTGGCAAAAAAATCCCTAGCTTTGTTGTTATGGGAATATCGGTGTATGTTGTATGTTGTTGTTGTATGTTATTGTTTATGTTATTGTTGCATGTTATTGTTGTATGTTATTGTTGTATGTTATTGTTGTATGTTATTGTTGCATGTTATTGTTCATGTTGTTCATGTTGTTGTTCATGTTTTTGTTCATGTTGTCGCTGCATGTTGTTGCTTATGTTATTGTTGTATGGTATTGTTTATGTTGTTCATGTTGTTGTTCATGTTTTTGTTCATGTTGTTGCTGCATGTTGTTGCTTATGTTATTGTTGTATGGTATTGTTCATGTTATTGTTGTATGTTATTGTTGTATGTTATTGTTGTATGTTATTGTTCATGTTGTTCATGTTGTTGTTCATGTTTTTGTTCATGTTATTGCTGCATGTTGTTGTTTATGTTATTGTTGTGTGTTATTGTTGTATGTTATTGTTGCATGTTATTGGTGTATGTTATTGTTGTATGTTATTGTTCATGTTTGTGTTCATGTTGTTGCTGCATGTTGTTGTTTATGTTATTGTTGTATGTTATTGTTTATGTTTTTGTTCATGTTGTTGCTGCATGTTGTTTATGTTATTGTTGTATGTTATTGTTTATGTTTTTGTTCATGTTGTTGCTGCATGTTGTTTATGTTATTGTTGTATGTTATTGTTTATGTTGTTCATGTTGTTGCTGCATGTTGTTGTTCCAAGTTGATGGTAAAGAGGTGCTAAGTTATGGGTTATTTTGTTGTTTGAGAACAACTGTAATAAAAGTAAGATGAGGTAAATATTATTATAGACACACAAGAAACACTTGACTTTCAATGAATAGGAAAATCCCACAAACATGTGTACATTACTAACTTCCTAAACCATGTAACTTTTGAAAACCCACAAAAGGTGTTTTAACAGTTTTAAAAGAAAAACTGTTTGAAATGTTTGAAATACACACATAGCACATCTACATGGACAGACACAAACACACATGCACATGCAGACCCACATGCATGCATCTTGGATACAAAAGTAAATAGACAGTTGGAAAATTTAATAAATACACAACAAAATGACATTAAAAAACAACAACAACAAAAACACACAAAACAATATAAAAAAAACCCTATTAAGAGACAATGTGCCGATACTTTATCTGCGATGCCTCAGAGTAAGTTGGCTATTAAAATAATTCAAATTGAAGATTATCTATGAATCAACTAAAGTACATTAAAGCAAGACAGCATGGATGTTTTCTATGGGTTTTCCATTACTTTTCAGAGTGATAACAAAATTAAAAAGATAGGAAGGTGTTATTTAGTGGTACATAGCAGCAACTTTATTTATAGCTGGTGAGAGTGCCATGGCAATGTGTTGCTGGAGCTGTCAATTAATTTACCTTCGGCCCATACCTGTGTGAGTTCAAGTCCATCTTGGGGGTCAAACTTTCATAAGAGGTTCCTTTAAGGTGGTATCCATGAGTTTGGATAAAAAAATTGATGCCCAAGATCTGTGTGAACAGTCAAGTATAAATCCCCACTTGTCATTGCAAACAGGTAATTTCTGCAGCCACGTTGCAAAGATGGCTGTTTTTAAACCAAGAAGACAATGTGACTCTTTTCCTTTAAAATCATTTTATATCATCATCTGGGTCATCTGACATCGGTTTCTGTCTTTAACAGAGACCACTATCGCTCTATATATAGAATTTGGAAAGGTGGATATTTATTTATTTTATTTGCGATTAAAACTGTCTAATGATATAGTTTGTGTATAAAATCATCTTTATTTAGACTAAAGTATGAGATAATGCATATGTGTATAAAATCCTCTTTATTTAGACTAAAGTATGAGATTATACATTTGTGTATAAAAATCCTTTTTACTTAGACAAAAGTGTGAGTTTATGCAGAAATTATGCCCAAATTGCCCAAAGCAGTGGTAAGATATTGTTATTTGTGTATTTGATATAGGCGAACTGTTGGACACCACCTTTGACCCGCGAAGCTCATATTATAATTTTAGCAATCATTAACACATGAAAAAAGAAGTATAATTTTTACATGCCTTGGTTGAAAGGTTGCAATATGACTGCCCATACGGACACTTTGTGTCAAATGTCACTTTCACCTCAGATCTCTCCTCAGATTTCCTTTATTCATTAATAGACTTATTTGTAACCATTTAAAATGTTGTTCTTTCGGGAACTATGTATAATTTTTCACATGAGGCATTTCCTACATACTTTCTGTGCCTTTCTTGCATAATTATCTGGAATTGTAAAAATAAACATATATGAAAGCTGCCTAATAAGAGAAAATAACAACAGCCTGTCATAACTTTGGCATCCAAGTGCTCTTCTTATATGCACTGAAAACAGTGTTACTGCTTCACACAGGAAGCTACCAACCTAACAATTTAAGACTAGCACTGTCTCCTGTGCAATGAAAAGTAGTTCTTCTTATTTCCATGTTTGTAAATGCCCAAATTGCCCAAAGCAGTGGTAAGATATTGTTATTCATGTATTTGATCTAAAATGAAAGGCAGTAAAATCCTTCAACTATCAAATGCTTATTAAGTATGTCCTGTCTGTTTAAACTAGTTTTATTAAACTGACAGCAGTTGTTGAAGCTATATCACGATTATTATAAAGACATGAAACCTAGGCCTGCTATAATTGTTCCTAGATATTGGCAAGTGACTATATGTACATTTAACATGCTATATTGATTAAGACTCAGTAGCAAAATTGTGTAGATCTTGATCAGAAAGCGCCAAGCAGGAGCTTGCTGATCTGGATCTACTCTGGTTGTAAAAAAGCCTGATTAATTCCTGCTATGCAAATTAGGGCCTATTGCTTCAGTTGCGGTGCCAGTAAAGTTCATCGGCTTCATCTTGATGCCGTTGATTTTTTTTTTATATACATCGTAAAATATACGTTACAGCTGCCAGAAAGTTTGAAAGTAATAAAACTGGTACCATACCCATACCTTCTGATGTTCCCACCTACACCTTTAACTTAATAAAGTTGTTTGGCGGGAACCATGCCAGAATGCTTTCCTCAGGTCAGACCCTGATCGGACCGGAGACTGCAAGAAAAAAAAATTACATTTTGGCTACCTGTCCTAGGATAGATAAAAAAGAAAATGGTCCAAATATTTTGGAACAGCTCATCTTACGTCTCTGTTCTTATAATTTTGTCTTATTTTGATTTTATTATCATCCATACTAGTTTTAGGTTTTCCAAAGATCATGTTAACTGGAAGCAGATAGAGTGCTGCCTACATTGTGATTATCATAGCAAATTTCTGGTAATGAACATTTATGAAACAAATCGATCTATGCATCATAAATTTTTCAAGCAATATGTCATGATATGGAGAAAACAAAGTTTGCATTCAAGCCATTTTGAGAAATTCGACAAACAATAGTCCTAAAGACAGACTTGTATGAGAAGTTCTGTGTTGAAATATAAGAGTACAAGACTTACACAATTCCATATGAGCAGATTAAAAAAAAGTTTATAAATTGTTTTTGTGATTTTACAAATTATTCATGATTGAATAAGGAGTACTAGTTGTTTGCATTAAGTATACACCTTACCGTTATTAGAGTAAGATTTTTTTATTGTAGGTTTAATATTTTTGTTTTCATTTTTGGGGGGACAATTTATATGCAACTGTGTATTTTACATATAGGCAGCCTCGTGCCTGACTGACACTATGTCAGACAGTTGTGGAACTACCTTTATCATTGCTTAAACACAAGCAGAAGTGCTGTACCTTTTTCTCTCAACTTAGCTTATGCTCAGGGTGAGCTATTGTAATTGCCCACCCTCTGCATCAGGCATCTGGCGTCATGCGTCCGACAGCATTTTCAAATGATATCCCCTCTGAAACTGCTGGGCCAAATTCAGCCAAAATTTCTTTTAAGAAGCTTAAGCAGGCAGGGAGAACAAAAAGTTGAAAGAATAATTTTAATCTGTCCAAAAAAAAAAAAAATGGCCGCCATTATGCCCATGTGCACTTTCAATATATAGGAATATCTTCTTATAAGAAACTGCAAAAGCTAGAGCCTTGATATTTGGTATACATGTTCTTTGGGAGACCCTGTATGAAGATTTTTCAATGAATATGGATCCATTTAAAACATGGCTGCCAGGGCTTGGCCATTTTCCATGAATGGCTATATAAGCAAACTTTGAAATATTTCAGGTCAGAAACCATAGTAGCTTTGATATTTGGTTCTTGTCTTCCTTTGGTGGCCTTTTATCAAGATTGTTTGAAGAGTTTTGATCTGTCAAAGAGCTTAGCCACC
The DNA here is from genome assembly GCA_007844125.1 of Sinonovacula constricta. Taxonomy (NCBI): domain Eukaryota; kingdom Metazoa; phylum Mollusca; class Bivalvia; order Cardiida; family Solecurtidae; genus Sinonovacula; species Sinonovacula constricta. Next base: position 35,032,618 of record CM017560.1, on the reverse strand, counting down.
AAATCTTAATGTCTACAGCACTCAGGTGAGTGATATAGGGCCATCATTTGACTTTGACCTTTTCACTTTATTGTAAATATATCTAGACCTGGAATCAAACCCGGAGCCTCCAAAACCTAGGACTGACGCCTTACCTACTGCATTATCAGACAGCGAACTTATTACTATTTTGATATAAGACCTACAGTATGTTTTGCCTGCATAACTCCCTCCTACACATTGCACTCTCTTCACCTCAGGGAAGTGCCATGCCATCAGTAGATTTATGGAAGAAAGATTAATGGTATCATCAAGAATATTTTAAACAGATTTATGTTTTATTTGTAAGTTATAGTTCATTCTTATCATAAAAAGACATCATAGGGGAGACTGGATTATATTATGTTTCACTATAATTATTATTTGCTTTTTTATTTCTTAATAATTTACATAATCAACTAGGTGAGAGATTTTTTGTTGGATGGTCTCATGCTGTCCTGCAATGTGCCATTGGTTCTGCCTAATCATTTTTCAGAAAATCAAACTATGAATAGTTGCCATTTAAGGTGGATCAAATGTAATGCAGCACTTTCAGTTCAGGAGTATCAAAATTGGTATTAAAATGCTTCAACTCCCAGTTAAGGGTTCGAATCTCAGTATGGGCACGCGTAGTCAACTTTTTTTTCTTCCTACTTTTTCTTTTTGTCCATTATTTCTTCATTTTTAGGATTGTGTAGTTTTAAATTTTTATTTTGTAAATGAATAATAATTGTATGATTTGTTCTGAATTTGATTATAATTTCATTACCTGGTATATTCAAAGTCTAAGTCTAAAAAAATCAAAATCATGTAGTAAATTTTTTTATATTTAGCAGCATCAACCAAAATACCAAGAGAATTTTCTGCCAATCTGGCAGAATTTTTGATTAACAAGAGCTTGGCGATGTTTAATTAAGCACAGTCAGCAGAAAAAACGGGAAAATCAGGCTAAATATGTTGGGTTTGTAAACAATTGATTACATATTTGGGATGGTTTGAGTCAAACAAATCAGGTAACATGTTTGGTTGGTTTGTCTAATGCTATAATTTGTTTTGATGATACTTAATAGCAAAACACTTGTCATAAAGAGGATTTAACATTATATTTGGAGTTTTCATATTTCTAAAAGAGAGAACCTCTTATACCAATTTTAGAAGAATAAAATATCCATAAAATCAAAACTGGATGGCAAATTTAATTAAAAGTTGGCATACTTTTTTACAGTTGGGCATAAAATACATCAGTTGTGTTAGTTTTTTAATTTTAAATATTTTCTATTTCACTTGCTTTACCATAATACTTTTTATGCCAAAGTTTTATGGCAAAATGTAATGACAGAACGTTTAAGTTAAAACAGTTTGTTTTGCTGTATTAACAAGTATGTGCCTAACAGGTCAAGATGAATTATGAAAAGTAAGTTTTTATTATTTATGAATTTTATATATAAATTATTATCTGTCTCTTGTTATCTCTTGTCAAGAATGATAAACGGAAAATCTGCCAAAAATTGTACAAGAAATCCAAACTGGCTGGTGCAAATACTGCTTATAATGTGCAGGAGAAAGGGTTCAGTTTGGTGTACATTTTATATGATTACATTGCAGAGGCTTAAATATAATAAACTAACACTTATCATAATTCAAATAAAACTCCAAAGCATGTTGCGATGTACGTTTTTAATTAACAAACAGAAAGTTATATATTAATCTTAACTTTTCTGTCACATTAATGTTCTCTAGAAAACAACAACAACACACTTTTATTTGACAACCATTATCTTTACCCCACTCTTTTTCATTTCCAATATTGGTATATCTGGATTCTGTTTTTCACTTTTTTTTAATAACCCATGCAGTTTATTTATTTTCTTGCAGTTTTTTCTTTTTCGTTTAGCTTCCCTTTAACCCAATGTCGGTAAATATCTGACAGCATCCAAGTGCATTTACTTAGCCTATGAGCCATGTGTGCTCACGATTCTGCAAGATGTGAATGGAAAAACTAGATGACTGAGCATTTGGTTGCAATTATGGGACCTGTGGCAATTTTAAACCACTTATAGAGGGATTAAACCCCCTTGTGGCACAGATTGGGAACAGATCCGGGGGTTACTGGTTTTGTGGCTTACCCTGATAGAGACAGTTATAAGTCAGGCGATGGCAGGTGACGAGATAATTGTTTATTGGTCTCCCCGTAAGCTGCAAGAGCTAAGTTCCAACATTCTCAGAGATTTACACGATATTAGGGACACTTAGTTCGGGGACTAGTCTCGGGGACTAGTCTCGTACCCTCCAATCCTTGTCTTGTGCTTAAGTAATTTGATTTGGGAACCAGCACCCCTTGCCCCTTCATTTCCACATGCTTGCGTAATTTCGGAAACTATTAGGCGTCGTAACTGCTAAAAAGGTGCTAAGAATGCCCCGACTGAAGTAGTTATATTTTGAATGGGATGCCACTTTGTGATTAGTTGGGTGTGTTTGTTTTGGTTTAATGCTTGTTTGTTTTTGGTTGACTAATCAGAAATCTTCCACTTATTCTAACACAGTGTTCTCCTGAACTGATATAATGTTTCCATTGATACACATAGCTATGACGCCTTTAGCTACATGTTATAAAACTTTAAGCTTAAGTCTGAGTTCTTTCTTAAGCATCTTACTGGTCAAGTTTTATTCAAGTTATCCAATCAAACAAAGAAAAATCTAGTTACTGTTCTTTTTTTTGCCTAAAAGTAAAAGTTTTTTAAAGAGTTTTTATTTGAATGTTTGATTTCACAGCACTCTGACATTTTAATAGGTCATATGGCACCGAATACAATGAAGTTTAACATAAATAGGGTATAAGTTACCAGTAACTATAATTCTAAAATTGAAATTCTAATAAAATTTTGTCTGGAAACAATACTTAGTAGTAAGAAAAGCTTTACGGGTTGTTAAATTGATTAATATTGCTATTCATCAATGTAGAATAAGGCTTATCAGCTTATTATCAGCTCACATCAGATGCTTGTCTTTTTTTTCAACCTTTTTATTGAACCACTTTTGAACCCAGTCTAAACCCGACTGACATCTAATGCAACTAAATGCAGCAGCAACTTCTTGGTTAAGTAATCTTTTGACATTAAATTGCCTACAAGCATGGCATCAGTTACTTTGGTGGGGTTGGGAGGTGGTGTTGTGGGTAGATAAGCAAGTGTGCAGCACTACTGTGCATATGTGCATGCATGCATGCCTGTACTGATGTGTAAATGAGAAAACCCCTCCCTATGACTGCAGAACACATCTTGGCCTGGTGTTTACAGAAGCTTTGGTTACAGGATTCAGTTTCACAGGGTCTGCAATAAGTTACTTTCTTTGTCCTTGAGACTAGTGGAAAAAATCAGCAACCATACTTGTTAATGTCATAAATGTCTTAGTAGGCTGGCTGTGTCTAAAGTTAGTTGTTGGTTTAAGTAAGTAGGCTGTATAGGTCTTAAATGTGTTGTTGGTTTTGGTAGGTAGGCTGACTAGGTCTTAAGTTTGTTGTTGGTGGTCTTAGTAAGTAGGGTGACTATGTCTAGAGTTAGTTGTTGGTCATAGAAGGTCAGCTGACTAGGTCTTAAGTTAGTTTTTGTTGGTCTTAATAAGTATGGTGACTTTGTCTTAAGTTAGTAGTTGGTTTTAGTAGGTAGGCTGACTAGGTCTTAAATGTGTTGTTGGTCTTAGTAAGTAGGCTGACTAGGTCTTAAGTTTGTTATTGTTGGTCTTAGTAAGTAAACTGACTAGGTCTTAAGTAAGTTGTTGGTTTTAGTAGGTAGGCTGACTAGGTCTTAAATGTGTTGTGTTGGTCTTAGTTAGTAGGCTGACTAGGTCTTAAGTTAGTTGTTGGTCTTAGTAAGTAGGCTCACTGTCTGAAATTAGATATTGTTGGCCATAGTAGGTAGGCTGACAAGGTCTTAAATTAGCTGTTGTTGGTCTCAGTTGGGTGTGTTAAGTTTAATCAGTTGCACAAAGTTTATTTGTCATGTTGTTGTTTTTACTTAAGATTTACAGTATTTGCCAAGAAGACATGATTGTCAGATTTTCATTTCCCTGAATCAAAAGAATAATCTCATACTTAGAAATCCTAACAACATCTGTAACCGAATTGGCCAGTATGAGTATTGGTATTTTTTAAGGTTTTGTGTACAGGTTCAGAGATTTCATTATTAGCCCCATTTTGCTCTATTTTCCTTTCTTGCATTTTTGTTAAAATATTCTTTGCACCAAACATGGCTATCAGAGCACTGTCCAGCAATGAATGGCACAGGAAGACCCCAGGCAATGTCTGGGTAGGACAACTGACACACTGCTGGGCAGCTTTAGAGATCATTTTTTTTACACACTGAAGTTTGCATCTCTACAGAAACTTAAAGCCATGCATGCAGTTAGGGTTTAAGGAATAAAAATGATGGGGGCGCTGAGCTGTTTCAGAGTCATTGACTTGTAACTGGTCTTGTTTCTGCGCAATGTAACAAAAAACAAACAAATGATGGTGAATCTTTTCTACTCGATGGGGCACCACTGGCCTCTTCCTTATTTTCCAGGAAGCTTTATCGGAATCTAGCAATTTTGTTGTTAGACCTTCCAGCTGGATGACTGAACAGAATAATCACAGACAACACCTGGAAAATGTTTCATTCTGTAGTTTTCCTCACTATTTAAAGAACGTCATAAAGCATCCATCTTGAGATAAATATATTTTTTTAAGGGTACTTTCATTCAAAGCAAAACCAAATCACATCCTGTATTTATCAATATTATCTCATCAGCTCTGTATCTGTCATTGTTTTTAGGCAATTAAAGGGCGCTCATTATTGCTTCCTTTATTGTTTCTGTGAAGGTATTATGCCATATGGCGTGTGTCAGTGGTAATCGCTATCATTCTACATTTGTTAAAGCCATTCCAACCAGACACATTGTTTTACTGTCTTTATAACGGGTTTAAATGGTCCATGGTTTAAATATTACTAGAAAGCATATCTTTGGATTAAAGGTGGTACAGTTTGCCTCTATCTTATAGATGCAACGACATCTTACCACTGTTCTAGGGAATTGTGCATAACTGTTACATAAAATGATAACCTTTTTTATTCAAAGGCTATTTATAACATAACCTCATTTGTTAGACATTACAACTTGTGAAATATATCACATTAAATGTCCATTACCCGTATTTCAAAATCTATAAAAAAGCAAGATGGGGATTTCAGCGGAAAGTAGGTATCAATGTCTGAGCTGATCACTAGGATAGTCATGTAACAAGATAGCTAACTGTGCAGCATGGTTCAGATAGGAAATACACTAAACTAAGAAAACCATGTGACCACTTACATTCGAGATCATGTTATTTGATCATCTGGGTATTGAGCTCTGATGTTGATATCTATATTTAGATGAAATCTCCATTTTGCTTATTTGTAGATTTGGAAATAATGGTAAATTAATGTGATATATTTCATGTTTTCTGCTGCCTTACAATTGAGGTTGTGTTATAAAAATTCTTTTCTTAAACTAAAGATCAGGTGTAAAATGTTATTAAATGTATAAGATATAGGTAAACTGTTGGCTTCCACCTTTAACTGAGAAACTGAATCTTGGTGCATGCATATTTTATGCTGTTTAATTATACTTTGCAACAAAACAATGTTTGAACACAACTTAAAACATAGCGCAATAGGTAGAGCGTCGACTCTAGGTACAAGAGGCTCCGGGTTCGGTCCCTGGTAGCAACATACCAAAGTCAGTAAAAATGGTAGTGGTATAGCTCCCTTGCTAACCCTCAAGCAATTATAAGGGTAGTTCCATGACTGGTTGACCCGGTGTCAATATAATGTGACTGGGTGTGGTATCATGCCAGGTGTTCATGGCATGCTATACACAGTGTAGGCAGCGCTATATCTACTTCAAGTGGAAACCATCTCCGGATAACTGAAATACTGTTGGTGGGATGATTAACCCAAAAAACAAACAAACAAACATTACAGATGTTATGATTTTGATGGGTTTCAACTGGTGTTTACAGTTCATCTGTATTAAAGTCGGTGCAAAGAGGACTCAATCACTACTGATTTGCACAGGTCAGTCTTCTGTGCCGTATACTTATTGTTTTGAATTGTTTTCTACCAATTACATTGCTTCACCAGAGTTTGTGTGGCTTTAATAACAAAATGTTTAATTCTTAACAAGTTGCTAAATGTTTTATGCATCCATAAACATGTCTTTTGAAAAAGCCTTAGAAGTCAATAGTGTAGATCCTGATGAGGGAGCTCCAAGCAGGAACTTGCTGAACTGAATTTACAATATTTGCCTAAGGCTGGACCATTTATGCTTAGCATTGTAAGTGCTGAAGACCTTTAATGTTTGTTTTGAACATGTTCCCTTGAAGCAGTTATAGTGCTGCCTTTACTGTGATAGATTTCTATGTCACTATTCAATAAAATGTATTTGGTAGCTAAGCTAATGCAGCAAAAATAAGTTTATTTTAAAACCTTTCTATTATTAAATGATGGATTTGATGATGTGAAATGCCCTGTTATCACATTTGTTTCACAAATATTCATAAAATATGCAGGAATGGATTGGTATTCCTTTTGAAATTTGGGAAAAAAAACAACACATCAAAGTTATGGACAACAACAAATGTGTAAGACAGTGCCTCTAAGTGTGTTTTGTGCCTGTTGTTGTCTGCTGAATCCATGAAACTGTGATTAGACTGTGATAGAAAATCTGCAGTTCCTGGCTGGCATTCACACACATGCCACTCATTCCTATGATAATCTTCTGTCCGTTGATAAAATATTTTCTAACACTTGTTCACTGCAAAAAACAACAAACCTACCTCATACCTTTGTGAATGAAAACTAAAGTCTTGTCTAGGAGAATGCAATAAGAGTCATTATCTAGCCCTTCCCATTCCTTCCCCATCTCTTGGTGCAAATCGGAATGGAAAGCTGTGAGGCAATCCAATATGGGTTCAAAGTCTGTAATGAAAGCTAAGATGTTTGATTTTCAACAAGATTTTAATGAAGGTGCTTAAAATCAGAAAATAAAATCTGAATACCTGTTTAATTGGAATCCTAAATCTTCTGGTATTTGATTTAATTTGACACATGTTGGTGCAGTGACAGATGCAATGTTGCACATTTATTCATTGCCTAAACTTCTTAGCAGAAATTGACGCGCCTTGGGCAAATAGTGCAGATCCTGATCGGCCATCTTGTGCTTGAAGCTTTCTGATCAGGATCTAATGTCCACATATTGGTAAGAAACACCCAGACACATATCTGAGTAGAACCACTGACACATATCAAGGCAGCTGGAAAACCATGTCCCACTTGTAGAAACATTCCTCCATTGAAATTTGCTCAAGCTCGAGTTTTCACTTTAAGAACACTTCACATTAGTACTTAGTGTTACAATATTGTAAGGGGCACATTACACGCAAATATTGTAAGGGGCATATTGCACGCATTATGTAGTAATAGAGTTGACGATTTGTAACTGCTCTGACAGCTTAGCCTTCTATCATCTGGGTTTAAGTCCCTTTTGGGGGGAAAAGGACTAAGAGTGGAAAGGTCTTACACCTGACCTGCGGTGCGCCTGTGGTTCTACCTGGACATCTGTCTGGGGTTTTCCTTCGCCAAAATAGCTGGATGTTGATATAATGATCATGAAAGATTGCTGCAATGTATTTAAAAAACAACAACAAAACAAAAAACAATATTATAATGTTTCGAAAGAAAACTGTAGAGTAATATGTACTTTAAAGGTGGTACCTGGCAGTTTGGTCCAATTTTTTTTCTCAAATGACCAAATGAGTCATTGGTACCAGAAAAGGTCTTGCAAAATGCTGTTCATTGATGCCAGAGATCTGTGTGAACAATCTAGGATAAAACCACAATCCTCATAGCAAACAGGCATTTCCTATCTTAGCCAAGCTGGAAAGATAATTTTAAACTTAGAAAACCACGTGGCCACTTACCGTTATATATAGTTATCCGGGTAATTCCCTTTGACATCGATATCTATTTTTAGCATTGACACTATCATGCTTTTTATTGAGTTGGAAAGACTGAACATTAAGAGTAATTTTGTCACGATTAGAACAGTCTAATAATAAAGTTTGTGTTCAAAATCGCCCTCATAATGAATAAAGTATGGGTTTATGCAAAAAGTATAACAAAGTTCCCCAAAGCAGTGGTTAAATATTGGTACGTGTATTTAAAGTAGGCTACCACCTTTAAAAAGAAATTGTTTATGTTTTAACTCTTTTTAAAGATTTTTTTACACCATTATCCTTATGGCAAAATTAAAGTATTGACTTATCACAATGAGATGTTGAAGATATTTTCTTATATATATTGATATATGGAAATACTGAGCAGCCAAAATTTGAGCTTGAGCATAATCTCATGTGAAAATGGATTCAGCATGTGGAGTTTTCGCTGTAATCGCCCTGATCGATTCATTGGCAACGCGCTGGAGCAGGACGCCTATAATATGGAATGCTTAATGAAATTTGCACATTGGGAAAGTTTGTTTTGCGGATCTTGTCTGATAAAATACGGATCCTTATTCAGTAAAAAGTGTTCTAATTATTTTATTTATTTATTTTTAAATTTATTTTTGTGTGTCTGTATCTTTCAGCATAACTTTGAAAAATACTATATGAACAAAAATTATTTGTGTAATGTGAGGCTGCTGCACATGTGCAATTTCTGCTTGTACACTTTAGTTTTATAGTAAGTATAATAAATTTGAAACCTTTTTTTCTATAAATGTAACATCTTGAAAAACCTATTTCTCAAGATTTATAGCATACTGAAAACTTTCAAATAAAAAACATTACTTTTCTTGTGAACATATGTGGGGCCCAACCTAGGTGTTATATATGGAAGCTTACCGCTTGAACCCTGTTTTAAGGACTGAAATTACAGAAACTTATAAAATGGAATCTCCATTTTAGGAGTTACTAAGTATTTATGAACCAATAAAAAAATCCAAATAACTTGTAACTTTACAGCCTCCTTACTGAATAGTTGGAAGTTCTAGTCTAAGCAAAAACTTTCAGGTGTGGAAGTCTTCTGCTGCTAAACTTCTGCACATTCTACTCAGATGGCTCCACTTAATGTCAAAAATAACATACTCTCCTTGTAAATTAATACCAATTCAATCAACTTCAGTCAAGATAAAAAATACCTAAGAAAAATATCAAACAAAATATATTATTTCAACAATTTTGTTATGGTTTGTCTTAGGTCAAAGGTATTTGAGCCTGTAGATTTTCCTCTTTAAACAGCACAGTCAAATATTTCAAATAATACATTAACACCTTTCTTCAAGTGAACCAGATATGCTTGATGTATAATTCTTTAATGGAACACTAACATGCATGTTTATTTGTTCAGGTGAGCAGCTTGGGACCAACCTGTCACCCTTGTCACATAGAATTTCCATGTTATCTTCATAAAATAGGATTTTAAGACTTAAAATGGTTTATGGTTTGTTAAGTGGGCCACACGACATTGATTTATTCTGGCTATGATGGATTTTTTTTTCACACAAAAACAGTGCATAAACAATGAAATTTAGCATTAATATTTCAAGATTGTTTTGCATATTTTAGATTTAGTATTATTTCAGCTGGCTTACAAATTTTAACATAAAATGTTAAAAACGATGATTTTTTTTTTATTTTTAAAGAGACTTTGTCGGTATTTTTTTTTCGATTTCTGATTTAAAAAGTTAATAAAAGTCCTCATGATTTCATATGTTTGTTTGGAAAATAATGAGAAATAAAGAATTGAGGGCGAAAAAATACATGTATATATCTGTTAACCAAGTGCTTTAATTAAGACTAAATGGGGTGCCCATGGCTAATATAATGGTAGAGTCTTGTATCTCCTCTGACTGCTTAGCCTCTCACCACATTGGCTTTGTGTCCTGTTCAGGGCAAAGGACTTAGTGCAGGAAGGTCTTCCAGCTGACCTGCTGTGCACCGGTGGTTCTACCCAGAGAATTGTCTAGATTCTTCCGTCACCAAAAAGCTGGACATCACTAAAATGACCATCATTGTGTTGTAGCGATGTATGTGCCAGGAACCACTGACAGTCAGCCATATTTTATTACAGTGCATCGACACAGAACACATTCGATCAAAGTATTTTAATGTCAATAACATGTACCGGTACAAACTGTTTAGGACAGGGTCAGATTCTTAACTTGTTTGCTTCTTGAACGAGATTAGTATTCTTAATAAGTTATAAATTTTTAAACTGTTTATTTACCAACCGTTACACATTTTTTAACCGTTTAATATATTCATCTATTTTTGATTGTAATTCACATTATTTTAACTTAGATTTTTGTATTTTTCTATATTTTACTAACATAGTTTAGTTGTTACCTGATTATTCCTTTTTTACATTAAATTTCTTAGTATTCGGCGCTGTATGACCTGTTAAGTGTCCATGTGCTGTAAAACCCAAATAAATAAAATAAAAATAAAGTATTTCTAAAACTAAAAACAATTTAGACAAAAAGGTTGAAGTCTAAAGTAAAGCTCTTGTTTAATGAGTGTATTTTCATCGTTAATCCAGATTCTTTATTTTTCTTCAGACAGCTGTATTGTTTAACAATTTTTAAAGTGTCACAATTTTAACGTGTACTCACTGGGATATGATTGGTTGACAATTGTGGAATATACATTATAATGCAACATTAAATTTACAGCCCTCAGCCCAGAGTTTAATATAAATTATATGCCAAGTATGCAGCACAGTTCAAAAAGGAAGTTTATATCAGCATGCATTGCTCGTGACATGTCAGATAATTCTAAATTTAATTATTTAAAAGTTATACTAAAAATTCCTACAGGATGTGCCTTTCCCTTTTTTGAATCATGCAGATTGAATTATTGTTAATTTTAACAAAATAATCGTTTTGGACAGCATTGTACTATTTAATTATTCATTTAAATAATGACAGTCTTAGATAAAATGATCTGAACTGATCACTATAATTCACATTTATTATCACAGTACCCTCTAAACCACTACCGGTCTAATAATCACATTCCTTGACTCACAATGGATGAACATTTTTATAAAATTTCACGTTTCACCACAGGTTTGGCTTATATATTCCTTGTTCTGGGCTGTGTTGTCTGTGGAACTACAGAGTGTATTGTTAGGATTTGTTTGTTACAAACTTCAGCATTGTTTGAAAATGACTGATTTTTCACTTTTATCATGCATTTTACCTATTTGGAAATGATGACAATGAATCTTCACCAAGCCATGTTGCCACAAATTCATGCTGTTCTGGCCAAAACAATGCTAACCAGCCCGGATGCTTCTTGTGGGTTAATTAAAAAACTTCCCGTGAGAAACTCACAAAAAAAAAAAAATCGAGTTAACAAAGAAAGTGATCAAAGTTTATGAGAAATCATTCTGCAGAAAAAAACAATATTTTTTTGTCAAGCAACAGGCATTGAGTAAGACATGTTCTGTAAAGGAAATGTTCTCTGATGTTGTCTTTTATTATAAAAAAACCCACATTAGTACAGACTTTTTTCATTTTTTGTTTCATTCCACTGTGTTTATTATATGTAATGTAGATATTAAAAAATACAATAAGAAGTCATTTTAGAAAGGGTCATTTTTATCTAAATACTTTATTATGAATTTAAAGCTTGAACAAAACTGGTGAAAACTCCTTCTGTAATTACAATATAAATCAGCTTATAAATGCAATGTCTTTCTCTATAATTGTTCCTAGTTTGTAATGCCATTTCGACCTTTTTGCTGCAGATTTATAAATACAGTATCGATACCAAATCTAAAAGTGAAGCTGATAATATAACCTTGGGTAAAAGTTGCATTGAGGTTTAAAAAGTTGTGGTTTTTGGTCTAGACTACAGTGTAATTTTATTGTTCCCCCATTTACTCTCAAGTACCTTCATACTATCCCTTGTCTTGCACATTTACTGAATTGTTGGTTATTTGCTACCAGCTTCATGCAATCAACTACATGTGTAAGCTTTAAAACATTCTTATAACAACATAGGAGCAAGTATGGTAGACCCCAATTCAACATCTTTCACTTGGAGATAGAAGATCTGAATCTATTTGCCTAAACTTGACCAATTTGCGCTTAGCAGGATTAGAAATTGAGGAGCGTCGTCAACCCTATCTACTTGCATTGTCAGTATGCTTTTCATTGTCTTAAGCTTTGTTCTTACAAGAATAACTTCCTGTAAAATGAAGGACGTGATCAAATTAACTTTATTGGCTTGAATACCAGAGTTTAAAAACAATAGAGGCACAATTGAATAGGCTTGTTGAGAGCCTTGTGACACTCTTCATGTCCCCTAATCCCCTCTTTGTTGCATATAGGGTCAAACTGTTAGACTCTTGTTGGAGGAGTTCAGGGTGCTGTGTTGGAATCTTAGACCAAGTTAGTCCATTGGATAAGACATTGGTCCAGGTAAATTATCTTCCTGAATACGGGTTCAACCCTAGAAGAAGATACTTTTGAAGGAAAATATATGTTTGTTTAATAAAAAATTAATAAAAAGGTTTAAACTAAGAGGTCCTCTAAAATATGCTAAGATTTACACATGACTGTTTCGTCTTTTGTCTCGGCCGGGATTCATACCCATGCGATAAATGGCTGGGGAATAAGATGAGTACAAATCAGAGACTAGCCCCTTGGCAAGGGTGCTACCAAGCCCAGTAAGGTTTGAAGAAGAAACGATGAAAAATAATCCTCAAAATCTACCCAATTAAGATTTGTTTCTTGAACGTATCTCAACAATGGTATTACGGTCATTAAAGCATATCACGCATCTTATAGTTGGAGGAGAATACAGTAAAAAAAAAAGTCTGGGTAGAACCACTGGCACACCACAGATAAGCTGGAAGAGCACCCCTTATGAATTTTCAAACCCATGTCGAAAGACGCCAATAAGTCTGAGGCCACAGATGCACGCTGCTTCCTCCACTTCTCAAGGTGCATCAGTTAATAGACAGAAGAATCCAAATGGTCCTGAAACTGGTTTTTCTGACCTCCCTACATTAAAGTTCTCGCACCATTTGGGTTCGAGTACTGGTCATGGCAAGAACTGTCATATGGGGACCTCTTTTAGTGGAGTGCAGTGCTGCTTTGGTTCTACCCAGATATATATCTGGAATGTTTTGCCACCAATAATATGCATCGTAAATGTGACAGTAATAAAAACCAACAAAACAGAAAACAACAACAGTTGTCTAACTTTAAACCTTATTAATCAACAAATTCCATTACTTAACATACTCACTGTCAAAACCTTTTAAAAAAATTTAAAAAAAAAAGAATATAACACTTTTACACATTCAGCTTTTCTATGTGCCACATGCGTTCATGTTCTACCTTCTAGTTTTGTTATTTATATCTCATAAACTGAGAAAGTGTGACAGCTTCGTAATTAGAATTTAATGTTAATTATTTATTTTATTGCTATTTCTGTTTTCCCCACAATTTATTGCTGACCTCGTTAAAAGTCAGGTCACATTAATTACAAAATAAAAAATGACTTTCGTGTTTAAATTGTGAATGGATGTGTTTTCAAGAGGCAAGAGTTTCTCATTATTACTTAATGGTCTGGGGTAAGAGACCTGTCTGGGAAAATGCGTGGAAAGAACCTAATAAATTGTCTCCAGTTAAGGTGGTGTGTTATTTCTGTTTTTATATCATGTGACACAATACATCTTATGCAGTTTTATGCATTTAACATTAATTTACTAATGTATGTATGTAAATACTTCTCTAAATGATACTCACATTATGGTGTGTGTTATTCCAGGGCTGGTTGACTCATTGTTATTAGTGAAAATCGAGCAGAAGCTGTAGGTATGGGAGGCCCTAGGTTCGATCCCGGGCTGCACATACCAAATCATTAAAAATGGTTGTGGTTTAGCTCCCTTGCTAAGGCAAATATAAGGGTAGCTCCACGACTTGTTGGTCCAGTGTCTGGATAATGTGACTGGGTGTGGTATCATGCCAGGTGTTCACGGCATGCTATACACAGTGAAGGCGGCATTATATCTGCTTCAAGTGGACACCGTCTCCAGATAACTGAAATACTGTTGGTGGAACGATAAACCCAATAAACAAAAATGAACAAAGGTACAAAAGAACTGTCGTTTTACATTGTATTATTTTCAAGTACCATATGCAGGATAGGTTTTTTATGCTATTCTGTTTTATTTACAATCATCAGTCAGGTAGAGTTAACCAAATATCAGCTGTATTTTCATTACGATTCTGGGACTGAATGCCCAAACAGTACCCCAGTGCCTTGTTCCTATGCCAGAAAGAGATACTATCTCATTTTGTCATCGCATTCTACTACATCAAGGGCAGTTATATATATGCTTAAAGTAAACAATACTCCACCTCCAAAATACTGTAAGTGTTAACATAGCATACACTGAATGATTGATAACAAGTGGGTCTTGTCAGAAAGTACATATTAAGCATCTCAGCCTGAACATTTAGGGAAAACACTAACTTTAGCAGACCCCCTGAAAAATGTTTTGTTGGCACACACACACATAAAAATGAGAAAAGGAATCTTCCATATTATTTCTTTCCTTGTATGAGAGCTGCCACTCCCTCATCCCTGCATATTTTTTTTAAGTCTTAATCGATATCATTGAAAACAAGAGGATTGCTCTTATATTAAAATCAAACATGGCAGCAAGGTTTTGTTATTATTCACCTTCTTAGCAACAGTCCTAAAGTGTAAACTACCTACTTTTCCATATTGTTAGCATCTTTCAGGACAGCACAGTCAAGGCGGCACTATATCTGCTTTAAGTGAACACTGTTGCCAGACGTCTGAAAGATTGTTGGGTAAATGGTTGAGATAAACCACATAATTATTTGCATGGTGGCGCCCAAGGCCAGAGGGTTATAAAAAAGTCACCGGCTTATACCTCTTTTGATTATCCACACACCACTTAGATTTAAGTACCAGACCAGAGAGAGAAAAAAACACGTGGAAGATATACGCCATTCTCATGAATATTAATGTTGTATTGAAAATGAGGCTAAGGTATTTTGCATACACTGTTACCTGGTGAGATTATCATATAGCGCCTGGAAAAAGAGATAAAGCTTTTTTGTTTAATCTGTCTTAAAAACTTTAATATACCTTTTTTTTCATTTCTCATGAATATTTAAATTGTGTTCGAAAAGAGGCTAAGTTTTTTTTTTAATATTCTTTGAGAACCAAATTTCTGTCTTACCTGCTGTGTGCTGGTTGTTCTAAGTAAATAAAAAAAGTTTCAGCAATAATGGCTGGCTGTTGCTATAATGGCCATCATTCTAATAATGTCTTTAAAAATCAAACATTTATTTTACATCAGATAAGTTATAGTTTGAGGTTGTAAGTTTTTGTGCCCCTTTCATAACTTTCCAAAGTCATTGGTGATGGTGCCTTGATGAAGATTTTATTGTTCTGTTCAAGATACTAGGGATAGAGTTATGGGATTTTATGTTCCGGACATGCTATCACAGTGAAGGCAACACAAAATTTGCTTTAAATAAACACTGTTACAGTAAGATTAAAATAGTGCTGGTCCAGGGATTTTCATGTTTACATGGTTATTCGTACATGCATCACATGTTGAAACATATGGTCAGTTTATCTGATAGTTTTCCTAATATTTCTGACAAAATTTATTAAATTATGCTATTAAGAAAAAATTATATAGGTCTTTTAATAAATACTGCCTACTATATTATGTATGCCCATTTTGTGCAAGTAAAACTCTAGAATCACCTGCTTATGTCATTGAAGGTTGTATTACAGGTATATGCAGATAACGCTAAAACTTCGCAGGTTACCGATAAATAAGGCAACTAGTCCTATAGCATGACAACAGAGACTAACTGTTTCTTTTTATATCTCACAATTTCTGCTAACGTCAATTCTGCACACTGAACAAATTGAATTGAAAAGCCTTCAAATTAATTCAAATACATGACCATGCATTTGTAAACCAATTAACTACACTTCATCTGTTTGGAAATGTTTAGCAATCTAAGTTTAATGTATACACAACACAAAACCAGCTTTACCCAATCTTGTGCCTTGAGTTTGTGTGTAATTTCTTTTAGAATCAATGTAAGACTCGGTGTCAGTCGGACTGGGTAATATTTTGAAAGAAAGAAAAAAAAATTGAATACACTTTTTTTTCCATTAGCAGCGGACACGAGGCTATTATTTACACTGGTGGAGTCATTCATAAATCCAGCGTCTTCCTGCTTGGGTACGCTATACCCTCGCTACCCAAGCCACGTTAACAATCTACACACGTACACACACTTACACACGCTTGCTAAGAGGTTCATTCATAAATTTTTAGTAGTTTTGAGAGAATTTAGTTTTCTAGATTTGAATAGTGATAGGTTCACAAGAGGGGTTTAGTCACAGTTCACTTCCCTGGTAAAGTAAATATGTGTCATGGTATCAGTCAATTCTAAACTGCTGTATCTTATGCCTTTCTTCATGGTATGATAAAATAAGTTTGCACTCATTTTTTTAGGACAGGGTCACTCTAGTTGTAAGATGTCACATGTTTCTGCTTTGTTCCCATCCACTCTCTGTTCTATTGTCCTGTTCACTGATTTTTCTACACCAAGCTACCAGGCTGCATTGTAGGACATGGTTTTCTTCAATCTTTGTATGCAAGCAAATGAAAAAAACGTAACCTGTGAATGAAATAACTGTTGAATGAGTGACAGAGAAGTAACTAATGTGAGTGTGCTAAGGTGTCAGACTGGTTGACAGCGGTGGCCCCAGATAAATGAAAGGGTCTCACATGGCAGGTTGGTTTGAGCTATTGCCCATCGTTCCCTAGCTTGTAGCCCTCTGGGTTTGAGTCCCGGTCTGGTCATAAACTGTCACGTAAGGTATGTCCACCTGACCTGTCATACTTAAGGGGTCTACCCAAATATATAATATTTAGTTGTCCCAACGTGGACACGGGCCTACTCGGTGAGGGGTTGAGAAGTTACAAGTGGGTGGTTCTCACAACAACCCGTGCCCTTAAAATATTTATGTATATGGTAAAGGAGAGCAGTGCACTTTGTTAAATTGCAAGGCAGTTTCTCTTGGTAATCATTGTCTATGATGATAATTCTTGTCTTTGCTTCATTTTAATATATACCCTATGTATTTATATAGTGGAAAGCTTGATATTTAGACATTAAACTAAATATATTAACATTAAACTAAATATATCAACATTAAACTAAATATTAAACATTAAGCTTAATATTATAAACATTAAACTAAATATATCAACATTAAACTAAATATATCAACATTAATCTAAATATGTAAAAATTAAACTAAATATATAATCATTAATCTAAATATATAAACATTAAACTAAATATATAAACATTAAACTAAATATATTTACATTGAACTAAATATATGAACATTCAACTCAATATGTAAACATATTTTCCATACCATGACTCGAAAGGTGTATACATGTGAATGGGATCTTGACTTTGCTGCAGATAATTGTGATTTTTAAAAAAAATACCTTTCTTATACATCATGCATAATGTCAAGCAGAATGCCTTGTGGAAAAAACTTGTCTTTGTTCAAGAATCATAATGTATGCAAATTTTAATAACAATAAGATAATCATTATACACTGTGTCATGCGAATATCATTTTGCCATTAAAATAGACTGATATGTAAATTTCTGTTTCCGTTTCATACTCATTTTCTTAGCCACTCTCATGCTTTAAGCTGTTTTATGGTGTAATTATTGTCTTACAAGCAATATTTGAGTGATTCAGATATTCCGTCCATAAGAATCTGTTATGTTATGATTTGCTGGTCACATCTGTTAACGGTCACATTACACTAAGAGGGCACTCCTGATCTGTTATGTTATGATTTGCTGGTCACATCTGTTAACGGTCACATTACGCTAAGAGGGCACTCCTAATCTGTTATCTTATGATTTGATGGTCACATCTGTTAATGGTCACATTACACTAAGAGGGTGCTTCTAATCTGTTATCTTATGATTTGATGGTCACATCTGTTAATGGTCACATTACACTAAGAGGGCGCTCCTAATCTGTTATGTTATGATTTGATGGTCACATCTGTTAATGGTCACATTACACTAAGAGGGTGCTCCTGATCTGTTATGTTATGATTTGATGGTCACATCTGTTAACGGTCACATTACACTAAGAGGGCGCTCCTGATCTGTTATGTTAGGATTTGATGGTCACATCTGTTAATGGTCACATTACACTAAGAGGGTGCTCCTGATCTGTTATGTTATGATTTGATGGTCACATCTGTTAACGGTCACATTACACTAAGAGGGCGCTCCTGATCTGTTATGTTAGGATTTGATGGTCACATCTGTTAATGGTCACATTACACTAAGAGGGTGCTCCTGATCTGTTATGTTATGATTTGATGGTCACATCTGTTAATGGTCACATTACACTAAGAGGGTGCTCCTGATCTGTTATGTTATGATTTGATGGTCACATCTGTTAACGGTCACATTACACTAAGAGGGCGCTCCTGATCTGTTATGTTAGGATTTGATGGTCACATCTGTTAATGGTCACATTACACTAAGAGGGCGCTCCTAATCTGTTATGTTAGGATTTGATGGTCACATCTGTTAACGGTCACATTACACTAAGAGGGCGCTCCTGATCTCTTATGTTATGATTTGATGGTCACATCTGTTAATGGTCACATTACACTAAGAGGGCGCTCCTGATCTCTTATGTTAGGATTTGATGGTCACTATGGGTAGCACTGTTATTTTTAATTTGTCTTGACCATTTGATTCCTCACTGTGGAGGTTTGCATCCAAATCAAGTTGAGATTTTGTATGGTCAGGTCTTCAAGCTGATGGTATCCCAGTCCTTCTACCCAGCAATTTGTCTGGGGTCTTTTTCCACCAATAATAGTTGGACATGGTAACGTTTATAATTTATAGATGGGATGTACATCAATAACAAACAAACAAAAATCAGTTTATATACCTTAATTGGACTTTAACCCCTTTCAACCAATGTACGATGCACTGCCTTCATAAATTTATTAAATGGACTTAAATTAGAATTGTAAGGGAGGTTAAGAATTATGGGATATTTTTCTAATTGAGATCATATCTCCTTTTTTGAGCTTTTATAGACTGAAAAAGCTTATTCTGGCTTGTGTTAATTACATTGCCACCTGGCTATTATCACACGCACAAAAAACTGTAATATGATGGTATATTATTATATGGTATGACATTTATTTAAAAGACATAAGCCAGGGATGGAGTAGAATGTATGTGACATTCATGTACCTGTAGTTGTAACTTTTTTTTTTGCAGAGATATTTTTTTTAAATATGTACACTTTTAAAGAGGTTACATATTTAACCTTGGCAGTTTTGGTGTCTGTTTGTTTTCTTTTCTGGTGGTAGGTGGGAATGCATGGTATGAGTGGGGGAGATGGTTTGTTGTGAGCAAATTAAATAGAAAAAGTTTATCTTTTCAATCTCATTTAAAGGTGGTATTCGACTGTTTGGACCAAAGATTTTATTCTCAAATAACCAAATAAGTCAATGTTACATGAAAAGGTCCTTCAAAATGCTGTTCATTGGTACCCTACATCCATTGGTAAAGTAAAGCATAACACAGCAATTGTCATTACAGAAAGGGTCTTCCTATCAGAGCCATGCTGCAGAGATAGCTGTTTTTAAAACCAAGAAAACCACGTGACCACTTACTTTTGAGATCAATTTACATGAAAATCCGGGTTATTAGCTCTGACATCGATATCTATTTTTTGCTGAAATCCTCATGTTACTTATTTACAGATCTAGAAAAAAAGAGCATTTTAAGCTATATTTTTACGACTTGCACTGCCTAACAACTAAGTTAATGTTTTAAATACCCTTTACTTAACCTAAAGTGTAGGTAAACTCAGCAAATATGCATAACTTCTCCAAAAGAAGATAAGATATTTTTACATGCATTCGATAAAGGCAAACTGTTGGATACCACCTTAAAAGAATGAAAGAACATGTTTTTGTTTTAAATAAAAAAATGTTTAATGTTTGACATAAAATTATAATTTGGATGGCACTATGGTTTTATAAATATTTACTTTGACCATATTGTTATTTACAATATGCATTTATCAATGCACTATCTTTGCAAATTAATCTTGCAAGGAAAACAACAGTTAATGACATAAACAGAAATCTGCATACAATTTATGCAGATTTACCAGTATTTCGCAAACATATGAGGGTTGGCCAAAAAATATTGGAAAGTATGGAAGTGACAAGAAAAGTCTACATATTTTTTGGACAAGTTTTTCGTACAATGTGAGAGTCCATAAGTTACTGATGGGTAACTTTTATATCCATGGCCCTCTTACTGCATGGGTTTGAGTCACGAGTAAAAAAAAAAAATGTATGGAGAGATTCCAGCTGACTTGCAGTGCCTCAGTGGTTCTACTCAGGCATATTTCTTTAGTCTTCCTCCATAAATAATCGCTGGATATCTATTTAGGACCATGATTATGCAACTGTTGTATATAAAAAAAAAATGAACATTCACTCTTGCAAATATACACACAACATAAACACGTACAAACTTTTAAAACACATGAGTTCATGCTTATTTTGGTTTCTTGCCAAAAACAACATTCTAATGCACCCGGGCATAAAATATTACACGAAAATTGCAAAATGAAAAATGTCCTTATGCAAAGTCTGAATCATAAAGAGCAGAAAAGTAAAGAAATTTGATGCTGTTTGAAGTAAATTAAAACATTTACCATAAGCATCCTGATGGCGCTTTCAGGGATTTCCTTTAACACCAAGTTTTTCAACATCATTGGCTGAAAGTTTGAATTTCAACACCTCATTTGAAATGGAGCTTTTCTGAATGACAATGGGAAATGTTAATGCATTTATGTAGTTAGAGCTACAGGTTTAATGGGGGTCAGCCCCAGGGAGGGAAAGATATGGATAGGTGTGTGTTTTTTCTATGCTTGTGGGCAATGAACATCTCCTGCTGCAACTAGACATTCTTTCCTGATTTGTGTTTTTAAACTTTAAAGTTTTGAAAACTTGCATCACAGGAAAAAACAGATTATCATAGATTTATTACTATGTACAGATTTTGAGCTGGATTTGTTTAAGTTTAAATGTGAATTAAGTTTGTGACATTTGTTTTGTGTTTGGGGGGGGGGGGGGGGAGGTGGGCCAAGAATCTTTCAGACAAGATTATGATAATTATTAAAAAGGGTGTATAGAATTAAAAAAAACACATAAAATATGCAAAAATATGCATGGGATAAAGTGTTTCAACTGTATACAATAACAAAAATATCAAAGAAGTTTAGATTGTTCAAACCATTTGGGTAGATGATCATTTGCAAACAACAAAATTTTCAGAAAAAAGTTTAGAGCATAGTCTGACATTAATGCCAGGTTGTAATAAATATTAAAGTACAAAAGGCTAATTTTCCTTAAAACTATGTATTTAAGTTCACAATCAAAGTTCAATTATATCACAATAAACCCATTAACTATAAAGTTCTTTTTTATTTAGGGTATTAATTGATATCAATCAAAATACATCCAAGCCTTTGAAGCTTAATTGTTTTTTTCTACCTTCCTACCCTCCCCTTTAATTATACCACCTATTCTGTCAAACAATGCAGAAAAAAGTATATCATGGTAATTCAATCTTATTGTCGAAAGGTTTTTAAAGTGCATCGCCACTATGAATTATTTTGGCATCATTGTATCTCCAAGCAAACAGGGGTGATAAAATAAGCCTCCCTACGATTACCTGGCTATTTACTGGGGGCATTATTTTCAATTGTCTAGATAGCCATCAGTGATATTTGGAGTGATATGGGCAGCCCGCTGAAATTATAACCCATTGTTGCAAAGCTGCAACAAAGAAACTGACTTGGACCAGTGTACATCATGGTGTAGAAACAACATTTGTACAAAGGTGTCACTTCTCATTTACTACCATTTTCTGATTTCCATTGATAAAAGTCTCCTATTTCACCTGTAGCTTCCCTGGCTTAATTCATGAATGAAAAAAACAAATGACCTTGACCATTGGGACACCTTCTTGTCCCTTCTTTACACCCTCTGTGTGGTGGGACCTGGTGGGTTTGTGGGTAATTATAGAGTCACCTTGCGGTAACCCACCGCTCAGCGTTAATATATTATCCCCAATTCTGACAAGTTTTCCACATTTTACAACTGTTCACTCCATTGGCCCCCTAAGGGAACCTCGCACCTCTGAACCCATTCATGAACTTGCCAGCTAACTTATCTTTCATGAATGAAGAAAGAAGCCTGAAGGGGCCCAAAGTGGGGAATTTGGTCAATTTTTGTTGTAGGGACTTAACCTAGGCTGGTTTTATTGAATTTTAATGGTTGCCAGGCCTCTCTGGTACCTGTAGCATTTGGTGAAACTTCTGAAGTGATGTTTATACTAGAAATTGGTTACCATGGGTTTACTTTATTTGTTTGTTAAGATTAGATATTGGTGTTCCTTTTATGAGGTCTCTGCTGCTATCATGCTGATAGGATGAAGTGGTAGTTTTAATGTCTTGCAAGCAAAGTTGTTTTCAGAAATTATTTCCACAATGACTCCCAATTTGATTGACCATTATTTTATTTTATACCATCCTCAAGTGCTTCTTTGATCTTTTGTAACCTGAAGTGTGAGTATCAACTGTTTAACAATAGACAAATCCTGTGACTGATTTAAAAAAGAAAGATATGTGATGTTTGTATAATAAATCACAGATTTTAAAAAGGTAGTGAAATTGATATTATCATTTGCGATCTTAGTTTATCAGAGGTGTTTAATTCCTATTGAAAACCTAACTGAATTAGAAATTCTTATAATTTTAGCATATTGTTTCAGCTTTTTAATGTTGCACACAAGGCAAAAAAGATTAAATAGAATTCATACATGTAAACCTTTTCTGAGACCAAAGTGGTAGATTTTCGATTGAAAAATGGGAGATTCATTATTTTCATATAAACAAAGAAGGAAGTTATCTATTTCCAAGAAGGGAGATTTTTGTAAATGTGTAAAACACCCATCATTTTTAAGTAATTTTGAACCTTAAAAGAGGGAGTCTCCCTCCAAAAGCGGGAGAGTTCACATGTAACTATGATAATTAGATGTAGCAATAATCACTCATATATTTGTGCTGAGTTTACAATGAGAGCATTTTGTGATAGTGTGACATGGTGCCACCTTCAGTCCATATATTCTGGTATCCTCAGTTTAGCCTGTCTTATTTGGTTGTTGGGTTAATCGTCACACCAACAGTATTATAGTTTTCTGGAGACGATGTCCACTTGAAGCAGATATAGTGCTGCCTTTACTGTGTATAGCAAGCTGTGAACACATGGCATGGTATCACACCCAGTTACATTATCCTGACACCAGGCCAACCAGTCCTGAAACTAGCATTGTATTTGCTTGAATGTTAACAAGGGAGCATATACCAGTACCATTTTTAATGACCTTGGTATGTTGCTGCCCATATCGAACCCGGGCCTGCCTTACCTAATTTCTAAACTCTATCAAATGCGCTACCAGATCTGGTCAGAACCAGTCTTTGGACAGCTCTTAAATGTAAATCCAAAATAAGAAGGATAGCTATACAATAACTATTTTTACCTCTTTAACTGCAAAGTGTGAACTTATCAGGACTGGGCAAAAAGTGTAAATTTGCACAAGCTTAAGCATTGTCTTGCTGCTTTTACATTTTGAATTAGTCATTAGTCAGAGCCTAAGACAATGAATTGCTTATTGATGAACTTAGTTTGATAAGGGTTAAACCATTTTAACCCTTTTCTTGCTGGAAACATCTTTCAATCTTTTTACAGAAAACCAACCCCACCCTAATGGTGTTTTTCAGCAAGTTAAGGGTAAAGACTGGGTGTACCTATACCAGGGATCAAACCTGCAACCCGCAGCACTTGGCATCATAACCTGACTGTTTGAAAAAGGGAAAAAAAAATCCTCAAAAAGCAAGCAAACATGAGAGCCTTCCCACTGATGTTAGGCATTATATGACATGCTGTACTCATTGCATATTTTTTATTGTAGTGTAAGGGACTTTTTAATTTAAGGTAAATAAAATGCATTTGATATCCTCAGGGCATTACATCTAAATTGACTACTCCAAACTGGTAGGTAAAAGCAGTTTGAACTAAAATTCAGCATTTTGACAAAATTTAAATAACACTCATCATGCTAAATATAACCCATACACATTCCAGGGGGGGCCTGTGGCTGAGTGGTAGAGTCATGGACTTGTATCTTCTCTAACTGCTTGCCGATCAATGCATGGGTTTGAGTCTTGGTTGCGGCAGAGGACTTAATGTGGGATGGTCCTCTAGCTGATCTGTGGTGTGGCGGTGGTTCTACCAAGACATTTGTCCTGTGTCTGCATTCTCCAGATTAGCTAGACATCGCTATAATGACCATGATTATGTCACTGTGATGTATTTCTGAAAAACTCAAACCATGTTCCAGTAGTTATCTGTTATCAACTTAGCACAAAGGTAATAAATAAATATTGGCTTACAAGCAAGAAGTGTAGATCTAGTTTAGAGACAGCTCCAAGCTATGAGGTGGCTGATCTGGATTTACACTAATTGCTTAAGCCTGATCAATTCTTGATAAAAAGTGTAGGAATTTGCTTGCTACCATATTTGATTTTACCAGCATAAGCTACCTTTATAATTTGGAGATTGACTGGTAAAATCTTACTGAAGCTTGCCTTTTGCCAGCTTTTTTGTGTGTGTTAATTTGAAATTGTTAATTAGTGGGTGCCTGCTGAGTAAATTGATGTTGTTAATAGATGCTGTTGAAAACCCAGCTTTATGACTAATTGCAAGTGTATTTCAGCCAAACTTAAAGCAGCTATTAAACAATTTTATTGTTTTCTCCTAATGTTTCATTAAGGTAAAGACCAGTTTCAAGGTTGTCACTTAACTGGCTTAGCACAAATTAAGACCAAAATTATCCTGAGCAGAAAGTTGTAGATCTCGATCTCTCAGCTCCTAGCTGTTATGGAACAGACGGAATCAACTCGTTACTCCTCAGCACTTTACCCTGTGGGTTCAAGTCCTTGTCTTGCCTAAAAATTAATTTGAGAAGGTCTTCTGTTTGATCTATGTGACCTGCCGGTGGTTCTACCCAGACATTTTGCTCATTTCTTTTACTAATAATAGCTAGATGTTGAAATGTAATCAGTGTAGGAAAGATAATTTAAACCTTTTAGGGAAATTCATTTTACCATTCTTGACCAGTTGTGCCATCAGTACGGCTTCAGGCTCAGATGGATCCGGGTCCTTATCCAGATTGTAACTTAAGAAAGTTTTAAAAATTATAGCGATATAGCTTCCTTGCTTACTCCCAAGCAAACTTATATACAGTAGAGTTTTGACTTTTAACTCCTCAGACTGCTCAGCCTCCCACTGCATGGGTTCCAGTCCCATTCGGGGCGACCGACATAATGTGGGAAGGTCTTTCAGCTAACCAGCGGTGTGCCGGTAGTTCTACCCAGACACTTGCCAGGGATCTTCCTCGACCAAAATAACCTTACGATGCTTTAATAGTCATAATTGGTTTCTGCAATGTATTTCAAGAACAAAACATTTATAAGGGTAGTTCCACAACTGGTCATCACAGTGAAGGCAGCACTATATCAGCTTAAAGTGGACACCAGTGTCTGAACAGCTAAAATGTTTTGGGTGGGACAATTTACAATACAAAACATGCACCATATTTTTAGTCCACAATTGCACCAAAGCCACAAGAACTATTGTGGTCATTTTACAGACTGGTAGACCCATGAAAAAGAAAAAAATAAGGGAGTGGCTCTAAACTGTTACATCTATTGACCGCAGAAAGTTTGTGAATCAGGATGTTTATAGAGTGTCAGCAAGCTTTGAAGCTTGATACCTCAGCATGTTGAACAAGGTGGGAAATATTAGCCCCCAATTTAGTAGAACCATTAAAGGTGGTATCTGACACTTATTTACTACTGTAGGAAGGTCTAGTATAAGTTGGAAACAAGATTATGTTCAAGATTTGTGGTCTTTTGTGAAGTAGCTGTTTTCTTTTTTCTTAGATTGGTTCATAAAAAATCTGTTACCTTTCTGTCTCATTTCACAAAAATTAACTTCAATTGAAGAAATTGCTTTTAATGTGAGATTATGTCTGAAGACAAGCTGATAATTTCCTTAGACATACTGATAATACATTTTATTCTTTAGCAATTTCCTTAAATCAGTATTGTTTCTCTCAAAAAAATTTCAAGTCCTGACCTTTATGAATACTTTACAAAATGTGGCAGTGATAATGACAAGACATTTTCCTTAAAGTTAAGCAATTGCACATGTATGAAAGGCTGCACTGCAGAAGTGCATGTCTAATTAATGCAATTTCCAGATCAGGTGCTTGTTACATGCCATTTCAAACCTGTTCAACATGCATTTCTCATTAAAGGGGACCTCTGTGACTAAACTTTTGCAGGAAAATGTCAAAATGGGGGTTTATGGTGCAAAATAATACATGTCAGACATTGTTAAGCATAGAAGCATACACATTCTTTGCAAAAAGAAATTGATGAAGATGTTAAGTGAAAATACCTAAAATGAAAAAGCCCTGTTAACCTGACCAAAAGAAACCAGCTTTTCAAGCATGTTTTAACTTCTAAGCAATTGTTTATTTATCGATACATTAAAAAAATCTCAGTTATTTGTTAGTGAACAATATTCAGAGTTGAAAAGACGTATAAATAGGAACTTAGTAGAAAATAGATCAGGCAGCTTCCAGCAAATTTGGGTCTACTCTATTTGATTTAGTGTGGTCAATTTATGTTAATGCCAGATAGGTATTGGCTTAACTTGAATGTGAAATTTATATCAGAGATTAGGGAAAAGGGTTTTGAAGAGAACAAATAGAAAATGAATGAAAAGGGATTTTGAATAGAAGAAACTTATTTTTGGGAGAAAAAGGTTGAATGAAATGGTAATATGTTGTAGATCATGATTTTACAACAGAGGTGAAGGAGAAGAGAGAAGAACAGAAAAGTGAGTGAGCAAGTGTTTTTAAGAAATTGAGAAAACAAGACAAAAAAGAATGGACCTTTAGATAGAGAGAAAAACAAAAGTAGAAAGGGATGGATGGAGAACAAGATCACTTATGAAAAGTGATAAAGAAGTCTGGGAGTTTTTAGGGAAAGGTTGAATGAAAGGGGTATATTGATGAAAGGTTAAAAGTACAAAGAAAGAGAGGATGTTTAGGGGATAATTTATTGGGTAGAAAATGTAACCAGTCCAGCCAATAGGTTTTTTATGACCCATAGCATCTATAGGCCAGCCATTAGGGTAGGGGGTATTTTTGGAAGGGGCCACACATGAATTGGGAGTGATGGTGAAGTCAAGTGGTCATAAACCAGTAGGACTGGACACCTAAATGGGTCCTTGTCCCCCCACCCCTCTCCTATCAGCTCTCTAGAGAGCCTTTCTGTACTGGTTCTACTTTAGCAGATTAATTACTGGTGGCCATGACTAGAAAGGATGGACACCTTTATAGGCCCTTATGTCATCCCCTCACCCCTAAATTCTACCTTTACTTAATCAGCTCTTAGAAGAGTTCTTGGTACTGGTTCTATATTTAAACTTGGAAAGTCAATAAATCAGATTGACTAGACACCTCAATGGGCAATTATCCTTCGTGCTTTCTGGATTCTACCTTTGCAAGATCATTTTTAGAGGACCTTGGGACTGGTTCTACTCTGGTTTTAAAAAAACTCATTATGCCACTGTGAACTTCCCAGATTCTTTTATGACTTGACCGTGTTTCTGAAGAACCGTGGGTACTGGTTCTACTCCAAAGGATCATAAACAAGAAAGGTTGTACACCTTAATGCTCTACTATCCCCCCCCCCCCCTTCTCCAGTTCTACCTTTGAAATAACGAGGTCTCAAAGAGCCCTTGGTACTGGTTCTACCCCAGTGCTACTTTAGCACAAATATAAACTAAATAGTCTAGGTACCTTAATTAGCTGTTTGCTATCCCACCACTCCTCGCCAATTTTACATGGTCTTGAAATTAGCTCTTAGGAGAGCTCTTGGCACTGGTTCTACATGAGAACTACTCTAAGAGATCAAATAAAAGTGGTCATAAACTGAAAACTGGACTTTACTGTCTCTCCCAACACCACCCACGCACCCATTCAGGCTCACATACATCTTTTCCTTAACTAAACCCGTTTTGTACTAGTTCTACCCCAGTTCTTCTGTAGTTGTACTCAACAGTACTCAACGAGTAACCTCCCCTTGCATCCCTCATCATTTCAACCCATTTGGTACTGGTTCTATTTCAGCAGTACTCAGTTGGTAAAATCCATCCACAATCCCACCCCCATCTTCCTGTCTGCACCCTCTTTATTTCAACTTTCCATCCTTCCATAACTAAAGCTCTTTGAAGAAAAGCATTTGCTACTGGTTCTATGTGCCAGTTCTACCCTGGTTCTACTCCAGCAGTTTAATTTCAAGTGGAAGGCAGTTTATCTTAAGTGGCAATAAAATGTTTAAAAAAAAACCTTCAACCCATGCAATAGGTGGCGTGCTTAAAGTGGTAAATAACCCCAGGTGGTCGGAATAGATGCTTGAGAGTCCTTGTGGAGAAATTAGCTTTGGTTCTACTTACGAAGCGAGGACTTGTTTGACTAACAGACTGGACAGTGGTCAAGTGGTAGTGACTGACAATATCATGCTTGAGGTGTCAATGTCTAGTAGGGGATGACATGTCTATTTTATGGCGGGATGCCACCACTTGTGGGGTCAATATTTTTATGGTGATGGTCCAAACTAAACAAGAGGGTGGGGTGAGGGGGTTTGGGGCAGTCATTTGGAGACAAAATGGTCATTCAAGAATACAAGACATTAGAATACAGAGTGAAATCCCTCCGCCAGTCAGCTCATAATTTTGTGGATTCAAACCCAAGTCAGTGAGGATATTTTAAAAGTTCCTTATTACCTCTCTATGTGTTTTGAATCCCATTTAAGTAGATATTTTAATTGAAAGTTTATTACTTCATAAGCCTTATACCATAATGGGTTCGAACCCAATTAAAGCACCAGATATGTTCCTCATATCTAATAAAAAAAAAAGAAATGTTATTGAATTAATTACCAGAATATTTCATTTTCTCTGCATGAAAAGTTTTATCCATTTTTATTTATTTATCATTATATGTATGTTCATTCTTTTAATTGTTTATGTTTTTCATGTTCACATATAAGTCTGTCAACTTCAAATTTCATTTAAGTCCATTTTTGTTAATATTTGAAAACTTTAGGAAAGGTTTATCTTTGGTACTTTGTTTAGTCTATTATTTTGTTAATGGCTGACTTTATCAATGGAAGGATCCTCTTGTCAAAAAATCTTCCTTCATTAAAAATGTTTTTTCCAGCTTTTCTTAATGGGTTATGGCAACTGTGATTTTTTTTAAGATTCATTGATAAAAGAGGGATCCCATGTTAGTGAATGGTTTGTATATCCAAAGGTTGTATCAGTGATAAAACTAGGCCTGTTGTCTGTCTCTATAGCTTGAAACAGCTGTTACGATAAAACTTCCACAGCTCTCTGTCTCTACCCCGCTGGGTGCCTCTACTATCTAAACCCTGGAACAGAGTACGCTGCACAGGCCAATAACTAAGTAGGTCATCAGCCTAGTGGGTCAGATTAGCCTTACCAAATATAGAACCTCACTTCATTCATAAACTACATGGAGGGGCGGAGCTACTTGAATTATGCAAATGAGCATGACTCTGATTGGCTCAGGGGAAAAAGTAGCCAGCATGAATGCTTAGGCACTCTAGATGTGTGTAGTTTCATTCATAAAATTTACAGCAGGTTCAATTTGGAGGGAAGTGTTTTTCCCAGGCTCATTCTGTGTAAAATCATTCATAAGACAGGGAGAACAAGTTTTTGAAGTTAGTTTTGTGTATGAGAGAGACTTTAGTGAGCTACTTGGATGAGAAGTGCTTTAACTTAGATTTTGATGTAGTTTCTTAAGTGGTTAATTTCTGAGAAAAAAATCTTACTTGTACTTGCAAATGGATGGGTACTAGGTGATCTTTAAAGAAGGTATTACCCCCAAATTTTAACTGTGGGAAGGTTTGACCTGTTTGACTACCAACGTTGTAAGGGTGGAGTGGCAAGTCGAAGAGCTGATGCATTGTGTAGCAGCAGCTGTGATGAGTTGGGTGCAGATTTTGGAAGTTTGAAATTAAGATTGCAACTTCAGCAAGGGAGATTACTCAGATTAGTGGAGGTATTTTGCAAGAAAACAGCATGGAGGACATTAAATTAACATTGATTTAGCTATTTAATTACAAGAATAAAGTTAATACCTGCACTTGGGTAGATGTCGTTATTTAATTAAGAAAATCAGCGAGACAAGTATTCGTCCATGTACAAGGTTTATGTTTAATCAACTTTGCATCCTGCCGCAAGAAAACATTGAAGTGAGGAGTATATTATGGTACATCACAGCAGTGAAGAACATAAAAATTCTGCAAGGTAGATTAAAAGTCTTGATTAAACTGCTTGAGTGAGTTTCAAAAATTTAATAAAGACAATTTTAAAACTCCTATAAGTGGATAGGGCAATGACTTGTACATTTTGGAGTACATCGGCACACATAAAGAGGAACACCAAGTACATCGTCATCAGCTTATTCTGCTGATTCTGCTGCCCTCTGGTGGTTTTGTTGAAAAAACGGAATTAGAACAAATAAAAAAGGAGTGCAAGAAAATAATCAACAAGTTAAGTCTAGCTGTACATGTGATGAAAGCTGCCGAAGCCACAGGTGCATGCGGACAGTAGGTACATGTGAGAGTTGTAGTGAGGCAGTGGCAGAGTTAGCCCAGTGATTGAGGAAAACAGACCAGGTAGGGCATAAGTAAATAAACTCATCGCCAAGTCAAATGGTTGAGGGGCCAGTGGTGAGAACAAATTGATCCACTGAGGTGTTCAGTGTTCTGTGGTTTGGTGAGCTACTGCGAGGATACTCAGAAAGAAAAGGAATAGGGTTGCGCTTTATTTACTGTTTGATTCTACAAGTTCAATTTACAAAGTGGACAAATTTTGAAAAATGATGTAACTGGAGTATTTGAATTGTTTGAGAAAAGAGGAATAAAGAAGTTATTCTAAGACTTTTAAAACATATTATGAGTGAAGGAATTGTACAGAAGTGCAATTGTCAGAACTGTTAGAAATTGACTTTTGAAAATTATCAGTAACTGAGGATTTGAGCTTTGTGCAGAAAAATCATATATTGGATCAACTAACCAAGGAAGAGGATTTAGCCATTATTGAAAACAGAAGTGGAAAGTCTTTTGACCATTGTGACATTAAGCTCATTTTTGGTGACGCTTAACAACTTCCTGGCATATAAGAAGCAAGTAAATATTGAAACAAGCAAGGCATCCTGGACTGGACCAGGATTTGCTCTTTTGGTGTGGGACAGAAGATCTTGGATTCTTTTGTTTAGAAGGCAGTAATTAGTACTTTTGCACACAAGATTAAAGATCATCAGTGATGCTACATAGATAAGAGCTTACTGTCAATTACTTATTGTCTAGTGGTTAAAGCAAAAAAACATCCTAACCAATGGGCTGAGGAGAAAACTGTTGCTATAGTAACATTGGCTGGTGGTTATATGCAATTGATCAAATGATAGCAGTATAAAATAAGTGAGGAAAAGCAACAGATAGAAAACGAACAGGACTTTAAATGATTTTATCTGATTGGATGTCATTTTGGATGTCATTTTTTTCCCCCCCCAACATTTAGATCAGCTTAGTATGGTCATTAGCCGAAAGCACTCATCACCCAGCAGACATTAGACACAGAACATCACTGAGTCAGCTTTAGATGCTTAGTAAAGTTGCGGTGACAAATGGCAAATAGTGGTTGAATATAAAAAGACTTGATCGTTAACGCGGCAGGGGATTTATTCATTATCCATCAGTAATTAATTAATCAATTAATTATTTACTGATTTATTTGAAAAGGAATCTGAATAGAGAGTTTGTTTGTGCAAGAATAAAGAGATTAAAGGGAAATAAGAGAAATTAATACAACAGAGATGGGTTTTGAATATTGGACATCATTATGATGTATTGAAGAAGTGACAAAAAGTGGAGAAGAATTTGATTTTTTGGAAAGAAAAGAAATTGTGCTGTGATAGTCAGAAGAAAGAGTGAGTTGATTCGAATGTTGAAACAAATATATTAATTTAATAAGGACACATTCCTTGAAGAGTTGTTAAACAATGATAGAAATGATTCCGCCAAATACCGTGCATATGAAGACACCCATGTCAGGACCGCGGTCTCATGGCGTGATTCCGCACAGAGCCTCGTGGCATTCCCACGAAAGGCTTAAACCCACACCTATCAACATAAAAAGATGCAATCAGCTAGGTGAGTTTTTGTTTCTGCAATCAATCTGAAAGTTTTTAGTTTTATGTCTTAGTTTGCTTTATTTCTTTTTATATACTTCTTAGACATAAACCTCAGTGAAAAGTGCAGATCCTGAACAAGAACATGCTGTTCTTAAATTCTGATCCATTATTGCTTAGCAGACAATAAGTTAATGACCTTAATGTGTTGATTTGAATTAAATGATAATAGATAATTGCCTGGTTTTTAAAATTGAAGTATATATTGCTGCCTTCACTTGAATAGAATGGCACTAGGTGATTTACTCTGAAATCATTTGGTAATTTTAGGTTTAATTTGTACACTTTTTTTTATTTGAATTGTGCGATTATTGATTTGTTGATTTGCATTGAGTGATTATTGCTTTGTTAATTTGAATTGAGCGATCATTGTTTTATTGATTGAATTGGTAAGTTATATATTGCTGAAATGTGAGATCTGACAATATTGATTGGCATTATGGAAGCCACTGGTCACTTTAGTAACATGAAATAAGGTGTCTCTGCAAAACATACCGAAAGTTTGGGTGTCATATCAGTTCAAAATATCAATTATAAATGTACACCGACTGCAATAGCTCAGGTGGTAAAGCATCGGCTTGTGGATCGGGAGATGGTGGGTTCAAACCCCAACCTGGTCAAACCAAAGACTTTAAAGTTGGTAGTAGTGGCTTCCCTCCTAACGCTCGGGGCTAAGGGGACAGCATTACGCCCGACTCGCGGTGTCAGTATAATGGACCGGCCGAGTTCAGTCCTTGGTTCCCCTGTGCTATAATGATAGAAATATAGCTGTTCAGTATTGGTAAAAATGCCGGCAAATCCCAATCCCATAAATGTACAACAGCAGCAACAGTTTTGGGGTGGGGGGTGGGGAAAGAGGTGAACGATAATTGAACACCATTGATATATGATTTATTGACAAAATCCTGTGAATACTATGGGTACTGCAACATGCATTGTAATTTGAAAAGTCGCAGGACAAAGGTATTCACAGTTACAACAAAACTGTAATGAGACATAATACAAAATAGAATCAACCCAACAGTTATCTCCTTGGAATAGTTAGTCAGCAAATAAGCCAACTGGAGTGCTCAAACCTTACACTTCCTAAGGGGGGACTGTAAAGGAAGCATTGAAAAGAAAATAGAATTTTTTTAAACAAAACTGTCCAAGTGACGGTTTATTAGGTACAAACTTGATTAATCATTTAGGGAGATGTTCACCTGTGTATAAAGGGAGCTCGTATATAATGCTGCTATGACTGTGATAAAATTAACGCTGCACATATTTAAGAGGTTGCCAATGTAGTAACAATAATAGGAATGAGATTTTGTGATTTTGCAAAATGATATTTGAAAACAAATTAGTATTTGAGTATATGATTAGGTGGAAAAATGTTAAACAGTCAAAAACAAACAAAAAGTAGGCAAGTTCAAAATTGCACTTTAAGCGTATATGATTATGAAGATTAAACATGATGAAAAAGACAAATTATGAGTATAAAGATTAAGCATAAAGCCAACAACAGGTTTTGAGAATAAAAGTCAAACATAAAGCCAAAGACAGGTTTTGAGTATTAAGATTAAACATAAAACCAAAAACAGGTTTTGAGTAAAAAGATTTAACATAAAGCCAAAGACAGGTTTTGAGTATAAAGATTAAACATAAAGCCAAAGACAGGTTTTGAGTATAAAGATTGAACATAAAGTCAAAGACAGGTTTTGAGTGACAGGTTTTGAGTATAAAGATTAAACATAAAGCCAAAGACAGGTTTTGAGTATAAAGTTTGAACATAAAGCCAAAGACAGGTTTTGAGTATAAAGATTGAACATAAAGTCAAAGACAGGTTTTGAGTATAAAGTTTGAACATAAAGTCAAAGACAGGTTTTGAGTATAAAGATTGAACATAAAGTCAAAGACAGGTTTTGAGTATTAAGATTAAACATAAAGCCAAAGACAGGTTTTGAGTATTAAGATTAAACATAAAACCAAAAACAGGTTTTGAGTAAAAAGATTTAACATAAAGCCAAAGACAGGTTTTGAGTATAAAGATTAAACATAAAGCCAAAGACAGGTTTTGAGTATAAAGATTGAACATAAAGTCAAAGACAGGTTTTGAGTGACAGGTTTTGAGTATAAAGATTAAACATAAAGCCAAAGACAGGTTTTGAGTATAAAGTTTGAACATAAAGCCAAAGACAGGTTTTGAGTATAAAGATTGAACATAAAGTCAAAGACAGGTTTTGAGTATAAAGTTTGAACATAAAGCCAAAGACAGGTTTTGAGTATAAAGATTGAACATAAAGTCAAAGACAGGTTTTGAGTATAAAAATTAAACATAAAGCCAATGACAGGTTTCAAGTATAAAGATTGAACATAAAGCCAAAGTAGGAAATGACGATTTAACTTTATGCCAATGGTATAAATTCATTGTTTTATTGGTGTCCAAATTAATCACGCAAACAAACACATTTTTATTGTTAAGCTGACCATATTAATACATTTTTGTTCGGGTTAAATTCACTAAAGTATACAACTGCATTCTTACGTTGAATATAACTTTAATCTATTAATTTCAGGCTCATAAAATAAAGTTCAATATTTTTATATTGTTCATTTTAATGCTAATCTGAATTTGCACCTGTACTTTCAATTTTCTTTCGGTAATTATCATATAAATCATTTCCTTTTTATTGGTTGTCTGCTCTCTATAAGTGAAGATAGTGATAATATGATGTATAGATACACACAAATTGCTTGTATCATAAATTAATACCCCATATATAATTGATGAGTGTGTCTGCTGTTCGAATGAACTTGTTACAGAGTCCCTTTTAGCCATGCGAAAACAAAACCAATCGTAACATTTCTTCATTGCATGTAAATAATTACATTAAGACACACGTGTCTAGAGAGTACCAAAAGAGATCATGTTTAAGGGGATAACGACAGTTTTAGTCAAACTCATCCATTATTACATAGGCAGTCATTATAAGATCTAACAATATGGTGTTAAGAGATTTATTAAGAACGTTGTTTTATAAATCATTACATATACTGTTTAAGATAGGTTTTTATCAAGATGGACAACGATAAATAAATATTGTTTGTTTTTTACATTTTATAAATCTGTCTTTCAAAATCTTATCACTCAATTGATATTATATTGTTTTTTTCAACTTTTATAAATTTAATGTTATTGACTTCCTGTGAATATGATTATAAATATATATCATTTTGGGGTTGTTGTATTTTAACATTTTCTAACCAAAGCTCAAAGCTATTCTTTGATATATAATTTCTTCTTTAAGTCATGTTTATATTTATCTGAAGGGGTAAAGTTTACTTGTGTATAAATTAAAATAAAGTTTTTAGAAGCATAAGAACTTGGAACCAAAACCAAGATAACTAATCTGAATAAACATTGTTCTCCATGTATTGTCATTGCAACGTCTTGCAGTTTTACTTTCTGTCAGTTTATTATGCGGCATAATATGTTAGTTAATTAGGTTATGCCGTATTAATATCTTGTAACTGTCTGCAAGCTTGAGTAAAAACACCTGTTAAGCATGCTATTCTTTCACATCCATGCACCACATTCATAAAGTGCAGATGACACTATTTTGTGCAATGGGAGACAATTGAAGCTTCTGCATCTGTCAGGGGAAATTAATTTTAATCAAGAACAGGCACAGCAAATGATGCTACATCAATGGCGGGTTTCATAAACTTTCTGTGCATGTCTTTTGGGGCAGCGGCTGTTCTGTCAAGAAAAAAAAATGTTTGAGGAGTGAAATTTATTCCACTCATCCATAAATGAGGTGTTGTCCTTAAAGGAACAAATAAACTTTAGACTACTTTGCAATTTTTCTCTTCTAGATGCACTAAGACTAGGGGCATTGTCATCAAAAGAAAAAAATCTTTTCGGGGTTAATTTTTCAGTATATCACTTGTGCATACAATGACACCAGAGGCTTTTTTTCATGAGAAAAATAAGTATGGAGTATAATTCACTGTCTGCTATTTGTTTCTGTCTCCGAGTCATGTGACCCTAGAGCTTGCGTAAGACCATGTGAGCGGAAGTTGCCACTTGAGCACAAGACTAATTAGGGCCGCAAAGGGGTGTGTCTACTATGGTCAAACGATTCAATTGCTTTCATAATGAATGGAATGGCTACAACATATTATGAATGAAATAGTGAGAAACAACAACATGTAAAAAAAGGAAACAGCCAATGTTGCGGCGGCCACAGCTTCAGTTGCATTTTCTCCCAAACTAATAAATCAGACGTACATTTTCCCGCCAAAATGTAAGGGATGGTCTTCTTTTCGCTTTTATATTTGCTTGCAGCTAAGTTGAGGGAATGAATAGACACCGTGCATAATATTAGTGTTTGCATTATTATGTTGTTGCTATTCGTCACATTCTTTCTTTCATTAAGATATTTTCCTTGCAATAAATCAAGACAAGTATCTTCCCACCAAAAGTTTTAGCGGATGTTGTTTTATTTTTTACTTGACCCTTTTGTCAACTGCTGTACATGAAATGTTAATGTACATTTTGCATCACATTGGTGATGTGCATGCAATAAATTTGTGCTGGACAGTTATTTTTTTTTTTAAGCTATTAAATCAGAGGAAAATTTTCCCTCCAAAATTTGGGGAATGTTTTTTTTCCCCTCACAATTTCTTTGTCCACTTCTGCCTCTAGATTGCTTCAAACAATGGGCTGTCTGCAGAAACCACACACTACCAATTTCAATGATGCAGAAGCCTTTTTGCTGGGTACTTTGATAACCTTCATTTAACCTAGTTCTGATATTAAGGTCATTTTCATGGCAAATTTACCAGTGTGTCTGTTATATGATATGTGCCTGTTTGAGGGGGAAATGTGTGCTGCATATATATAAACATATACACACCAGAATAGACAAGTCATGACAGTTGTTTTATGAATATGTGTGCTATTATGTCCAGTTTAATGATAGTAATAATTGCATCATAATTGCAGAAAAACTCATTAAGATTAGAAAATATGCTGTTTATTGCAAATATGATTTCTTCTTCATCCTTTTTAAGAATATTACTGGTAACTTAATTCTTGATAGCCTTACTTATAAATAGAGCATGCTGGTATTGTGTTTTATTGAAAAATGTAAAACAGAATTCAGTTACTTTTATAACACATTAAACTGTTGATGCATACGTGTTTACTGGACTTGCAGTTTTGCTATTATTACTTTGTTTGCATTTTAAAGACCATGCAGTTATTCAATCTTTATCGTGTATTGTCTTCAGCTGTAAGTCCAGATCTTGATCAAAACACAGCACTTAGGATCGGGATCTGCAGTGTTTGTCTCTGACTGATCACTTTATGATCAGCAGGATGCAACTTTACTTCTATCTTGCTACATTTTGTACAAAGCTCATGCTATATTCCTAGTTGCTTGCTTATGTATTATGCATATTATGCATAACCAGGAGTTGGTTGATCTGGTTCTGCTCTATGTGCTTAAGCCAAATACGGGAGAGCAGTCCAAGAGTTAGTGTCAGTGTGGCTAAAATAAATCTACATCTGTTGCACAAGTTTGATCAAATGGTGATAAAATGGGAAAATAGTTTTAAAAAATACCCTTGCCTGATTTTAGATTTATAACTTAGAGTTTTATTTTGCAACTTTTTATCATCTCGGACCTAGAACTGGGCAATAACCATTCGACCTACCATTCCAATCATATCTCCTACTTCAGCAAGACATATCCATCATTTTACCTCTTGGTGTCCCTTTTATGATGTTAACACCTCACATACCTAATGTCCATTTTTAAGCAGACATACTAATTATTTTCCCTCTTCTAAAACAACTTCAGCCATTATAGATCTGCCCTTTGACTTTACACCATCCTAATATCTGAAAATTACTCTTCTAAGAAGAGGTTTTAAGAGTGGCCAGTAACTTTTGAAATGGAAATTGCTACTTCTATTTTCCCAATCATACCAAATAGCCACAAGTAAGCAGAAGTCTTTTGATGAAAATCTGAAAAAACTTGACACTAAAAGCTCATTACTTTCGAACCGATCGTAATTGTAATACCTTCTTAGTATACTTGTAACAGAACTGTAGCTGTCTTTACTTACATGTATCGCAGTCTATTTACCTTGAAAGATGAAGTAAAAGATTTAAACAGCTGACTTTGAACCACTTAGAGCACTTTGTGAAGTCTTGTGAGAATGTGCTGAGGGGTTTTCGCCGATTCTTCTGTGAATTAGCAGCATAGAGAGAGAGGCCTGATCACATGAACCAGTCTTGTTTGAAAACCTCTTGAAATCCTGTTTGGCCTTGTTAATCAGAGGAACGGAACATTTTTAACCGTTAACCGAGGCATATGATTGGAATGATATCCCATAAACCTTTGAAATACTTTATCTGTCTACGTATGAACAGTTTGTTCGTCTGAACAGTTCCAATGAAAGGACTTCAAAAGATCATGTTTGTATCATTTTTGTTTCTCTTGGAGATTTTGTGGAGGTACTCAATACTCAAGAGAGTTCATGGAAACTGATGAGTTTGATTGCTGCTGGCTGGATTTTTTTAAATTTTATTTTGCTCTTTCAGTTTCTTTCTCTTTATGTCATTTGTTATGTACATTGCAGTGACTTATTATGTTTGCTTCATGAAAAAAAAATGCTTTGAAATAAAATTCCTTTGATGGCTGTTTTTATTATTAAATTTGATTATGTAAGGTATTACCTGGTAAACATTATTTCAATATCCCTGTCAGCATGTAAATTGCTAGTGCCATTACTTTATTAGCATGCTTAAGCATCTTACATTATACTTTCATACAAACTACATTTCTTCTGGTTGTAGGTTGATTGTTGCTTAAAATGCAATTCACTGGTATAATCCATAACATTGTTCTAATTCACAATTCATTTTTCTAATGTTACTTTTCATTATGAGCTTGCTTAGGGCACATATTGAAAAAGCTGACTGGTGACGCGCTGGAGCTCAACGCCTATATATGGAATGCTCACTGAAACTTGCACATGGGGAAAGTTTGTTTTGCATACTTTCTTAACCCGATAAAATACGGGTCCTAATTCGGCAAAGGGTGCACTATTTTATTTTATATTAAGTTTTGTTTGTAACTTGCAAAATAAACAATAAGATACCAAGAAAGATAAAACATACTTTGTTCCAAAAAAAATCTGAAAAATAATTATTTGTGTAATGTGAGACTGCTGCACATGAGCAATATCTGCTTGTACACTTTAGTTTTGTAGTTAATATAATAATTTTGCAACTTTTTTTTTACATAATTATGTAACATCGAGTGTATTTGTAAATCCGGCAGCTTTCTGCAAGGAGGAGTCTGATCAGGATTTACAATATGAGGTTGAATGCTTGGGTAGTGTTAGTACTAATAATATGATTTATTTAATATTATTTGATTATGTTCCGTTTTAGCCATTTAGCCATTTAGAATAAATCTGCCACTCTGTATTCTGGAAAGGATTAAACACACTCTACATCGACACACAGTGAGATTTAGTACAATTCTGCCAGTGATATTTTTTACAAAGACACCACTTTTTCAAACAATTGGCTGTTGTTACAGTAACCAACTGTCAAAAATATGTATGTATACATAAACGTTTGAAATACCAAAGGTCATAGGAGACAAAAATTGTCATGAAAAAAAAATGAAATGATATGACAATGGTTGTGTTGTCGGTGTAGTGTTAGCAAAGTAAGGGTCATCATAGCAGAAACAAATGTACCATATTTACAACAAACTGGGATATCTATGTGTAACAATGTGAAAATTGTAGGCAATAAATTGTCACAAAAAACTGTTGTTGAAGTGATTCAGGGTTTATATTAGATATGTTTAAATCCATGAGGCAAACCTTTTATTTTTTTTTTGAAGTGTGCATAATTTCAGAATTTAGTGTGTCTTGTATTTTTTTGGAAAAGTAATTTAATATAAGATTATTTTGTATATTTTATCAGATAATGTTTGGAATGATTTTTATATTTTGATAATTCATA
The DNA here is from genome assembly GCA_007844125.1 of Sinonovacula constricta. Taxonomy (NCBI): domain Eukaryota; kingdom Metazoa; phylum Mollusca; class Bivalvia; order Cardiida; family Solecurtidae; genus Sinonovacula; species Sinonovacula constricta. The sequence continues at coordinate 34,991,901 of CM017560.1, read as the reverse complement.
AATGAAAATTTATTTCTGAGCATCCTTTTGATATCATAAATGAATTAATTATAGTTGTCATCAATCAGACACCATAAAGTGGGAACTTACAAGCTTTGTGTTGTTATCTCATATATTTAAAATCATAGATTACCTAGATCATGTGTGATAAATATCACTTTGATATTTTCACCACAATAAAAATATATATGCCATTAAAGATATTTAAGTATATGCTTGTCATGGCTTCGGATCAAAGGGAAGAGAGCGCATCCAGTCTTGTTCATTTTAATGGCATACAGAAAACATTAAAATTTGCTAGCATGTAAATTATGGCTGGTTTAATGTCAGAGTACAGTGGCATTAAGTAATTGAATCTGAAGATGACTAGTAATTGTAAGTTAATTGCCATTTAATTGGGAACTTTTCACAAGTTACACAACTTGGACAAAGTGAATTTTACCAGTTATATGCTATATGGAGTCAGTCATTATTGCAGTTTTATGAATTGTTAAACTTTGTTGAACAAGGTTGTTTATGAGTCCTTAGACACATTGCTTGTATATGGGATTGAAGATAAAAAAATAATAAAATGATATTTAGCATCCATTCTATATTTCCAATCTTTAAAGCTTGATAAAAGTTTTCCTTTGGTTTACAAAGCGTGAAAGTGTTAATAGTTTATTAACTGAAACAAAATTATTTTGTTACTTTAATGATTTGTATCAGAGATAATTAGATATTTTAAATGTTTTTCTCACATCAAATTAAGTTTTTGCTCAGTACTAAAATGGTCTGATAATGTATAAGCAATTTAGCAATATTTACCTTTTCTTGCATAAACATTTCAAAATAAAAGTGTACTGTTTATACAAATGTGTATATATTTACTATATAATTAAGAAAATTTAAGCTCAAGAAATAGCTTAAAAGCTTATTGGTATTTATTAGTTTATTTCTAGCTCCGAAGACCTTACTCAAAATCAGATTTTTTAATATGTAAATAATATTTATTCTAAGCTATTCTGTTTTACTTTCTTTTTTTTTAAGTTTACATCTTAAACAGCCTGTAAGTTTACATCTTAAACAGCCTGTTACCGCATCAGTTACAGTCAGGGCGAGAATTTTTATGTGAAGGTGTCTTCCAGATGAGCTGAGATGCGCCGGTGGTTCTACTCAGACATGTGTCTGTGGTCTTTGTCCACCAATATTTAGCTGGACATCACAAATATGACCATGATTATATCGTTGTGATGTAAAAAAAACATACAAACATTTTGAACAGTGATATCTAACAGCACAATGCTTCTACGATGATATCTAAGTTCTGGTTGCAAGAAATGGCTGGAAATGGTATTAACATGGCAAGAAAGGTGTTGGCGCTAATCCTTAATACACACACTTGGACAAAATGTTGCATCAAAACAATTTAAGACACCCTTACATCTTCGGAACATATGGAACATACGTTTGTACCCCTACATTTGCCCCTCAACATTTGCGTAATTTCTACAGACTCTTTGCCCGATGCTATAATCTCATAACCTTTCTTGGTTCCTTTTATTTACGCCTTTAGACCAAAATCACGAGGAGTGCTGGGCTTTTAAGACTAATTGGCCCAGAGTTGCATGCAAGGTTTTGAGGTTTGAAGTGATTCCTGTGGCTGGTCTGGTTTTCTCATCATATGATCCTGTAATAATGTTGTTGTGAAATGGTCATTGTTATTTAATATTCTTTGGCTAGTGGATGTGTTAGTTCCTGATAGCATCACCTTCATAGTCATCATTATCATCAGTAACATTGTCCTCACCACCCTCCATTGTCATCGGTCGCATATTCACAATCATCATCAGTATCACCATCATCAGCAGTATAATTGACATCATCATCATCATCACATCATCGTGTCCATCCTATCTCCATTGTCATGAGTCACATATTCACAATTATCAGTATCATCATTGTTATCAGCATGAGTGACATCATCATCATCACCATCATATTCATCATTATTATCAGTAAAATCATCATCACCATCCTCATGTTTAATGTCATCAGCATGATCATCATAACCATCATCAGTATCATCACCATCATTACCTGACTATTGTCTTCATTATCAACAGTTTTCTTATCCCTAGCATTATCCTCATCCTCAATATCATCAGTATCTTTATCATTATCATCAGTATGATCACCACCACCACTATTATCACAAACAATATTTAAATTAGTAGCAAAAATTCACTTGATTTTGTTGATTTTCTTTGAAACAGTTTTAAATATTTTAAACACATGCATTTTTCGCATATACTTATATAACCTAGATTACACTAGTCTACAAATAAACCCTTAGTTGTGTTGATGCAGCTGCAGATAAAAGAAGCAATCGTGAATTCTTTACAAAGGCATAAAATGGCATATGCATGAGCTAAAGGGTTAACCATGTATTTGCATAACTAGATGTTCTCCTATATGCTTTACCAGAGAGTGTTAACAATATAAAGGTTTGTATAGACGATCAGGATTTGTTTTAACATTGTATCACCACTATCTCTGACCTTTACAGAACGGTTGCGAACTGTCAGTGGCACACACGATTTATTGTCTGGCGCACTGGCATAAAAATGTTGCCGAGAGTTAATTAACTGACCAAATTATACATCATTATTTGAAGATGAACTTTATCTGCTGTTTTAATATGCACAAGTTAAATGCCAGATGATAGTGGGCTCTGAATAGAAGAATGGAAAAAGTTTTGTCAAGGTTGATGAAGACCTGGTAATGTATATTTGTATCTAGCTTGAGAGTTGCTTTAAAAGGCAGGGCTGGAATTGTGGGAGGGTCGCGGTGTATAAAAGTATTTTTAAACCATTTTTTTAATAACACTGAAAAATCAACATAAAAATTGGCCATCGCAGCTGGGAATTGAAGCGCGGGCCTTTTGATTACCGGTCAGGCGCACCACTGCAGCCACGTCAAATCTTTCTTGATAATTATATACATGTACATAGAATATGACGTTGCTTCCTCAGGATGTACATTAATTTCTGCAGTCTCAAGCAACATATGTGGTTACCTGTGAGTGAATTATAAGCAAAATAATTAAAAAAAATTGATGTGTTATTGATAAATATCACATGATAAGGTGTAAGAATCCTAAGATCAGCTTTTTTATGCCGTGGAATGTGCCAGAAGCAGAGTGTAGTTTTGTAGATGGTTTACAGTTTCTATGGTCCAGATGCCTTCACTGTATATACCTCAAGTCATCACTGACCCCATGTCTGTGTTTATTGAATGGATGTAGGCAGAGGCTAGGTTAGAGGCCAAAATGTGATGGTCAGTTAGTGGGGTTTTCTTATGAATGAACAGGGTTAGAGGTGAGGTTTTATGAATGAATAATGTTAGAGGTTAAATTTTATGAATGAATAATGTCAGAAGTAAGGTTTTATGAATGAACAGGTTTAGTAGTGAGGTTTTATGAATGAACAGTGGTAGAGGTGAGGTTTTATGAATGAACAGTGGTAGAGGTGAGGTTTTATGAATGAACAATGTTAGAGGTGAGGTTCTTTGAATGAACAACGTTAGATGTAAGATTTTATGAATAACAGGGTAAGAGGTGGATTTTGTGAATAAATGAGGTTATAGAGGTGGGTTTTGTGAATAAATGAGGTTATAGAGGTGGGTTTTGTGGGGGGGGAAAAGAGGTTATAGAGGTGGGTTTTGTGAATAAATGAGGTTATAGAGGTGGGTTTTGTGAATAAATGAGGTTATAGAGGTGGGTTTTGTGGGGAAAAAAGAGGTTATAGAGGTGGGTTTTGTGAATAAATGAGGTTATAGAGGTGGGTTTTGTGAATAAATGAGGTTATAGAGGTGGGTTTTGTGGGGAAAAAAGAGGTTATAGAGGTGGGTTTTGTGAATAAATGAGGTTATAGAGGTGGGTTTTGTGAATAATTGAGGTTATAGAGGTGGGTTTTGTGAATAAATGAGGTTATAGAGGTGGGTTTTGTGGGGGAAAAAAGAGGTTATAGAGGTGGGTTTTGTGAATAAATGAGGTTATAGAGGTGGGTTTTGTGAATAAATGAGGGTATAGAGGTGGGTTTTGTGAATAAATGAGGTTATAAAGGTATGTTTTGTGAATTTATATAGTTTAGAATTGTTTTGTTTTAATGAAATGGCTTAGCAATGTTTTTTTTTAAGTCAGTTAAACAATCAAACAGTGAAGCAATGGTTCTGTCTTCAATAAGAAACTAAGATAACAAAAACTGAAGAATAAAAATGTGTAATTATCCTTTTATGTAGCATAACATAACAATGGCAGAAACAGAGTAAATGTTACATTACTATTTAAACTATGACAACCCATGAGTCAGCTGTGATGGAAGTCATTATCACATATAAGTTGATAAGTCAAAGAGGAAGGGGACAAGTTTAAAGTTCGGTCCCCAACTCCCTCTTTATTCTGTAACCACAGAGTTTTAAGCAATAGGGTGTCCATTTATTTTTCAAGCTAAAGCCTCAAATTCACTACATGCATTTTTTCTCCTAAAATCTATATTCCTGGTACTCATAAATTGTGACAGATTTAATATTTTACCAGCAAAACTGGTTGAAAATTATTAGATATTGCCACTCTTAGATAAACTTCATTTATTTGGAGCTCTGGTGATCCAATACTTGTTGCCCATCCTTCATCATTATATTAAGTGGACAAGGGTCAGAATACTTTCTGACATGCGGAACAAACCCTGATTTGGTAGCTCATTGGTCAGACTCATTTGCGGTAGTGTTTTTTTTTTCATTCTTTTTTTTCCCTAATAAGGTTAATTGATTGCCAAGTTGTTATGCTTATATGTTGAGAGAGAGAGAGAGAGGAAGAGAGAGAGAGATGGGGGCAGGAAGGGAGGGGGGAGAGAGAGAGAATTTGGGAATTTAATATATTAAATATGTATTTAGGATTGATTTGGAAAAAAAATAATTATGTTGCAAGTCTGGGTTTGTTATAGTGAGATAACACCCCCCACCCCACCCCCACCCCCAACAAAAAACAAACTTCTTTCTTAGTTCTGGCCGAAAACAGACAAAACAGACCTGTATGGGTAGATCCAGGCTAATAAAGATGCTTTTAAAAAATAATGATATTATTATTAATTGTGTGAAACTTTTAAATATCACAAAAACATCTATATTTAATACGTTCAAACCCTTACATATACAAACAACAACGTGGCAGTTTACAGACTTACTGTCCTGAGGTCACCTCTCCGAGTCAGGTCACCATTATATTTCTATGCATGAGAGCGCCACCTAGCATGTTTTGCATTACACCTTGGCAGGTAGTGACAGCGTTTATACCATTTATAACATCTCACAATGCATCAAGGCCACGAACAAAAACAGAGGGAGGATTCATGAATTATCCCCTTAAACTGATTCAGTCTTTATTAAACCAGAGTTATGTTTAGATCTTTATTAACGACCCTCGCAAAGGGAAGCAAAACACATTGCTAGAGACTTTACAGAAAATAGTTTAGATCCTGATCAGACAATTCAATTATAGATCTGTAACTACGCTATTTTCCAAGATGTAAACAGCTTCTTATTAAGCAGGGGAAATATTAATTAACTGCTTGTCCCTATAAAACATAATGTGTGGCCATACATAAAAATGGGGGTGGGTGGTGGGGGGTGAAGTGTTATTTTTTGTGTGTTTGACAACAATGGTTTCATTAATTGTGTAAGAACAGACACTTCTATTAAAGGTACAAAATTGATTTGCCCAAGTTCAGTATGATTTTTTGTCCATTTTGAAGTTGATTTTTTTATAGATGGATACGTGTTTTTATGGGATAATGGTGTTTATTAATAATGTTCATTTTGAATCCTGGCTGAAAAGATCTAATATACTTTCACTTAACTCTTGGTACAGAGTTGTTTAAGAATTTATGTTTGTTTGCTGTTGTTTCTGTTTTTATTAACTGAAGAATATGAAACAGGTTGATCAGAACAGACTTGAAACACATTTATTGAGTTTCCAATTGTTAATTCTATCTTGTTCCACATAATATCATATTAAGTACATTATATATTCTAAAATATGAAATGTATGTACTGTGGTATTTAGATTACTGTTAATTTGTTGTATTTTTAGGTTAATACATTTAGGTTTTGTTCCATTCTGTAATTATTTTGGATTTCCCAGTTTGGTACCAAAATATTTTTTTCAGACGACCAAAAGTATTTTTTTTAAATACTTGCTATATTTCAACTGATTTTATCAGTCGAAATATTACAAGTAAGAAAATATTTTCTGCGTTAAGGTATCTTTCACACCAAAACTTATTCATTGTATTAGACAATCCACCATTATTTAAATACTGACGAGAACAAGTCTGTAACAAAATTTTCTTTGGTAATTTTTCTGACGTTGTTGCTAAAAATAGCTGACATCTTGTGCGTACAATGTAGAACTTGTGAAACAGACTAGAGGGCTCCAGTAGATTTTTTTCTGCCATTTATGGATGTTCACAGTGTTTGGTTTAATACATTTTTTGTCAAGGGGATTAATTGTTTTTTCTTTTGTTTTCTTTTTGTGGCAATTTTGTCACTTTCCTAGTATTAGATTTTAAGAGGTATGAGGACATACTGAATAAACCAAGCATTGTGAAGTAAAATACATAGAAAAATAGGCAGGGGATGTTTTGTCAGCTTTTATGATAAAAAAACATGTAAATGAGGATAAAAACAACAACATAGACCTTATAACAATCCTACGATGCTTCAATGGTTATGAAAATAAACCACATTTCTTTTTTCTTTTATATTCATTTAATATTTTTTAAAAATATACAAACAGTGCTGAATCCCATAGGTTAAAAGGAGGCGGGTAGGGGAACATGCCAATATCTTAAATTTACAAGAAGCAAAAATTAATTGTCCTCCGCAATTAGAGTTACCTTTCCATTAATCTGAGGTCATCAAGTGTACCGATAGAGGGTGCTGTATTGTTTTATAAAAGTAAAATGTTTTTTGGAGTTAACAAAAAATATTCATTTTTGTTCATTCAGCAATTCTCACGCACTGGTTACGAGTACATTAAAATAAGGTCATACAAGTGTGTGTGTCATGATTTTAATGAAAAAGTTTTTAGAACGGTTTTATCTCAGTGCATATTTCGAGCGATAAAAATACAACTCGAAGTGCATTTGCATCGGGTTCCTAAGTCCATTGATATGAATCCTTTTATTTGTATTTGTTTTGAATTGTACAGTTTTTTAAATAAAACAAAGGCTAATAGAGAAACAAATTTGCTTATTTTAGTACGTTTGCTTGTTTTTGTGATTAAAGAAATTATTTGTACAAAAAACTTACTTTGTTATCGACATGGATTGTGTAACAGCCTTTTCTATTTTACCATTTCATTTTTTTACTTCACTTAGAACCTCAAAATATTGCTATATAAATTTATTGAATTTTTTTTTTTAAAGCCACAAGGTCCATAAAAAAAATGTGAGCTACAAAAGCCAATAAAAATATTAACTAGTCCAAGTTAAAAATACCGACTCCAACAAAGCATTTCCTAATAATACTTGAGCAGTTAAGACTTCCCCATAGAAAACTTGTTTCATCTTTATGTTGAGTAACCAACCCATTTCAAAATGTAATTAATAAAATTAATAATAATGATAATCAATTATAAACTTGACTGAAGTTGATTACAAATGATTTTGGACAAAATAACTAAATATAACCTCAGAAAAGAGATAATCTATAGGTAAATACAACCTTAATACAATCTACCAATGAAATGGCTTAATAGTTGGCAGATTCATCAGATAAAGTAAGTTGAAGTAAAATTCACCAACCAACTAAATAACATCGCCGAACAATTGTTCTTATTTAGCGCTCTGTAACAATTGAACAAAAGTTGTTAAACAATTGAACATCAATGTTACCCTTGTATACCTGAAAATGTCCTGGACGGAGCATCTGTCAGTTGAGATCATTGGGACATAGTTGGGACATTGCACTCGATGTTTGTCTCAGAGAAGATCAGAGGGAAAAACATCATGTTACATCCACGCAGATTGTTGAGAGGGAAGATTTACGATCGAGGACTCGTCTAAATCATTGAAATGTGTTGATGTAATTGTTTTCTTGAAAGCGCACGATCACTACATGTGGTGCTGGCTAGATTTGTAATGTTTTTCTTACTTGAAGGAATGTAACGGAGAAAAGGTAGAGAGAAAAAAAAGAAGATGATAAAATGTGAAATGCTTATTAGTCATGACTAATTGACTTCTGAAATGAGTACATCATTCTTTTGTGTGGGTTATTGAACCCAATTGTTAGGTTGTCTTTTGTTTTGTTTTATCAGCTTTGTACTTGAAGAGTGATAGAAGTTTTACTAAAAATTATGTTCAAAAAGATTGGAACATTTTAAAGGAAATATTTATTTTAAATTTATTTAGGGAACATGTTTTCATAGTTTTTAAGTGATGTGTTATAAGTAAACAAAAAAAAGGTATTATATCAGTTCTCAACATACTATTGTCAGAAAATTATTATTGTTGTTTTATGCAATAATGTTTTAAATTAAACTATAATTAAATATTGTTTCCTACATTTTATTTCCCTAAGAAATCTTTTATCTTAATTTATTAAGTTTGTTTTTTTTTCTTCGTGATTTGAATATTATCAATTCATATCTATGGTGATACTCTATCAATATTTTTTTTTAAATATTGAACTTCGGAATATATTGGCGTGGGGGGATGGTAAAATTAGAATAAGTGTGACTTTTTTACCCTTAAATTATGATGCTAAGATTTGTGTATGGACTAGAAAATGATGAGTACATAGATGGGTCTTGATTATCAAGGTGATTATCACAGTTACTAATTAGCAATCAGTTAGGTGACTGTGGTCTGGCACATCTGATTGGTGGATTGGCTGTTAGGTTAATTTACCCCTCCCTAATAATTAGTGATCAGACAGATTAACATGGTTAGACTGATCATGGTGTGGTAACATCATAGCACACTTCTTGAGAAGATACTCAAACATTTTGTCAGATTTTTTTTTATGTTATTTTGATTTTATGAGAGTTTTTTAGTGTGTGTGTGTTTAAGGAAATTGTTACACAAATCATGTTCCTTAAAAAAAACTTATTTAGATGAATCTCTTAGATAATTAAATTATCTCTAAGATAATTTAATATTTTTTGTATAAGAAATGAAGATATATTGAATAAAAGAGAAATACATTATGACACTTAGATGTTTTATGCACAGTTAATGGAAGATCCAATTTACGGATTTAATTAATATAATAAATTTAGAAGTTAGAATTGTGACTAAAATATCATATATCACCTTTTGGTTATTCAAGAAGTTCCTGTGCAGGAAATTAAGTTTTTTTTGTGTGCAACTTTGTTATTAACATGTGTATTCAAATAAAAATAAAAATAGTTGCATACTAGGAAGACCCTTTTATAAAATAGACATATTTAAACTTTTTCCCAGTAGTGGGGCACCTTTCCACATTTAACTGCCCCAGCAGCCTATAGTGTCATTCATTTAAAGCCCAAATGCCTAGCAGGGGGTTCAAAAACGATTAGCGTCAAAACCAACACAGACCAATGCTATAAATCTGATTTTTCCACCCTGTCAATCCAGCTTGACCAAGATGTCAGGGTTAAGGTTTATGGTCTTAGCAAACAAATAGTTCTGTCCTGCTGGGATAGGTAAATAAGCTCAAGTTTATTAGGTCATCTACAATACAGTTTTAAGATACCCCAACACAAAAAGGCATTTCTTACCTACTAATTGACATGACCAAGCTTTGGCAAAAAATGAAGATTCAGACCAGCCAACTCATAGTGATAACTGTCTGATCAGAATTTGTACTATTTGCTAAGGTCTCTTGTAATATGATTTGTATTAAGTTGTATGTCTCCCCCCCCAAAAAAAAAAAAAGAAAGAAAAAGAAAAAAAGATGATAACATTTTTAGGTTATAAACAAAATTAATGTAGGAAGATACATGTGATTTTTTTCTGAGGCCAAAGTGGGAGATTTTCACTTGCAAAGTATGAGATTTGTTACTTTCATGTAAACAAAGATGGAAGTTACCTGTTTCTAATTAGGGAGATTTCTGCAAAAATGTAAAACACCCCTTATTTTCAAATAATTTTGAACTTTAAAAGTGGGAGTCTCCCTCCAAAAGTAGGAGAGTTCACATGTATGTAATATCAAGAGCCAGATACATAATCATGGTATTGATTTATATATTTGACATAAGAATATTTATCTCATGATGACAGTATTTAGATTAAAATAAACACCCAAATCCTATTTAAATATTGGGCAATTTGCATAAAAAATGCCTCATTTTCCAAGAGTATTTGTTGCATTACAAAGCTTGTGATTGGTAGAGTTTGCCCTTGTAATCCTTTGTTAAGTTGTTATATTCTTAGACAGCAAGAGATACCAGAAGATTATGGCATCTTTGTGAACATTAATTGGCCAAAGTGGCCAAATATTGTCCTTTATTTGATGCTGAAGTCAAGATGCACTTTTCTGAAGCTATCTGCTTCTGGACATCCCTTTGTAATGGACCATTGTCCTAATATGGTTATGTAACAGATAATAGGACACAATGACTAGCAGACTTAAGTGGGAGAAGAGGGCTTGTGAAAGAAAGGGAAAAATAAATAAACATTATGATAAGAGGGGGGCTTTAGACGTTAGTAGAGGGCTTTAACTTGGTCCAGTGGTCATACAGTCCAACTTTCTTGTATTTGCTGCCCCATAAGGGGTTTCAAGTGGTCAACTAGGGATAGATGGGACTTAAAGATAATAGGAGTTGGTTAATCTCTTTTAAATGGACCCTTTTATATATTTATTGGCTTTAAGGATCCACTCTGGGGCTTTTCTACTAATTAATGGGACTGATTTTCTTATCTTAAGAGGTTTAAATGTTAGTGCATCATATGTATATGACTAACATTTTATGTTCTGATTTGATGGCGAGAGATTTAACTAGAAAGTTTACGGAATGTCTAAATTGCTTTGAACTAAGTGAGAAGCAAAATAAATTGGGAAGAAAGCTTGATTTCTGTTTGGCTCTTAATTGATAGTACTTTTGGCACATTTATCTTAAAACTTCACCCCATTACGACAATTTAGATTTATAATAATACATTTGAATTGTATAGTAATTATTTTCCCCACAATTATTAACCACCCCACCCCACCCTGACCTCCAAAAAAGCAAGCAAAAAGGTTTAAATTAAAAAAAAATGTATAAATAATTTGGAATAAAAATGTCTGAGAATAATTATACTTAAATCATAGTCACATGTTTTAATTGCATCCCAAATAGGGTAAATAATGAAAGTGTCATCTGACTTTGGCCATAATACGAAATGATTTAATGCATATGAAAATTTTATTTAAAAAAAGAGATCACTTTATAGTTCTTAAGATAAATGAACAATTTTTGACTGAAACGTATTGCATTAGATCATGTTAACATTATTGCTTATTTTACAAAATATTTTTTTTTATTTGATAACTTACAATATATTAACAAAATTAAATTCTGGCCAACATTTATACAACTTTTTCAATTAAAAAATAAACATTAAATTCTGTCCAATGTTTATACAACTTTTTCAATTAAAAAACAAACACATCTTTATTCTTATATTGAATATTTTATTATTTTTATATAAAAAAGATTCATTTAAATTATGATTGTTTGGAATGCCGGACAATTCTCAGTCCGGACATTTCTCAGTTAGTGAAATTTGCAGGGTCGGACAATTCTCAGTTGGTTGATTTGCAGGGCCGGACATTTCTCAGTTACTTGTTTTGTAGGGTCGGACAATTCTCAGTCTGGACATTTCTCCGTTAATATATTTCAAAGTATAGCAATATTTGTGATAAAATTGTTGTTTAAATCCATTTTGACGTTATATTTAAATAATTAAAAAATGATGCAGATATTGTATTTGATATGAACGCATTGTATTTGATGTAAACGCATCAATCGCTCTTTGCGTTATTGAAGAACAATAGTAAGTTTATATATCTATATAAAAGTTCTATGAAAATCTATATAAAGGTATCTAAAGGTTTAAGAAAGTTTGTAAGAATTGTGATCATAATCGATATGAAAATGATTGATTATTAAGATTAACAGCTTTTTATATTTTTGTGTTTTGGTTTGGGTATATTTGCCATTGGCTTTTATTTTCTTAATTAAAACGTACATCTATATCGGTGACGAGGGTGCCGTTGCAGGATTTTGAGGCTCTTTTAGAGCACATCCATCTGATGGTTGTTTTGTTCGTCCGGTTCTTTACGTAGACGTACCCCTCGTGGAGAATTTTCTTGAACCTGTCTTACTTGTTAGAATTTCCATTTTTGGAATAATGATCGTCAATCAATATTTGGTCTTGTTTACCCTCGCCCTAACTATTGTTATAGGGCGAGCATTAAAGTATGGGAGTTTAAAAATGAAGTATCACAACGTTATATTAATGGCGTGAGGGTTGCCTAGTGTCTGGTAGGTTAAAACAGTAATAATGATCGTAGGCTGCGCTGAGACTTATATTCTTACAAGCATCTCAGTTTGAAATTAGAGTAAAGCATGTCATTATTAAAGAACAGTGGGTTTGCCAATTAAATGATTTTTGCGGCTTTGGTCAAAGCGTTTGTTATGAAAATCAAGGGGTATAGAAATAATTATTGATGCAATTTGAAAAGATAAATAGTTTGTTTGGTTCACAGGCAAAGAAAATTATCTGGCTTTTGATGATTGTCTTTCAGTATTTAATTACAGTGTTGTTTTATAACACTTAAGTGGGTTGGCCAATTAAAGAATTTTCGGGGCTTTGGTCAAAGCGTTTGTTATGAAAATCAAGGGGTATAGAAATAATTATTGATGCAATTTGTAAGGATAAATAGTTTGTTTGGTTCACAGGTTTATTTATGATTGACAGCAAAGAAAATTATCTTGTTTTTGGTGATTGTCTTTCAGTATTTAATCAGTGTTTTATTCCTCTTTGGTTTAATCAACGTCAAAAATGAATCTATAACAATTGTCCCGCCCTACAAATAGACCAACGGACAAATGTCCAGACTGAGAATTGTCCGACCCTGCAAAACAAGTAACTGAGAAATGTCCGGCCCTGCAAATCAACCAACTGAGAATTGTCCGACCCTGCAAATTTCACTAACTGAGAAATGTCCGGACTGAGAATTGTCCGGACCCCTATTTAAATATGGCAAAAAAAATCTAATATTTATATTTGAAGAATATTGTCATCATAGATATGGTTTTTAATAAAAATAATAAAAATATACATCTACTTTTATTTCCTTAGTGTTAGTAAATAGATAAATATTATTTCTAATATTTATAATTGGGACAAAATTGACATTATCAAAATTGCCTGCAATAATATTTGCTACTACTTGAATTTTCTCCATGTTAGTAGATTGAAACATTTCAACCAAACCTTACCTTAGATTGGATGTTTTTTTAATCAGGGTGCTAATCACCCTTTAAATACTGTAATCACATAGGGATTAATTGGTGTTAGGTAAAGCAGACAGACAATAGGAGTAGGTGTGAATGGGTTGGATGATCCCTCAGTCCCTATCAGTCCCTACCCCCCTGGGCCCTGATTCCCTGGAAATCAGTCTTCCCCAGGTGACAACCCTCTGAGCAGGCAAGCAGTCTCCAGGTGACAAAATTGACGAGGAGACTGATTAAGGGGCCATTAGCATCTTTGGAAGCTTACTCAACACTTAATTAGGAGCTCAGCTAAATGTAACACTACTGTCCCCACTTCTGCAAAATGGTCATCCTGCCTATAAATAATTGGGATTCTGAGTTCTGGAGCATCATTGTATGATAAGCATCTATTGGAAGAAGTACTTTGATGTGTTAACAGTGTGATTTATGATTTGTGGATTTTTCTCTGCACTGATATATTATAAGAATATAATTTTGCTCTTAAGTGGTATATGGTAAAGCACTAGACGTGTTGTGTGTGAAGAAAGCTTTTACTTCTGTGGGTGTGTTTGCTGATCATTACATTGACATTTTCTCATTGGCAAACAGGAGGAAGTTTAAAAGAACTGCTGCTTCTGCTACAGTCAGTATTGGATAATAGATAATTAGAGGGAAGGAACAATTTTATTGGTTTTTGCTCTGTGGGCAGCTACCAGACAAAAACCCTCTGTCTAAATCAGCGTAGGGAAATTGTGTGGAAGTGTCATTAATATGTCAGTGATTTGCAAACTGGTGAAGCTGTAATAGCATTTGTGTTACTTTTTGAAGACGTTCCTAAATGGTGAAATTTGACATTTGTGGTGATAGTACTTTAGCATTGTTTCATTTCGTGACATCAGTGTAAAGATAAAAGTTAAATAAAAATCAGACAACATTCTGCAACCATGGTGTTCTACGATGAACCAGACTTTCTGATGCCAAAGGCAACGACGCCAAAGAGCAAGCGAATGCAGCATGTTGTGAAGCAACAACCAACCGATAACAGCAACTTGCCAGCTTGTATGATGACAGCGAGACACACAACAACCCCATATCCAAACACTTCTCGTTTCTCAAGCATGGTTGAGTTCGAACCTATGCCTAAGTCTGCAGCTTCATGCTCGTTAAAGGAACAGCAGCGACAGTCGAGTTGCCATGGAAATCGTTTTAGCAATAGTTGCAGTGCAAGATTTGGACTGCCAAAATATATAAAGTTTCCCCCTATGCCAATGTTGAGTCCCCAGTTTTGTCTGTCAGACTTTATGCTGGGTACGGATTTGTATATTACCGTTACTATTTTCATTTATAACTCTTAAATTTGGATATGGAAATAACAAACCTTATTCTCTTTCTTGATTGATGGTTTTAAGACTGCTAATGGCTTGGAAAAGATAATGTCGACTTTGATTAATAGCTATACATTAAGTCAAAAAATAGTATCTTAGTAAAGAATATTATGAGATAAAGGAGTTATTCTACAGTGCCTTGTAATTTCACTTGTTAACAAATTTCAGAACATTTCAGGAAAAATCACAGGATGAAGCATGGCAACTGTTTCTTCTATTTTATTCAAATATATTCTTTTATTTTAGCATTCTGTCAATTTTTAACATCATAATGCTGTTAAGATTTCAGGATCACAACAGTCTAGGTGGAGCAATCAATTATCATATTTATCATATTTTCACCAAACTATTTTTTATACACTTCATCACAAGTATTTAATTTTTTATTTTCATATCTTTGCAGATGTTCCAGTCACGACACAGGTTCCCCCTCTTACGCCTGGTACCACCCAGAAAATGTCACAAGCTTTACTGGAAAGCTTCAAAAGTTTCGAAAAGGACCAACAGCGACTCAACATACCAAAAGGTACAACTGTTGTTTTTTTCAACTCTCTTTTTAAGTGCAAAACATTCCATATTTCTTAAATGGAGAAAACTGAAGATCTAGAATAATTTATAGATGGAGGAATATTTAAGCTGTAATAGCTTTTCGAAGAGGAAATATGTTTATCAAGTTTAAAGCAAAAGACATATGAAAGTGTTGTTTTTGGTTAAAAAGCGGTAAAAAATATTAATACGCTTATAAAAGCATAAAATAGAATCTAGATGTATGACAATAGGTGTTTTAACCAGCTTAACAATATTTGTTATGGTTGAAATTATTTAGATAGCGTATGTAACATTAAAAAAAGATTATGCCTGATAAAAACCATTAACCATTAAATATTATGTAATCTTGATATATTTATGGAGGGGATTAGAGATTAAAGCTAGCCACAGGGTGTGGGATGGGGGCAGAAATAATCTTTTGGTGTCTTCCACCTGTGGAAGTGTGGATGCTTGTAGGGTGACAAGACACAGGTGCGAATCTTCAATTAGGACCCAGACAACATGTCTGCCTTAGGGATCAGCAGGTGGGCTCATACAACACAGGAGCAATAATTGGGGAGTCAAGGAGCAATGATTTGTGCAAAGGAATAATCAGGGGTGGGAATGGTGCAGGGTAGAGGAACTTAAATTGACATGTGTGAGAAAAAAAATTATCATAGTAAAAATCATGATATTTTAAAATTGGCTCTGCAGATATATTGAATGTCATGCCAACAAAGGTATTATTACCAGTTCATTTTAACAAAAAATAAGTAATGAAAAACTTTTATTTATTATTTACAACTTGCATAATTGAAAAAAAGCTGAATTCTTGAAATAGAAAATAAGTTTTCAATCCATTTAATATAAGGTTAAAGCCTTAGACATCAAATCTTAAGATGAAACATTATAAATTAACTCCATTTCTAATCAGAATTAATTAGATTTCTAATTAGAAATAATCTAGGGAAGATTTTAGCTGAGTTATGATGATCATGAAAATAACAAACTTACATCACAATCAAAATTGAAGCCCCCCCCCCCCCCCCCATTTACTTAATGATTCACATTTAATAGAATTACATGTCTGGTTATGGATTACAGTAGTATTTAACATCAAACATTACAAAAAACTTATTCATCAACCTGAAAAATGAACCACAAACTGTTACAGTCTCTATGCCATGTTTACAAAAAAAATTGTACTTCGAAGTTCATCTGCGAATCAAATTACCTCACTTCAGTACAAAACAAGAATACAGTTTATCACACGGTTCCAATTATGGTGTCCGTAGTTTAACAATTGATGCTCCATTATGCTAATTTGCTTTCTAGCATTTTACACTAGGCTCAGTAACCTTTTGAAGGGAACAATGAGTCGTTCATCTGTTTACCACAGCTGTAAAAATGTTAGGGCAATTTAGTTTGTAACCAAAAGAGCAAGTTGCTTGATTTATGATGGACTTTTTGGAGTATTTAGTACCTGATTTTCAGACAGTTGCTCACTTTGAATTGTTTGTGTATAAATGTAAAGATAAAAGTAAAAATACAATAATTTTTCTGACTTCTATTAAGTGACAAATAAAGTGCCCCCCAAAAATAATACTCCCTAAATCAATGTCTGATGAGTTTGATTTTTTTTTTCTGAAAACATTTCAATCAATTTGTAATGTGATCATTTTATGACATGTTGAAAAAAAGTGAGGGCTGAGGTTTTATCCATATCCCTATAGATTAATATTGGTTTCATAAAAATCTGGAATTAATTTACCTCCCGACCGCAACTAGTGATTAGCGACGAATACAAGGGTCAGTTTAGAAAGATTGGTTTCATATTCTACTTCATGAGACCCACTCTGCCATGTGCTGGTTGGGATTGATGAACTACTGTCAGGGGATTTAAATGAATACTTTGTATTTTATTGCTCAGCGAATAGGGAGCGATCAGTTAGACTGAAAATGATTAGAAATTACGGAATAAAGACAATATTGGTATTTTTGCGGTGAGAGTGAAATATAGAGAGGAGAGCTTAGTCTCTGAGGGAGTATTATTTGGTTAATGTTTGTTGCATAATTTCATGGCACAGTTACCAGGTAATTGTTTGGTTAAATCTGTTTTTACCTGAGCGACCATGCTGGGGTGTGCTCTATTGTGCAACACACTGATTTCTGTTAGAATAGAATAATCATTCTCAATATTCCAGCAGTGAATAGGCAGTTTGTAATGAGGTGTGCATTTGCGAGTGGTGTAATATAAAACATACAATTTGCCTGATTGAAACATTAAAGAAATTATTTATGACATTTTTTATTTAATAATTATCTAGAGAAACATTCAACTGGTCATATGTGATTGTTAATTGCAGAGTCATTTAAAGTCATTTATGATTGCTTTAATTTGTTCATTCTGTTGAGAAAACTTAAGCTGTAATTGATACATGGTACAAAGAAGACAAGGAAAGTCAGTTGGAAAGTGGAAAAAGCATACCATATTATAATCAGAAATTGAAAACCAAAATTTATTGAATTGGATAAAGCACCTTTGATGTTTACTTTTTTGTCTACCATCAGTTTTAACATGTACATTTATAATTAGTTTTTTTAGTTTTATTGTGTTTCATTATGTTACCTGATCAAAAAGACAAATCTTACAATAAATCCATATTGCATAATTTGCTTTATTTGATTATTTATGTTCTTATTTATAATCATTATGCGAAAGATGTAAATTTGTGTGGTATGGAAGGCAACCTATGAAACACACATTCACATGTTTAAATACATTGTGAAAAGGAAATTAATTTCACATTTTTTTCATATGTTTATTTATTTTTTTTTATTTTTTAGATCCCAATCAGTGGAATGAGATCCACGTGGTACAATGGCTGAACTGGGCGATACAAGAGTTTTCTCTAGAGGGGGTAAACATCGGAAACTTTGCAATGCGGGGAAACGAGTTATGCAAGATGGACAAGGATGCTTTCTTGAAGTTGGCGCCACCTTTTATGGGTGATATCTTGTGGGAACACCTAGACATCCTCCAAAAAGGTGAGTACTCAAAGGGGGATAATCTAACAGTGTGTAAAGGGAGATAACTTGATGTTGTGTTTGTCATTGTTTGCCTTGTCAGCTTTTTTGTCATTTTGTCATTTTTATGGTCTTATCTCCACTTAATTCTGTGACTGCATTGGATACAACCTAATTTCTGAAATGATACAGATGTCCTCAAGAGAATGGTTATTATGTTGTACAAATGATGGTTCACACTGATACCCACTCTTGTGAGGTGCAACACATGGTGTTAAAATTTCGAAGTTGACACTGTCTTGACTGCAATACAGCAATATGGTTGACAGTAAATGCACTTCTTTAGCTTGTTAGGAACAATGAAACAGAATAATAATTACACAATACACTATTTTTATCATTTTGCAATTTTAACAATGTTGTAAATTAGAAGTTCAGATGAACTTAAAAAGATAGAAACAATAAATATTTAAAATATATATAAAAAAAATCATTGAATCTGAATCTCTTATTTGAAATGAGGTTGTTTTTAGATTGTTGTGTTGATTGCCAATTTTTATTTGTAGTGTTGTTTGTTTAATATCTATATAACATTTTATAGTATTGATTGTTTTTATCGCATTAATTATCACTATTATATTAGTTGTTTTCACGTTGTCTGATGTTGTCTTTGTTTTGTGCTGTTTTGTAGAAGTATGTCAAGACCGAAGTGCACTGTGTAATGCCCCACCCACTTATAGTGAACCTGTCTGCATGCCTGAGCTGAGTAACCATGACGACCAACTCTCCTTTCACAGAGGTAGCTTTGGTTTATTTCTTCCAAAGACAAAATGATATTAACTTTAACTTTAAGATTAAAACTGAACGATAAAAGACACTTGTTATAAAACTTCTAAATCTGCAATAGTAACAAAAACAATAGAATGTAGTTTATTTCAACACTTCTAGTAAATGATAAAATATTCTAATTCTAATTGAAATTCAATAAGCAGTAAATGATTTTCTTTTTTTGTTTGTTTCAAGGTTACAACAGTTCTCCAGAATTGAAGCAACCCACAATGACAACACCCACCAGTCAAACCAGTAGTTGTAAGTATAAAGTTAAAAAGTTTTTAATCTGTTCTTTTTAATACATTCAACAAATTAACAAAAATGCAAATCTTGAATAATTGAGTAATCCTGATCATCAAAAGTCGATATGAGAACAGAATAGAGTATGTATTGCTTATACAAAGAATTTTAAGATTAAAAATTTTAAATTTGAAGGTCTTTTATAGTAATTGGCATGTAATTAAATTCATGTAAATTTCTTTATAAACAAAATATCACCTTTCTTGATTATAAATGAATTAAATTAATAAATTAGATAATTAAATTTTAAGTCCAATGTTTTTGCATCGTTTTAGGTTTCCAAATCACGGACTCAATCCAAGCTCTTAGCGACGTTTCACCGAGTTATGAGGACAATTCTGACTACCAGAGTGTGGAGAGTATTCATCAGGGTTTCTATGGCGACTACAGTCCCACAGAGTTTTATCCTATGATTCCAGAGTCAAAGTTCCACCTACCAACACCATCGGTCATGAAGAACATGTGTCGAAGTAAGTAACTGCTGCTAATTGTGTAGTTTTCTCGAATCTTTACAAAAATTAAAAAAAAATGTTTTTATTAAGATTTTATTAATTTATATTTGTTTTCTTTATTATTTAACCATTATAACATTGCTTATGTATTATATGATATTTAATTATTTAACCATTATAACATTGCTTATGTATTGAGTCAAATACTAAATATTTTGCCTTATTTACAGGTCAGTTCCTGCCACAGGAGGCTCACAGTCAACCACAAACAGAGAGTTTCTTTGATCACCCCCACCAGTACCAGATGGTTCCCAACATCAAGGCAGAGGTGCCATGGGCTCAGCACGAGTACCAGGGCTGTAGGGAAACCACAGGCAGCTGGTCCCCAACTGACCTCAGAACTCACCTCTCACGGGCTGGGTACCATCCCCTTCTCAGCATGGGAGACATGGGAAGCAACACTGACAACAAACCTATGATCCAGGCGGCAGCACTTGCTGGGTATTCTGGTAAGTTTTCTTTTTATACTTTACTGGATTATAATTTTTTCTCATTTTATTTTCTTATACTTAATTAATATATAATTTTACATTTTTGTTTATGTTTTCGTCTGAGGATTTAGTATTACTCATATCTAGTAACTAAAGAACTTTCATCCTATAAAACTTTGTAAGGTAGAAGTGATTAAGAATGCAGGATTCTCTGAACTTGAAAAATCAAGTCTGAGCTTTAATTTTAATCAATGTTAAATTCTGCATGAAGTCAGGGAAACCATAATCGACAAAAGAATAGGACAAAAAAAGGTTTTATGTAACTTGTTCTTGGACTTCATCCAATTATGAATTTTCCTGCAATCTTTTTTTGCTGTAATAATTCCACAGTAAGTCCTTCCTAATAACATGGTAATTATTTCTATTTTCAGGAAGTGGACCCATTCAGCTGTGGCAGTTTCTGTTGGAGCAGCTGACAGACAAATCGTGCCAACATTTCATCAGCTGGACTGGAGACGGTTGGGAGTTCAAACTCGCCGACCCAGACGAGGTGGCTCGACGATGGGGAATCCGCAAGAACAAACCTAAGATGAACTACGAGAAGTTGAGCCGTGGGCTGCGATATTACTATGACAAAAACAT
Organism: Sinonovacula constricta; assembly: GCA_007844125.1. Classification (NCBI taxonomy): domain Eukaryota; kingdom Metazoa; phylum Mollusca; class Bivalvia; order Cardiida; family Solecurtidae; genus Sinonovacula; species Sinonovacula constricta. Next base: position 34,970,741 of record CM017560.1, on the reverse strand, counting down.
CATTCACAAAACCGCAGGAAAGCGCTATGTGTACCGATTTGTCTGTGATCTGCAAAGTCTTCTGGGATACACCCCAGAGGAATTGTGGGAAGCCTGTGATATCAAGCCTCAGAAGGACAAAGATGATGAGTGAAGGAAGAAACAATGGAAAAAGGAGAACAAAAAAAAAGTTCAACTTTAAAGTGGAAGAAAAAGTTTTGGAAGGTCTCATAGAGAAGGGGATAAAGTGAAGGACAAATCTGTCTGATATTGCAGTTCAGATTAGATGCCTATCAGTATAACAGTCAAAAATTGCAGTTCAGATTGTTATTATTGCAATTTGGCACATTGTATTTGACAGCTTAGCTGATTTTCTTGGGTGGACAAAAATGTGGGACTGGTAATGAGAGAGAAATGCATTTCATTGCTGGAATTAGAGCTTGGTGAACTACACAAATGTGCATGGTTTACAGAAATAGATGTGCTATCATTGTTTTATGATACCAAGACTGTCATAGGCACAGATTAAGTAGTTTACCATTTGCAAAACAAAATGTTGGCAATAGTTTCTGAACCTATTTAGTGGAGAAATATGATTTGTGCTTATATTATTGTTCTGTAAGCATGAAGAGAAAGTAAAAAATATTACAGTGGGCTGGGTTTTGTAGCAGAAATGTGGCACCCTTCTCATTAGAAAAACAAATGATTCATGTTGAACTATCTACAGAATAATTGCAGCTTGAAGTCGTCTTGTGATATGAAACAGTGTTAATATATATTAACATGTACATAGTATTTCTCATTTGAATATTTTTATATCAAATTTCAACTATGTATGTGTTTGGGCATAGGATAAAGTATTATAGTTTGCTCCTATATGATGTGCATGTTGAAGCTTTGCTAAGCTATGAAAGCTACAAATTAAACTGTAGCATTGAAGCTTTTTTGGGCTGTTTTGAAACATTTTTTGTCAGGCTGGTGGGAAAGGTTGGAGAAGGGATGCCAGAGAGACCCAGCTAGGCAGTTTGATCTCTTTGTTTCTTTAAGGCAGAGATGTCAGAAATGAATTGTGCCTTAGTCTGTTTAAAGTGCTTTATTTTAAGAATAAGAATATATATTAATTTGGCTTTTTTTCTATGTTTATGTATATTGTTTATTGTGTCAGTTAACAGCAACGAGCATTTGTTTTTCATACCTGATACATCTGTTTTGCATTATTAAAATAATTCATTCAACAAGCTCGATATAAAAGTCTTCTTTTACAGTTTTCATTGTGTTCAAATATTCATGTGTTCATTTTTTTCTCATTTTATCTGGTCTACCACAGAATCCATGGCAAGTTGTCAATGTCTGTTTGATTATTTTTTTCTCAACAATTTTGCTTAGTGCTTCACTGACATTATGTTTCTACTCTAATTTTATTGTGTTCATTTTCAGCCTTATGTGTTCATTATTATACTGCCCCATCTAACTTACATTGCTTTGTTACAAATGTTTATATAATTATTCACATGAGATTTTAAATAAAATATATGTAAAGTTGATGAACAATTGTTAGTTCAATTTCTTAAAACATTAACCAGGGCTTAAAATAGATAATACAAGTACTTGCTACCTTACTGTATTTTTTGTATTTAAGTATAAATATATACTTATAATTAAAATAGTTTTGAAGGAAAGGTAAAAATATCAATATTAAATTTAAATAAATATTTGTACTATTTGTAACTCTTTAACACTTAAGCAGATATTACAACAACTTAAGTGCCGAAATTTATTTTGCAAATAATGATGTATAAGAACCATGCAACAGAATTCTTATATTTTCATGATCAACATTTTTTAAATATTTAAAATACTTTAAAGATTCATGTTATTGATTGTTAAGTTTGTTTATTATTTAATGATAATTATCAAAGGACAACTTAGAATTACAGTTAAATTAAATATACAACTCCAATAACATCATATTCCATAATGTTTAATCCATATAAATTTAAAGTTTGAAGTTGTAAAATTAAAATGTTGCTATTCCAGTGAATTTTGAAGAAAAAAAAGAGAGAAAAATATGTATTTAACCCAAGAACAAGATCTATCTCAAACCAGACCAAGATCTATTTCAACTAAGCACAATTAAGAGTCTTTTTAACAATTTAAAATTTTCTAATAGTAATTTTAAATTGTTTGTCACTAATGATAATATATCTTAAAAAACAAGATACATTTGTGTTAATATGACTGTCTTAAATATTAATGAAAGATCTTAGTAATATTATTCATTTGATAATTTAACTGTTAAACATATATAAAGCAGTATATTTTATGTTTAACTGAAGTTAGAATTTTTATTAACATTTATGAAAGATGAATGTAATATTCATGTCTTTGGTGATTAATATAACATTTATAAACATATTTTAGCAAAACCATTAATGTGTTTATCTGACTGTTAAGAACATTATTAAAATATTAATTTAAGCCATATTATTTTTTTGACTGCTTAAAACAGTTATAAAGGATTAAAGCAATACTAGCTGTGTAATTACTTAACTGTATAAATTATGAATAAACATTTTTTTCTTATTGAAACATTAATAAAGATCTTGGAATTTGTATTATTAAAACATTTTGGAAAATAATTTGGCAATATTATTTATGTGTTATCTGTTTAAGACATTTATACTTGGCAATAATATTCATGTGTTTATTAAACTGTTCAAACTATGAATGAAAGATTGTTCTTAAAAAAACGTCAATAAAAGATGTTGGAAATATCATTCATGTGTTTTTTTACAGTTCAAATTGTTAATCAAAGATTTTTCTTAATAAAACATTAACAAAAGATCATACTGTTCTTGTGTTTAATTGAATGTACAAGTTATGAATGAAAAAACACTGGTGAAAATATATTTTGACAATATTATTTTTCTGTTTAGGACATTAATATAAGATCTTGGCAATATTATTCATTTGTTGATCAAACCATTTAAGTGTTCATAAAGCATTCTTCTAGTCTACATTGTCACTCATTGAGGAAAGATTCACACCATAATGTGTTCAAATTTTTGTGTTCATCTCATGTTTGATAGATGTTTGTGTTCAATCGTTTCACTCATTTGTCAAGCTTATTTGCTTTATAATTGACAATAGTTTGTTCTTTGTAGGATTTTTTAGATTTGATTTATACCAATTGTGTTATTGTTAAAATAAATAAAACTATCATTTCATGTTTGGTCTCTGGTATATTTTTTATTAAAGAAAATAGCTCTTATGAATATAACTCTATAATGCAAAGAAACTAAGCAGCAGTTTTAATTAACAATTTAAGAAGTAATAATTTTAATGATTGAAAGTGGTTATAGTTTTATAATCTCTACCTACTTTCTTGTCTTCGATAAGTTTTGTTGAAATACTTAGCTCACCAAGTTTCAGATTTTTTTAGACATTTCTTAGAAATCATGAACCTTATTTAAAATCGTAATAATTACAAATAATTAAAAAAAAAAACAACAGTTATTACTTTTTTCAGCTATAAGTACTTTTAAGTTGTGTGTTTTTTTTAATTTTTTTAATTTTATTATTATTATTATTTTTATTTCAAATATTTATCTTCAGTACAATATTTTTATGAATTTTCACATACCACATTTTTAATGCACTTTTGATTGAGCAAATATTTCCATTTTCAAATTCTAATTTAAATTCAATTATGGATATGTCATTTTTCTATAAAACTTTTCTTGTTATCTAGCTGCAGTAACGACTGTATTCTAAGTTGTACATGTTTTTTTAGAAATGTACTTTTTGATGTACCTTATCATTTTGTAAACATGTAATAACCAGATAAAATTCTCATATTTTTGTATTTTTTATCACTTTATTGCATCGTGTTAATTTTATGTAAAATATTTATGTAAATAAAATGATAATAAAAATGTTTTGTAAGATATAAAAAAATGTTTTCATTTACTTTTTTTCCATGAATATTAAAAGGGTCCATAGTCATGTAGTAAAGCATTTATCTCCTGATCAGAGGGTTAAACGTTTGAATCCAGCATCAACCACTCAAACACAAGATGTTAGTCCTTGGGCAAGATTTCAAGGTATATAATTTACATATCCTGATTACTGGTTCCACCAAGAAAGTGTGAAGAAGAGATTGATAAATATAAGTTTGACACAAACAAACTTAAACTACTAACAGTTGTACATTATTAATGGAGTTGTACAAATAATACACTAAAAGAGTAGAAGACCAAAATACTGAAGGCTGCATGCTGTCCCTGAGCCAAGATAGTTATAGTTAGTCTATATTCAATACCTGCTGACCAATAGCAGTACTGAAATCCCCATGTGCATCAAGTGTGACCCCATACACAGACTAATTGATTTATGATTTTTACGTTCCTGTATAGATAGTTTCCATGTGATGTCAGGCACTAATAAGACAGTTAAATGCAGCCATCTTTGAAGGCAGAAGCTAATGCAGGGCAAGATCTGGAAATGTGTGCTGTATTAAACTCACCACTGTGTTTTTATTTTTCCGTCAATTTCACTGTATTTTATATCAAATTCAACAGTTTTTATGAAGTATTTTATATATCAAAACTATATTTTGATAGTTTAAAAGGTAAAAAATACAACCCATAAAGATATACTGTTCATTTTGATTAAGGATGAGCAAATTTATTTCTGTGTATTAATTCTTTGTGCATTTATCAATTTTAAAAATATTTCATTCTAAAAAAATAAATTTCAAGAGCTTTCCAAATGTGTATAGGTTTTAATTTTTGGACTATAAATAAAGAAATTACAAGAAAATGAATTGTACGCTTCTATACAATTCATCTGAAAATCCCTTGAAATTGCCATCAAAGATGGCTGCCAAGATAAGGGATCTTCCCTAATGTGGAAATTATCTATAAAGGCTGAATATGTTATGATGATGATGATGATAATGATGATGATGATTATATTGATGATAATAACGCTGATGAAAATGCTACTGCTGCTGTTGCTGATACTGATGATGTTGATGAGGAGGAGGATGACAATAATAAGATTAAATTTTCATCATTATTATTGTGACACTAATATAAACAATTAAGCTGACAGGTTTGACGTTATTATGTGTCATATCCAGTTAAGATGCTGTTGAATGCAGGGAAATAGATGTCCAGGCTGTGTTTTATCTTCTGGGAAACTTTGACAGTAGAACAATAGGGTGGTTTTATGACAACTGCTCATTGCGCATCTGAAATGCATTTCCTTCTATTTGAGTGAAATAAAATCCATAGATTTGACATGAAAAATAAATTATCAAAGTGTGGTAAATATGTCTCTTTTCATGTTTTTATGTTGTTAATACCTTGTTATCTAAAGGGTTCGTGTTTGTAGTGTCAAAACATGTTGAAGTGTTTTTTTTGAAGGTGGTATATTCCTAGATATGCTCAGACCTCTTCCAAGCAAAAAAAGGTTATTTCTCTTAAGCAAGCCTTTTCTCTGTACCTGTGCTATCTTATTATTCATTGCCGTTTGTTTTTGTTTTGTGTGTGTCTTGTTTTGTGGGTTTTCATGCTTAGGTTTACACTGGTAATAATGGTAATATAAACAAATTCTGAAGAAAATATTTAGTCTAAATCCATTAAACCAATTGATTTCAGATTATATATTTACATGTGTACGATCTAGACAAAAGGTATGATAATATTAAATATATATATATATATATACTTTTAGAATATGAAGACAAGATAAATAAGAATTACATAAAATACAAAAATGTATTTTGGATATGAAAACTGGTATATGAATGGCAATGAAATAATGAACGATTTGTTCGCCAAATAGCAACGTTCAGCGTTTTGTGTTCTAAGGGAAATAACTACGGTAATACTTATTTAAACGGATGTGTTCTTATCGCTCTTACACCCGTTTTTGGTTCGGAATATTTTGCTACAAAATCATTTTATAAAAAAAATGATTTAGTTTCCGTGACTTTGAAAATAAATACTAATATTATTAACCATATAAATACATGCACTTTCATTGCATAAACCAAAGCACACCGAAAGCAAGTAGCTAATAACAGAACATTTTATCTTATTATGCAAAGGGTCGCTTGCGTCATCATATGTCAACAAAAACGTGGTCATGGCGTGAGAAAACGTAACCCATTTATTTTGTTGTTTTTAATTCTCTACTAGCCTTGCAGTAAGTGTTTTACGAGGAAAAAATGAAGTAATGTTAAATATTGTCACTGTCGATATCAATGTTTGAAGTATTTATATAGCTGGCAACAATTATGTTTCCTTTATAAGTGGTTTTCGCGGAAATCAAAACCATGTAGCAATCAGTAGAGTGTCGGCTTCAGGTTCGGGAGGCACCGGGTTCGATCCCGGATCTCGACATACCAAAGTAGTTAAATGGTAGTTGTATAGCTCCCTTGCTAACGCTTAAGCAAGTAGAAGGGTAGTTCCATGACTGGTTGGCCTGGTGTCAGGATAATGTGACTGTAGTGCATAAAGGCACTTCCAACAGCCTTGCTGTTGGGTTAACCCTTTAGCGACGTGGTTGAGTGCCTGGACTACTGATCTGCTGGACCGGGTTCGAATCCCTGTTAGGGCCAGGATTATTGTCTCCTCTAAGATTTACTTTAATTCCTCCCCCTTTACTTTTTTCTGGGCCCAAGCCCATCTCAGGACAGCCACACCAGGCTTCCGTTTACTTCTGACACCATTAAAGTAAATTGGTAATCTGGGGCCGCGACATACCAAAGTCATTAAAAATGATAATGGTATATAGCTCTCTTGCAAACGCTCAAACAAATATAACGCTAGTTCCACGACTGGTTGGCCTGGTGTCAGGATATTGTGACAGGGTGTGGTATCATGCCAGGTGTTCACCGCATGCTATACACAGTGAAGGCAGCACTATATCCGCTTTAAGTGGACACCGTCTCCAGATAACTGAAATACTGTTGGTGAGACGATAAACCCAATAAACAAAGAAACAACCTCTTACTATTCTGTCCATGCTTTGTAGGTGCCAGTTTTTATTCCACCTAAATTTGATATAACAGGTTGAGCAGTACCTCTGCAAAAATTAGTTAAAATAAACCAATTTTAATTACCAGTTAGCAAGATAAAATTTTAACTTACATTGTATTTAATATTTACGTTTTTCTGTCAGATATGCAGTCTGACTGCCTTTGTTTGCAACTTAAAAAATCTTCTTGTTATAAACTGCAAGAGCTAGAGCCTTCATATTTGGTATATATGTTCTTTGCGTGGCCCTGTAATATGATCCCGAGGCGTGGCCATTTTCCATAAAAGGCTATATAGGAAAACATAGAAAATCTTGTCAGAAACTACAAGAGCTTGAGCCTTGGTATTTGGTACACTTGCTCCTTGGGTTGCCCTGTATCAAGATTGTTTAATAGAAACACTTTGAAAATCTGCTCGTCAGAAACCACAAGAGCTAGAGATTTGATATTTGTTTTATGTATTCCTTTAGTGGCATTGTATCAGGATTGTTCAAAGAATTTTAATCTGTCAAAAAAGCATAGCAACAAAGGCTAAATGTCTGTGGTACTCAGGTGAAAGATAATAGGGTCGTCATGGCCATCTTGTTTACACAATATTTAACATGGTGCAGCATTTTATCAAAAAACTTAAAAATTCTGCACTAGCCATATTCCAAAAAAATGCACGGTTACTTCATCCGAATGGGATAAAAAAACTCCCAGCATAATAAACCTTAAACAGTGTCCTGGCTGCTTATATCAAGGCCACCAGATAGAGTCTTTGGTAAACATTATGAGGTCAGGGCTACAAAACATCTCCCTTGTCCTAGATATAGAGCTATTTATTTGCCTGCTCTTATCTGGGGAATTTCAGATCCTTGTCGCTGGGCTGATGTGCATATAGTTTTACTTTTGTCACCCCCCGGATTTTTTAACAACACAAAGTTTTCAGACTGATGTGCATATAATCTTAACTTTTGTCACCTCCGGATTCTTGAACACACAGAGAACTAGGTAAGAGGAGTGAATCTGATTTGTGTGAGCAATATCCCATAATTCTCAGCCAGACTGTAGACTGTTGTTACTCAATAATTTGTGTTATATTGACACGGTTCTAATGTGAACCAACTAGCCTCACACCGCATGGGTTCAAGTCCTGTTTAGGGCGAGGGATTTAATGTGAGAAGGTCTTCCAGTTGACTAGCGGTGCTCCATTGGTTCTACCCAGACACGTGTCTGAGGTCTTCCTCCACCAAAAAGCTGAACATTGCTATAATGATCATAATCATAACTGGTCGCTGCAATGTATTTCACAAACAGACATGAGTACTAACATAGGGTAGATTGGGAGATGAATATGGCCAGGACTTGCTCTGAGCACCAGCACATAACCTGAGGCTACCAGCATTTTGCGGAGGCTGTTTGATTTCTTGGCTTTGTATTTTTTCTGACTGACTTTTAGAACAAAAGGTTGTAAAAATCTGCTTAGGAGACTACCTTTTTGGAGGACGAGTTGGTTTGAGATGTACGACATGTAGTCCGCCACTTACTGTCACATGCAATATTGATTTGAGCATGATATTTATATAGATGCAGTACTTGACCTGCATCAAGTGGGCATTGTCTTTGTATGATTTATACCATATTACTTAACTAACACAAAAGCCAAATAAAATACTTATTTCATTTGGAAAGTAAGCACTTTGTCAGTGACTAATCTACATTCGGCATCCTATACACATAAAATTTGCCAGAGATCCATAGTTTTAAAAAATAAAGGTCCCTTTCTCAGCATCATCGCAAGGGTGTTCTGTCAAGTGTCCGATATTTGTATGGTAAAATAGAAGTGTCCATAGACACTAGAGCGCATTCATATATTATAAGGGTCATAATCACAACTATGAGCAGTGTTTGTAAATGTCATATCACAAAAATACAACTATTACTTAATAGTGTTTATTAATGCTTATCCAACTATGGAGGCATAAAATGTCAACAGGTGTTCAATTTTATTAAAACAAACTGAAAATAGTTGGACCCATACATTTTGACAAGAGACCCATTGTTTTCAAAGCTGTCCATCCCAAATACCCATGGTTTTAATTTCTAGATTATTCGCTGCTCTGTGGCTGTTTGCTTGTTAATAATTGTACCAACCTTTTGCCTTGTATTTACAGTAATTTTAATAAAGACAACATTAAACCATTTGTAGTAATGGACATACTGTTGCTTAGTATATGTTTGACATTTAAATGTTTTATGTTTATGATACTGATGACATTTTGTAGACTCCTATCTGGCTTGTTCATTCCTTGTTATGATATTGCATTTTATGTGTTTCAATGGTGTGTAGGGAGGTAAGTTTACAAACTTTATTTATTTGAACAAATGTGATAAACTGCACTATCTGCTAGCATTTGTTATTGGTGATCATTTTGTTTTACATATTTTCTGTCAGTTTCACAGTAATGCTTTAAAGTGTTATACTTAACATCAAATTAGCTGAAGTGAGATAATGTCCACTTAAGGCAGCAGAAATGCTGCTTTCACTGTGATTTTCCATGAGATGATACCTTCATCCTCATTCAATTCCACAACCTTGACACACGGACAGCCATTCATGGAACATTTTCTTTGACATAGACATACAACGTATTTGTTTTTAATGCTCCCAGAGGGAAGCACTTGTCAGTTACACTGTCTGTTCATCTATCTTTGAATCTGTTTTTCTCAATTTTGGGTTTAGTGTCATTTTGGTGGGTTTAGGTCTGAGGTTCGTTTGGTTATTGTGGGAAAGGTTTTGGCTATTTGGGATTAAAAAAAGGGCACCAAACATTATTCAGTTTTTTAAGAAAGTCTGCCAGTCTCATTTCTGTATTTCAGTCAAACTTCACCATATTACAGATATTCAACTGAAGCAGTGTTGTGCATAATAATCACAAGGTCACTCATTAAGGTCAAGGTTATATTTAAGGTTATATTAATGGTCATTTCTTGTAAAAAGCTATTTATGCTACCGGTATATATATAAGAGTCTGGGCCATAATTTTACTGTCTTTTTTACAGATATTTATTGAACCATTACCATGTGAGTCTGAAGTGTTATCCAACGAAAAAGATTTTCATTATACATCTTAGTAAACCATTGTTATCTGAACAGATCTCATAAAATGCTGTTTATTGGTATCCTACACCGGTCAGAAAAGAGAAGAATAACGCCACAATTATCATTACAAACGTGTATTTCCTTATTGAGCCATGCTGCACAGTTGGCTATTTTTAAACCAAGAAAACCATGTAACTGCTAATGTTTTAGTTTATCCATGTCATCCCATGTGACGTTGATGTCAATTTTTAGAAAGAATTCCAATCATACTTATTTACAGATATTGTTTCATATATAAAATGTAGGAAAACTGTTGGCTACCACCTTTAATAAATCTTGTGAAAAAAACTTTTTTTTTTGTTCTAGCCACCGTGTTTTCAATCCACCGTGTTTTCAATCCACCATGGAAGTCAACATAGCAGGGTTGGTTGTCCTGGCAGTGTTCTACGCTGCCATTTTTGTGGTTGGTGTGTTGGCGGCACGACGGAGAGGAACACTTCAAAATTCTAGTTCCATGGAACGATCCATTGTAGCCAGCAGAGATATAAATGTTTATGTTGGCATCTTTACAATGACTGGTGAGTTAAAATTTATGTTAATTGTAATGGTTTGATTTTTGTATTTAACATACCTGTAAATGTAGTGTACAACACTGGTGATCATTAAAAGCAAGACTCTTGCATTCATGTCAAAATTAAATAAATGATAAATTAATATATCGATAAAATCTTTATTTTTGATCTGTCTTCTGCTGTTTCAACTGTGAACAGTTTCAAGTGCAAACAGACTTGTAGAACCAGCACTTGGTCTACCGCCTAAGGAGTCAACAATGCTGGAATTGAATAGCAGATCATCATCGGACTTCCATGAAAATAATCGAGTGTTCTGTGGGTGTTCCAAAATCTGTTACTCTGTAAAATGTATCAGTCTTGATCTTTGATAATGAGTCCTTTGAAAACCGTTTTTTTTTTTTAAGCACACCTGAGCACAATGTGCTGTGCTCAAGGTGAGCTTTTCTGATACCCCTTTATCGTTAAGCGTCATCAGCAATTTGATTGTAACACACTAAAGGCTACAGTTTTTATCCAGTCTTAACCAAACTTGATCAGACTGTTTGTCTGCAAGAAATCTTGGATGAGTTTGTAACTGGGTCAAAAATAAGGTCACTAGGTCAAATTTTAGAAAAACCTTGTGAACATGCTAGAGGCCTCATTTAATGCCCAATCTTCACCAAACTTGGCCAGAATGTTTGCCTGCATAAAATCTTGGATTGCTTTATAACTGGGTCATGTACTGTCAAATAGTATGCCACTAGATCAAACTTTTAGAAAAACGGACAGTAAATGCCACATTTATGGCCCAATCTGCACCAATCTTGGCCAGAATGTTTGTCTGCAAAGAATCTTGGATTATTTTGTAACTGGATCACGTGGGGTCAAAAAGTAGGTCACTAGGTCAAATCATAGAAAAACCTTGTGAACATGCTAGAGACCATATTTATGGCCCAATCTTCACCAAAGTTTTCTACAATTAATACCTCTTAAACACTTCACAGCAGATATGAGGCAACTAAAAGCCTGTGTCTTTAGGTGAGCGATTAAGGACCATCATGCCCCTCTTGTTTTGGGTTATTGTAACCTACATGAAGTCATTTCAGACTGCTGGTAAGTATTTGATGACATTGTGAGTGGATTAGAAAGAAGACACTCTTATGATGTTTTTTAATTGCAGCTTGTGGCGGAATATTTATCATTTATTTCCTGTATAATTTTTATGTATTTAGACAGCATTTATTTAATATATTCCTAAGCAAGTTTTATGCATTTACTATTTTAACAGCCACAACTGTGGGAGGAGGTTACATTAATGGAACAGCAGAATCCATAGCAACGTCAGGGTTAGCATGGACACTTGCACCACTTGGCATTTTTATAGGAATGTCTCTAGGTAAGTTTGTCTGTTTTGTTTTTGTTAAACAGCGATATAAATATTCATTTACAGTCTTTTCAGAAAAATAATGATAGTGCATCATTTGCACCTTATACATTTCTCTTTGCCATGTCTTAAAAAATCAAGGGGTACCTAGGCTTCTACACTTCTGCTACTCACCAGGAATACCAAACTGATTACAACATTGAATAGATCCCAAATTATCAAAAGTTTCTCTAGTTTGTTTGGTAGACCTCTGATCATGTAAATAAGATTATTTTAACCTGTTTAACTTGTTAAACTACTGTGGCATTGGTTTTATGTATTGGTGTATACTATATTGAATCATTTTAATACCCTTTTTCTAATATCAGGGGGATTAATCTATGCCAAGCCTATGCGAAGCAAGAGTTACCTAACCATGTTGGACCCATTCTATGACCAGTTTGGCAGCGTGGTAGTTGTCCTCATCTACCTGGCCTCGTTGTGTGGAGATCTACTGTGGACAGCCTCCATTCTCTCTGCTTTAGGTAAGTTTTTATTTGAACATTAAAAATAAAAAATAAAAACAAGCTGCTGCCATAAAGTTGCACAGTAAAGCATTAGCTTGAGGTATGGCAAGCTGTGGGTTTAAGGGTATTGGAAATTGGAATATGTCTTTTTCTGGCTTCACATTGTGACCACAGTAGAAAGTGATAATGGGTTAGGCGGAGGACGTTGGGATGGATGAATCTAGCTGGCTGAATACAGCTGCAAGCTCTATTGGTATGATAGAAAAGGTGTTTTTTAGTCTTTTTGTCCAATGGCATTGCAAGAAACTCAAGTGCATCAAGTGTGACTAATTGATTTACAAACACTCCCCCAATGAAATCTCTGTGTATAATATACAAACTAAGTGTTCCATCTGTGATCTCACATCATGTTGTTATCTTGAGAAGGTGGGATTTGGGGCTCTAAATCTCCATTGCCTTTAAACTCAGCCAGCAGCATGCCATGTGGTAAAATATACATAAATAAGTAGTGGTAAAACATCCTTAATGACACCGGAGGAGTAACATGTTTATAGGTGGTTTTCTGGAAAGGTTGGCCCAGTGTCAGAATAATGTGACTAGGTGTGATATCATGCCAGGTGTTTAGTGCATGCTGTCATTTAAGGACATCACCATATCTGCTTTAAATGGACAATCTTCAGAAAATTGGAAGATTTTCATGGGATTTCAAACTAAACAAATAAAAAATGTAAGTTGAAAAGACAGAACCAGTCCATTAACGAGTTTGTATTTGTTCTTTCTTAAGGTTCTAGCCTGAGTGTGATTGTCAACCTTGACCTCACGATTGCCATAGTAACCGCAGCTGGTATTACGGTGCTGTACACCATGGTTGGACAGATGATATCTGTGGCCTATACTGACATACTACAGCTGGTCTTCATTGTGTTTGGGCTGGTATGAAAATTTATTTGTTCTAGAACTTTCCTCAAATACAATAAATAAACATTTAACTGCACAATCACATGGCCCTAGTGGCACTATAGTATGAATTGGCCTATAGTATGAATTGGTTATTGTTTTAATCACTGGCAGAGATATATGTAGTATGTAATAAAGTTGTAAAATGGTAGTATTACAGCACCATTTCTAACACTGCTGGTACAAGGGAAGCCCCAGAATGCTTTTTGTGTCAGGATAATGTTGATGGTTGATTATTATGCCCAACCCTTACGGCATACAACTAGAGTGAAGGCAACGTTATATCTGCTTCATGTTAACATTTCTATAGATGGCTCCAGGTAAGGTAGGCCCCGATTCGATCCCTGGTTACGACATAGTCATTAAAAATTGTAGTGGTTTAGCTGCCTTAAAAACTCTCAAGCAAACATAAGGGTAGTTCCACGATAGGTTGGTCTGGTGTCAGGATAATGTGACTGGGTGTGGTATCATGCCAGGTATTCATGGCATGCTATACACAGTGAAGGCATGTAACTGAAAACTGTTGATAGGACGATATAACCCAATAGATAGTTTCCACATCAGTGAAAATCCCTTATCTTGGCAGCCATCTTTGATGGTAACTTCAAGGGATTTTCATATGAATTGTATAGAAGGGTAAATTTTATTTTCTTGTAATTTCTTCACTTGTGGTCTGAAAATTAAAAGCCATATACCTTTAGAAAGCTCTTGAAATTTATATTTTTAGAATACAATATTTTACCAATCGATAAATGCACACAGAATTAATACACAGAAATAAATAAAACTATTGGTTCATACTTAAAACAAAATGAACAGTGTATCATTTTCGGTTATATTTCTTTAACCTTTTAAACTATCAAAATATAGTTTTGATATTTAAAATACTTTTTAAAAAACGTTAAATTTCATATAAAATTCAGTGAAATAGACTGAAAAAACAACAACACAGTGGTGAGTTTAATACAGCACATATTTCCCGATTTCAGCCTGCATTAGCTTCTGCCCACTAAGATGGCTGCCTTAAACTGTCTTATCAGTGTCGATGACATCACATGGAAACTATCTATTAACAAACATTTCTATAGATGAATAAAATATTTTTGGTTTCACTTCATTACAAACAAATCACTTCAGTACAAATAAAAACGATCTTAGTAGTGCATCATGCGTTAATTACCAATAGCAAAAATATGGATCTCTGAAAAATATAATTTGTTTGCCCTTATATCTTATTTTAAACAAGCAGATATGTCTTTATTTTGAAAGTATCAATTTACATTAGTGTTATATGCTTTTATAAATAATAATTCACTTTTTATTATATACATAAATTGGATATTTGTTTGTACTATTTAGGTTATAAGTGTTCCATTTGTGCTGACCAATGATAAGGTTGACCTAGGACACTTGCAGACTTCTGATTGGCTGGGAAGTGTCAGCACTCCCATGATTCCTCAGTGGATTGACCTACTTATTGCCATGGTAAGATTTTTTGTAGACTTTTTGTTATCAGATTGCTGATCAAAATATCTGCTTCCAGATAAAAGATTAAAGAACAAAAAGTCGACATTTTTTACTGAAACTTGCTGTGGATGATAAGTGTTGGCTGGCGGTTCTCCAGTGACACTTGTCTAGGTTTATTTTAAAGACGATTCCTACACTTTCATAGATTTTCTTTTCATTTTTACATATTTTAGAGTAAAAAGTATGCAGAATTTAAGCAGGGAAAGAAAAGAAAAGAGTGTTTATGTGATATTTTCTTTTGTTGTAAGCATTACCATGAGCATAGGGTCACAGACTTTTTTCATGTTTACAAAGTATTTAAATACACAATAAAACTATGACTAGCATTTTTTTTAAAAATCTGCATACAGTGGATTTAATAATAAAATATGATTCAATATCATATGCACTGTATAATAAAAAAAATATATATATGCGATTTCCAATACAGTTTAATAATTTGACCACAGTTTATTATGAAAATAAAAGCAGTTGTTTTTCTGAAGTTTGACAAATTTCTTGAAAACTGTTTTATACATTTTTTATCATTTTGTCATATTTTGTAGTTCTGTGTATGCTGAACATATCAAAATAAAGAAATGATATGGTTTACATTTTATTCATTTATTTATTTTATTTTTTATAAAATGGGTGCAACTTGAACATATGCTCATAAAGAATTTGGCAAAATTCAATTGCCAAAGTGAAAAAGTATGAAGAAAACAAGTTAACTCATTGTGCCCTACAGCTAATTGACCAGTTGTACCCTAGAGGCATTTCTCCAGTTATGCCCTACACCTGGTGGGGGTCTTATCTGCCCCTCATGCCGAGACACATCTGGTGTGGATTACCGGTCAGTAGAAGATATTGGGGGTGGGTGTATACACAACACAATAAACATGTCATTTTGGAAGTACTCTAAAGGGATATTTTCACATACTTGAAGCACAGAAGGTGCTTTACACAACCATGCAATTTTTAACACGATATGAGAAGAAATACTTCAGAAAAGAGTGAAATCTGAAGAACATGTAAGATTGACAATAACAAAATTAACACAGTTCAAATTATTAAAGTGAAGAATATTGACCTCATCAAGTTTTTTTCATGTTTATAACGTAAATAACACTGCTTTATATAATATTTTATATAATGAGTAACTTTAAAACAGTCGGCCATCTTTGATTTAAAGTTGCGATTTACCGGTAGTTTGAGAAAATAACGCTCTTAAACTTCATATTTGATAGAAAACTTCGGCGATTTCCAAGAGTTAGATTGTGTCTTTTATCTATTGATATCTGCAATTATCATATAATTATTGGATCTGACGTAGGTAATTCCACATATCCGCCGATACATATGCGTATAAGTAGGAATTTTAAAGCTAACAGTAAGACACATCGCCGTTTTTCTTTGTCTCGACATAATTAATTCATTGTGTTTACATCCGGGTTACATGAAATTCCAATATATTATATAACAAGGTTTCTGATTGGCTGAGATCGAAGTATAAATTAATCATTTGAAAACTGCTTTTACGATCGTATTTCAGCCGAGAAATGTTTCAAATTAGATGTGAATCACTTCAATCAGAGAAAATGTCGCCGATTTTTCTGTTGCTCGATACAATAAATGAAAAAACAAAAAAGGATTTAAGCCGATAGATTTAGATTACGATGACATTAGCATTTACGATACTGTGATGTACTTGATTGGCCGAGACTCGAAAGTGATTGAAAACATGAGTTTTAACCAGCAAATATGATGGACGCATTAACGCGGCGTTCGGCAGTAGCCGAGACATTTTCAGGGCCGCCTTAACGCGGCGCTCGGCGCCAGACACAGGTAAAATGCGACGCGATAAGTCGTCTCCCGGCATGAGGAGGCTGTTTTTCGTGCCGCTTTAATGCGTCATTAGGGTACAATGAGTTAACCATGCGTGCCCATACTGGGGTTTGAACCCTCACCCCAAGTTTTGAATCAATTTAACTCTAATTTTACTACTTAAACTCCTTCCTACTGAAGAACTCCCACTGCGCACTGATTGCGCTGCATGAACTACCACAATTGTTTTGGACAGTTGGATATTGTCGTCATGATGTAACGAAGTCAAATTTTAAAAAATAAGGCTGTTTATTTCATTTTAGATCATCCAGGTGATAAGTTTTTAGTGTTTACTGACTCTTTGTTATATAAGAGTCCATAAAAAATCTATTTGTCTAACCCTCACATTAGAGACTTACTTTTAAAACTTAACAAACTTTCTTGTAATATGAATATTGTTTTTTGTTGGTTACCAAGTCTTGAAGGCATCCAAGGAAAAGTCTGTTTTAGACCTTACTGAGACAAATCTTTGCATCCCAAACATGGATTTTAAACCACTAATCAATTGGTATGTTTTTACCAAATTATAAACAAGTTGGAACAAAGCCACCTGTTGTATGAATAGCAAATAGACGGGAAGACGTAGCTCAAACCCGATGTCGCATTGGACATAGTAGACTAACTTACTCATACCTTTTAAAAAAAGGAAGTTCACCCTAAATGTGTTCCTTGCCAGGAACCACTGACAGTTAACTTAGCAATTACAATGACACAAACCATATCCAGTTAAACTACTTAATGTGATTAACATGAACAATGTTTAGGACAGTGTCTGATTCTAAACTTGTAGGCTTCCTGACTGAGATTGGTATTCTTATTAACTTATACATTTTCCATTATGCTGACCTGTTTTCAATTATATTTCACCTTATTTTAACCTCATAGATTTTTATATTTCTACTTACATATTTTCATTTTAACCTGATAATACTCAATTTGCGTTAAACTTCATTGTATTTTGCGCTCTGTGACCTATCAAGTGTCAGTGTGCCTGAAAGTGCAAAATGCATATACAAAATACGAATTAAAAAAATCGCCGCACCTGGTAGCGCAGTCGGTAGAGCATCGGCTCCATGTATGGGAGGCCCTGGGTTCGATCCTGGACCGCGACATACCAAAGTCGTTAAAAATGGTAGTCGTATAGCTCCCTTGCTAACGCTTAAGCAAATATAAAGGTAGTTCTACGACTGGTTGTCCTGGTGTCAGGCTAATGTGCCTGGGTATGGTATCATGCCTGGTGTTCATGGCATGCTATACACAATGAAGGCATCTGCTTCAAGTGGACACCATCTCCAGATAACTGAAATACTGTTGGTGGGATGGTTAACTCAATAAACAAACAAACCATCTAGTTGTACCTAGTTGTAGTCTGCTAGCAAGCTTTTGCTGTCTTAGCCAATATTAATTCTACCACCATGTTATTGTGAATATTCGTGAATCCCAACAACACATTATTGACTCAAATAGTCCTCAAGTATACCAGTTCATACATCTGGGCAGAGCGAAAAAATTGTATTTAAATTCTTGCTCTGGGAAATCAAGCCACAGAGGTTTAAAGTATGATCCCCTGGATCTGGAATCGTGTGCCCTACAACTGAAGTATTCTTTTCCTGTCCTTAATCATGTGGAAAAAATACGTATTAACTTAAACATTTATAATATTATTTATTATTTGTTTTTTTTAGACCTTTGGTACCATTCCTTGGCAGTCATACTTCCAGAGAGTATTGTCTGTGAAGACAGCAAGTGATGCTCAACTTCTCTCGCTAGTTGGCGCCAGTTTTGCTTTGATCTTGGTCATTCCCTCGGTGCTAATTGGTGCTGCAGGTAACTCAGCAGGTATGTGTTTATTTACATAAGAAAAAGATAATTTTGGAAGGTCTTATTGAAAGTGCTGATGTGGTAGCTTTTTTAAACTAAAGTTTGCATTGCATAGAATTATCATTGTTTGTGGAATATTTTGGCATTAAAACTCTGTACACTCATACATGTGAACCTTTGCTGAGGCCATAATGGGAGGTTGTCAGTTGCAAAGTGGGAGATTCAATATATTGTCATATAAATAAATGCTAGCATAATTATAAAACATGTTATTCTAAGTCTTGTGTCAGCTTAATATCAGATTGACTAGGACAAATTCCTTCTTTCTCATGCTTTATTTTCAATAAAAAACCCATATTAAGATTACTTACAAGAATCATCTCTAGAGCTTTAATTAAAACCTGGATATTTTGGTGGGATCTAATGTAAATGTATTGTGTAACTAATGAGGTTAACTTTTGTACTGGGGCGCCCATGGTCGAGTGGTTAGATTGGCTGACTTGAAACTCCTTAGCCCCTCACCTCGTGGGCTCGAGTCCCAGTCAGGGCGATACTTTTCATGTGGGTAGGTTTTCCAGCTAACCTGCTGTGCGCCGGTGGTTCTACCCAGACGCAAGTCTGGTGTCTTCCTCCACCAATAATTAGCTGGACGTTGCCAATATGACCATAAATGTGTCAGTGCGATGTAACAAAGAACAAAACAAAAGAAACTATCGTACATTATGTGTGACACTATTGTCGCCCCATATTCCATGTTAGGATGAAGGTGTCCACAACGCAAAGATGGAATCTGTAACAACACCCTTTTCACATTTCTGTACAATAACCTGCTTAAATGACATTTTTGTGCCATATTCTAGATTCTGTGTGCTTGTGTTTATGCATATCTGCTTGTGTGTAGCCATTATTGATTTAACCATGACACCGCAATGATGTAGAATGGACGATTTTATCAGAATACACAATAAGCACTAAACTGGACAAGGTAGCCCAATAAGTAGAGTGTTGGCTCAAAGTATGGGGAGGCCCATGGTTCGATCCTGGGCCAGAACATACCAAAAACGTTAAAAATGGTAGTGGTATAGCTCCCTTGCTACACTCAAGCAAATATAAGGGTAGTTCCAGGACTAGTTGGCTCGGTGTCAGGATAATGTAACTGGGTGTGGTATCATGCCTGGTGTTCACGGCATGCTATACACAGCGAAGGCACTACTATATATGTTTCAAATAAAATACTGTTGGTGGGACGATTAACCCAACAAACGAACAATAAGCACTAAATTGATTTCCTGATTTCAGACTGGAATGGAACTACACTGGGTATGTCTCCAATGGATGCAGGCCAGGCTCCGATGGTTCTTCCTTATGTTCTACATGAGTTTACTCCCGTAGCAGTCGCAGTTGTCGGTAATTATTAATCAAATAATTTGTACCCGAAAATTCATAGAAAATTACCCCTATTGACCCTTACAAGAATAATTACTGCAAAAAAAACAAAATTTACAAAAACATTTTATTTTTTATGTCAGGCATTAAAGATAATAATACATGTTAAATGGAATGGCAAGATATTTATAATAAGATACCTATAAATGAACCTTGAAATGTTTCCTTTTTCACTTTTTGGACAGACTGTTTATAGATCTGTTGTTTTTGGTCTGCTGCCAAATCTAGAATCTTTCCAGTCTGTGCTTCATCTACCAATGAAATAAATGATTACAAGACTTTAAACTATCATGAATCTTTATCAAGAGAAATCCCTGCAGGCTTTGCTTGCTTTTATGTTTCTGTACTGTTTAGCAATTGGTAACAATTTTATAACCATAAAAGTGAGTAAAGCTTGTGAGAATTTCTTTTGCTGAAAGCTGAAGACCCCAAAATAGAGAATGGGTGAAATTTAATTTCAATGTATGTTTTTGGAACATTTGTCTGTATCCAGTATTCTGATAAAAAGAATATTGAGACATTTTAATATCACTAAGTAAATAAACTGTGAAACAAATAAATATGCACAATTCATTATTGATGTTGTTAAAATGGACAAAAAATGTGATTTGTGTGCCAAAGGTCATGTTATCTTACTAGTTTGATTGTGTGCTTGTTCGTCGAGGAAGGGACTTAACTTGCTCGGCTATATCAGTAGGTTAATTCAACTTAATTAGTTATTATTGTCATGGTAGGTCTCGGTGCCCTGTCTGCAGCTGTGATGTCATCCATGGACAGTGCTATCCTAGGCTCCAGCTCCATGTTCACCAACAATATCTACAGACAAGTGTTCAGACCTCAGGTATTGTACACTTAACAATATCTACAGACAAGTGTTCAGACCTCAGGTATTGTACAGTTAACAATATCTACAGACAAGTGTTCAGACCTCAGGTATTGTATAGTTAACAATATCTACAGACAAGTGTTCAGACCTCAGGTATTGTACAGTTAACAATATCTACAGACAAGTGTTCAGACCTCAGGTATTGTACAGTTAACAATATCTACAGACAAGTGTTCAGACCTCAGGTATTGTACAGTTAACAATATCTACAGACAAGTGTTCAGACCTCAGGTATTGTACAGTTAACAATATCTACAGACAAGTGTTCAGACCTCAGGTATTGTACAGTTAACAATATCTACAGACAAGTGTTCAGACCTCAGGTATTGTACAGTTAACAATATCTACAGACAAGTGTTCAGACCTCAGGTATTGTACAGTTAACAATATCTACAGACAAGTGTTCAGACCTCAGGTATTGTACAGTTAACAATATCTACAGACAAGTGTTCAGACCTCAGGTATTGTATAGTTAACAATATCTACAGACAAGTGTTCAGACCTCAGGTATTGTACAGTTAACAATATCTACAGACAAGTGTTCAGACCTCAGGTATTGTACAGTTAACAATATCTACAGACAAGTGTTCAGACCTCAGGTATTGTACAGTTAACAATATCTACAGACAAGTGTTCAGACCTCAGGTATTGTACAGTTAACAATATATACAGACAAGTGTTCAGACCTCAGGTATTGTACAGTTAACAATATCTACAGACAAGTGTTCAGACCTCAGGTATTGTACAGTTAACAATATCTACAGACAAGTGTTCAGACCTCAGGTATTGTACAGTTAACAATATCTACAGACAAGTGTTCAGACCTCAGATATTGTACAGTTAACAATATCTACATACAAGTGT
Organism: Sinonovacula constricta; assembly: GCA_007844125.1. Lineage (NCBI taxonomy): Eukaryota > Metazoa > Mollusca > Bivalvia > Cardiida > Solecurtidae > Sinonovacula > Sinonovacula constricta. The sequence continues at coordinate 34,948,827 of CM017560.1, read as the reverse complement.
TCAGACCTCAGGTATTGTACAGTTAACAATATCTACAGACAAGTGTTCAGACCTCAGGTATTGTACAGTTCACAATATCTACAGACAAGTGTTCAGACCTCAGGTATTGTACAGTTAACAATATCTACAGACAGGTGTTCAGTCCTCAGGTATTGTACAGTTAACAATATCTACAGACAAGTGTTCAGACCTCAGGTATTGTACAGTTAACAATATCTACAGACAAGTGTTCAGACCTCAGGTATTGTACAGTTAACAATATCTACAGACAAGTGTTTAGACCTCAGGTATTGTACAGTTAACAATATCTACAGACAAGTGTTCAGACCTCAGGTATTGTACAGTTAACAATATCTACAGACAAGTGTTCAGACCTCATATATTGTACAGTTAACAATATCTACAGACAAGTGTTCAGACCTCAGGTATTGTACAGTTAACAATATCTACAGACAAGTGTTCAGACCTCAGGTATTGTACAGTTAACAATATCTACAGACAAGTGTTCAGACCTCAGGTATTGTACAGTTAACAATATCTACAGACAAGTGTTCAGACCTTAAATATTGTACAGTTAACAATATCTACAGACAAGTGTTCAGACCTCAGGTATTGTACAGTTAACAATATCTACAGACAAGTGTTCAGACCTCAGGTATTGTACAGTTTGTAGGTGTTTTCCAGGGATAACTTTATATACACATGTACCTCAAGTCAAAAATGGGACCAGAATTCTTTTTGTTAGTTTGGAGTTAACACTTTCTGTGTGATGCAATCCCAAGGTAGGGGTGCATATTGTGTATGACCACACAGTGCACATGAGCTTCTATAGATAGCCTGTATGTTTACAAATAAGTATTACATCTACTTAAAAGTAGATCTACAGCAAAGTACTGTTATAATAAATATTTAATACTACAAGATAACAGCTTTTGGAATATCAATGTATGGTTCAGAATATCAGCAGTCTCACTAAATCAAAGAAAATATTGCTCCTTTTTTAGTAGTTTGGTCATTTACAGTATAAAGCATACCATTTTACATTATTTACATCAACTTTTTACTGAGTGAAGATCTATCAAAATCTTTAAATTGTAGTTTTACAAATTGCTTAAAAGTGAAGATATATTCGGACAGCCATGTTCCGGATGGTGCATGTTTATCTACTATTCTTTAGCAAAATTGACAAGTAGACTATTATTAAAGGTGTTATCTGACAGTTTGGACAAAAAAGAATTCTCGCATAACCAGGTTAGTCATTGTTACCTGATAAGGTCTTACAAAATGCTGTTCATTGATGTCCTAGATATGTGTGAACAGTCAAGCACAAATCACGACTCGTCATTGCAAACAGGTATTTTCTATCTTAGCCACACTGCAGGGATAGCTATTTTTAAACTTAAAAAATGTTCTGTCTAACAATTCAGTTAGTGTTCAAAATCGTATTTATTAAACCTTAAGTATGGTTTTATACAAAAAATTTGCCCAGATTCCCCAAATCAGTGGTTCGATATTGTTATATATATTTGATATAGACTAAATGTCTTATACCATCTTTAAATGAAATGAATAATTTTAAACATAATTTAAACAAAAACAGAAAGTGCAGACAATTTTATGTATATGTAAACAAATTTGGTGGTGTCAGTCTATGCATAAATTAACACGCTCATGAATTAATTCTTCTGCTAAGTTTCACTACCATATATGCTGAATAGATATTGGCTGAGACACTTATTTTGCTTCGGCTACTAGACACATAAAAGGAATGTACTAGATTAGAAAATCAAGACAGTTAAGTATGATAATGATGGTAAGTAGGTGGGGAGCAGGGGATAACGATCACATTCAATGCGTGACTGCGTTCTTCCGATTTTCATTACAAACTTGTCTCATACAGCATTTGGGGAAATACGGATATTACGATTGCTAATTATTTTAACTTCCAGTGTATTGTAAATAATTATGATTTAAGAAATAATATATGAATGAGGATTGAGGAACTGTGGTAAAAAGGTACTTTTTTTCGATATTTGTTCAATACTGAAATGACCAATATGGTTTTTTAACCGAAATCTGCATACCGATATGTGTGTCAATATGAGAATAGGTCACAAAAAATGACATGAATACCAATACCTATTTATAATTATGTTACTTGTCAACATAAGTGGGCCAAAATTTGGGGTGGTGTGTAAGAAAAAACAAAAACAAATACTTGTCTGACATCTTCATCCACCAATACAAGCTAAATGTAACCATAGGATCCATAATTAAATCAATGTATGCTTAATATGGAAACACAATATCTTAAATAATGAGACATTAATGAGTAGTCTCCCCTGAATAATCCCTAAATGCAAGTAGGTCCTTTCATTTGTTTTACTTGGTTTTTATGCTTGTGCTCTTTGGAGTGTATGTTGACTTTTCTGCCTTTCTAGTGATACCCAGATTATCCACCATAAACAAACACTTCCATTTTCTTTTTTAAACAACAATTTTTCATAAGTATTTAATTGGATTTTAAGCTTATATTTATGCAAAAGCAAGAAATTTCACTGTTTGTAACTGCACTATCTACAAAAAAACAGGCGATAAAGTCCAAGAATTCCAACTAAAAGGACCAATCTACTGTTTGGAATACCTCTGATATTAACTAACAAGGGAGACAATCTCCATTTCACCAATGTGCCCCATTGTTAGGGGGGCCCATGGCTTAGTGGTAGTCGCCAACTTGTAACTCCTCTGACTGCTTAGCCTCTTGCCACGTGGGTTCAGGGTGAAGGACTTAATGTGGGAGGGTCTTCCAGCTAACTTGCAATGCGCCGATAGTTCTACCCAGACATTGCTATAATGATCATAATTTGTCGCTGCAATGTACTTCAAAAACAAACAAACATAATTGTTATGTAGGTCTTTAAAAAAAAAATCCATGTAGTTTAAAATACTTTCAGTGGGATTGATCACATGTATTGTTTAGATATGTCTTAAAAAACTTTAATTAGACATTAAGTTTTTTCTTGGTAGAAAGGATAGGATAACTTTTTTTCTTTCAGGCAACGGACACAGAACTATTATGGATACAAAGGGTGGCTGTGGTAATCGTTGGTTCCATAGCAACTGTTATTTCCATCTACCTGCCAATCATATATGGCCTGTTCATTCTTGCAGCAGACATTGTGTTCGTCATAGTTCTGCCGCAACTTACGTGTGCGCTTTTCGTAAAATTTTCAAACACCTATGGGGCTGTTTGTGGCTATGTCATAGGAATTATTCTGCGTCTAGGCGCTGGGGAGTTCTATCTTCAGCTAGAACCATTCATTCGCTATCCTTGGTATAGCGAGCAAGATGGACAACTCTTTCCTTTTAGAACGTTTGCCATGTTGGTCTCCCTTACAACAGTAGTTCTGGTGTCACTTTTAACTAACTTTTTGTTCGAGAGAGGATTGTTGCCAGAATATATAGATATCTGTAAGTGTATAAAGCGATCAAGACACCTCTATCAAGTGACTGCCGTGCCAAGAGATGAAGATAATGTTCATAGGATAGAACAAGACAATTCACTTAGAAAAAATCATTTTGATATGGCTCAGGCAAGTGTGGCAACAGATGAGCATTAGATAATGTTTCTCTTTTGTGTTGTCCTTTTATTTTTGTAAACTTTTTGTGCATTTAATGTTGTTCCAGACGTTTTGCCTTTTGATATGTGCTTTTTTTTAAATTGAATTTAAATACAAATGGTATCACGGAAGGGTGTACCAAAAGTGTTAATTGCCATAGAAGGTTTGTGAGCATTTATATTTTATACAACCCTTTCAGGGAAGAAATTGCACTAGTCAGTACTAACTAAAGATTTAATAATTATAACAATAATAAACTAGATACAGGTGTCTCAACGGAGTGTACCAAAATATTAAATGCCTTTATTAGTTTTTAAATCTTTTACAATTTATCCACCATTTTCTGTGTAGAGCCAGTACAAATAAACAGTACATTTGTACTTGGGTTGTATTACTGTCTGAATTAATGTAGACTTGATTGTTTTCGTAAGTTATCACAAAAGATTATGGCGTAAAAATTGTTTGTTGTTTTTTTTTTTTTACCAGTGTTTCAGTATTATTAGATGTACCTAGATTTATATAGAATATTGTTTTGTGTAGATGACATCAAAAGTAGTATACCAAAAAAGTTAATTTCCATTGTAAAATTCCAATTTTTTACCATTTTTCCACCACTTCCAGAATTTATAGTGACCTTATGTTTAAAGAATATCATAAAGTTGTATACTATATAGGTAAATTGTGATTGTTGGTTTCCAATCCTTTTTTTTTGTTAATCCATCATTCCTGAGTAGAATCAGGGCCTGAAGTTATAAAACATGTTGCTGCAGTCTGAGATAAAACCAATCATCTGATTGGTCAGATTTTGAATTTCAAAACATAAATCCAATCATCTGATTGGTCAGATTTTGAATTTCAGAACATAAATCCAATCATCTGATTTGTCAGATTTTGAATTTCAAAACAAATCCAATCATATGATTGGTCTGATTTTGAATTTCAAAACATGAATCCAATCATATGATTGGTCAGATTATGAATTTCAAAACAAAAAAGTCTCAGTATACCTAATTTTTTACTATAATGCCCCCATAATAGCTGGACGTCAATATAATGACCTTAATTGTATTGCTGCGATTTATTTTTTAAAACAAGAACAAAACAATAACTACACTGATGGTGAGAAGTCTCTAAGTAGAAAATTGGACTTGCACTGGAATGCTATGGTTATTGTACTTGTTACATTATAATATAAGTGGAAATGCATCCAACATAAACTTAAATTTGTATTTTATTACAGCATAGAGGGTGAGGGAGAAGAAGATAATGTATAATATTCTGTCCAAAAATGCTAAAGTAACAATTTTTATACAATGTTGTAAATTTTTCCCAAACTGTCTGACCGCTTAGCTGCAACGAAAAAAGATGCGTGCCATAACGACATGCTACGTGGGGGTTAAATGACGTCATTAGATGACGTTGACATCGTTTCCATGTTTTCTAATATGGCAGCGCCCGTAAATGTTCGCAAATATGTCAAGAGAGCAGTTGTTTGTGTTTAACTCTTGAAAAAAAGCAAATTGCCAAAAATTTTAGTGTTAGCGTTTTTAGAAGAAAAAAATGTTTTTATTATGTAATCCATTAATTGAGGCATTCCTAATATTGTTTGTTGTTGTTGTAGTTGTTTTTAAAGTAACATGTTTTTTTTTGTGTTGCTTTTTTTCTACTTAAAATAACTTTATTATTTAAGTAGTTGTGTTTAGATCTTTTAAGTCAGTATTTTGGCAATTAATTTTTGGAGTTATTTTTAGTAAGTGTTTTCTGCAACTTTTATAAAATGTTTGTACAAATTAAAATTTACATGTTTATGAATGTTTTAGGAAAAGTTGTTCCTGTACAGTTAAAAGATAATAAATAAGCTGATTATTTATATAATATAGATCTCATATGTTGATAAAGACAGACAAAAGTCAATAAAAAACTTTGTATATTTTTGTATATATATTTATGTTATGTTGTTTTTTTTAATCTGGATACTTATTTTATTGTTATCAAATTCTGGGTTCAGTTGCATTTTTACTGCCATTTTTTCTTACTTCTAACAAATTGTTTTAGCGTATTTTGTTGTTAAATACCATATCTCAAACCTAAAGGCCTGTCTAATTGTTAAGAGAAATGTTTTGAAAACTGTATGCAAAAACTTCAACGAAAACATTTCTTCACTTGCATTTTTTATATCCTCAACCAAAATTATGTAGTTGGTTTTTTTTAGTGACTCTACCAAAATCATGTGGATTATCAAATATCTAATTTTCAGTGATTTTACTGTCGTATTTATCAGTAAAGCAACAAGTACTTCATTAAAGAAACAACACACTGTGTGCAGCTGTGGGTGCAGTGTTTCAGTTTAGATAATGGGCTTGTTGGTTTGAATCTCAAAACATGCAGATTTGTTATGCTTTGAAGGGCAGAATTTTGCATTTGCATCTGTGCATCTGTATGTAGGTTCATCCACCCTCCTTTCTGTGTCTCAACCTCAATTTTTATATTATTTAGAATAGTTAGTTTCCATGTGATATCATAGGCACTGATAAGATAGTTTAAGGCAGCCATCTTTGAAGGCAGAAGCTAATGCATGCCGAAATCTGGAAATATGTGCTGTAATAAACTCACCACTGTGTTTTTACTTTTCAGTATTTTACTGAATTTTATATCAAATTGAACAGCTTTTATGAAGTATTTTAAATATCAAAACTGTATTTTGATAGTTTAAAAGGTAAAAGAAATACAGTTGACAAAGATACACTGTTCATTTTGTTTAAGAATAAGCAAATATTTTCTTTTTCTGTATATTAATTCTTTGTGCATTTATCAATTTTAAAAAAAAATATTGTATTCTTAAAATAGGAATTTTAAGAGCTTTCCAGTGGTGAAAAGCTTTTAATTTTTGGACTGCAAATGAAGAAAATAAAGTATACGATTTTATATAATTCATCTGAAAAGTCCTTGAAGTTGCCATCAAAGATGGCTGCCAAGATGAAGTATCTTCACTGTTATGGGAACTATCTATACTTTAATCAAACTTTAACATCTTACAGATAAACACTTGAACATGTGTTGCATATTATATTTACAAATGCAGCCATCGAGGTCATACTCAAGGTCAAGGTTATATCTAAGGTACATTTATCGTCGGGGGGGGTATATGTCAATTCCAAGGTTATTTCTTGTCATTCTTGTTTTCATTTTCTTCATTGTTGTTGTTTTAAATGTCAACTTATTATTCCTGTGTTCAAATCCTGTGTTAGGATCAACTTTGTTCTTTCCTTTTGTATACTTTATCATCAGACACACCGGATCTGGTAGCGCAATCGGTAGAGCGTAGGCTCCAGGTACTAGAGGCCCCGGGTTCGATCCCGGGCCGCGACATACCAAAGTCGTTGAAAATGTTAGTGGTATAGCTCCCTTGCTAACGCTTAAGCAAATATAAGGGTAGTTCCACGACTGGTTGGCCTGGTGTCAGGATAATGTGACTGGGTGTGGTATCATGCCAGGTGTTCACGGCATGCTATACACGGTGAAGGCAGCACATTATCTGCTTCAAGTGGACACCGTCTCCAGATAACTGAAATACTGTTCCTGGAATGATAAGCCCAATAAACATCAACATATCATCAGACAGGACCCTTAGTGTTCTTTTGATTTTAAAACTGGTTTTACTATTTAACACATATCCACAAGTAACAAGTCACATGTTAAATTATTTATTGTATCATTGATGTGTTATTGCTGTGATCTTAGTTTCAGTAAGATATTGTATCCAGTAACACTTTCCCATCAACATGAATTAAAACATTATTGGAATACAGTCGGCACTCGTTACCTAAAATTCCTTGAGGTTGATTAATATACTTTGGGATACCCTAAAAATTTATATATCAAAGGGAGTGATCGTTTTCATAAATCAGCCGTCAATATATAAATTACATGTACAAAACTTAGAAGTGCTGTTATTTAAAATATCTTTAAGATATTGTCTAATTTAGGAATGTGTATAAGTAAAATCAAGCTGGCATGCAACAACTACAAGTCGCTTAAGAAATATCAAAGTGGTCGACATTAACAAAAGTACTTCTAAAACATATTGTTAACACTTAAAATAATACAACATATTATTTGAAAAAGCCATTTTCTTTTAAGAAAATACTGTGCCATGCTTTCAGCTTTTATATCAACACAAAGGGTCACTCAAAGTCATCATCAATGAGTCCCTTTTTATAATTGTTCCTTTCCTATCATAATTTAAGTAGAAAATGTGTGCTCTTGCATTTCAGAACATTTTCAGTTACATCTTTGCTTACTTATTGGGCGCCCTTGGCCTAGTGGTAGAGTTTTGACTTGTAACTCCTCTGGTCGCTTAGCCTCTCACTGCGTGGGTTCGAGTCCCGTTCGGGGCAATTGACTTAATGTGGGAAGGTCTTCTAGCTGCTGTGTTGTGCACTGGTGGTTCTACCCAGACATTTGGGGTCTTCCTCCACCAAAATTGCTGAAGGTTGCTATAATGATCATAGACGGTCGCTGCAATGTATTTAAAACAAAAACATATTAATCAGATTTGGCTTGTCTTGTCATAAGTTCGTGCTGGACTGATTTTTAACCTTGTGTGCTACTTTTTTCATCAGAAATTCACATCTTTGACATGTGTGCTTGCCACACCGACCTATCAACAGATTAAAAGTGGTGAACATTTGGAACACTATTATTTTGATATAAACCAATTAACAATCTATTGTGATATTGAGATGATAATTTGAGATAAAATCAAGATTGCACAGATTTGGAAGTAAAATTGGGACGTACGTCAAAAAAAACTTTGATGTAGCCAAATAATCAAGGTTAGCATTTAGTGATAGCGAGTGTTGACTGTATGTATTAAATGCCATATTTGAATCATATATACAGTTCATTGATTTTTATCTCATTGGTTACTTGTTTAGTAATGCATTATTGTTTATGCTGAACAATATACATGTAAAAGTTCATTGAAATGCAGCTTTTTTTGCATCATAATTTAAAATTGTGTAAACTTACATAAAGCTCCTCTTTTAAATATGACTATATTATTGACGTTTACGGACTAAGAACAAGATATTTGGGGCATTTCTTTCTCTCACTGAAAATCGTTATTGGGCTTTATATCATGTACTTTGAAAATAGGAATATGATGAACAAAAAATTATAATCTTTTCATTTTATTTATTTCATTGTCATTTATTTATTTTTTAAGGGACCAAAACAATGTGTATTATTGTTTGTTCAATAGTTATATAAACACAATGCAATTGAGTCATATATGACAATTTAAGTGACTTATATTTTTTTTATAAAAGTTTGTTTTTGGTTGGTGTTCACTAGTAAATGTCTTATTTTATATACATGTACTTTATTTTGTCCAGCAATGTTCACATTATCATTATTATCAACATTAAATCAATTGTTAAATAAATTAGACTTCATATTAAGTAGATGGGCTTGGCTTATAATTAAACTTTCAACTTTTGTGTTAAAACAACAAAGAATCTGGTCAGTTGTTGTTTTTTTAAAATTTAGGCCCATATTCAACACCCATTCTTAAATAATAATTGATAATTGATAAAGTCATGGATTTCAATTTAAAATATCTTCATTATGTATTTAGCTACATGTCTGTAGTTTTGCAAGACACTTTAACTCTGCTACTTTCAACCAAAAAACACATTGAAACTTTGTAAATAAGCTTATTTTTGCTGGTATGAACATTTTGACTTGGGCTTAAGTCGGTCACTTCTGGTTGCATAATAAATATCATGGCCCCATGCCGCATGTGTCTTAGTCAAATTTTAGGCAAGAACTTCTGTGTTGGCCGGACCTGGTAACGCAGTCAGTAGAGCATCGGCTCCAGGTATGGGAGGCCCAGGGTTTGATACCAGACCGTGACATACCAAAGTCGTTAAAAATGGTAGTGGTATAGCACCCTTGCAAACACTTGTGCAGATATAAGGGTAGTTCCATGACTAGTTGGCGCAGTGTCAGGATAATGTGACTTGGTGTTGTATCATGCCGGGTGGCATACAATACACTGTGAAGACAGCACTATATCTGCTTCAAGTGGACACCGTCTGCCAGATAACAGAAATACTGTTGGTGGGACGATAAACCCAATACACAAACTTCTATGTTGGGAGGACTTCCAGATGACCTTGGCAGGCTTAAAACATAACCTGTCAAAGAGATGTTGGAAAAAATTAGCAATTGTCATATTACCTTTCTGTAGCAAATCCTCAGTGAGTAGAAACTAGGATCTGGATCAAATTCTCAACCAGGCAATGTTTCTGGACTGATTCTTATTATGATTGTTCAAGAGAAGAAAAAATGCATTTATATCCAACTGAAAACATGTGGTTAGTTTTGTATTTAAAAAATTGCAAAAAGTTGTTTAATACTTAGTGTTTTTATGAATAAGTGGGTTAGAATATGTTGTTTAAGATGTTTTATTATTTGCTAAGGTGTGTGCTGTTATTTGTAAAAGTGTATGTTGTAAGTGTTCCATCATGTGCTGTCAATCATTTTGCGCTCTTGTTATAGTATGTGCTATTCTATTATGCTTTTGTGAAAGTATGTGCTATTCTATTGTGCTTTTGTGAAAGTATGTGCTATCATTTAATAAAGTATGTGATAATAGATGTAAACATATTTGCTATAATTTGGAAATAAAAGATCTGTTAATTCTTAAAGTATGTGCTATCATTTCGTTAGGTATGTGCTTTTTGTGGATAAGCAATAAATCTAAATACAATACATCTTTCTGTTATTTTCTAATCCCCATTAACTTAAATCATATTGACTATGTTGCCCACCAAAATTGTCTCATTTGTCAGCCAGAGGTATATCAACAAGGAAAACTGCTATGGTATATACTTGCAGCAAACTAAGGTATATTAAGGTAAGAAACTGCTAGGGTATGTCCATGTTGTAATCTGCAAAGATATATCCAGGAAGCAAACTGTTAAGTTGTATCAAGTTAGCAAAGTGCTAAGGTATATCCAGGTAGGAAACTGCTAAGGTATATCCAGGTAGCAAAATGCGTTGGCATATCCAGGTAGCCACTTGCTAAGGTATATCCAGGTAGCCACTTGCTAAGGTATATCCAGGTAGCAAAATGCGTTGGCATATCCAGGTAGCCACTTGCTAAGGTATATCCAGGTAGCAAAATGCATTAGCATATCCAGGTAGCCACTTGCTAAGGTATATCCAGGTAGCCACTTGCTAAGGTATATCCAGGTAGCAAAATGCGTTGGCATATCTAGGTAGCCTCTTGCTAAGGTATATCCAGGTAGCAAAATGCGTTGGTATATCCAGGTAGCCACTTGCTGAGGTATATCCAGGTAGCCACTTGCTAAAGTATATCCAGGTAGCAAAGTGCAACAGTAGATCCAGGTAGCCTACTGCTAAGGTATATCCAGGAAGCAAAGTGATATGGTATATCCAGGTAGCAAAGTGATATTGTATATCCAGGTAGCCAATTGCTAAGGTATATCCAGGTAGCAAAGTGCCAAGGTATATGGGTTTAGCCAATTACTAACCATGCTTAGGTATATCCAAATAGCCAATTGCTAATGTATACCATGGAAGCAAACTTCAAAGGTATGTTGACATTGTAATCTGGTAAGGTATACCCAGCTATGAAACTGCTTAGGTATATCCAGGTAGCCAACTGCTAGGGAATTTTCACATAGCATCCAAACAAAATCATTACATTTACTAGATAGCTTTATAATGAATTTCAGCAGGCATAAATATTTTCTACGGTATCATTATTTGCTGCTTTTTGAAAATCATAGTTTTATTTCAAGCTGTTATATGCCCTGTTATAAGGTATTATTGTTTACAGGTGGTATCTGACAGTTGGAACAAACAACTTTAACATGTCAAGAATACCTAGGATTTTTTGTCTTTATAAAAAAGGACAATATAGCATAAATCTTTAGGTTAATTTTTAACTGATTTACAATTACTCTCATAAAGATTAAAAAATATGGTGCTTTGAAATGAAATGGAATAGTATTATGATATTTAAAAAGGTAACTAGACTGCAATTTGTGCTCATATATTATAGAAAATATCTAGTGTATAATTTAAAAGGGGAGCCCATGGCATAGTGGTAGTCGCCAAATTGTAACTCTGACTGCTTAGCTTCCCACTGCGTGGGTTGGAGTCCCGTTTGGGGGATGTGGGTATTGTAATATTGTAGTTCTATTTACATCCTGTGTGTAAAACCTTACTGTTCATTTGTTTCTGGTGCGTGTACCTTTTATATAAGCTTTTCTTCACTACCTATGTTTGACTTGAAAGGCACAGTAGGCCTACATCAGAGTGTCTTCATAGTCTTCAATACCATGTACATTTTCATACCGTGTCCTCCACCAAAAATAAGCTGGATGTCACTAATATGACCATAACTATGTTGGTAGGATGTAACAAAAATTACAATAGACTTTCATCAGAACATAACAGAACTTACATTTATTCAGATTTGTACAAAGTACATCATCTTAATCAAATGAAGAAAAAACACATACACAACAAATTAGTCACATTAGTGCAAGAAAAAACATAGCCATCCAAACAGTTATACTTTTAATTATACGTGTTGTTTAAAAATCCAATTGATTAAAACAATGAAGTAAAAACTTAAATTCAATTAATTGTTTATCTCGAACATTTAAAAAAGTGTATTGTTAACACGTTATCGTTCAGGGTCATATTTGTCGCCCATTGAGTGTTGTTGTTTTACATATTTACATCATATTGAAGGATTTCATAAGATAATGAAGCTGTAAAAACCGAAAGAGGCCTTATATATACACCATACACATATTTCAAAAGTTAACGTTACTTGTGTTGTGAACTTCTGGCTTCTGGTCGATTACACTTACTTCTTGCATTCATTAAGACGAAACATTTTTATAATCGTTCAGTGTTTTTTTTTATGCAATTTAACAATCTGAACCAAAAAGGTAATCAATAAAACAGCAGTTGAGAATATCAAAGATGGAATATAATTCTCAATCACTCCCCAACACCAACGACTCCGAGGAGCTGGTGAGTTACTTCGGAGATAATCGGAAATGTATATTGGCCATTCAACTACTATATTGTGCGGATCAACAGAATGACACTTGGGATGGAGGTCAAGGACGTCTGCCGGCCACACCGTTCTCGCTAAATCGATAAAAGAGAGCTTTGAAGTGGGTTCATCACTTGGCTTAAAAGATTCTAAAAATTGACAGTCATATATTCTGGTTCCCGTAAACGGGTGGATTTCACGTATGTACAAGTTTTATTTTCTGTTTGGAAGTACTTTTTCAATCATGTTTAAATGGAATTTATAATTTTAATGTAGGATTTGTTAGTTGTTTGAAAGGTTCTTAAATATTGCGCGAACAAACTGGCATTCGTCCAGACATTTTTTAGACAAAGTTAAGTAAGATGTAAGGTTAACAAAAGGTGTTGGCAATCAAATCCTAATCAATGTGTCGAGTGTTATCTTCTTAAATATATGTAGATGGTCATTTATGGTTGAAATTTAGTGGGCTTTATCCGTTATGTTACTTCCGGCACTTTTTTTTGTTGTACAAAAATCTAAAATTTTGCCTAATGAAGATCTTATTTCAAGGTGGTGTATTTTTTTGTATTTTTTTTTTTTTTTTTGGTAAATCTTGACACCCAGTTCAACAGTCCATGTTGCATTGTCCTAGAAAATCGGAGACAATGTTTCCCTGTTAACCATTACGTAACCGGACAAAACTAAAAACAACATATTCAGTATAATACTTTCAAATTGGTAATCCTTAATGGATAGCACTTAAGTAACCGATACAAAATATGCTTGACATTTAACAAAATATTTACCATACATGTATACCCATATCAAGTATGAATTTGTCGTCTGCTTTTGTCGGTGACCCAAATCTGAATGACCTAAACCTCCAAAACAGCATTTAAAACACGTGCAAAATACTACGCCACATAGCGGTTACTTTATTACGAACAAGGGAAATTAATTTCCTACTAACGTAGGAAATTATATTGTCTTAATACCATTCTTATTTAGATTGCAGAATTTTCCGGACATCAGCAACCGCACATCGGACCAAATCCGTAAATCTTCGACACTGTACGCTGACAATCGTAAAACTTCGGGTATTTCCGTATGGTTCGTAAAATACACCTCGTACATAGCTCTAGAATACACCAAAGTGCGTCGCCTGAGTTATGAAACAGTGTCCGTTCGCGAGAAAGTAACAAATTATATATATATCATTTAGTTGAGTATATCTTGCAATAACAACGATTTTTTTTATCAATACAATCTATATGATTTACGGAAAATTGAAAAGTCAACATTAAATACCCAGTATTAAAACTAAGACACACAAAGTAGATCCAAGATGGCGCCTTATTATGTCAGAGGTCTCTTGCATAGCATAAAGGCCGAGGTGATCAGATTGTGTACGCTGAGTTCCGCAGATCTCCGTACAATCAGTGGCGATATTGGCAACGTGTCAGCATGGAAGACAAATGAGATGATTCAAATTTTTCCAATAGTTTTCCTATAAAAATACATGTAACATTCTCGTGTTCTTATTTTGGGTAAGTTAGACATAATTTCGGCATAAACTCATACTTTAGTCTAAGTAAAGGCGAATCTGAATACCACATCCATTGTTAAACAGTACAAGTTTCAAAAATAAATAGCTGTACAATATTTCTTATTCTTTAAAAGCTTTCAAAAAACACCCTGTGGATTTCTGCAAAAATATATCGCCGTCAAAGCGGAAAAATCGGATGCTGATAAAACGTGATCTCAACGTTAAGTGATCACGATGTTTAGTTCAAAGTTTAGAGTAACCAACAGCGTGGCTCAGATACGAAATACATGTTTTCTATGACGAGTGGGGTATCAAGCTTCATTTTTCACTTAGAAGTTGGGCATCTATGTAACAGTATTTTGTGGGATCTATTCATGTAACAATAATTTGTTTTGTGTTTGAGAGAAAAAGAGTGATAGAAATTGTCGGATACCATTTGTGGATTTAGAAGGAATATACTGTGTTTTCCAATTTAAATCCATTCTGACAACATGGATTTGATGCACGTCTAATGGAAAGATAATACTCCGTGTTATATTGAACATTATGTGTAAGTCTACTTATTGTTTGTCTTTAATGTGGTTTTATTTGTTTATTGGGTTTACCGTCCCACCAACAGTATTTCAGTTATCTGGAGACGGTGTCCATTTGAAGCTGCCTTCACTGTGTACAGTATGCCATGAACACCTGGCATGATAACACACTCAGTCACATTATCCTGACACCGGGCAAACCAGTCAAGGAACTACCCTTATATTTTCTTGATCATTAGCAAGGGACCTATACCACTACCATTTTAAACGACTTTGGTATGTCGCGGCCCGGGATCGAACCCGTGATCTCCCGTACCTGAAGCCGACGCTCTGCCGATTGCAGGTCCGGTAAATGGGGTTTTGCATAATATAAAATGTAGCAACCTGTACATATTTTCATCTGTCTCTTGAAATGATTTATGAAAAACACGTACTCTACAAATGTATGCATGATGTGTATTGTATATTGTATAATTGACGACATGTGTAAAATATTATATTATTATTTGTTCTTATAAATTATTTGAAGAGTTACCAAACATCAAAATTGATCTGTTTGTTATAACGTTTGCAACTGTCATTAACAGTTTAGCTACAAGTTTGTTTGTAATAAATAATTTCATTAAAGATAGTGTGTTGTGTTTTCATTTAACTGTCCAAACTAGACCAAACCAGACTAGCGCGTGATTATTTCTTCTCTCAATACCTTTACTATCTGTTATTAGTGATAAGACTGATTGACTTAACACATTAAAAATGTCATCAGTGTCGAAGCAAATTATCTTCAGTGTAAAAAGGTATTAAATTAATTGTTGAATGTATTTTATGTACACAACCTTTAGTTTCACCCAACATGTACTTACATTTAATGATATTATGACATACTCGTCATTGGTCTTCATATGTATATTTTCTTTTCGTAATGAAAGCTATTGCGTTATTAAACAATTGAAAGCGTTACTGCTAGAACAGTTATTTTAACAAAAAATGTCGATGTATCCCGATTAAGTATGGCCATAAGCGTTCAGTCTACAAACAAATTTAGTTGTAGTGGTAGAATGTGGGGATGAGTTCGCAATATGTCAACTGGAAAGCAATCTGCTAGTGAAATTCAATTGCGAAAAGAAACCCGTAGCCAACAGTGCTTGCAGGTGAAAATTAGCGGACCATTGCACACAGTTTGTGTATTTGTCGATGATGACTTCAGGACAGTGTTTATCATTGAGATGAAGTGCTAACGCAGACGTCATTCAGAGAAAGTGCTGACGTAGACGTCATTCAGATAAGTGCTAACGTAGTCGTCATTCAGATAAAGTGCTAACATAGTCGTCATTTATATAAAGTGCTACCGTAAACGTCATTCAGATAAAGTGTTAACGTAGGCTCTAACCTGACAGCCCATAAACATTTGTTTCGCTCGCTGTAACATGTACAGTGAAACCTCAGCACAGCAACATATGGCTCAGCAGAGGTTATCACGGCCTTTAGGAACAAATTTAAAAGACCGTTTACCTTTACTCAGAGGAGGTGCTGCTCAGATTGGAAAGTGCACTGAATCTTTATGAGGGGAAATAAAAGGGTTGCTGCTAAGAGGTTGTTGCTGTTCAGAGGTGCCTTTTGGAGAGGTTTTACTGTATATATAGCGGCAGTTAGAAGTTATCAGCCTGTACCCCGTCTATATTGGCGCCAAAATTGGTTTGCGATGATACAGTCAGAGTCATCTGGATGGTCTCTTGGTCTCTTTTGCTAGCACATCGGCTGCTGTCTTTCCAGACTTCCCAATTATTCCATACATTTTCCATGTCGACTGAAATTGAAAGGGTTCTGAAGAAAAACTTAATTAAAATGGTTCTTAAGTCCCTTATTCTTGCCTTTTGAGTTTTCTTTCCGGTCCTTTCTATTTTGTCATTCTCCACTGTGGCACCAAACCTCTGCGGTCTTTACACCTAGCACTTTCCCATCTTTGATAACTTTTGTCTCTAACCTTTAAATACCTAAGTTTGTCGCACATACTGTTTATTTATGCCGCATATTAATCTTTTGTCGCTTGACTTATTGACCATGTCCTTCCTGTTCTGACTTCGATACTCTCTCTCTCTCTCTCTCTCTCTCTCTCTCTCTCTCTCTCTCTCTTCTCTCTCTCTCTCTCTCTCTCTCTCTCTCTCTCTCTCTCTCTCTCTCTCTCTCTCTCTCTCTCTATCTCCTACTCTCTATCTCCTACTCTCTGTCCCTCTCTCTATAGTTTTCTTCTTTTTTTTCTCTCTCTCTCTCTCTTGTTTTTCCCAGTTCCTATATCATTTTATCGTACTATCCACTTTCTTTCTCTTTCTCTATTTCACTCTCGAGTTCTCTCCTCTTATCTCTCGCCCTTTTCCCCCTTTTCTCTATCTCTATCTCTATCTCTCTCTCTCTCTCTCTCTCTCTCTCTCTCTCTCTCTCTCCTCTCTTTCTCTCATCGCCCTCTATATTTCTGTCTCTCATTCCACCCTCTCTCTGTTTTGTTTCTCTAATGAGAAAATCTCAAACGGGTTGTCTATTTCTAGGATATATGTCATTAAAATTATTTTTAAAAAATATGCGGCAATCAGGGATTTGACTTAGAAAGAAACATTTTAAAGAAAGCAAGCCTATAAACTTTTTGTGACTCATCATATTGACAGGTAAGGGTATATTGACATAATCAGTTCAGAATAAAATGATGTTTTAATGGAAAGAGATTAAACGGGCTTGGCTTTTTTTTCTCGGGAAAAAAATGACATTGTGATATATTATGATACGATAAAATATCCGATAATCAATTTTTTGAATAAGAAAAGACATCCCTTTTTTAAACTGTAATTTAGAAGGGACGTCTTTGTTAAATTGTAATGACAAATTTACGACTGATATTAACAATTTAAATCATGAGGGGAACCGGAAAAGACCAAAAATGCAATGGCCACGTAGCAACATAATATATAATGTAATAAAACGGTAAATTGTGTTTACAGCCAGATTCAAACTACGAAGAAACACGGTTTCATACGAGGTGGGGTGGAAGGAGGTAGGTTTACCATATCATTTGTGTAAAACTTATTACATGGGTTTTGGCATATCATTTGTGTAAAACTTATTACTTGTATTTTGGTTATAGTTAGGCCTATTCTACGTCAGAAAAATGCAGTTGTTAAATATACATTAATAAAGCAAATTTAAATAACGTTCGCAGGTCCACCTGTGTAAATGGACTGGCCTGTCCTCATTTGAAAAAAAAAACTTACCACGTGCACAGTCAAACTTGCGCACGTGAATTCCTTTGTCAAAATTAGTCTTTCCGAGATACCTGGATCTCTATTACACGGTGAAGTAGATGTGTAAAAAGGTTGAGCAGACAGGTTTTCTATCTTAAAGAACACACGATACTCGCTTAGTTTCAATGCTCTTCAATTTCGGTGGACGTGATTTGTGTCATTTGGGATTGATAATGTGTAACCAGCATTTCAAGATAGCATTATTATAACATTTTATTAAGAAAATCGTGTTTTAACCCTTTCATTTATAGTTCATCTATAATTTTGAAAATTCACTTGACTTTGTTGTTTTTCTTTAAATGAGATAAAAGGGTTTTAATAAATTTATGTTCAACTTGTAATAATAGATTTAAAGCTGAACCAGTCTGCATATAAACCCTTAGTCATGCAGATTCTGCTAATGATTGTAAATGGTTTGTAAAGGAGTAAAATGGTGTATAAATGCAGGAATTGGTTAACTAGACTTCACAAATGAATTTGCAATGAAATGTTCCGAGTCTATGCCTGTTTAAGCTCAAATATGACACCAAAAGGTGGAAAACTTATATATGTTTTGTCAGTAGAAAAATTGAACAAAGTTATTTGGATGCATTTACAGATTTGGTAACTGATAAAGGAAGCACAAGAACATTATATATTTTGCTTGGTTAAAAGGTCTGTCGACAGAGTTATCACTTTATATATGCCCTAGACATTAGTTTAATGAGTGAAAATGTTGTGATTCTACGTGGATTTATTTGGATTGGCTAATGGTCGCACAACACCCAATGCATATGCATGCTGATGTGCCAAAGCAGTTTACCATGTGATAAACGTAAGTAGAGACCTCTTTCTATCTATATCCCTACTACATAAAGTGCAGCAATACGCATATTTAAAGATGGTATCCGACAGTTTACACCATTTTCTTTACTCTCATGCAACCAAATAAATTACTGTTACCTGAAAAAAATCCCGCTAACTGTTGTTTATTGGTGCCCTACATAAATGTGAAAAGGAAGGCATAACGCCTAAGTTGTCCTTCCAAGACGGTATTTCCTATCCGAGCCACGCTGCATAGTTAGCTATTTTTAAAACAAGCAAACCACTAGTGTGAGATAATGTTACATCGTTATCCGGGTGATAAGCTCTGACGTCAATGTCTATTTTTAGTTGAAATTACCATCGTGCTTATTTATAGATTAGGAAAAAAATCACATTAAATGCGACTAAAATCACGATTCGTACTGTCTAACAATTAAAGGAAGAGTTATAAAAAACCGAATTCCCAAGAACATGGTTAAGATATTTGCTAGATGTATTTTATATAGGCAAGCTGTCGGTTACCACTTTAAATAGCGGTCATGTTCATGTTTCAAGTTTACGATTATAGCTGATATTGAAAACATATGCGCGTACCTTATAATGTCGCAAACTGTTCATTTTACAGCAATTTCTGTTTCTAAATTACTGTTGGATTAAGTTGTGGCCCTTGGTCGGGAGTAACAGTATATTTTCTATGCTGATGTTCGGCGCTATTAGTTAATATTTGTAAACGGTGACATCCGACAGTTTGCATATATCAAATACATAAAACACTAGGTTATCCACGTCTAGGGGAATTTGGACATAAGTTATGCACAAGCTAACCCTTGGCGTAGTGGTAGAGTCGCCGATATGTAACTCCTCTCACTGCTTATTCGCCCACGCGTGGGTTCGAGTCCAATTTAGGGCGAAGGACTTAATGTGGGAAGGTCTTCCAGCTTACCTGCTGTGCGCCGGTGGTTCTACCCAGACATTTATCTAGGGTCTTCCTCCAATAAAACAGCTGGACGTCGCTATAATGCTCTCAACAGGTCGCTGCCATGTACCCCAAAAACAATAATTAAGCTATTAACTACCTAAAGTTGCAATAAAGCGAATTTTGAATACTACTTGTAAGATAATAAAATCGTAAAATAAATCGTTTTAACTTAGATAAAAATTCGAGCTTATGTGGACTTGTCCAAATTCACCCAAACAGGGGTATTTTTACATGAATTTGCTATATTAAAACTGTCGGTTACCTCCTATTTTTAATTTATCTTACTCCGCTACACCCCAATTGCGGCGAATTGTCCGACATATCTTACAAAACGCACGAGCAGGACGATGATGGAATAGAAACACACTGCCTCAAACCTTGCGACATTAAAAGATTAAAGTACAATATCAATAACAATAAAAAAAATACCAATTTCCATGTGCAAAAAAGAAAACCAGGCTCAAACCTCCAGACATAAGCACAATATCAATTTCCCAAAACATCAATGTTCATGTGTTGTGTACATTTATCCCAAAGACACTCAAGCTAGGTACGAGCCTTTCAACTGTCCAGTTATTAGAGTCTCTTGTTACATGAAGATTTTATAGAAATTGGAAGTGTTTGTACTGTTTTCCGATTGTAATGTATATACATAACTGACTTGGGATTTCTACTTGCACTTCCTTTACTTTGTGATGTCAGTATATACGAACATGCGGGGGCTGATCCAGAATATATATATATATATATATATATATATATATATATATATATATATATATATATATATATATATATATATATATATATATTGGTAATATTAAATTATTAATAAACCGTTAAATACACAGTAAGGGACCACAAGTTTGAACTAAGCAATCGGCAGACAAAATTTACTTTAAAAGCTTAGTATTTTTAAACTTACAAGTATGTATTTTCACAACTCTTCTCTTTTACCTGGTTGTTGTTGTTGGTGGTGGTGGTGGGGCATTCTCCACTCCCTGGATCCATCCCTGAGTGCATGTTTGTTTACAGAAATGCTTGCAAGCTGTTAGATAACTTTACGTCTATGCTGATCTCAGTTCGATTGCTTATGACTGACGCCTAGTATTTTACTAAAAGGCAAAACGGCTATGCATCGGACCGGGTAGCGCAAGTAGTAGAGCGTCGGCTCCATGCACGCGGCCCCGGGGTCGATTCCGGGCCGCGATCAACAAAAATCGTTAAAATGGTAGTGGTATATTTCCCTTGTTAACGATCAAACACAAAAAGGTACTTCCACGTCTGGTCGGCCCGGTGTCAGAATATTGACTCGGTGTGGTTGCATGCCACGCGATCACGGCAAACAAGTGTTTTGTAACTATTTTTATGTAGGATTCTTAATAAAATCGAGGATTTAAAGTCGGTGTTTTAATTTTGTGCTAAGAGAATGTTTATAGAAGTTATTGTCAGGAGCATTTTCGCAATCTTATTTGTTATTGGTTATCGCTGATTTATATTTCCATAGGCTGTTTTGACTGCCTAAATGAAGTTATTGACCAAAGTATAACCTCTTGATATCTATTCTTGACTAATTGTTGTGCAGTTCATGATTGTTTGAATTACCATTTTATTTTTAATTGATTAAAATTTTGATTGCGCGAGGATTTTATGCGCATATAACATGCACTATATTACTGCAGAGACATTCAAGTGCATCCGCAACGGCTATTTATAGAACCTTTGCTCGGTGTCATAACCTTGACACTAGACGTAATAGTTGCCATTAACACCGACCGGAAGTAGGAACTTAACACCATTTTGCTGAAACTACTACCCCCAGTAAATTGTTACTTTACTTTAAATAGCATTTCCTTGTAATTTTCTAATTGGTTGCAATCAGCTAATTTTGAACAGTTCAAGTGTGTACCTTTTGAATGTCTTAGTTACTGTTGCTAGGAGCTACACATCACTTTCTTGTTGATTAAATATATTGGTTACTAAAAGAATTGTTTATCATAAAAATATGCACTAAGTATTGAAAAATAACAAAACTCATGATTATCACAATTTTAATGCACAATATATATATAAATGCTACAAAAATCTTTAAATATATTAAAAGATAGAACACATTAAAAAAATCATAAACAATTATCACAGGCACTTGAATATACCGAATAAAACAGCTCCGTAATACGCAAACGACTAGAAAGTGTATGACAGATTATATACGGTCATTTTTGGAGACAAGTTAAGAGGGCCAGTAATTTCACACATAACACATGATCTACTTGTCTAAGGCAACATATATGCTTGCATACGATTGAATGGAGGGGCTAGGATTAAAATTTGGACTATTTGGAGATGGTAGTCAAAACTTCCTTGCTGCCACCAACTGTATGCAAGATGACCATGGTCATATCATTAATTCTGCTTAGCTGGTTTAGAACTAGAACATGCCAAACTATGTACTGAACAATCAGTTTATCAATACTAGTAATAAGCTTGTAACTTCTCATCTTCATTATTTTAGACTGCGTGCTTTGCAGAATAATTTTAACACAGCAATCACTGGCGTAGCTCCCTATAGGCACTGTAGGCACGTGCCTAAATATTTTCTTTTTAAATGTACAAAAATGAAGGGGACGGTCGTCGCGGTGTATGCATGAGCTTTAGATACTCTAATCACACAATCTATTGCGCCTAATTACATTGGTACATAGATTTATTGATTGCTACTGAAAAGCGTTGCAAAAGCAGGTGTACAAAATTCCGCCCCCTTTAAGGTGCCTATACATGATTTTTCTGTCAAGCTAGTACCTGGCAATTATCAACATATAGCATACATTGGTTGGTCTGATTAAAACCAAGTAAGACCAAGTTATAGTCTACTTTCAGGCTACAGCTCGTTCAGCCGACTTTACAGTTTACCCATTGGTCATTGGGTGTATCCGTCAATCCTGTACTCTGGCAGCCGACACAGAGCTCTGGGAAGTCATATTATTAACCCGAATAACCCTCGCAGGTACCCATTTATACACCTGGTGGAGTGGAACAATTCGAGGTGAATTTCTTGTTCAAGGAAATTAGCATCGACCTGACCGGGGTTCGAACCACGGACCCATGATCCGGAGTCGTGCGTACTATCACTGGACTTTTCCACTATAGTCACATGCATTGGGTGGTCTTATTCAAGTACAGGTAACTAAGTTACATACATTGGTAGGTCTTATTCAAGTACAGGTAACATAGTAACATGTATTGGTAGGTCACATTCAAGTACAGGTAACTTAGTTACATACATTGGTAAGTCTTATTCAAGTACTGGTAACACAGTACATACATTAAGTGGTCTTATTCAAGTACACTTAAAATACACTGGCAGGTCTTTTTCAAGTACATGTCACATGTATTGTTTGTCTTTTTCAAGTACAGATAACATAGTAAGAGGTATTGGTAAGTCTCATTCAAGTACAGGTAACATAATTATTTGCATGGGTTGGTCACATTCAAGTACAGGTAACATAGTGACATGTATTAGTTGGTCTTTTTCAAGTACAGGTAACATAGTAACATGTGTTGCTAGGTCTCATTCAAGTACAGGTAACATGTATTGGTTGGTCTCATTAAAGTTCATGTAACATAGTAATATGTATTGGTAGGTCTTTTTTAAAGTACAGGTGAACTAGATACATGCATTGGTTGGTCAATGTTACAGTTACATACCTTGTTTGGTCACATGTAACAGTTATATGCAATGTTTGGTCACATGTAATTTTTTACATGCATTGGTTGGTCACATGTGACAGTTACATGCATTGTTTGGTCACATGTAACATTTACATGCATTGGTTGGTCACATGTAACATAGTAACATGTATTGGTTGTTCTCATTCCAGTGCATGTATCATAAAATGGTTGTCAATGCACACATTACATACCAATTATCATTATGCATTCACCTGTTCAGTATTATAGTGTCTTTATTCCATGCACGATTTCTCTCAGACACTCAGTAATAGGCACAATTTTACAGTAAATTAAGTGTTATAGAAAATATGCATAATTTGAAAATTAACACAACTGAAGTGTTGTATACTTTAATATAAATGTATATGCCAAATTTTAAGAAAACTCTCCAACAAGGTTTGAATTTTTGGATAATTTTCTTTTAAAATCTTCATTAAAGTCTCTCCTTTTAAGAAAGAAGAAATTTTCAAATATTATTTATACCCTTTGGAGGAGGAGTGTTTTGATATTGAGTATCGTTTGGGAACAAATTATAGCAATTGACAAACCAACAAAACATGTTACATGATTGGTTTCATTCAAACTTTCCCAAATAGGTTATTAATTATTTATATTCCCAGCATATTTAAGACTGATTTTCCCATTTTTTTCTTACTGGGCCTTATTAAAATATCACCAAGCTCTTGATAGCCTAACAATTTATTTCAGATTTGCTCAAAATGTTCAGCAAAATATTTTGATTGATGCTGCAAAATATAAACAAATTACACCACAAGGTTTTGACTTTTTTAGACTTTGAATATACCAGCACAATTTGTACAATTAAAATTCTTGTACAAAATAAAAATTAAAAAATATATGTTTTTCCCTCTTAATCTGGTAGAGTGATGCAGAAATAATTGTCAAAGTGAAGAAGTAGGAATACAAAAAGTTGAACATGCATGCCCATACCGGGATTCAAACCCTCAACCCCCAGTTTTGAAGCATTTTAACCCTAATTTTCTAATTTTGATACTTTTCAATTGGAGGTGCAGCATTATATTTGCTCGACCTTAAGTTATATAATTAGCAAATATTTTTTAACATTCACAGTCATATTCTATTTTTTATTGCATGTATAATAGATTTTAATTTATTTCAATTAAAATAAAGTAAAATGCCTAATTGAAGATTATATTTCAACAAATATATTACAGTGTGAAGTACTAAGCTTTGTATTTTTCACTTTTTTTCCCCATAATAATTTATGTTTTAATGTTTTAATGTGGTTAATACAACTTTATGATATTAAATGATATCTAATATAACATGCATATAACAATATCTAAGCTCTGTCTAGGGTATTTGTGAATAATTTCTGTAGAATAACTTCATATTTAAGTCCCAGCTTTGTCAATTTTAAACAGTATCTCAATTTCTGGGCAGTAAAACTTGTTAATCAACACCTAAAATGTTCATTATTTTAAAAACTATCAATAAGACAATTTCTGCTAAAAATAGACATTGACGTCACAGTGGATTACGTGGATAGCTAAAACATAAGTGATCACGTGATTGTCTTCATTTAAAAATAGCCAACTGTGCAACTTGGCTCAGATAGGAAATACATGTTTCTAATGACAAATGTGGAGTTATGGTACACTTTTAAGACAGGTGCAGGACATCAATAAACAGCATTTTGCGAGATCTGTTAAGGTAAAAATAGTTTAAGATGTTTAATGAAAATATTTTTGGTCCAAACTGTTGCATACCACCTTTAAGAAAAAATGCCAAACTGCAGCTTTCTGAGGTCAGAGCATAGATTTTTTATTTAACTTGTATTATACAAAGTCAGGGTCTTGATTAACATAACTTGTTTTCTATAAGGCCAGGGCCTATATTTTTGTAACTTGTTTTCTATAAGGTCAGGGCCTATATTTTTGTAACTTGTTTTCTATAAGGTCAGGGCAAATATTTTTGTAACTTGTTCTCTATAAGGTCAGGGCCTATATTTTTGTAACTTGTTTTCTATAAGGTCAGGGCCAATATTTTTGTAACTTGTTTTCTATAAGGTCAGGGCCTATGTTTTTGTAACTTGTTTTCTATAGGGTCAGGGCCTATATTTTTGTAACTTGTTTTCTATAGGGTCAGGGCCTATATTTTTATAACTTGTTTTCTATAAGGTCAGAGCCTATATTTTTGTAACTTGTTTTCTATAAGGTCAGGGCCTATATTTTTGTAACTTGTTTTCTATAGGGTCAGGGCCTATATTTTTGTAACTTGTTTTCTATAGGGTCAGGGCCTATAATTTTGTACCTTGTTTTCTATAGGGTCAGGGCTTATATTTTTGTAACTTGTTTTCTATAGGGTCAGGGCCTATATTTTTGTAACTTGTTTTTTTTATAAGGTCAGGGCCTATATTTTTGTAACTTGTTTTCTATAGGGTCAGGGCTTATATTTTTGTAACTTGTTTTCTATAGGGTCAGGGCCTATATTTTTGTAACTTGTTTTCTATAAGGTCAGGGCCTATATTTTTGTAACTTGTTTTCTATAGGGTCAGGGCCTATATTTTTGTAACTTGTTTTCTATAAGGTCAGGGCCTATATTTTTGTAACTTGTTTTCTATAAGGTCAGTGCCTATATTTTTGTAACTTGTTTTCTATAGGGTCAGGGCCTATATTTTTGTAACTTGTTTTCTATAAGGTCAGGGCCTATATTTTTGTAACTTGTTTTCTATAGGGTCAGGGACTATATTTGTGTAACTTGTTTTCTATAGGGTCAGGGACTATATTTGTGTAACTTGTTTTCTATAAGGTCAGGGCCTATATTTTTGTAACTTGTTTTCTATAGGGTCAGGGCTTATATTTTTGTAACTTGTTTTCTATAGGGTCAGGGCCTATATTTTTGTAACTTGTTTTCTATAAGGTCAGGGCCTATATTTTTGTAACTTGTTTTCTATAAGGTCAGTGCCTATATTTTTTGTAACTTGTTTTCTATAGGGTCAGGGCCTATATTTTTGTAACTTGTTTTCTATAAGGTCAGGGCCTATATTTTTGTAACTTGTTTTCTATAGGGTCAGGGACTATATTTGTGTAACTTGTTTTCTATAGGGTCAGGGACTATATTTGTGTAACTTGTTTTCTATAAGGTCAGGGCCTATATTTTTGTAACTTGTTTTCTATAGGGTCAGGGCTTATATTTTTGTAACTTGTTTTCTATAGGGTCAGGGCCTATATTTGTGTAACTTGTTTTCTATAAGGTCAGGGCCTATATTTTTGTAACTTGTTTTCTATAGGGTCAGGGCCTATATTTTTGTAACTTGTTTTCTATAAGGTCAGGGCCTATATTTTTGTAACTTGTTTTCTATAAGGTCAGTGCCTATATTTTTGTAACTTGTTTTCTATAGGGTCAGGGCCTATATTTTTGTAACTTGTTTTCTATAAGGTCAGGGCCTATATTTTTGTAACTTGTTTTCTATAGGGTCAGGGACTATATTTGTGTAACTTGTTTTCTATAGGGTCAGGGACTATATTTGTGTAACTTGTTTTCTATAAGGTCAGGGCCTATATTTTTGTAACTTGTTTTCTATAGGGTCAGGGACTATATTTGTGTAACTTGTTTTCTATAAGGTCAGGGCCTATATTTTTGTAACTTGTTTTCTATAAGGTCAGGGACTATATTTGTGTAACTTGTTTTCTATAAGGTCAGGGCCTATATTTTTGTAACTTGTTTTCTATAGGGTCAGGGACTATATTTTTGTAACTTGTTTTCTATAGGGTCAGGGACTATATTTTTGTAACTTGTTTTCTATAGGGTCAGGGCCTATATTTTTGTAACTTGTTTTCTATAGGGTCAGGGCCTATATTTTTGTAACTTGTTTTCTATAGGGTCAGGGCCTATATTTTTGTAACTTGTTTTCTATAGGGTCAGGGCTTATATTTTTGTAACTTGTTTTCTATAGGGTCAGGGCCTATATTTTTGTAACTTGTTTTCTATAGGGTCAGGGCTTATATTTTTGTAACTTGTTTTCTATAAGGTCAGGGCCTATATTTTTGTAACTTGTTTTCTATAGGGTCAGGGCCTATATTTTTGTAACTTGTTTTCTATAGGGTCAGGGCTTATATTTTTGTAACTTGTTTTCTATAGGGTCAGGGCCTATATTTTTGTAACTTGTTTTCTATAGGGTCAGGGACTATATTTTTGTAACTTGTTTTCTATAGGGTCAGGGCCTATATTTTTGTAACTTGTTTTCTATAGGGTCAGGGCCTATATTTTTGTAACTTGTTTTCTATAGGGTCAGGGCTTATATTTTTGTAACTTGTTTTCTATAGGGTCAGGGCCTATATTTTTGTAACTTGTTTTCTATAGGGTCAGGGCCTATATTTTTGTAACTTGTTTTCTATAGGGTCAGGGACTATATTTTTGTAACTTGTTTTCTATAGGGTCAGGGCCTATATTTTTGTAACTTGTTTTCTATAGGGTCAGGGCCTATATTTGTGTAACTTGTTTTCTATAAGGTCAGAGCCTATATTTTTGTAACTTGTTTTCTATAGGGTCAGGGCCTATATTTTTGTAACTTGTTTTCTATAGGGTCAGGGACTATATTTGTGTAACTTGTTTTCTATAGGGTCAGGGCCTATATTTTTGTAACTTGTTTTCTATAGGGTCAGGGCCTATATTTTTGTAACTTGTTTTCTATAAGGTCAGGGCCTATATTTTTGTAACTTGTTTTCTATAGGGTCAGGGCCTATATTTGTGTAACTTGTTTTCGCCTCGACTTATGTAACATGTTTCCTATTGGTCAGGGACTAGATTTGTGTGCCTTGTTTTCTACGAAGTCAATGCCTCATTGTATTTTGTTTTTCTTATCTGCCACAGAATTCTATTATTATGCATATAATTCAGATTTATTACAATTACTGGTACATGGTGCACACAATATAGACCAGTATTTAATGGTGTCTAAACAATGTGACTGGAATAGGTCAAATCTGAAGAATATATTGATTTTCTGACAAACTATCACAGTGAAGGCAATACAACATCTGTTATAACTGCTTATAGTTAACATAGCCTCAACATTACTGAAAGAATTTAAATTCGACATTCCATTAAATAGAACACACATTGACATACATAGTTTACTGTCAGGGCCTATTTTCCCCAAAACTGCTTACTTTTAAAACAGCATTAAACAATAACAAGTCTATCAATAAAACTTCAATAAAAGCCTATAAATTATGAATTAACATCAGATAGCTTATGTTTCTCTTTAGAACATTACTTAAATTTCATATTTTTTTTAGTCGGCAACTTTTCACTCCTTGCATAACAAACATTCTCATTTTGAGTCAAAACCTTAATGCAGCTGACACAAAATACTCTTCTTCCAACAGTTTTCAATTTACTTTTTAGTCATATCTTGGATAAATTTTGACAAGCTTTTGATAATATTTATATATATGGCTGGCAAGTGGTGATTTAAGTGAAAAAAATAATACTATTGTATTTATGTTTGGTCATAAATGCTTTCTGTAAAATTAAAGTTACCGTATTTTGTGGAATATACCACGCGACTTTTTTTCGTTAGGATCGGAGCATGCGGGGTATCATCCAGAGTGGGGAATCTATTAACAAAATCGTATTTTCGTTGGGCGACCAGTCTCTAAAACTATAAGCAAATGATACTTACATAATGATACTTACAAGGTGCATTTTGTATCCTCTCTTTGGGTGTAAAGGTTACTGGAGCAACCTTTGAGTAAAGTACATTCTTATCAATTACATCGCTTTTAAGCACTCATTTTATAGGTAAAACTCCATGGATGCATTCGCACATTCATTACATAATGTATCACAATGATAATCGCCTCTCTATCTGGAGTTCATCTCCGGGGTTCATATTTAAAGACAGCATCTTTCTACTCTTTAATCCTATTTTCAGCTCGTCTGAGAATACATCTGCTCCGTCGAACTTTTCCACGTAGAACACTCGTAGGTCCTGTGGTGGAAGTCCAGTGAAAGCTTGTAGTGAAGTTTTAAACTCCCAGATGGTCTGATGGAGATAGATGTCCATGAATTCTGACTTACCCTCAAATGTTACCTAGCAACAAAAACAAAACTTTGGTTAAGAGCATGTAAAGAGTTTATTTAAACTTTACTGTATGATGCACAAATAAATATTAAAAAACATCAAAACAATAGGTAATAAAATGTCATATTCAGGATTAGTTTGGTTTGGTTTTTGGATACAACAAACTAACATAATTATAACTATATATTTTTTCATGGGTGCTGCCATAATAGATTATCATCTTGTCAGATTATTATATTGGTTTTCCAATATGGCAGCACCTAGAAACGTTTGCAAATATGTAAAGAGAGCAATTGTTTATAACTCTTGAAAAAGGCAATTTACTTAAAATTTGAGTGTGAGCGTTTTAAAAAAAAAGTTACCCTATGGAACAAATTTACAAAATTGTATAACCATATAGGTGATTATTAGCTTATATTTGTAGAGGAAGAGTAATGTCTGGATAACACCATTGCCACAAAAGCATGTTTGCTGAAAGGTTTATTTTGACATAAAAGATGGCAACTTACTGTGTGACCATGGGTACCACAGAATCAAGAATTACATTTGATCAATAGTCATTAGTATATAATGTATAAACATGGCCATATATCGCTCACTTGAGTGCCATAGACATTTAGCTCTAGTGACTGATCAGAATTCTTTAAACAATCTAAATACAAGGCCATCAAAGAAATACATAAACCAAATATCAAAGCTCTAGCTTTTGTGGTTGCGGACAAGAAGAATTTCAAAGTTTGCATATATAGCCATATAGGGAAAATGGCCATGCCCTTGGCAGCCATATTTAGATTTTCTAAATGTTCCTATACAACCTTATATGGAAAATGGCAAAGTCCTTGGCGGCCATGTTTTTTTATACAACTGTTTATGGAAAATGGTCACACCCCTGGTGGCCATGTTTTTTGAAGGACCAAAATTCTTTAAACAATTCTCATATTGGGCCATCCAAGAAACATAAATACTAAATATCAAGGCTATATCTCCTCTAGTTTCTGACAAGAAGAATTTTTTAAGTTTTCCTGTATAGCCATATAAGGAAAATGGCCACCTCCCTGGCGCCTGTGTTTTTTTGATGAATCAAAATTCTTTGTTCGATCTTGATACAGGGCCACCAAAGGAACACGTGTACTAAATATCAAGGCTCTTGCTCTTGTAGTTTCTGACAAGAAGATTTTCTAAATTTTCCTATATAGCCTTATATGGAAAATGGCCTAGTTCTTGCTAGCCATGTTTTTTGACAGATCAAAATTGTTCAAACTCAACAACTTTTCATTCCCACTGCCTGCCTAAGCTTCGGGGAAAGATTGGCTGAATTTAGCTGAGTGGTTTCAGAGTAGATGTTGTTTGAAATTGTTGACGGACAAGTGACGATGGATGCAATGGATGACAATAGGCGATCACAATTGTTCACCTTGAGCATAAGCTCAGCTGAGCTAAAAAGTAACTAAATGTTTCCTACTTGTATTTTTTGGTCAGGTATTTAATCAAACAATAAATTGAATGTCTTGATAATATAATTCAGCACAAACAGATAAGTTTATTCAACTTCTGCTAGCTATTAGGGATAGAGTCACTGGCTTGTTACTGCGCCTTCTTTGCCTCCATTCTTGGTTTGAGTCCCAATCAAGCTTAAACACTTACCGCAGGGATGTCGTCTGACCAGTGATGTGCTGGTGCTTCTACCCAGAATTTAGTTTAGCAATCTTTCAATCCCCAAAACAGCTGCACATCTGTACAATGACCATAACTGTGTCACTGCAATGTATTTAAAAAATTAAAACAAATAATTGAGGAGTAAAGACCCCTTAATGATGACTGGATAAAATCAGAGATGCACTGTGACTGACTGGAAGGGTTCAAAGTTCATTAACTCATGATACTGGTGTCTGTCTGACAGTGATTAGGGGTACAAACTACAAAATAAAAATAAATAATGAAAAAAGCATAAGGTTCTCAACTTTTCCAGCTTACCAGCAGGTTTATGTAGTTTTCTGGAGTAAGATCAATGTGGACTAAAGGATTTAGTGTTCCATGCTTTGCAACAAGTTCTTCAAACCTGTAACAGAAAAGAACAATTTAAAATAAAACAATAAAATTCCAAATATATTTATCCCAGATAGAAAGTTTTCACCAGGAATTTCTTTTTACATAGTTTATCCGACTCCAGGTTGGAGCGAGAACTTTCATGTGGGAAGGTCTTCTGGACAAGCTGCGGTGTGCCAGTGGTTCTACCCAGACATATGCCTGGGGTCTTCTTCAACCAATAATTAGCTGGACGTTACCAATAATAACCATAGCTGTGTCGGTGTGATATTACAAAAAATAAACAAATCATACAGAATTATCAACCTTCTCGCATAAAGTCCTTCGCCCCAACTGGGACTCAATGCTGTGAAAGTGTTCTGACTATTAATGTTGTTAAACAATATATTTGCACCTGAACTTTAAAGACTTTATAATGCTATCTTTTTTTAACAATCTTATTACTAGGACTGGTGAATTATTCTGCTAATAAAGTTTGATCAAACCTGACCATTTCTCAATTGATCATATGATTAGGCAAAAAATAAATCTTTTTAATTTTTATAAAATTTTTACAATGTCATAATAATATTTTTCCAAATGTTTTACAACCAAAAAACATTATTCTATCTCTACTCTATCTCTCTCTAAATGAAATATAATATTCCCGCCATAAACATAAAATGTATGTACAGAAAAAGTTTATAATAACATCATATTTTCTGGCCCTTGGGACACTATTTAAATACATGTCATGCAAATATTGTTTGACCAGCTAACCTGGGAGGTTTATGCTCCGTGTCCAAGAAGTGTCGAATGAAGGCCCTTTCAGATTCTTCTCTCTCTACATCAGTTACAGCGCTGCCATTTAATTGGGTGATTTTAGGTAATCGAGCGACTATCATCTGTCGTCGCTCTTTCTGACTGGCATCCTAGAAATGACATAGTAATATTTGGAATACGCAATTACTTGCATAGGTATAAAATTATATAATAATATATTTTATATAAAAATCTAATAATAAACCATAAACAAGACTCAAACCCATGCAATGAGGAGCTGAGGAGTTAAATGTTAGCTACTATTAACTACTTAGCCAAAGGTGCCCCCTTCTTTTTTGAATTTTTAATTATTTTTTTTTAAATATTTTAGATTTTTTTTTACCTTCATGAAGGGTACACCTAAAATTCTCAGATGTGCCAAGGAAGGGAAGCTACCAAATCTCTCAATAGTTTCACATGTAGTTATCTGAGTCTGGCAAACATTCAGTGATTTTAGACACGGAAACTCGCAATATTCCTCCGCAGATGGAAGACTAGAAATGTTCGTATGAATCAGATTCAGTGATTCGAGACTTGGTAGGGCATGGCCTAATTTCTGTAGCTCCTCCCACTGGCTGATGTTGCAGTCGTTGAGATACACGCTGGTCACATGATTATGTCGGATGTCAGGTGGCAGGTCAATGGTGGTGTAGCCATTCAGACTCAAATGTAGGACTTTCAAACTGAAAAGAATTGATACCAGTACACCTTAAAATAAAAATAACCTTATGACTGCAGTGTTTTAAGGCCAATTTTGAGCTGATATTGGGTCCCATTTCTCTCTGCAAGAAGTTGTATATAGTCAACTGCCTAAAATTTTCTTCAAATTATGGAAAAAAAAGTTTTAAATTATTTCCTGATTTTTTGACAGTCCATTTGCAGTTAAAAAACAAATAGAAAATACTGAATTGTAAGTGTACGACATATAGCACAATAATAAAGCAGGTGCATAGCCTCACATACCCCCATACTAACAGGAGCTTTTGTTGTGTTACATGTCCTAAATTTTTTTTTTAATTGATACTTGAAATTAAAAATTGTCTTGCTAATCTGGATGGGAAAATGCCCTCATGCATCTGCCCATTTTCACTAATTGATAATCTAATAAACAGACAATATGCAAGCTGAACTGGCATCATAGAATGAAAAAAGAAAAGGAAAAGTTGTATAATTGTAATATAATAAGTTTTAAATGTCATTTTTTTACTCTCCTAAAATGTCTCACGACCTTTCCTAAAAATTAAAAAAAAAACAGAGTTGAGGAGTGCTCATTGCATAGTAACAGTAACATGCCAGAGTGCCTGAGAAATTTAAATCGTTATCTTTAAACTCAGCAGTCTAATTAGTAATAACCATGATTTGTAGTCTGGCCTCACTCTTATGAAAGGAAAATAGTGCCCCCTCTTGTAAGCAACAATGGAAAGAAAAGGTCATATTGGTTGTTGTAGAATGGCTGTCTGGGAGAGGTAGCCCATTTTGCTGGATATGCATGTAGTTAGTTACTGTAATTGTAGATTACATTTTGTGTGAGGTAGATTGCAAACTCACCATGTGATTTTATTTTGTGTGAAGAAGCTCAACCACTCACCATGTGCTTACATTTGGTGTGAGGCAGATCACCCACTCACCATGTGCTTACATATGGTGTGAGGTAGATCACCTACTCACCATGTGCTTACATGTTGTGTGAAGTAGATCGCCCACTCCCAATGTGCTTACGTGTTGTGTGAGGCAGATCACCCATTAACCATGTGCTTACATTTGGTGTGAAGTAGATCCCTGCTCACCATGTGCTTACATAGTGTGTGAAGTAGATCGCCCACTCCCAATGTGCTTTTGTGTTGTGTGAGGCAGATCACCCATTAACCATGTGCCTACATTTGGTGTAAAGAAGATCGCCCCCTCACCGTGTGCTTACATTTGATGTGAAGTAGACCACCTGCTCACCATGTGCTTACATTTGGTGTGAAGTAGTTCGCCCGCTCACTATTTGCTTACATTTGGTGTGAGGTAGACCACCTGCTCGCCATGTGCTTACATTTGGTGTGAAGTAGACCACCTGCTCATCATGTGCTTACATTTGGTGTGAAGTAGATCGCCTGCTCACCATGTGCTTACATATGGTGTGAGGTAGATCACCCGCTTACAATGTGCTTACATGCTGTGTGAGGTAGATCACCCGCTCACAATGTGCTTACATAGAGTGTGAAGTAGATCACCCACTCACAATGTGCTTAAATATGGAGTGATGCCTACATATGGCGTGAGGTAGATTGCCCACTCACTGTGTGCTTCCATTTTGTGTGAGGCTGCTAACACACACACACACTCACCATGTGCTTAACATTTGGTGTAAAGAAGATCACCCACTCACAATGAGCTTACATTTGGTGTGAGGCAAATCACCCACTCACCATGTGCTTAACATTTGGTGTAAAGAAGATCACCCACTCACAATGTGCTTACATTTGGTGTGAAATAGATCACCCACTCACCATGTGCTTACATTTGGTGTGAAATAGATCACCCACTCACCATGTGCTTAACATTTGGTGTAAAGTAGATCGCCCACTCACCATGTGCTTACATTTGGTGTGAGGCAAATCACCCACTCACCACGTGCTTACATTTGGTGTAAAGTAGATCACCCACTCACCATGTGCTTACATTTGGTGTGAAATAGATCACCCACTCACCATGTGCTTAGATTTGGTGTGAAGTAGATCACACACATTAACCATGTGCTAACATTTGGTGTGCAGTAAATCACCCACTCACCATGTGCGTACCTTTTTTGCGAGGCATATCACACACTCACCATGTGCTTAACATTGGTACTGATAAATAGGTTTGAGCAAACAGACTTTACAGACAGAAACCATTCATTAGTATTAACATCTGTTGGACATTTTAAATGTTACCAGAATTACAGTGCTCATATAAAGTTCTAAGTAACATGAGAAAATAACAATTAGAATTAGAGCTCATTAAATGAGGGAATAATCTCTATATTTATTTCATTTTAGCAATATAATCATATTTTTTCACCAAAGACTATATTACCCATTATTTGTAATTATTCAATTTGTCTCTTTAATCAATTCTTATGAGTACCAATGATATAGCGGTTGATACATAACAAACTTAATTGTTACAAATACTCTCCTCAATTTGAAGTTCTACCTTTTATCAATATACCCACCTTGGAAAAACTGATAAAAGTTTTGCAACGGTCCTCCAGGAGACATTGGTGTTGTTAAGCACAAGATCTTGCATACACGGGAATGTATCCATCAAACTTTCCGGAACAGTGGCATCATCCAGAGGGTTGAGAGTCAAGTTCAAGAAATGCAGGTGTGGAATACTGCACAGTATCTTCAAGACCTACAGAATAAAAAAAATTAACGCTGGGAACGCAATGGTTATTTGGTTAATCCTTTCATTCATAGTTCATCTATAATTTTGGAAATTCACCTGGCTTTGTTGTATTTCTTTAAAAGAGATCAAAGCATTTTGTATTTCTTTAAAAGAGATAAAAGCATTTTGATAAATATATGTTCAACTTGTAATAATAAATTCAAGGCTGAACCAGTCTACACATAAACCCTTAGTCATGCAGATTCTGCTAATGATTGTGAATTATTTGTAAAGGCTCAAAATTGCATATACATGCAGGAAAGGGTTAGTTTCCCCTGGTAAATTAACCATAAACAAATTTTATATTCATTTAATCAGTCAAGTTATTATATGTGCCTATTTGAACGTTTAAAGTTCTTAAAAAAATGTGTAATCCCAATCCGATCTGCTAATTATATATTGACATGTGACATGTGTTGTACCATCGGTACCTTCAATGCCATTCTTTTAATAAATGTCTTTCTATGTGATAATGTCTCCATGACTGTAAAAAAGTACCTTAAAACTCAATAAATGGTTAAGACATTGGACTTTTGATTTGAAGATTTTGTTTTTATTTTTTAAATAATTCACAGCTACCATTTATGACTAACTTATAAAATAAGGGAAGACCACACATAAATGTCTGTATAGAATCCCTGACCTCAGGTCAGCTAAAAGACCTTCCCACATTAAGTCTCTCGCCCTGGACAGGACTTGAACCCAGTTGATAAGAGGCTTAGCAGAGGTGATATCATTCGACAACTCTACGACTACACCACAGGCAGCAGCCTCTTTGATTTTAAAAACTTGTTTTCTGTATCCACTAAAAACAAATGGTTTTAAAACTAGAAACAAAAAATTGTTGACTTTGGCTATACATATAGTCACCTCTCTCCAATCTGATATGTTATTCTTGGTTAAATCTAATTCCTCGACAGTGGAACAAAGTTGTTTTATCTCTGTGTCATCTCCAGCCCTGTTTATGCCATTGCTGTCTAGTGTCAGTCTCCGTGGCAGCCGCAATTGTCCTGGAGAAAAAGTATGACTATTGGCTAAAAACATATCTTCTTCTCAAACACTTGTAAAATTCTTATGTTATGTTAATTATTATAATAGATTTCCCAGTGGGGCAAAAATTTCATAATCGTTGATGACCATGGAATCTTTGGTGCATCAACATCTTGACCTAGATGATGGACTGTTCTGTAATTTGCATGTAAATCCTCCCCTATTTGTATCTTAACTTATCCTCTGATTTGCATGTAACTCCTGTCTAAAATTTGCATGTAACTCCTCTCCAAATTTGCATGCTAACTCCTCCCCAAATTTGCATGCTAACTCCTCCCCAAATTTGCATGCTAACTCCTCCCCAAATTTTGCATGTAACTCCTCTTGCTATTTGAATGCAACTACTTCTTTGGTTCAAGTGCTTGCTATGAGTATTACAACAAAACAAAAAGGCAATTTTCTATAGGTCAAATGTTCCCTATGTGTTTTACACTTGACTTGCACTGACTGGAAAAACCTGGCTTATGTAACCTGACTTGACAGGCAGTTCATGAACTGTTCATTTCCTAGGGGTTTACCTTCTTAAACAATAACTAGAACCGGCCGCAATAGCTCAGGTGGTAGAGCATTGGCTTGCAGATCGGGAGGTCGCGGTTCATACCCCGGCTGGGTCAAACCAAACACTTTAAAGTTGGTAGTAGTGGCTTCCCTCCTTATGCTCGGGGCTAAGGGGACATCATTACGCCTGACTCGTCGGTGTAAGTATAATGGACCGGCCGGGTTCAGTCCTTGGGCACCTCATAAGTGCCCCTGTACTATAATGATAGAAATGTTGCTGCACAGTATCGGCAAAAATGCCGGCAAATCCAAATCCCACAATAACTAGAGGTTCAAGTTCCTATAATGATCATATTTTTGTCAATGCAACTTACACACCAAGACTGAATCAAACAGAACTACTTTTGGCTAAGCAATTTTATAGGTTGATTGATAACACTTCCACAAACAGGGCCAATTGGAGAAGTCAACCCTGCTGTACCCTGAATTCAGGACAACCAACATAGAAAGTAAAGAAGACAAAGAACCTCAGAACGTCACACACAAACTTTGATTCAAATCCAAATTTGGTCAAATCTTTATCTGGGGAAATCTTCCAGCTCAATAGGGATGGGCTGGTTCATCTGCCACAACATTTGTGTTGGATTGTTCACCAGTAATTGTTTGATTTTGTTATGATGACCATAATTAGGCCAGTGCATGGTATATTATTATAAAAACAAATAAAAAGTCACTTACCAGATGGGCTTGATACTGGCCCAGACTTTGGAACATATATTTTGATGTTACCACTTAGAAGGATGCCATCAATGTCCCCTGTGTCATCATACTTGTTGTGAATAGCATCTATCAAACTGTGTGAGCCAGACATTTTTTTCTTGCTGTTATCTATCCCTGCAAAATAATACAACATTTAAGTACCGGACCTGGTAGCGCAATCAGTAGAGCATCGGCTCCAGGTACGGGAGGCCTGGGGTTCGATCCCGGGCCGCGACATACAAAAGTCATCAAAATGGTAGTGGTATAGCTCCCTTGCTAACGCTCAAGCAAATATAAGGGTAGTTCCACCACTGGTTGGCCTGGTGTCAGGATAATGTGACTGGGTGTTGTATCATGCCAGGTGTTCACAGCAAGCTATACACAGTGAAGGCAGCACTATATCTGCTTAAAGTGGACACCGTCTCCAGATAACTGAAATAATGTTGGTGGGACGATAAACCCAATAAGCAAACAACATTTAATTCAATGTTTTTATCTAACCCTGCTGGCAGAGTCAGTGTCCCAATTCATACTGTTAAATGTTAGATCCCAAGCTAAGTCTTACCAGATAATATACATATTTGTTTTTTTTATCTGGGGGAGATTGTAATAAAGGAATGTAAATCCAAATGTGAGTGCAATTATTTGTATTTCAGAAAATCATTACCCGGTAACTCTCAGTTATTTTAGACTGACCCTCATATATCTGCCCATGTCAGTTCAGCCTTCAGGTTTGTTGAAACTTCTTGATCAAGTTTACTTTGTGTCTGGATAAGCTCACAGTGTGTGACATCCGAAATCATGCTTTGTGTTTTGACATATATACACTGAGATATATTCCCCTCAGACTCCAAGGAAATCAGCTATTAAAATTTACCGGTAATTAATTTCAGGTCTTGTCAGCAATGTATTTTATTGTAATATGGGTCATTAACTAACCTTGTTGCTTTTTCCATCTATTTATTGTTCAATAAGGAAAACTCTTGACCTGGTAGAGCAATTGATCAAAAGTTTGCTCTTGGTACGGGATGCCTCGAGTTCGATCCCGGACCATGACGTACCAAAACTGTTTAAAAATTGCAGTGGCACAGCTCACTTGCAAACAATCATGCAAATATAAGGGTAGTTCCATTACTGGTTGGCCCAGGGTCAGGATAGTGTGGCTGGTTGTGGTATCATGCCCGTTGTTCACAGCATGCTATACACATTGAAGACAGCACAATATCTGCTTCAATTGGACACCAAATAACTCCAAATAACTGACATACTATTGGTGGGACGATAAACCCAATAAAAAAATTAAACAAACATATTGTCTGTAACATCTTAGCTCCTTGCTGTGAGGGTTTGAGTATTGTTCACTTTATTGAACTCAAGGGCTTTGAGATGAAAAATGCTATCGATGGGCGCCTGAGGTGAACAAGAAAAATGGCCACATAGTAACACCCTTCAGGGTCTCACTCAGGTTCATGAAACAGTTGGGTGAAGGATTTAATGCAGGAAGGTCTTCCAGCTGACCTGCAGTGCATTGGTAGTTTTACCCATACATTTGTCTAGGTGTTTCCTCTAGCAGTTCAAGGTACAGGAGGCCCCAGATTTGAACCCAGGCCGCGACATACCAAAGTCGTCAAAAATGGTAGTGGTTTAGCTCCCTTGCTAACTCAAGCAAATATAAGGGAAGTTCCATGACTGGTTGGCCCGGGGTAAGGATAATGTGACTAGGTGTGGTATCATGCCATGTGTTCACAGCATGCTGTACACAGTGAAGGCAGCACTATATCTGCTTCAAGTGGCCACTGTCTCCAGATAACTTAAATACTGTTGGTGTGATGATAAACCCAACAAATAAATTTTTCTTCTAGCCCCCCCCCCCCCCCCAAAAAAAAACAACTGGACATCACTGTAAGAACCAAATTGCTTCAATGCGATGTATTTAAAAAAGTATATATATATATATGATACTTATGTATAAATCACAACTAAAAATATAGATATACAAAGTAATTCACAAGGAAGAACATGATAAATTAAGATCAGTCTATATGAAAATATCTGGATTTGTACAATGAATATGCAAAGTCATGACCTATGTACACATGCCTTTGAATAAGTAACACGTAGGCCTATGACAATGTTGCAACTTCATTATGGGCCAGAGAATATACATAGTAGGGTGATAGCTCAACTCATGCCAAACCAAGTCTCGCCAAGTAAAATTTGTACTTATAGTAGACAACTCACCTCATGTATAGAATGTGCATAGTGGGAGGTTAGTGGAAACTGCAGGTTGAGTGACAAGATCAACTGCGGGGTGTTAATGATTGGTTGTCATGTATGATTTTGTATTTTCTTTTTTATTATCAGGGAAGATAAACATAATTGTTGGTTATCATCTGTGAGTCTGTATTTTCTTTTTTTTACAGGGAAGATAAACTTGAATCTGACTTGAGAGAAAGTTAGAAATTTCGTTGCCTGTTTTATTTCAGTCACCATGTAATTGTCCTCATTGAAGATTTATGTTAACACCTGAGTGAGCTTAATTCATACTAATGAACTCTCAATTGCAATTCCCTCATCCGACTGATTGGTAACCAATATCAGACTACATGTCCTTGTGACTGGTAATTAATTTCTGACTTGACTGGTGATCAGCATAATTAAATACAAAATTACTTGGAATATTATTAATTTATTTTTCAAGACAATATAAACAGAACAAGAACAGAACAGAGCAAATCTTTATTACCAGTTATAAAGAGTTTGAAGCATGGAAATATATAAATACTGTAGAGCTGGCGTGGTGGAGAGGCCCACAGGTGGCCCGGTTAGCTCAGTTGGTAGAGCTCCGGAACGGTGATCCGGGGGTCGTGGGTTCGATCCCCACACTGCGCACTCATTTTTCCCTTTAAATACTTTAATATACACATGTGAAACAAAACATGAAAACTTAAACCAATAGGAAAGTGGGCATAATTACATAAATAAATCATGATCTTAAAACATGGTCAGACTACAATTAACACCATCAATGATGATGCGAAAGATCAGCTTTCACGAGCAGCAGCAGTATACAGGGGACCAGTTGTCTAATATTGGTACGTATTTTACCTGGCACGATTTGGCTTGGCGCGAGTTGTTTAGCAGTCCATAGTAGATCATTGCACATAGCCCGAGTTTTCAGTGAAAATGTTGCATATTCGTGTACATACCTCAATAGTAAAGATGAAATTTGTCAACGATTAAACATCTTAACGTGCAGAAATTTTCAAATCAGAAAGCGTCATACGTCTCGTATCAGCCCTCGTATCAGTAGCTTAGTGAGTCACTGATTATTTCGTTCTGTCAGAATAAAAAGTAAACTTTGCCAAGGGTTGTCACTCTAGTAGCAATCATTTTGCAAAATTACCAGCACCGGTTACTCCCCTTATGTAAAATTACTGCACCACTAGGCGATTACTGGCGTTTACTAGAGTAATTTTTCTTTATGGAGACGATAGTGTAGCCGACAAAAAACAGGAAATCGCAGCTGCTATTAGAGACCTTTTTCAGAGAAGAGAACTGAGTAATCCATTTTTAACACTGTAGCATGCAACAATAATGTGTAGCTAGCAATAATAAAAAAGCTATTTGTCCTTTATAGGAAAACGCAGCTATTTGGCGAAGTATTGTTTAACACAAAACCCCTCGAGCAAACTGATGTTAGCAATGCCGCTTATAAATTCAGATGTGAGAACAGAGAACAAGGAAAACTAAGTAGAAATGCTTTGCTTCGCATCACAGTTATGCTTAGTTATATGTTTATGTAATTAATCGACAGTGTTCGACATTGAGTTCCCGGGATAGTCATCTTCTTGTTTAAAGCCCATGCTCTCTACAGTGCCTTGGATTTCTTAAATCCTAGCTCTTTCTTGTTTCCCTTGTAATGATTTAATTTACCAGGGCGGTTTACCTAAGAAGTGGGCGAGATTTAAGCCACCCACCCACCCCGCCCCCTTGAATATCCGCCTCTGGATTTTGCAGTGTGAACGTGGTATCTGACATACATGCCTTTATCAAATATACGTAATTATTGTAAACTTGTACATGAGGGTATTGGGGAAAATATTTAACGTGAGTTCTGGTCCCGGTCGCGGCGAGAACTTTCGTGTGTGTGTGTGTGTGTGTGTGCGCGCGCGCGCGCGTGTGTGTGTGTGTGTGTGTGTGTGTGTGTGGTGGTGGTGGTGGTGGGGGGTCCATCTTACTTGTTGTGCGCCGGTGGTTCTACCCAGACATACGTATGAGAGCTCGTGGTAGTTTTGACAAATACTCTCATAAAATGTTGCATGAGATGGCGCCACCAAAATACTGTAACATCGAGCCCGTTTTTATGACAAGCCGATGTGTTCCGAATGTAAATCCGAGTTGGCGAAAAAGTGTTTAAAGCATATAGTTTCTATATTTTATTTAATTCTTTTATTTAAACTCAGTGACGAGTTCAGTTTGTATTATTTATGTGTGTAGAGAGCCCCCACCGCCACCGCCACCCCTCAATCTCTCTCTCTCTCTCTCTCTCTCTCTCTCTCTCTCTCTCTCTCTCTCTCTCTCTCTCTCTCTCTCTCTCTCTCTCCCCTCTCTCTCTCCTGTCTTTTGTCTTCTCTGGTAGTGAAAATAAAACACCAAGCGAAACATTTTTTATTATGTTTTATCTAATATTTAAAACAAATATATAAATAAAATATAAATTATACAAATAACAACCTTTATGAATAACAACAAAATCAAATCACATCGAGAATTCTTACCACGTTGATTCAATTAATTTTATCAGGAGACTAAGGAGGCAAAAGATTTGAATGAGAGCTGATTGGTCAGATTTAAAATCAGTTTTATATTTAGACCAATTAAATTACTGGGATTTAAAGACCAATATTTATAACTAAATAAAAGTTTTATTTAAAATTGGTGTCTATTGCATTTTTGACTTATTTTATTTGATGTATAAAATTAACTCAACAGCAATCTTGGAAACGATTTTGTCACAGTTAATCAAATTTGCCTTTTTAATGAACATGTTGTCAAGGCACTACGCATAAGTATTTAGCGTTAATAGATATTATCATGTTCACACGTTGTTTTGTGATTTGATGTAATCGAGTGTTTGACTTTACTTTCTGAGGTAAAGAGTAAAAAAAATCAACATTTACAAACTGTGACCACGTTGCTTTTAAAATATACTTGTATACCTGTACGATACATTAATACGTATATACTATAGTACTATAATATCGGTGCCAAATGACCACCTATAATACGTGTGAGTATGTGTATCTATATGTCTCTCTCTCTCTTTCTCTCTCTCTCTCTATCTCTCACCGTCTCTCTCTCAGTCTCTTTGTCTCTCTCTGCATGTTTGTCTGCCTGACAGTCTGTCTCTCTGTTTGTCTCTGTCTCAGTCTGCCTCCGTCTGTCTCTGTCTGTTTGTCTGTCTGTCTGTCTGTCTGTCTGTCTGTCTGTCTGTCTGTCTGTCTGTCTGTCTGTCTCTCTCTCTCTCTCTCTCTCTCTCTCTCTCTCTCTCTCTCTCTCTTTGTGTCTCTCTCTGTGTCTCTCTCCCTGTCTCTCTGTCATATTAACATATATCATTAATAAATAAAAAGAAGTCTTCAAAACAAATCAAACAGTTGTGTATTATACGTAAAACAAATTATTATAAATATTATACGTATATTCCACATCAAAACCCTCAATCTTTTGGAGTTTTGTTCACCCGAGATTCGTTTACATGTATTATAATAACCTATAACGAACCATTTAATAATGGTCGGTTCTGCAATGTGTGCGTAACTCTTCCCACTTGTTGATAGTCTGACTTTTTGATTTCATGCACTCGCAAGCAATATCACAAACAAAACGTGTTATTGGGTGTAAAGTACAATGTAGGTTAACCGTTCGACACGTGTTTATCAAGTGAATTGATTGGATGAACAGGTTTCATGTTAGCATACTTGACCGATAGTTTAGAGACCATCCTTAAGCTTCAAAACAGAAATTTTGTCGATCAAATAATCAACTGTCAAAAAAACATCAAAATCTTAACTGTCAAAAAAACATCAAAATCTTAATAACCAGCTGCTTAATCGTAATAACCTTCTGTATTAAAAAATCAACACGTTTAACCTTTTTTGAAAATATTACTCATTTTCTCACAATCTTTCAGTTCATATCGATGGATCAAGGAAGTCTTTTCTAATTAGGTTTTTAATATTTTAGGAGAAGGTTAATACACTTAAAATTTATCATACACATACTAACATACAATCTTATATCTCAAAGTTCTTTTAAGTCAAAGTATTTTGCCAGGTCCCAGCGACTTTGACATAACGAAGTTCAACTGTTTATAATTATTTCTTCAGTCGTGAACTGAACAGCCCTTTATACTATATATTATAATAAAACAATCTTTTCTTTTGCATTAGTTACACATAATAATTTAATTTTATTAAATATTTGTATTTCTTGCCATTGTTTGTAGATAGAATATATTTGCTTCTAATTAAAATTATAGTTCTCTT
This sequence comes from Sinonovacula constricta, assembly GCA_007844125.1. Classification (NCBI taxonomy): domain Eukaryota; kingdom Metazoa; phylum Mollusca; class Bivalvia; order Cardiida; family Solecurtidae; genus Sinonovacula; species Sinonovacula constricta. Next base: position 34,904,046 of record CM017560.1, on the reverse strand, counting down.
CCTTTAACCGATCAATATTAATTTTGTTCATAACATTAAAGTACAAATTAAATATTGTATATGAAATTGGCATTTCTTTTGTTCTTTCATGCAATTAAAACGACATTTCGTGTATTTCTTTATGGCAAGGAGAAGTATAACCAAAAAGGTAATTATGATCGGTTGCATAAATCAAAGGCACTGTTAGTATTATTTGGCAAAATATAACTGTTACTCGTGCATATTCGTATGTTTACGTGAACGGTTTACGGAAACAAATACGTCACGGCTACACAAGTTTTCATATCATGTGAACAATTCGTGAAAAAATGTATGGCACAGGGTAGCTACATGGATAAACAAAAAATTTTCATTCAAAGTCTACCGCGACTCGGATCCCCTCGGTCTTTCCTATGAAAATGCAATAGAGCAAGGCGTTCCGATTGAGTCTGTCGTAGTATCTTTATGGCCACACAACTAGCTATATATGAGTGTAAGAACCTTTTTAAAGTTTTTCGTGCCTGTGTTTAAAAAAAAAGAAAATTAAGATCGATTACACTGGCGAAAACTAACAAGTGCTATTTCAATGTTGCCAAAAAGTAGACACGTGCACATAAAATATATATAATAAAAATAAATAATAAATAATATATAAATAAAGAATTTTCACTACAATTCTTTCTTAAAACTTACATGATAAAAAGTAAAAAAAGAATACAAAATATAAAATGATAAAAAAGTATAAAAGAATACAAAATATAAAATCAAATGTAAATTATTTCATTTGAATTATTCCACAAAAATTTCATATTTGCAACCCTAGCGAAACAGGCAGCTTCCATGCGCCTTTATTTGACCTTACCGAATCATCCCAAATGAAACACGAATGTATGTTAAATTGGCTAAGATAAGTTGAACACAAAGTATAAAAAACTGTTATAGAACAATAATTTTAACTGAAGCAGTTTTCATTCAACCGTAACTGCTTGTCCATTCCCGGAATTTTAGAAATGGCTGAAGTAGGCAGAATTATTTTCATATATAGAAATACATGTAATCTACGGCGGTTACTGCGCCACCACTCTCTCACACTGTACGTTGGAGTAACGAACAGCAGCAACACGGCGTACTAGTTCACAATGTCATAATAAGCGATATGGTAGCTTCAATATAATCAACAACTCATGCTATCAAACAGAAGAAAATTGAGGTCGAACTGTAAAAATTACGGTATGTACATATATTTAAAAGAGTGTTATTGACAGGAGTTTTGCACTAAAAGGTCACATATCCTATTATCCGTATTTATCTAGAAGTACTTCGTCGAGTAATCTCATTTCTGTTTACAAAATTATTTTTTTGCGCATGTCATTCCGCTATACTTAACTGCAGAAATGATGGAGCATAACGGAATAAACCGAGACGTTCCGATTGCAATTGGATGTATTGTCTACGGAAACTTCAAGTACACAATCTAAGATAATAAACCCATGCTTAATTAAATTATTTTGCATATTTTTAATTACTCGCTCTTATGCTTCTTGGATTTCTTGTGCTCTAATGTAGATATAATCTGTTGGAGTTTATTGTTTATGTCTCTCTCCATTTGAACCGTTCTGTCCTCCAACTCTTCTAGACGCTTGCTAATGTCGTCTGATGTTCCTGAGTACGTTTGCTCAATCTCCATCACGAACTGCTGGTACTCTGCTGCTGTCATTTGGACAAACCACCTTCCCGTATCGGCGTTCTTCATTGATCCGCCTGAAATGAAAATACAATTTCCAAAATATATAATTAGTTTAATAAACAAATTAAACCTACACAGGTAACTGTTCATCGCCATTACAATTATTAGTAATCAGCAGCTCGACTTTGCAGGCCAAACATAGATACACTAGACACAAAAAGTTGCAAAAGAGGAGTCGCCCATTGCAAACATGACAATAAACTGTGAACACTCAACGCTGCTTTGCGATGTTAACGTGCATATATGTGTAAATGCCACGATAAACAGCCAAAGATCTTGTCTAATAAGAATATATAAGACAAAGTCCTATGAACATTGCAACATTTACAAACATTGAAAAGACACAGGACCAAGGTATCCACATGCACGCCAAATGTTAAAGTGAGAACAAATCTGTAATGAGTCATTTAACAATAAGAGCAACCCGACAGTTAACGCCTTGGAACGGTCAGTCGGCAATATGGACCGACTAGATGACAACATAGATTACATGCACGGACAAGCTTGGTATTAGCCTCTTGCCTTACACGAAGAGAAAAGGCATGAAGTTAAGACACATGAAGCAACACAAGATATGTAAGGTGAATGACATATCTGCATGATTTTCATGATAGTAGCTTGAGGTTATTTACACCTTGTTAATAGAGAATGCATGGATGTTAAGACCCACGAAGCAACACAAGATATGTAAGGTGAATAACATATCTGCATGATTTTCATGATAGTAACTTGAGGTTATTTACACCTTCTTAATAGAGAATGCATGGATGTTAAGACACACGAAGCAACACAAGATATGTAAGGTGAATGACATATCTGCATGATTTTCATGATAGTAGCTTGAGGTTATTTGCACCTTCTTAATAGAGAATGCATGGATGGTGCTGAGAATAGAAAAACTATCTTTTGAGTGAGGAGGGTTTACCTTGGCGAGTACATATTGCAATGTGTAAAAGTAAAAACTAAAGAAAGAACAAGTTAATATTTACACAGTTGTTGAAACAACACTTTTAGAAAAATAATGGAACAACAGGAAATGCTACCTTTATGAGCATATAAAATTATACACGTACGGTAATGCTTACTTGTTGCTGTTACTAAAAAACGTTGTTCGGCGTTTTGGTCACACATAGGCTTATGTATACTAATATATAGATTCGCACTTCATATTTACTTAAAGAAATACTCTACATTCGAAGTAAGCTGTGCACTGTTTATGATTGGCGTACACACATGACGAATATTTATCACATTGGCAGTTTAAGGTGGTATCCAACAGTTTGCCCAAATCAAATTCATGCAACAACACCATACCACTACTTTGGAGAATTAGGGCATAATTTATGTATAGACTCGTACTTTAGCATAAGTAAAGACAGTTTTGAACAGTGTTTACATTGTAGGACTGTACAACACGCGATAAAACCACTCTGAAGTTCAATCATATAATATCTATAAATAAGCACGATTGTGGTCTTTACTAAAAATAGTCACCGACGTCAAAACGGATTACCCGGATGACGATATAACGTAATCTCAAAAACAAGTTGTCACGTGTTTTTTTATAGTTAAAAATAGTTATCTCTGCAGCGTGGCTCAGATAGGAAATACCTGCTTGCAATGAGGAATGGTCATTTATGTTTCACTGTTCATACTGATAGAGGGCATAAATGAGGAGCATTTTGCAAGATTTTTTCAGGTAACAATAGCTTATTTGATTATTTGAGAAAAACTGTTTGGTGCAAACTTTCGGATACCCCCTTCAAGAGAAATAAAGAATTATTGAACATAAAACATCTGAAATGGTTAAAAACCAGTGCGACAGTTGTAATTCTCCAAAACTTAATAAAAACAATCGTTTTGAAGAACAGCAATACAATCTCTTGATCAGAGGTAATTTTTCACACCATTATACGTTGTGGTTAAAAATCCAATTTTAACGAAAATTAATAACAACAAAATCAACTGCAAATCAAAACTGCAACCATCTGTAACCAAGTTCCTTAAATTCTAACAAAACTTACCTGCTCCTTGGAAGCCCTGAGTCATTTGAATATTCGCCATTTTCCGACAGATGGGGAAGTTGCTCTCGATGTCCACGCCAAGACTCACTGACTCAATCCTCCAGGTAACTTGGTTCTCTTTCAGTATCATGGCGTACGAGTCGTTCATCATCGCAATAAGCAGATTGAGTAAGACGATCGTCGACAAGACAATGTAAACAATGTAAAGCACTTTGATGTATGCGTCGTCTCTGCCGGCATTGCCAAGGTTTGTTTCAAATGTACCGTCAAACAATTCGCCCATGCCGATCATCATGTTGAATGTAAGGAACAGCGTGTCACCCGGACTTTTGTAATCAGCTACAATATCACTGGACACTTGGAACAGCACATGGAAGGCAAAACCGAAAGCCATTAGAACAAAGAGGTATACAATGATAAATCTGACAACATCCCGAATTATCATGCTTAATAACATCCTGTAGAAGTAGTGGATCAGTCGGATACCTCTTGTGAAGGAAATGGTAAGAAGCCAACCGATGCACAAAGCAGTCGCAAGAACGTAATCCTGATATTTGTACCTTATTGTGAATAGTCCAATCCATGCGAAGACGAGTCCAGAAAAAATGGCACAGAACAGTAAAAACATATACGACTGGACAACTGAAACTACTCGCATAACACCTTTTTTCCGACTGAGTTTCGATCGTCTAACAACCTCTCCTGTAATGCAATATCGAATGATGGAGTATACAACGTAAATGACCATTGCTAGTGGCTCAAGGGGCACGAAGATGTACAACAGGAGCGTTTCTGGATCAGACGAATTGATATCTGATTCTTTTTCTCGGAGCTTGCCTAAAAGATCAACAGCAACATATGTAAACACACTCATGTACGCAATATGGAAAATCATAAGAAGGGCAAATGTCCAGGCAACGATTGAACGATAATAATTCTCAATAAGGCGGATAGGAGGCGTGTCCATGATTTCAGCAGCGTGTGTTTTGACCCGTTGTGATATAAGCCATTCCAAACCTGACAGGCGTACCTCCGACACGCCCTCTCTGTTTTGTGCCATGTCTTTCTCAGTCAATGGCGCCACACGCTGGCTTCCACAGCAACCTTGCAAAGTGTTGTTTGTCCTCGGAGTCAATCCAGTGATGTCAAAGGTGACTTTACCCTCAGTGCTATCTTCAAACATTGTTATTCCCGGCATCATGAGTAACCTCGATATGACATCTGAGGCGCCTGATTTAAAGGCTTGTTCCAAAACAGAGACGCCATCGTTGTTGCAAATGTCGTTTACTACAAACAAAGTTGCTTCACGTCGCATCGCCAAATACACGTCTCGATTTTCTTCTTCAGGAAAGTTTATATTTTTCTTGATGCACCACCATTTGACAATACTTTCAAGAATTGTGTCAAATACCTCCATGTGTCTTGCAGTATTCTTACCATCAGTAATGCATGCTTTTACTAGTCGGTGCAAAACTGTGTTGCCGCTGTAATCTTTAACGGCAATATCTGCACCGAGCTCGATAAGTCTACGCACACAGTTCGCATGGCCTTCCATTGCTGCAAGATGCAGCACAGTTTCTTGTTTGGCAAATGTTTGTTCGTTGATTCTTGCATCACGCTTCATACATTCAAATATATTTAACATCATTTCCAGGGCCTCTGGTTCTCCTGGCCTGACGGCTTCGTGTAAGGGAATGAGACCATCCTCATCTCTATCTTTAAACCTAACAAAACGAAATTCCCACAGAACATCTGGCTTTGCATGTTTTCCTGCAATGTGTAAGCAATTGTTTCCATAATTATCTTTTGCATTTAGACTCTCCCATGCATGTGTTTTGATCGTATAATCCACTAAAAGACGCACTGTCTCCGCTGTTATATGCTTTGAATATGCCGCAACATGAAGGGCAGTTTCTCCATTCTCATTTTTAATGTCCGCCTTCGCTTTGCAGTTAATGAGAGTCTCCACGGTCTTGCTAAACCCTCTGAAACACGCAATATGCAAAGGTGTGTTGCCTTTTTTGTTTTGGGAATTTATTGAAATGTGTGCATGAAATTTATTTATGACTTCGTATTCGTTTGTCATTGCTGCATGGTGCAAGAAAGTATTTCCATCAAGGTCTCCGGCAGCCGGATCTAAGTTCATTTTAAGCAATACCTGAAGTTTGTCGCATCTGCCAGCTCTTGCGGCGATTCCCAGAGGTTGCCTCCAGGAGTTTTCCTGATTTCGAGTTACTTTTACAAGTGCATACATTAATTCGTTGTCCTCACTTTCGATTGCGTAATACCATGCATCGTGTCCCTCGTGGTTTCTGTGGTTAATGTCAACACCCTTGCCAATAAGTTCCCGAACGATGTCTACATGGCTATTCTTAGCAGCCAGAATTAGCGGAGTGTCGCCGATCTCATCTTGCTCGTCGGGATTTGCGCCTCGTTTAATTAACATCTCAAGAACTGCAAGATGTCCTTCCTTTGCAGCGTGATGGATCGCCATCTCCCCTCCACGAATACGGACATTTATGTTAGTATCTGGATGTCTGAGTAACGCAGAAAGTACTTCAGTATTCCCATAAGCGCTTGCTAATATAACTGGTGCGACAAGCCCTAACTTTCTGCTAGTGTTTGGGTTTGCTTTGCCTTTGTTGAGTAAAATGTTAACCGTTTGGGGGAATTCGTAACGAACAGCCCAATACAAGGCTGTTGAACCTTTGTCGTTCTTTACCTCAGGGTCTGCCCCACGATCCAGAAGCAGGTTCACGACGTCGTCGTGGCCCCACCTTGCTGCCCACAAGAGTGCCGTGTCTTTTTTCCCATTCAAATGGTTGACAGGGATCCCTGTGTCCAAGTAAAGCTGAACCAATTCCTTATGGCCATAATACGCAGCAAGATGCAGACAAGAAAATAAACGAGGTCTTTGGCCTTGAATGTCAACTGCGGTTTCTAGCTTAATAAGTTGTATCCTTTTCTCGGATGTGGACAATTTATTCAGTAGAAGTTTGGCTAAGTCAATATTGTTTTTCTCAGTCGCAATGTGAAGTGTGCTGTTTCTTCCGGTTATGCCTGATTTGTTAACGTTATGATGTGACATTAGCAGCTCTTCGTCAGCGAAACTGAGAACATGGCGGACCATGTCACCTGAGCCACGCTCCAGTGTGTAATGCAACACATTTTGATCAGACTCCGGATCGCGTACTTTGGAAACGTGTCCTTTCCTATTAAATGCTGTTATGAGGTCAGTCACCTGCAAAAAAGGATAAGAACAAATCGAATTATGTCAAATAAAATACATAGTCCGAATGTAGATATGAATTACACTTCATTTATAACACACAGTCATATTTTCTTTACCAGAAGTCATCGATATCGATGATCTACTTCGAATAATCCATGTGTTTGAGTTCCCCTGATACATTGTTCGCCATTTTGAATGTACGGATTCACTAATATACTGTTTATTAATTAATAAAAGTGTTTGTTTTCCTTGAATAGAATAATCTTCAACAGAAGTAACTTGTTAATTGTTTTTATTGTCCTACCAACAGTATTTAAGTTATTTGGAGACGGTGTTCACTTGCAGCATATACAGTGCTGCCTTCATTGTGTATAGCATGCAGTGAACACATGGTATGATACTACACCTAGTCACATTGTCCTGACACCGGTTCGACCAGACGTGGAACTACCCTCATTTTGCTTGGGCTTTGCATGTACCCTTAACAACAAAAAGGTATTTAAGGCATGTGGTAACGTAAATTCGGCATCGCTCAAAGAAAATATCATATTTCATTAGAAATGACTGTAATTTAAACATTCGCCCTCGGACATAGTACATAGGATTGACTTTGTGAACCCTCATCGTAGCTAAGCTAGTCTTATTTTACTTTCAGTCAAATTATAATGCATCCAAATGCATGCAAATGTTAAAATTACCAACAGAATGTTGCTTTGAACATACTTTCAGAAACAGTTATGATTTTACTTAAGCTCTAATCTTTAATTTCACCCGATTAATTTATTGTTTTTAACATTTTATTTAATATCTTACTACCTCAACCAGCCCATGTTTATTGTTTGTTTATTGGGTTAATCGTCTCACCAACAGTACTTCAATTATCTTGAGGCGATGTCCACTTGAAACAGATATAGTGCTGCCTTCACTGTGTATAGCATGCCTTGAATATCTGGCATAATACCACACCTAGTCACATTATCCTGACACCTGGCTCACCAGTACTGGAACTCCCCCTATATTTGCTTGAGCGTTAGGAAGGGAGCTATTCCACTACCATTTTAACGACTTTTGGTATGTCGCGGTCCGGGATCGAACCCGGGGCCTCCTGTACCTGGAGCCGACATTCTACCGATTGCGCTACCAGGTCCGGTCATGTTTTATTGTACATACGAAATGTGACATTGAAACACTGTGACCACTACAAGAAATTAACATCGACAAATCTTTCAAGACAGAATTGACTCTGGACAAGGGGTGTGGTTTCTCTCATTCAAATTGTAAATTATTTAAATATCTTTAAATGGTAGCCTAACGACTTGTGTCATATTTCATCATAAGCAGCATTGTCGATATTGTCTGGAAAGTGAGTTAGAAATTTAAGTCCTAGACTTAAACATAATCTAGATTAGTGCCCGTATTCACCAACCATTCATTAGTAAAAATTGCTCTAGTCATGGATTTCAATCTACAATATCTTCATTATGTATTGAGTTACGTGTCTGTGGTTTTGTATGGCACTTCAACTTTAATACTGTGAGCTTAAAATCACATCGAAACTTCATAAACTTATTTTTGTTGGTATGAAAATTGTGACTTGGGCTTAAGTCATGACTTAGGCTTCAGAATGGTTGGTGCATACATGTCCAGATCTTGCAGGTAAGGTTATTTTCGATATAAGAGCTATGTAGCTTTAGCTAGATGAATTTATGTTCGTTCAAAATCCTTTACTTCATATAAAACGGCTTGGTCACATTTCGGCGAGTTCATACATGACAAATACTGTTAGAACCCCACTGGAACCGCACTTCTTTTTAATAATTGGGGTCACTATCGGGCAATTCACTGTATTGTGTCTGACGTGTGCTCATGGCGTACGGTGTATCTTCTCGAACAAGAAGTTTGAAGATTGACTAGAGTGTTGAGCTTCAAATTGCCAAAAATATTGTTAAACCGCTGCAACACGTTGTTATTCTCCCAAACTAAACACAACACACTACATGTATCTTGAAATACAGTATAATTACAAATAACTTACTGATCAAAGAAATTATATTTTACCCCTTACACGTTAAGGCTATCCAATTTCTTTTGTTATTTAAGCAAGAATATATGAAAAGTCCTATGAGCATTGCAACATATGCCAAACTCCAAAAAGGCACAGGACAAAGGCATTTCATTTCAAGTGAAAAGCAAGAACAAATTTGTGACGAGTCATTTAACGAAAACAGCAAACCCGACAGTTACCGCCTTTGAATCGTCAGTCGGCAATAGCTCTAACCTCGCACTGCTTGGTGGGTTTCTCAAATGCAAGCAATGAAAAGAAAACCGATCTATTTGAATACAAAATGTCCAAGCGCTGATGTTTTCTTTGATGAGTTATGACGAAAGTAGTGACGTCATTGAAAATAATGTCCACATAGTGTTTACAAAAGAAAGGGGCTTCATTTCGATTATAAAAACTACACAAAAATGGTTGATTATAAGTGAAATTAACTTTGAATCAAGAAAAAACAACATGATCAGATCTCTGTGACCGTGTCACTTTCACTGACGTGTATCTAGCTACATCAACTTCTAGTTAAATAAACGTGTATTCGTACCAGTTGTTTGTCGTTAGAGTCTACTGCTTCAAAAAGCTTTTTCTGTTGTTCTTCTTCCGTTTTCTTTCGGGCTGCTGTGGTCGGTCTTGGTTTTCTTTCTTGCTCGAACATCTGCGGTTGTTCTTGTATAACCGCTCCTGAGGCCAACTGGAGCTCGGTTGGACGGTCTGCCTTTAATCTTTCCCGCTCCTTCTTGTGTCTCTGTTTAAGAGATAATTGATGTATCTTGTATTATGGTATAAGGGTGTTTCGGCCAGTCGTTTCATATTATATTATGATGCTATTAGCGTGTTTCGGCCAGTCGTTACATATTTCATTATGATGAGATGCTTATGCCTAAACACATGACAAATCCTATGGCGATAATATAATGTGCATATCCATATTTTTAGCAGAAAACGGCGGTCAGAAAATTATGTTAATTAGAACAACAAAAACAACAACAAACAGACACAATCATTGCCAAGTTACTTGTTATCGAAGCATACTACGTATATGTCGCTTTTCTTTTGATTCCTTTGATTTAGACTCGTAGCAACACAACAATACACTGCATCATCAACACAAATGCATGCAATTGTGGACAATATCAATGTTCATGCATTTGACCTTTCGTTGTTTTTGTCGGTGTTGACCTTTGACTTGTCAAGGGGTGATTAAACTGTCTTATCCGGAACTCCTCGGGTCATTCCATCCTTAGGATGATTCGTAAACTGACCGAGGTGTTAGACTGAAACTGCTCTGTTGATCCTAACAGCATGGTAATAATAAATAGCAAAATGTCTTAAGGTAGAGTAAATGTAATGCTGCACTTCCAATTGAAGAGTATCAACATTAGGGTTAAAATGCTTCAAAACTTGGGGTTAAGGGTTTGAATCCCGGTATGGGCACAAATGGTCATTTTTTTTCTTTCTACCTTTTCACTTTTACAATTATTTCTGCATCACTCTACCAGATTAAGAAGGAAACATATAATTTTTAATTTTATTTTTGTAAATGAATTTAATTGTTTGATTTGTGCTAAATTTGATTACAAATTCGTTACCTGGTATACTCAATGTCTGAAAAAATCAGAACTATGTGGTGATTTTTTTTTTCTTTTTGCAGCATCAACCAAAATACTTTATAGATCATTTTGAGCTACTCTGAAATAAATCGCGTGGCTATCAAGAGCTCGGTGATTTTTGCAGTAAATTGCATTCAGCAGAAAAATCGGAAAAATCAGTCTTAAACGAGTTGGATTTTGTAAACAATCAATTACATATTTGGGATAACTTCAGTCAAACTAATCAAGTAACATGTCTGTCTGGTTTGTCTAATATTGTATATTGTTTCCAAATGATACTCAATAGCAATACACTTCCCCTAAGGAAGATATATAACATAATATTTGGAGTTTTCTTTTTTCTAAAAAGGAGACACATTTAATACCAAATTTTGAAAACAAAAATATCCATAAATTCAAAATTGGATGAAGAATTTGTTGTGTTAATTTTTATATTCTATATATTTTCTGTAACACTTGCTTTACCTCAAGTTGGGATCCTGCTTTACGCATTCGATACAATGGGCAAGATACAGATAGATACAGTGACATTTAATTGGTCCTCTCAGCATCTTTTTTTTTCAGAAACAACGTTATACCATTAAAATATGACAAGTTACTAGGAGTATTGCAACATACATTCAAAATTGAAAATGCGAAGAAGACAAACAGTTACCGCCTTGGAACGGTCAGTCGGCATAAGTGCCGACAGGGGTACTTTAAATCTCGCACTTCCTGTTGGCTTTCTCAGAGACAAATACAGATGAATTTGAAACAAACTTGTCTTACGAAGAATTAAAGAACACCAGATATCTTACAAAGGTCTTGGTGTTGTAGCCACACGCCTCCATTTTTATTATTTAATTGTCACCCTTTAAAACCCCACCCCCGTCAAGAAAAATATTGTTTATGGGTAGTTCACTGCGATTAAACTAAAACGTAACAATTATAAGAAAATTTAATTATCCCCTTTGTAAAATCGTTTACGCCATTAGAATAACGAGTGACTTTTAAGTTAAGTCGTCACTCGTCAGTTATATTCTTTCAACCACATGTTCCAAAATCAGTGGCGGATCCAGGATTTCTGGTTAGGGGTGGTGGTGGGGTGTGAATTTTTAATAATGTTTTGTCAACCAGAGCTACCAACATTGATAAATTTCTAAAATCATTTATTTTCATACTTTCCTAAGTTGTTTTGCTATATTTGTGAGACGTTTTGAATGTTCATTATTTCGATTCTATATATTAACAATAATTGCATGGTGGGCAAACATAAGCAACTATGGTTTCAGAACTGCAAAACAAAGACAAGTCATATTTTTATTGTGACAACGGGTCCGTGAGAAGCATTGGCCGAGGATATTTTCTTGCATAACTGTCAATGATTTGACCAATGTCCCGTTTAATGTCAAGGTGACAGAACAGTAGCTTCAGTGCGTTAAAACGCTCTTGTCCCATCGTGCTTCCGTGAGAATTTTTAATAAATCTCAGAGACGGTTTGGGCGTTCGCAGCTGGCTGCTGTCACGGACGTTAGTAACAAAAGAGTTAATATCTTTGTAATGTTTGGATACAAGCGTTTACACCCGTGACTTTATGTCTCACTGATAGTTTAGTGTTCTTGTTCACTGTTTTGCCTTCGCTTTGACCACAATTTGATTTCTTGGTCCGAGTCAGGCATGTCATCACGGTAAAACTCAATAAATAGCGGCAAGTTTAAATTGCGAAATTACGAAAAGACGCAGTGGAATCTTAAAATATAAAAATAATAAGTAACAGTGTGAACACCTACCTGAACTGAACCCACAATTTGGTGTCGAGATATTTTTTAAACTAGATCTATTTGTGATTTACTATTAAATCTTGTATTTCATTAGTAATAATATGTTCATAAATAAGAAATATAAGTATTTACACGTTTTAACGCCGGGTGCAGCCCCCACCCCACCCCACCTCAAGAGGAACCGCTAGTCTATATAACTTCCATTACATGTTCAGAAAGCACAAGAATTGGAATTCCTCCCCCACCCCCTCCCAGGTACACACGCCCAATTATGCTTATAAAGGGACCCTACTCTACCTATTTAAATTCCACTTTCTCGACTCTCTAAATGAAGGTATTTGGTATATAGTTACTGAAGGAGAAAAAAAGTATTTTAAAACTTTTAAAACTTTCTGGAACACTGCAACATTTTCATAAAATTGTAACTTATTGAGTTAAGAATGAGTTAAAGTGCTTGATCTATACTTTAAAATAAACAAATTTATAATAAACTTAAGAATATTTCTTATATACAGTATATAAAAATACAAACTCCCCGCAGTGATTACTTCCCTTGACAGTACATTATATCACTGCCACCAGCAAGTCATTCGCCCAAATACAGGCGGATAGTTTGTTTGTTTTGTTTTTCTGGACTTATCTCCTCAAAATAAAGTATCTTTCTTTTAAAAATATTAATTTATCATATTAAAAATAAAAAGTAACTTAAAATATGAAAAATATGAAATTCAATCTCCTCACAGCGATTACGTCATGCTACTTAAATAATAATATAATGTACTGTCAAGGGAAGTAATCACTGCGGGGAGTTTGTATGAAATTATGAAAGTCATATTTCACCGTACTGTACAGAATACAACTAATTTTATTTATTAAAATCCCGTCTTTGTAATCAGCTACATTAAAGTGCCGCTTTTTCTCGTTACATAAAAACAATTTTGACACACTTTCTTCCGTGGCGTGTTTACGGAGGCCGCCATGTTTATTTCACGTGATACCCTATCGTCACGTGATCCTTGCTCCTTGCTGGGCAATCGTAAAACTTCGGGTATTTCCGTATGGTTCGTAAAATACACCTCGTACATAGCTCTAGAATACACCAAAGTGCGTCGCCTGAGTTATGAAACAGTGTCCGTTCGCGAGAAAGTAACAAATTATATATATATCATTTAGTTGAGTATATCTTGCAATAACAACGATTTTTTTTATCAATACAATCTATATGATTTACGGAAAATTGAAAAGTCAACATTAAATACCCAGTATTAAAACTAAGACACACAAAGTAGATCCAAGATGGCGCCTTATTATGTCAGAGGTCTCTTGCATAGCATAAAGGCCGAGGTGATCAGATTGCTTGCTGGGGGCAGAGATTTAAGTAGCAACGCGTGACGTAATCGCTGTGAGGAGATTGATAAAAATACCTTCACACAGGGGAGATAACTACTAGTAATATATGCCATTCATTTCGAAAATTGGGAAAAGTGTCGTGAGTTTGCTTTGCTTACCTCTCTGACCAGCTGAAGCTGCAGGAAGTCGCCATCCGCTCCCGCATCACCCATATTGATTAATGTCGTATATAACCTCCTGAAACATCAAATGCTTAAATTGAAGTATATGTGAAACAATCAAAGTGACCCAAAAAGATATATAAAACTGAAATAAAAACAAATATTAAATCTTAGTGACAGATTACGTAGGCCTATAATGTATAATACAGGGGCGGATCCAGAGGGGGGCCGAAGGGGCCGCGGCCCCCCCTATTTTTCGACGACCAACAAAAAAAAAGTATTTTGCCCTTTAAAGAGAGCAAATAGATAAGTAAATTATGCCCCACAGATGCTTGGAAATCGCATCTCAGCGCATATAGAATTCAAAATTTTCTGGGGGAGCCCCCTCCAGACCCCCTGACGCGGATTTCGCGCCGGCGGCGCGATCAGCTCCGGCCTGCGGCCGAATGTTACTCCCTCGGCCCCCCCCCCTATTCTGAAATCCTGGATCCGCCCCTGTAATATACATTTAATAATACATGTACTCTAGGGCATCGTTGGATACCCTCGCTCGATTATTCCGTTTTACCACATTCGTTGACCGTGGGTTTATTGGTAAATTTTCTGTCGTCTAGTATCGAACTGAGAAAAACAAGAAATTGCCAATCTCAATACTGCTTACAAAATCCATACTCTTCAGCGTGGAGACTAGAAGTATAACAATGACGTCGCTATTTTGACAAGTCTGTCGAAACAATGAAAGAACGAGCTTTATCATTGGACTGAAATCTTCATCGGATTATGAAGCGACCAGTGAAATATGATTACCAGAAACGGTGAAAAGTGAACAAAATATTCCACGGGCGGTAAATGGAGAGTAACGGAATGGGTCGGTCGTTGGTTTCCGACGATGACTCTAGGGGTCATTTGAGTTCGTTTTGTTTAATTCCTGTGAGGACATTTGCAATAGTTTCTAAAGGTGCTATCCGAAAGTTTGCCTATAGTACCCTGTACATGTTAAAATAAGTATTGGATACCTGTAGAAACATTAACATATAAATACTGAAAATAAATTATGACCAACCTATGCAAAAAGGCTGATTGTCAAAGATGTCCAAAGCTCACCAAACGCCAACTGTGGAAGATATGTCATGTATTTTTTGTCTAAAACTAAATTAAGGCAAAGTGTCGGAAAACTACCATATAATGTTTGTTCAAAGCCCACAAACACCATTTGTCGGAGATGAACCATGTAAATTGTGTCCATAGCTCATGAAGCATGACTGCTGAATCATGTGAACACTTTTAACTTGTCAATATCGACACACACAAAAACACATTTTTTTCTTGATCTTTTATCAAGAGATCTTAAAGGTACACGGTTACATTTATATTAATTCATTAAAGGTGGTATCCGACAGTTTGCCTATGTGAAATATATGTAACAATATCAAACGTCTGTTTGGGGTATTTTCTGCAGAACAAATAATATTTTAGTTTAAGCTTTGGCGATTCTTAAAAGTATCTCAATGCTAGGGCAATAAAATTCGTTAATAAACACTTAAAATGTTTATTCTTTTCAAATCTATAAAAAAGAACAATCGGGATTCCTGTTAAAAATAGACATCGACGTCACAATGGATGAGGCGTCTAATTAAAGAAAATAACAAAAGGTTTTGAAAATAATGTTTCTCTGATATTTTTCCTATTCATTTATAATGGGGGCGCACATGACCGAGCGGTTAGAGACGCTGACTGGAAACTCCTCAGCCCCTCATCGCGTGGGTTCGAATCCCAGACTAGGCAAGAACTTTCATTGGGGGAGGTTTTCAAGCTAACCCGCGGTGTGCCGATGGTTCTAACAAGACATTAGTCTTGGAACTTCCTCCACCAGTTAGCTGGACGCTGACAATATGACCATAATTGTGTCGGTGCGATGAAACAAAAAACAAACAAAACAAACATTTATAATATTTATTATACTTGTATAATACTGTTTAGATTTGAGTTTTACATTTCAGCTCATTTGCAGGTTCCATGCATATTGGGTTCTTTAT
Source organism: Sinonovacula constricta (assembly GCA_007844125.1). Lineage (NCBI taxonomy): Eukaryota > Metazoa > Mollusca > Bivalvia > Cardiida > Solecurtidae > Sinonovacula > Sinonovacula constricta. The sequence continues at coordinate 34,888,091 of CM017560.1, read as the reverse complement.
AACTCGTTGCTTTAAACATGTTCATGATTAATGCTATTATTTAATTGCATTTACCGCGGAAACTACAAAATATACTTTTAATGTAATTCTGGTGTAATACACGGTGTAGATCGATTACATACAAACCTTCAATTTTTTGTTTTGGTGGTAAATGATAATTGCAATACACGTATTGATATAACTAGATGAAACTAGTCTTGCGTACGACACGATCATATCTAGACCCCAGTCAGTCTTTAAATTGCAATATGGCCTTCAGCTACATGTATAAATAGCATTTTAAATAGGCTATGGTACTGAAATTGGGATTCTAGAAAGTAGTGCTCAGTTATATTTGTAAAAAGCGGAAATTATTTAGCATACTGTTAATTTATTATGACTTCAACAATTTCTTCCACAAACGAGGGACAGGGGATTTTGATCGTAATAAAATAATCTTCATCCAGGACGAAAGTTGCGTGAACAAAATACGGACGCACTTCAAAGAGAGTTATACATAGGTAGAACAACAACAGTTGCGCGTACACAATGTGTAATTCGGAACACCTCGACCATTTACGGAGATTCCTGAAACAGTCGAGAAGTAACGAATGACAGTGCGTATACTCCTCAGAAGATAGATATCGGAACACAAAAAGAGATCTATATCAAATAAAATTAACAAAACCTTAACCCAATTTAAGGAAATTTTATAAATAATTCTGCACATTAGTCTATGTAGTTTATTAACACTATCTCAATAGTTTGTTTATTTGTTTATTGGGTTTATCGTCCCACCAACAGTATTTCAGTTATCTGGAGACGGTGTCCACTTGAAGCAGATATAGTGCTGCCTTCACTGTGTATAGCATGCCGTGAACACCTGGCATGATACCACACCCAGTCACATTATCCTGACACCGGGCCAACCAGTCGTGGAACTACCCTTATATTTGCTTGAGCGTTAGCAAGGGAGCTATACCACTACCATTTTTAACGACTTTGGTATGTCGCGGCCCGGGATCGAACCCGGGGCCTCCCGTACCTGTATCTCAATAGTTAAACAGTCTAAATGCTCATTCTTTCCAAGTCTATAAATATGCAAAATGGGAATTTCTGCTAAAGATAGATCATGGCGGATTGCCCGGATGATATAACGTGATATCAAAATTACGTGGTCACGTGTTTTAGCCTAAAAATAGCTAACGGTGCAGCGTGGCTCAGATAGGAAATATATGTTTGTTATAACGAGTTAGGTGTTACAGTCATACATAGATGTAGGGCATCAATAAACCGCATTTCCAGAGATCTTGTCAGGATTACAATAATTTATATGGTTATTTGAGACAATATCTAGTCCAAACTGTCAACAACTACCTTTAACTCCCAGTCATTATTTGGTCGGTTGACATAATTAACAGCTCCGCGACACTCGCTTTGATTTATTTCGTCAACACTACACCCGTTTGATATGAATCTAAATACATGTATCTTCCGATTGCAATTCCAGTATAGAGCCTTAGAAGGCAATAAGGGATATCGCAAATATCTCGGCCTAGTATACAATGCAAGGCCTGCTGAGCACTCGTTCTAATAACTTTCCCCTCCCCCCTCCCCCACCCTCCTTTTGTCTGAATTATGAAGCATACCTGGACACAACTGACCTATTTAGATTCCATCGACACACTTACATGTATATGTTTGACCGCGGTTAGTCAATGTCATGCAGTGTCAAACAGTCGTTCCTCCGAAAACAGCTTTCTCATAACTCTAGACGCTGTCGCAAGCAACCACCACCAACCCTCCCCCACCCCCTCCCCCCACCCCCGCTCTCCCATTTTTTTTTTTTTTTTTTTTTTTTTTTTTTTATGGCAAATGGTATCTCTCTCGATAGGTAAACATTCATCAATTTAAGATTTGACAATTAGAGCAAAGAAATTTAGTTGTCTGCTTTATTGTTACCAGTGACATTAAGGTGTATGCTGTATCAAATACAACCTTCCACAGCTGGACTTCGTGTTTAATTAAGAAAAATTCTCTCAAGTTCGAATGCAATGTAACGTTTAAGGATTAGAAAAGGCCTGACCTTAAGTACAACAACAACATAAGACAAGGTCGTTTGAGTATACCAACATAGATTAACACGTGAACATGCACAAGACAGGTATATTCACTTGCCAGTCAAATGTAAAAGTTACATCAAAACTGTGATCAAAACATTAAAATAAATAGAGGAAACGAAACTTTCACTCGAGCTATTTGGTTTGTACAATTGAGTGTGTGGAATTTAATTTCAAATCCAGTAGCACAGAATATAAAGATCCGATAATCAAATGAATGCCCAGTGCTTACATTGTAGTTCTCAACCCATTGAACATGATCCATTCAACTTTATCGCGGTAAATACTAGATATATATACACAGCTAGGGACCCTAATTTCGACCTAAGCAGTCAACAGAAAAAAATACTTTAAAAGCTTTGTATTTTTAAGCTCTTCACAACTCTATTCTTTTAACTGGTTGGAGGGGGACGCTTCATTTTCCAATATAACTCAAGCGGTAAATCAACTATACGTAATTAAACGTAACAGTGAAGCGAATCGGTTTCAACTCTGTTTATCATCAACACTTAGAAGTCTCTATAGTTACAATGGTTAATTGGTAACTAATGGTAAATCAAATATAGAAGACGATTTACGGATGTGGCACATCTAAGGCGCCGCAGAGGGGCATGCGCTTTAAATAAGAAATTAAATACAAATGTATGCCAGAAAAAGACTTTGTGCAACTAAGCTTTATTGGAGCGCGACGCCTATGTATAGAATGCTCCCTAAAATTTGCCCATGGGGAAAGTTTGTTTTGCGGACTTTTTATACCTGATATAATACGGGGCCGATTTCGGTAAACGGCGTTCTACTTTTATTTTCATATATTTAATTATTTATTTGTGTGTGTCTGTAACTTTCAAATAAACTTTGAACAATAAGATACTGAGATTTTGTTTAATTTCAAAATTATTTTGAAAGTTAGAGACACATTAAAATACATATTAATAAAAAACAAAATAGAACGCCGTTTACCGAATTAGGACCTGTATTTATCGGGTTTAGAAAGTCCGCAAACCAAACTTTCCCAATGTACATACTTCTGTTCTAAATAATAACCCAATACACTCGAACCATAAAAGTACCTTGGAGGCATGAACACAACATTAGCCCATTTGTGATGTAGGAAAAGAATTATTAGGTTTTTGCTTTCATTTTAAAGTGCCTTGGTCATGCACAGTCAACTTTGCATTCCTTGTTAAGTTTTTTGTTTAAGGAAAGATAAACATAGTTGAATACACAGGGTAATAGAAATAAATATCGTCTCAGATCAGGGACAGATCCAGAAACTTTTCGTGCGGGGTATGAATCAAGATTCAATCAATTTTATCGCAGTAAATTTTAGATATATACACAGTAAGGACAGTCAACAGACAAAAACTACTTAGTATTTGTTAAGCTTACATGTATGTGTTTTCACAACTCTACTCTTTAACCTAGTTGGTGTAGGATGCATCCCTCTGTCCCCCTGTAGGATCCATCCCTGTCTCACATCACTCGATTATATGTTAACATGATGTATATTTTAAATATTGTGTTGACTTAAAGAGAAGAAGATCAAAAGTGTCGACATGTTTCAACTTGTTTGTTTAACTCAACGGCCTGGTAGGTCTCCAAACTGCATGCCTCAAGTATATACATCAATCGAAAACAATACGCTTATTGGCTGAATTGTGGCGCAATCATTTTAATAAGGAAACAATAATTAGCAGATTGTGGGATTTCTGTCGGTCAAGTATCTTGCGCAAAACCAATACCAAGTCGCTTTAATGTCTTTGAAGTGGAGCCTGTTCTAATCTGTTTACATTGGTTGTTCTATGTTTGTTCCGTTGGTAGGTTTCTAACACTTGATATAGTGTCATATTAAAGGCCATGTCTCGACAGATGAGCACCAAACTTTGATCCTCGCGTTTGACTATAATATATGATGTAACGTGATGTGATGCAGGGGCGAATCCAGAATATTTTGGTGGTGGTGATGGGGGGGGTGGGGGGTGGTGGGGGGTGGAGGGAGGGGGTATGAATCAAGACCCATTAAACTTTATCGCTGTAAATTCAAGATATAAATATACACAGTAAGGGGGCCATAACTTCGACCTAAGAATTCAACAGACAAAATTTACTTTAAAAACTTTTTTAAGCTTACAAATATGTGTTTTCACCAACTCTACTCTTTTATATGGTTGGTGGGTGATGCATCACCCATCCCCTGGTTCCACCCCTGATGTGATGTGATGTCATGTGATGTGATGTGATGTGATGTGGCGTCGTGTCTTGTCGTGTCCTGTCGTGCAGTGCAGCGCAGCATAGAATGATATAGAATAATATAACATGAATATACAAATTCTAGGAGGGTATTTAAAACTCTAAATGTTAATTGGGAAATTCGAAGAGATTCTTTAGCTGAAAAATATCACAAAAGTTCGCTACTTCATAAGTGAAAAAATCAAACAAAATTAATATTTATGAAATTTAAGCGTATTTCTAAGTCTTTCGCGGCTTTAGATATTATGACAAGTTACCCCTTTCGGCAATATGTCAGTCGTTGCGATTCTAATCAGATGAGTAAAAATGTAAAAATTCATATTTGCAATGTTTTGTTCTGGTACTAAATCGTGTCAGTTTTATTCCTAGACAGTGTACAAACAAACGAAAAGTTGTACATGTAATTGAAATGGTGGTATCCGACAATTTTGATCCATTGAATATGCTTGACTCGTCGGTGTCAGTATAATAAACCGGTCGGGTTCAGTCCCCGGGCACCTCATAAGTGCCCCTGTGCTAAAATGATAGAAATGTCGCTGCACAGTATCGGCAAAAATGCGGACAAATCCCTTATTATCCTATTTCTTTCTCGCAACTAATAAAATATAATATTGTTGCCTGAAAGCATCCTGCGAAATGATGTTTATTGATGCCGTACATCTATATGAAAAGTAAAGCATAACACCCCACTGATCATCACAAATATATACTTCTTATCTGAGCCACGCTGCAAAGTTTGCTATATTTATACTAAGAAAACAAAGGGACCACTTACTTTTCAGATTACATTATATTATTATCGGGGAAATCCGCGCTGACGTCACAATCTATTTTTAGCAGATATCCTCATTCTGTTTGTTAACTATTTGAAACTAATGCACATTTTAAGCGATTTATTTCACGATTTGTGTTGTCTTACAACTTAGGTCGTGTCAGAATTTTCTTTATTTAGATAAAAATATGAGTTTATGAAGATATTGTCAAAATTCCACCCAACAGTTATAAGACCTATGTATTCGATATAGGTAAACTATCGGTTACCACCTTGAAGAAGTTTTCTAGTACTCTTACTGAGAAGATGTGTTGTATTCCATGCATTTATAGTGGATGTTTACTTTGAGCTTTCTTAGTAAGTTTCTCTTAGACGTGACTTGTTTGAGTTTATGTTTATCGCAAATTATTACATACAAACCACATTTAAGTTTATGTTTATCGCATATTATTACACACAAACCACATTTAAGTTTATGTTTATCGCATATTATTACATACAAACCACATTTAAGTTTATGTTTATCGCATATAATTACATACAAACAACATTTATTTCTATGTTTTAGGTGAAAATTACCTCTGTATGACTGAAAAAAAAATGGAAAAAAATAATAATTACGAGATCGAAACAAAAGGCAACAATAAGGATATAAAAAAATAAATACCTTCGCAGACAGTGCAATTATCAAGTTTCCTGGGGAAAAAAAATAGTCCCCCAAAACGTAAATCTGGTCCAGATCTTTGTATAAATAGGTCACAACCACTATTCGTAGTATATGTATAAGGTAATAAATTATCTTTATTTACACCAGGTGTCATAAATACATATACTTATATACAAGAAGCGATGTAAACGGTAGAGGCCAGTTACCACATTCAGGTATGCGAAGCATTTCGGTTCGTTTTGGATCACTTATTTCTTGAATAGTTGCCAGGATATATTTATACATTACACATACAGCGGTCAGCATTTATATATTTTGGGCGGGGTTCCAAATAATCTTAAAAACAGATGCATAGAATATGGGTTAATGTAAAAATCGGAAACCATCGGATAATTCTGGCATCCTTTTTCGTTCCTCAGATTACCGATGACGGAAGGAAATGAACATGTTTTTCGCCGGAATAAGTATACGAGTGGAAATAGTTCTTACGTTAGAGACATACGACTCTTGTATTAAGCTTCATTTCGTTCAAAGCACATGCGTGCATGTATTATTTGAAATTTTATTTTATAAATCAAAGTAAAATGTGAAAAATTTTTTTTGCTTTTCTATCAGGAAGTAAAAAGATCACACGAATATAATGAATTTAATATGAATGTCATTGAGCGTGAGAGTTCAGAAATTGTCAATATGTATTTCTTTTATTATTTTTAAACAACATTTATAGTAGTTGACCCGATTACCGGTGATATCCAAATATCCATATAATTCCGAGTTATACATGTATACATTCTTAATGAAAAAAATGCTTATAAAACAGCTCCAGACGGCCTAAAATTAAGGTAATGTATATGAATTGAAACATTTTGTTGTTGATTACGTTGCTGTACTAAAAAAATAGCGTGCTGACTAATTTGAAACAAAATTAGGTCATCGATAATAGGGTTCATCAGAATATGTAACAGCGCATACCGCCTTTTGATTCTTACTGATTCTATTGACACGAACTTGGGTTTTTTTTGTGCAAAGATTTTATGAATTGGTCTTGAATATGACACATTTAGCCATTCCCTTCATTTGTTCCACGAAGATCTTAATGTTTACATATAAATCGATCACTTCATTCAAGCAAACTGTAAATCGATTTTACTTAAATGCTCAAAATGTTTATTAATACGTGACACGGTGCGCCTTTAAAAAATACCTTAAGCATTCAACTAGTGTACTTTTTTTTCATTTTCGGGTGCATCGAAATTCAGCCTAGTCTGCACAGGTACAGACGACCGCAGTTCCAATTGTGTTAACGTATTTCTGTCCTTGCGCATTAATGACACGAATCGGCTAGCACAGTTCACCTCATGTACTAGATGTACCTTCTAGATGTACTTGTATATATTTTTCACTTCTAGAGATTTTGCACTAAGAACTTCAGGTGAAACCTAGATGTTTTGGATTGTCGTCGTCGTCGTCGTCATCATCATCATCATCATCATCATTATCATCATCATCAACAACAACAACCGCAACAACAACAACGACGACCACAACAACAACATCATCATCATCATCATCATCATCATCTACAAATTAACGTCGGTCATCGGGAGATCACGTTTACGTAAAACCGATATAGTGTTGTCGTTTCTGTGATACGTTGTCCTTAATGATAATTTTCTTTTCATATTTACCCTTGTCAACCAGTGTTTTGACAACCCTTATTTTCTGAACTACCTATACATGAAAGCAAATTACACTTCATCAATACCATTTCTACAGATCGTCTCTTTCATAACCTGAGATCTAATCTGACCGTTGTGGGGGACGTTAAACAAAAAGAGAAGAAAATCTATGCAACTCATAATGAATTTTTTATCCACTTCATTTTGTCACGCACCGCCTTATCCGGTCCGCTCGTCCCATTTATGGAACAAAATCAATACAGACGCATAGACTTTAAAGAAGAAAATCAATTTTAGTCGGTTCGATTTTTCTAAACTAGCCGATCGCTGTTACTTTAGAATCAAAGGTATGCTCAAACAGAGTTGTAGCTTATTGCTCAAGGTCAGGAATGCCATCAAAGAAGTAGAACCAGGCCCCACATATTCACGAACTGTTGTACAATAAGAATCGCTAAATAATGGATGTCAATACCCAAATATCTAATAACAAGTTTAAAGGTAATATCCGAAATTTTGCCTTCATCTAAAAATGTGATAACTTTCTACTGCTCGTGAGAATTTGTGCATAATTGCTGTATAAACTTTGTCCTTTGTATTAGTAAATGCTGTTTAAAGGTGGTATTCGACAGTTTGCCTATATCCAATATATGTAACAATATCTGACCTCTGTTTGGGGTATTTGTGCATAGTTTCTGTATAAAAATATTAAACTTTAGTCTAAGTTTTGACGATTTTGGGGGAGTAAAACTCGTTAATCAACACTTAGAATTTTCATTCTTTTCATTCAAATAAATAAGAACGATTGAGATTTCTGCTTAAATAGTCATCGACGTCACAGTGGATGACGTGGATAAGCTTAAACTGAAGTGGTCACTTGGTTTTCTTTGTTTAAAAATAGCCAACTGTGCAGCGTGGCTTAGATAGGAAATACATGTTTTTAATGACGACTGTGGCGTTATGGTACACTTTTCAGACAGGTGTAGGACATAAATAAACAGTATTTTGTGAGATCTGTTCAGGTAACAATAGTTTATTAACATGTAAGTTTAATGAAATTATTTTTGGTCCGAACTGTCGGATACCAACTTTAAATCATAATCTCAATTGTTAGAAAGTACACATCGTGAAATATATCGCTTTAAATGTTTATAATTTACAAATCTATAAATAAGCACGATGGGGATTTCAGCTAAAAATAGATAATGACGTCAGAGCTGATTACGCGGATGATCATATAACGTGATCTCAAAAGTAAGTGGTCACGAAATTTTCTTCGTTTTAAATAGCTATTTGTGCAGCGTGGCTCAGATAGGAAATACGTGATTGAAATTGCTATTGTGATGTTATGCTCTATTTTTAACATTGATGGCCGCATTAGTTTCTTATGCAATAGAATAAATAAAACAAAAACAATAATGAAGACAGATATTCCACATTTTCATTATTTGTACTCTCTAACTATTGAGGTGGTGTTCACTATTGTCTTGTTTGGACTAAAGCATGAGTTTATACAACAATTATGCACCAAGTCCCCTTAAACATGCCTTAGATGTTTTGTTTATTATATCTGATATAGGCAAACTGAAGGATTCAACCTTGAATATTGATTTAGGTAAGGAATGTGATTGTATATTGTTTGTTTAACGTTGTAGTGTTTACATGTTGTAGTATTTACATTTGTGTACGTTGTAAAGTACAAACTTATTGTCTGTCTTTAAGACAGTTGTTTCACCCTGTAGTCGGTACAATACCACTTCCTTGGGTAGAACTAGAAAACGTTAAACAGATAAAATACTATTGATCACTAATTGCTTTTTAATTAAGGTATTGATTAACAAATATGGGAATTTAAACAAATGATAATTTATTATTGTTTTTATCTTAATTACTTACATATAAATGTTATATTTATTTTATATTTAATGTCTATACTAGTACTTTTGTTTAAATATTTGTAGTACAAGAAAAAAATAATCTGAATTAATGCCAAGAATATGTTTATATGTGTGTACTTCGTAATATTACTCGTAAAGTACACACGTATTGTTTGTTTAAGCATTTTAGAAAAATCATTCAACGTTTAGTCGTTGAAATACCGTTTTTGTAATGTAGAACCAGTTTACAAATGTAATTTAAAGGTGGTAACCGTCAGTTTACCTATATAAAACATATATAAACCAATCTCCGAACATTGCGTTGTGGAATCTCTGCATAAACTCATACATAAGGCCCGTATTCACCAACCATTCTTCAGTAAGAATTGCTCAAGTCACGGATTTCAATCCACAGTATCTTCATTATATATTTAGCTAAATGCCTGTAATGTTGCATGACACTTTAACTTTGCTACTTTCAGCTTAAAATCACATTGAAACTTCGTAAAAAGCTTATTTTGTTGGGCTTAAGTCATGACTTAGGCTTAAGAATGGTTGGTGAATACGGGTGTACGTCTGCATAAAGGCGGTTTAGTACACTATGTTACTCGACGATAATAATCGTGAAATAAAACACTCTAATAGTTTTTGTCTGTCCGAGTCTATAAATAAGCACGAACGTGATCATTGCTAAAAATAGATATCGACGTGAGAGCGGATTGCCCTAGTGTCGATTTAACGTGTTCTAAAAGTAAGTCAAGTAGTTTTCTTAATTTATAAATAGCTATCTCTGCAGCGTGGCTCAGTTAGGAAATACCACTTCTTCTTCTTCTTTTTCTTCTTCTTCTTCTTCTTCTTCTTCTTCTTCTTCTTCTTCTTCTTCTTCTTCTTCTTCTTCTTCTTCTTCTTCTTCTTTCATTTAAGGGGTAGGGCACATCCATCCGGATTGTATCGATATTATCGTGAAATTATTTCATGTGTATTCATTATTGATACAGAAATACAGTTAACTGTAATGTTTAATATTATGTGTGTTTAAAGGCGGTATTTGACAGTTTGGACCAATTTTATTTTGCTCTCAAAAATAGGGACTTGAACAGATCCGCTAAAAGCTGTTTATTTATGTATTACATTTATGTGAAAAGAAAAACAAAACACCCCAATCGTTATTACAAACATGCAATTCCTGTCTGAGCCACACTGCACAGTTGGGTGTTGTATCTTCATCCGTGTAATCCGCCCGGGAGTAGATATACATCTTGGTAGAAAGCCCCGTCGTGCTTATTTACAGATAAGGAAAGAACTAAGAGGTTTAATTGTGTTGTTTTTTACAATTTGAACTGTCAAACATTTTATGTATTGTTCAAAATCGTCTTTATTTAGACTAAAGTATGAAGAAATTATACCAAAAGTACCCCCCACCCACCCAACTCCCGTAAAACGGGGTATTCTACGGCAATGTGTAATTTAAATAGTCAAACTGTCAGATGCCTCCGTTCAAGTAACCATTGGACCAAGAACATGTATCTACATAGTCAGTGAAAACACAAAGACAAATAAAAACAAATAAATAATACACAAATATACATATAAACTTACCACGTGTTCAATCTGGCTTCCAATGCAAATATGTTCCGATTAATAACTTTTAACAAGTTTATTATTCCAATTTATTTAAACATATTTCAAGCAGCATTTCCACCTCATCATTAAGACTAACTGACTAAGTCACTGACACGTACGGACATCTAAAAAGGAGAACACATCCATTTACATGATACACGTAAAGTTCCACGATATACACAAACACTTGTTTCTTCAGTTTAACCCTAACGACCATATACCCCGAGTAGGTCTAGTATTCTCTTTACGTGCTCTCACACCCAGCAATCCAAGGGTATGTATACCAATTCATTATTTATACGTCGATCGCTCTATTATGTTAGCTGGAACGTGAATCGACTTGCTTTAAAATAGTTTGCTTAGGGCATATGTTTGAATAAGTATTGTTATGTTTGTTTTTCTATTAGTGTTTTATGGCCCGCAAACAAAAGGTTTAGGTTAATACGCTGGCGGTGTCAAGGAAAAGCACGTATAAAGTGCTGCATTCATTGGGAAAGTATGTCGCGATGACCTGACTTCATACGTCACATAGACATTGAACCCTGATATCGGGTCAACCTGTCTCTGAACCACCCTTTTATTAGCCGGGTGTCAGCTAGGGTACTATACCGGTACATATTTAAATAAAGTGGAATTGATACTGTTGGAATGGATTGCTTATTTATTTATTTATTTATTTATTTATTTATTTATTTATTTATTTATTTATTTATTTATTTATTTAGTTATTTTGCACAGACAAATACAACTAACGAAATATTACTTTATTACAATGATATATTTAAACAACACCTGTCGATACTGAAATTTCCACAGAGGATGTGTGTGTGTGGAGTGGGTAGGGTCATCAATGGCCAAGCGGTTAGAGTCACTGAATTGTAACTCAACAGCTCTGTATCGCGTGGGTTAGAACCCAGGATGGAGCAAAACAATTTTTATGTGACCGGCCGCAATAGTTCAAGTGGTAGAGCGTCAGCTTGCGGATCGAGAGGTCGCGGGTTCAAACCCCGACCTGGCTAAACCAATGACTTAAAAGTTGGTAGTAGTTGCTTCCCTCCTAATGCTCGGGGCTAAAGGGACAGCATTACGCCCGACTCGTCAGTGTCAGTATAATGGACCGACCGGGTTCAGTCCTTTGACACCTCATAAATGCCATAATGATAGAAATGTCGCTGCACAGTATCGACAAAAAATGCCGGCAAATTCCATCCCATCCCATTTCATCCCAATTTATGTAGGTAGGTTTTCTAGCTGACCTTCGGTGCGCCTGTGACTCCATCCATGCATTCGTCCACAAACATATATTCAAAAGATACTTTTATGCTCAGATTAGAACCATCAAAAGCGTTATAATGGATTACAAGTACGCTTACAATGTACCTCGTTAACAATCTACTGGGGCCATTTTGAAGTTGCCCTGCCATATTCAATCGTAAAACTTCGGGTATTTCCGTATGGTTCGTAAAATACACCTCGTACATAGCTCTAGAATACACCAAAGTGCGTCGCCTGAGTTATGAAACAGTGTCCGTTCGCGAGAAAGTAACAAATTATATATATATCATTTAGTTGAGTATATCTTGCAATAACAACGATTTTTTTATCAATACAATCTATATGATTTACGGAAAATTGAAAAGTCAACATTAAATACCCAGTATTAAAACTAAGACACACAAAGTAGATCCAAGATGGCGCCTTATTATGTCAGAGGTCTCTTGCATAGCATAAAGGCCGAGGTGATCAGATTGCTGCCATATTGTGGTTATGTACATCATTAAAAGCACAATAGACTTATGTCTCCGCCATAAAGCAAACACAAATATTATCGTATTTTGTGCCAGCTTTACAAGCATTAATCCAAGTAAGACTAAAATGTTTACAAAACCGGATTAACGCTTTACGCTTAAAATCAAAGCACTGATATCGCTGCTTAAGCTTTCGATGTTTAACCAACCAAACACTTTGGAAGCTTGTTCCTGTCATGATTTTCTTTCAGTTAAAATAGCCTAATGACACGATAGATGCACAATAACATTTCGACTTACAGCTTTGAATTTCGTTCTAAGCAAATTATATATTGATGGTTCTGAAATGAAAGTTAATATGGAATATTACAAATATACAAGTATTTAAAATAGATCCAGAGTAAAAGTCAAAGAAGTCATAATAGAACTAATAACAGAGAGCGTTAAATATGAAAAAAAACTTAATCAATCAAAGGTGCTTAAAAACAAATAAAGAATGGATATAGTTTGTTTGTTTGTTTTTTTCTTAAAAGGGGTCGTATTTTTATGTTCCAATTCTTAAAAGGCTAGATAGGAATGCGAATGTTATTTTACATTTGAAATATTCATCAGAAACAGAGACCGTGAGATAATTCCATAAATTTCAACAGCGTACTACTTTTCGGTCGCAAGAGGGATGTGCGTCATACCGTAATGGTAGCAAACCATGTAATTCACATAATAAGGCTATCACAGGACACTACGATATCCAATAACTAAGACATGGTGGCAAAAAAAAAATGAAAATACAACAGCTTAAGGATATTTAGTATTTAAATATTTTACTTTATTAATAATGCAGTGTCATGCCTCTTTTCATATATCAGATGACTGTTTATCACGTCATGAACATGACGTCAATTCCTTGCCGTTAAGGTCGACAGATAAGGGCTAAGACCTGCTGGACAATGTCTTGAAGATTGCCGTAACTGCGAATGTCAAACGCATGGTGACTGTCGGTAGCAATGGCGGTCATCTGGACCTGGTCGCTTGCTGTAAAATGATAATAATAATAATAATGATAATGATGATGATGATGATGATGATGATGATGATGATGATGATGATGATGATATGCAAACCCTACCGCCCCCCCCCCCCTAAAAAAAAAGAAGAAGAAGAAAAAAAAAAGATAACGCCATGTTTAAGATCACAGCTGGACACTTGATTATTTTATCAGGTGTCACTGGGGAAGTGATTAGTTTATCATGCACAGAGGTGTCACTGGGGAAGTGATTAGTTTATCATGCACAGAGGTGTCACTGGGGAAGTGATTAGTTTATTATGCACAGAGGTGTCACTGGGGAAGTGATTAGTTTATCATGCACAGAGGTGTCACTGGGGAAGTGATTAGTTTATCATGCACAGAGGTGTCACTGGGGAAGTGGTTAGTTTATCATGCACAGAGGTGTCACTGGGGAAGTGGTTAGTTTATCATGCACAGAGGTGTCACTGGGGAAGTGATTAGTTTATCATGCACAGAGGTGTCACTGGGGAAGTGATTAGTTTATCATGCACAGAGGTGTCACTGGGGAAGTGATTAGTTTATCATGCACAGTGGTGTCACTGGGGAAGTGATTAGTTTATCATGCACAGAGGTGTCACTGGGGAAGAGGTCATAAAGCAATTAGTCAAACTTGATACACATGGGCTTACTGCACTGCCATTTGTCAGCGACGCTTTAATCACCACCCCTTTCTTGATACCACTGCAGCCTCAGGCTGTGTCCAGCCCGCTGGACCCCCCCCCCCCCCCTTCACCCCCCATCCCCACTTCCTTTCCGGTAACCGTAACCTCCCATCGTGATCATGGTGTGAAGCCAGAATCGTGATCACGGTTTGAAGCCAGATGGCATTCCAATTCTAATGCCTTTAAGGTAATAATACTATATATGCTTTCCGGGTATTTGGCGAAACATTAAACCCGCGTAACATTGACACTAACGAGTATTAAATGATTGTATGAGTTAATTAACAACGCACTAGATATTATATAGTTTTTTTTTATATAAATTTGAATAAAATTATTTATCGTCATGCAAATGCAGAACTATTCAGAATGCGGAAGCACCAACATTGGATTGTTGATGCGTCAGAGTATAGAGGTGGCTACATAATAGTGACATCATCATCTATTTGTGAAATGCACGTACAACTTGAACCAACGAGAATTGTTATGATGTCCCGAGTCACATGTTGCAGTTGAGTGGCCTCGTGAATTGTTTGTAGTCTGTCGGACGAGACGCCGTCAGAGATTAAGACGACAACATTGTCGTGGGTTAGTCGGTCGCCACCGGCTGAAGTTAAAATCTTGGTTCGGACAGTATATAACGCCTCATACGTATTCGTGCTGCCCCCATGGTACGTGACATTCCGGACACTTGTCAACAAAGAGCTTTTTGTCGGATAAGAGTTCAGGTTCCACTCAACCTAATGACAGGAAACAAAAACAACAACAACAAACATTGCAAGTTATTTTTAAAAGTAAGTTTGAAATGAGCAATGTTTTGACCCGTTCATTTATAGAACAAATATATGATTTTGACTTAACCTATTTTTTTATTTTCTTTTAAACAGTTTAAGGTGTTTCTAATACATGTATGTTTCATCATTTAATAATGAATCCATGGTCAAACCAGTCAACAAATAAACCTTAAGTAGTGCAGATTCTACTAAAGATAAGACTGATTATTGTGATTGCTTCACAAAGGCGTAAATAGACCAATGCTTGAGCGAAAGGGTGAAACATAATGGGTTGTTTTGAATACACGAATCTCTTCCTTTGTCGGTTCTTTACATGTACTTCTCTCACAGGTTTAAATTACTCATATGTCACGTGACTCAATAGAACGCCAAGATAAACGTCAGGAATTTGAAAATAGAAGTTGCACTTGGGCTACACACTGAGCAAGTGAAATAACGATTATTTTATATTTTAAATAAAACGATGTCAGTTCTTTGTTATTCGTCTTAGTTTTAGTCTACTTGCATATTTTTATATACGTTGTTATTGTTGTTTGTCTTTTTTTTGCACAAACTTACTTATCCGTATTGATTTAAAAGAACAGACATTAAATTGTAAAGTAATGCAAAATTATACAAGTAATCTGTTTTCATACTAAAACAAAAATTAGGTATACTAAATTTTAACAACAGGTGTGTTAAAGACGTGCATCTAAATCAAAGCGCTTAAAGCACTGTTCCTGCGGCGCAAGTTTTAACCTGTAAGCGATTACAGGTGTGCAAACAATGGTTAATATTATTCCGTTGTAAATCAAATGTACAACGCACTGCCAATTGGAAAGCAAGCAAGTCTTCAGCAAAAATAAAAAAACTCTAAGAATATAGATTATACATAGGGACCGAAGTTACATCAGAGTCACTAACATCCGATAAAAGAAACCATTTTATTAATTTTATTATTTCTATATTATTTTGCATATTAACTAAAGAAAGGTCTAGATAAATGATCATACATGCTTCGACAAAAATGAACCAAGTTTGAAATTAACTACTACCTCTTACGCCCATGTAATCTGAATCTAAAAAATACCGTGTTCGCCATCCCTCTCTGAACGCGTGCGGTAGGTTTAGACTGAATTTCTTACCCGAACCACGCTGCACAGTTATCTATTTTTAATCTAAGTAAATCACATGACCACTTACTTTTGAAATCATCTAATATAATCATCAGGGTAGTCTGCCCTGACGACAATGTATATTTTACCAGAAATTCTCATTGTGCTTATTCATAGAGGTGAAATGATGGATATTTAGGGCTATTTTTTCACGATCTGTACTGTGTGCACATTGCGGAAGTGGTTTAAGTGTGTATTCATTTAAGTATAAGTCTGCTCTGAAATAATGTTCAAATTCCAAAAATATGAGTAAAAGAGTGTTGATAGAAGAATGGATCATAAATGAAAGTTATTTTTACGAGGTGATTTAAACTGTTATCAATTCAGATGAAGTATGATTATGTACCAACAATCGTAACTCCTCGGTTAATTCCGTCCTCGGGACAATCATCCCTCGGATGCATCTGGTGCAATGATACTTACTGGAAACACTGAAATTTTACTGGCATCGTAGTGCAGTGAGTTATCACCCGACCTGCCATCACTGTTTTGACTTCTGTCTCAAAAGTAGTCCCATTTAGGGAAATGACCGAGGTGATCCGACTACCTACATACAGCCGAGAGATGATTCGTGAATTATCCGAGGTGTTCCGATTGATGTACCAAATTTGATCAATGTTGCTTTAAATATTACACCTCCAACGCGGATCTTTTGAGACAGCAGTCAAAACAGTGATGACAGGTCGGGTGACACCTCACTACACTACGATGCCAGTAAAACTTCAATTTGTGGCGACTTCAAACTTAAATCATCCAATTATTTAATTTACCCAGCGCAGCAGACACGCACCTGTCAAACGATGGCCGTGATCATGTTTTGACAGAACTACATTTGAGGCATATTCTTCCGTCTTCCGGCGAATAAAACGATCATGATTTCAGTTAGTATCATTGCATCAGATACATCCGAGGAATTATTGTCCCGAAGACGGAATTACCCGAGGAATTCCGATTATTGGTACATAGTTATACGTCATCTGAATTGCTAACAGTTTAAATCATCTCGTAAAAATAACTTTCAATTTTGATCTATTCTTCTTTTTGGTATCCGACAATTTGTCTATATCAACACTCTTTTACTCATATTTTGGGAATTTGAACATAATTTCAGCGCAGACTTATAAATAATACAATGCATCTTTGTTATTAGGTCTGGGATGTTGTCCTTCACTTTTCACATTGATGAAGGACATCAGTAAAGCACATTTCGCGTGATCTTTTCCAGTACAATAAATTATTTGTTGTTGTTTTTTTAGCGATAAAATACTCCCAAAGCTTCCAATACTACCTTTAAATCGCATACATCATTGCATTTCGTCGACAGAAATGACGAACCTGTGACTTTGTCTTAACTGGGAGACACAATAGTTAGCAGTCGCATGCACGTACGCACACATACACGCGCGCACGCACACATACACGCTCGCACGCACACATACACGCGCGCACGCACACATACACGCTCGCATGCATACATACACGCTCGCACGCACACATACACACGCGCAAGCACACATACAAGCTCGCACGCACGCACACATACATGCTAGCACGCACACAAACAGGCACGCACACATACACGCGCGCACGTACACATACACGCTCGCACGCACGCATACAAGCACGCACGCACACATACACCACAACTATTACTTACTTTAGAGTGGGTGCTATATGTCAGTAGTGCCACCTTGGCATTGTTGGGACCAATAGTCAGTCCGTTGATAATTTGCTCAACAAAGTTGGTGCTTTTACGGAAGTTTGTGGTGCCGACCGACCCAGAGTCGTCCAATACAAACACAATATCCTTGTCACACATAGAGGGAGCTGTTTGCATAAGTGATATTTGCCAATTATAATATTATATTATTGGGTTTACAAAAAAAAACAACCCGCACGTGTCAGTTGATGCCATGCGGCTATAATTTTGTTGAACTAAGATACGATATTTGAAACATGTTTTATTTAAACTCCCATAATGCAAATTAACACATAAAAATAAATACATTTTGTTTTCTTTAAAAGTGTATAACAACCCATTTAAAGCGAACATAGAAATTTGTTATTTTTTGTTTTTGTTTGTTTATTGGGCTTATCGTCCCACCAACAGTATTTCAGTTTTCTGAAGACGGTGTCCACTTGAAGCAGATATAGTGATGCCTTCACTAAATATAGCATGCTGTGAACACCTGGCATGCTACCACATTCAGTCACATTATCCAGACACCGGGCCAACCAGTCGTGGAACTACCCTTATATTTGCTTGATCGTCAGCAAGGGAGCTATACTACTGCCGTTTCTTACGACTTTGGTATGTCGCGGTCTGGGATCGAACCCGAGGCCTCCCGTACATGGAGCCGACGCTGTACCGATTTAATGTGTTAGGTAGTTATTTAAATAAACACGCAGCACGGATTTATTTACACTTAACATGTTAAGATGTACGTGCGACAACTTGTGTCTAGGGCTTTTTAATTAAAAGAAATCCCAACATCCTACCAGTTGTAGTGGTCTCGGGAAGGTTACAGAAGTCAGTGTTACAGCAACTGATACTGACGTCACGACGTCCTAGATGATCTGTGTTGACGTCAACGTCAACGTCACGTCGCCCAAACACAAAACCAAGACCAAATCCATCGCAGATCTATCAACATTGAGTAAATTGGCATAAATAGGTTACACCGACACCACTTAAGGTATTTTGACAACTTCCAGCTCTAACTGGACCTCCTGCGGTGTATCACTGGTTCTACCTAGAGATTTGATTTGGGGTTCTTCCTCCTTCACTAACATGGGCGTAGTCAGCGCGATGTGTCTAAAATACACAAAACTTAAAAACTCCATGTCAGCTTGAAAACTTCATCCAATGAAAGTGTCACTCCGACCACGTGACATGAGATACTTAGTAATGGTGAGGAATGTGCTGGCATTCTCCCATTGTGTGTGAGCGGGAAGAGAAAGAGAAAGATAGAGAGGGAGAGAGAAATGGAGAGAGATACAGGGAGAGAGAGGGGGTGGAAGAGAGAACGGGACATACACAAAGACAGACACACGGGCAGACACATAGACACAGACAGACAGAGAGAGAAAGACACACAGAGAGACACAGAGACATACACAAAGAGACACACAGGCAGATTGAGGGAGAGAGAGACAGAGAAAGCTTGAGAGAGACACACAGAGAGAGAGAGAGAGAGACACACACACACACGCAGAGAGAGAGAGAGAGAGAGAGAGAGAGAGAGAGAGAGAGAGAGAGAGAGAGAGAGAGAGAGAGAGAGAGAGAGAACATGATTATGGTTAGGCTTATTGACTTATTACAACAATTATCGCTTACCGACTTCTTCTCGCAAGACATTATGTATTCATGGTGTCCATCGGAGGCCGTCAAATGTTTCAACATACAAGTCTATAATTGATCAATTATAACTCAATAAGAATGTAAGAGGGTGTATACTCTACTTTTTCAATATGTTATTAAGGTGGTATCCGATAATTTGCATTTGTCAATACATGCAACGATAGTACATGACTTTTTGTTTGGTGTTTTGGAATTATCACCAGCTACTGTTATAGTTCTATCTCTGGTTTGAGCTTTTTTTATTAGCACTTCAGTGGATTGATTTTCAAATCAATACATACAGTAGTGCATACGTGTTTGTTTATTTAGTCAATGTATTATGTACGACAACAAATTAAATACACTAATAACTATACAAATAAATAATAAAATATAAAGCTAAATAAAGTAAAAGATAAATAAAATTAAATAAATAAATAATAATAATGTGAGCAAATAAAACAAAAAAGTCAATGTAAAATATCTTAACAGAATAAATAAAATAAATAAATAAAACAGATAAATTGAAATCTAACTAAAGAAATTGACCGCATTCACGAATCTTGCTACACAGGAGAGCATGAATTCTAAATTATTGTAAATACGATTTGATATCGTCGTTAGACACGGAAATAATGTACAGGTAAACACCTGCTTGTTACCCTTGTAGTAATGTACAGGTAAACACATGGTTAACATTGTAATAATGTCCAGGTCAACACCTGGTTAACCTTGTAGTAATGTACAGGTAAACACCTTCTTGTTAACATTGTAGTAATGTACAGGTAAACACATTGTTAGCCTTGTAGTAATGTACAGGTAAACACATTGTTAGCCTTGTAGTAATGTACAGGTAAACACATTGTTAGCCTTGTAGTAATGTACAGGTAAACACCTGGTTAACATTGTAATAATATCCAGGTCAACAGCTGGTTAACCTTGTAGTAATGTATAGGTAAACACCTTCTTGTTAACATTGTAGTAATGTACAGGTAAACACATTGTTAGCCTTGTAGTAATGTACAGGTAACCACAGTGTTAGCCTTGTAGTATAGTACAGGTAAACACATTGTTAGCCTTGTAGTAATGTACAGGTAAACACCTTCTTGTTAACATTGTAGTAATGTACAGGTAAACACATTGTTAGCCTTGTAGTAATGTACAGGTAACCACATTGTAAGCCTTGTAGTAATGTACAGGTAAACACTTTGTTAACCTTGTAGTAATGTGCAGGTAAACACCTTGTTAACCTTGACAACTGTTTACTTTATTTCCAAAGAATTTGAAATAAAGATTGACTAACTGCCCGGATATAAAACTTTAATCGATTTTTTATTAAACAATGAAAGTCTTCTTCAATAAATAAATCCTAGCGGCAAGTCATAAGGTTATGGTGCTAAATAGGGTATTTGGGCAAAATTTATTAATGGGTTGTTTCAACGAAGTAAAAACAGTCCCAGTTTCGGTAAAAAACAACACACACAAATATATATCGGATTTTTAATTGTATCCAAGTTACAGGAGGATAAAAACAAGAATTAAAAACAATGATATCGGATTTAAAAAAAAAAAATATAAGTATAGAGGATATTTGTGTAACTGATAAGCTGTATATACATTCACATAAACTACTGGTTATTGCAGACAAAGATATTAAAACATTTACGTTGTATTTCAGTTTATAGACAATAGTCATATTTTCCATTTGTCTGTTGTTGTTTTTCTATAAATGTTCACAGTTGCTATGGTAATCTAAACTAAAAAACACATAATGATCTTTAAATGTAATTATAAAACGGAATTTAAGCATCTAAATTGTCCTACCTCATCCGGAAGACACGTATTGGTCGTATTACAGTTGGTGGGATCACGGACTGGATCCAGGCAGGAGAAACACTCCATAGCTGCAAAACAAATCATCATCTGCATCTCCATCATCGTTATCATTATCATCATCAGCAGCACTGTCAACGTCATCATCATCATCACCATCATCATCATCATCATCATCATCATCATCATCATCGTCATCACCTTTAGCGAAATTAATATCATCGTCGTCATTATCTCTATACTTATCATCATTTTAAGCAGCAGCATCAACAGCAATAACAATTTCATCATCTCTGCAGAACTAACATAAATAATAATTCAAATATTAATATAAATTCAACTTTGAGAGGACAAACTTGCTCTCTAGTATATCCTGTCGTCTACCATCGCATTTAGCTCCTTGAAAAATGTTTTAGCAATTTTAGTTCGCGCATGCGCGTCATATCCTGTCCGAGCCACGCTACACAGTTAGCATTTTTTTACTAGAAAAAACATGTGACCTCTTATCTTGAGATTACGTTACATGATAATCCGGAAAATTAGGTTTGACATCGTTATCTATTTTAACTGAAATCCAGTTATGCTTATACATACAACTGGACAAAAAGGAGATTTAAAGCGAAATATTTTACGATGTGCATTGTCTTAACATTGGGGTTATTAACACTTTTATTAAACTAAAGTGTAAGTTTATGCAATAATTATGGACACATTTAGTCCCCAAGCAGGGATAATATGTTGTTACATGTAGTTGATAGAGACGAACTCTCGGTTACTTTTTTTAAGTGATGACAGAAAAACATACGACAGTTGCCACAGAATCGAACACATGTCGAGTTTGCGAAGCTAGGATCACTGCATAAGTCAGGTTTGGACTGTTGAAACAGCGCGCATGCGTCAGTGTTGAGATCCCGGCATGAGGACGTGAACTGGCCGGCCGCGGTACCGAGGATTAAACCTAGATCAATTAGAAAGGTCAATTGTCAGGAATTAAAATAATTGTTTTTTATATGAAAATATTGCAATTAATAAAAATATCATAACATTTAAAGGACAGTTTGATCAAAGAATGCATGTTTTTTGTCATTATAGCGACTTATGACAATAATCTGACATTCCTGTATAATCCTTTATAATCCTGTATAATCCTTTATAAATTCTCAAGAAATCTGCTATAAACATTATAGTGTATACTATTATACAACCATTTTATATATTCTTAATATATTGTTTGTTTTCCATATTTTATCTTTAAGTGATTAATATAGAAGTATAGAAAAAGTATAAATGTTAATTATTGCTTCTTTCATTGTTTCTTGAAATTAAATCAAAGCACTGAAAACGCTTCACAAGCCTGTTTGGAGAAACGTTATAACTGAGACTGTTGAGAGATCAGCCAACCTTACAAATCCCCTTTTTGCACTAAGCCAATATATTGACTTTGTGTTTTAATAATAATTGCCACCAGACTTAGGGTCTAAGCAATGGTACCTTCTTCGTGAAGTATACAGTAACTTATGTGACAGTGTCTGTACAGTAGCATTTTTAACCAGTTAGTGGGAGGGTACGCTGATTCTATTTCCATCACATGCGATAACTCTTGCCATTATAGTAATGTTCAGATTTTATTTATGAAAGCTTACATATAGTCCCGTTATTACTACCGATGTGCCGAAGGGCTTCTGAAAAAATATACCTACATGAAAGTTTAAGCCGGCTTGGATACAAACCATGCGTTAAAATTATTATGCGTTATTTAGTTATGAGTCGGTGGCTTTACTGGGGACCCATCGGAGGACACTATAAAGTACCAAGTCAGTTCATCTGTTCATGAGGTATCTCACATAGCGACAGCATGTAAATTTGTTTTAACCACAACATTTCGGCAATCCCAGAAAATGATACTTTTGCTAATGTCCTAGAAAATCGCAAGAAAAGGGTAACTTGTCAAAGAACTTAAATGTATTTTTTTTTAATATTCTATCAATGCTATTAGCTATTGCTGATAAAATTTTACTGGAAATTCTACAAGGTACAGTCAGTTGACATAAATTGCATCCCACTTTGGTCGACGTCATTTTTGTTGACGGCTAATCTTAAATCGCTCTCGTTTATTCACAAGTATAGTTTGCCTTAATCAAGAAGGATGTAAGGGGCTAAATCTGTGTCGCGTCTTTCTTCTATTACAACTAAATTTTACCACAGTTAATTCCCTTTTATTTATTCTACTGAACGTATAACACGATGTGGTAAAAATATGATACAAAATGTATCGATTCACTATCAGAGAGAGGTTTATCCAGCAGACATTTTGAGGAAATAAAGTTCCTTTCTTTTATGTTTAACAAAAGTTGTTTTTTAACCATAGAAATAAAGTTGGTATGGTATTTAAACGGTGTCAAATATTACTTACCGGGTATAAGAAAGTATAATATTTCGGTACCGTAGTTCTTACCATTGTTTTCTCTCTACGTTTAAATGATCAATAAACTTGTTCAATAAAAGACCAACCAACATCTCATATCTTGTCTTTCGCTCAAAGAGTAGTAATATGGAATGGGCTGTCCCATCCGTCCGCCCGACTGTCCGCCGGCCCGTCCATTTGCAGTAATCTCGTGCGGACAACTCCTCCATTATTATTCATCAGAAGTTCTTCTACGTGGATGATTGAAGCGTAGTTGTGCATCAGGGTGAGATAATTCAGATCGCACTGTTCGTTCTCGAGTTATTCGTTCTTTTAAGCAAATTATTGTGCGGGCAACTTTTGCTTTATTTTTCATCGAAATTTCCTAACACTTGTATCAGGGATGGATCCAGTTGCGGGGGATGGGGGGTGCCCCCCCCCAACACACACACACCAACAATGGGGGATGCCCCTCCCCCCCCCCCCCCCACACACACACCAACAATGGGGTATACACCACCCCCGCCCCAAACACACACACACCAGGTAAAAGAGTAGAGTTGTGAAAACACATACATGTAAGCTTTAAAAATACTAAGTTTTTATAAAGTTAATTTTGTCTGTTGACTGTCTAGGTCGAAGCTTGTGTACCTTACTGAGTAGATATATCTAGTATTTACTGCGATAAAGTTGAATGGATCTCGATTCATACACGCCCCCCCCCCCCCCCCCCCACACACACACACACCAAAATTTTCTGTACCCGCCCCTCACTTACATAGATGATGACTATAATTTTGTGTTTGTGCATGCAGGTGGGATAACTCGGACGGCATTGTTCGTTTCGAAATTGTTTGCCTTTGTTTACTTAGTCATTTTAGGTGTAGATCCTCTTGTGTCATTTATTGGAATTTCGTCATACTTGCATGTGCTGTTGTGCGTAAAAGAAGTATAACTTAGACTGCAATGTTTATACCTGAGTTATTGATTTTTTTGCTGTTTTCCTTATCAAATTCTTGTGCGGATAACCTTTGCTCTATTATTTATTGGAATTTCTTCATAATTGCACGGATGATCGATATGTAGGTACAATGTTATTAATGTTATAATTGTATGCAATTATCGCCCTTGTTCATTTTTTTTTAAATGGACACTTCTTGTGAAGGTAACTCATCATTTATTTCTAAGCATAAATAAATAAAATAAATAAATAAATAAATCCTGCTGAGAAATAATTGATTAGCTACCTTCCCAAGAAATTTTCAGTAAAAAAAGTTTCCTAGGTCCAAACTGTCGGATACCACCATCAAGCGCGTGTATAGTGCACTGCATTGTAATTTAACATGTGGCCGAGCGGTATATTCGCCATCCAATCGGAACTCCTCGGGAAATTCCGTCATCATCACTCGGATGTATCTGGTGCATTAATACTTACTGAAATCACGATCGTTTTGTTCGCCGGAAGTCGGAAGAAGAATATGCCTAAAATGTAGTTCGCACAAAACATAAACAATGCCATCGTTTGACAGCTGCGTGTCTGCTGCGCTGGGTAAATTAAAATGGAATTATTTAAATTTGAAGCCGCCACAAATTTTTACATGCATCGTACTCTAGTGATCTGTCATCCGAGCTGCCATCTTTGCTTTGGCGTCTGTCCCAAAAGTAGTCTCAATTAGGGAAATGGCCGAGGTGATCCGACTACCTACATACATCCGAGAGATGATTCGTGAATTAACCGAGGTGTTCCGATAGATTCGCCATCTTCTGAAGTCTCAACATCTCACTACGTGGGTTTGAGTCCAGGTTTGGCAGCTTATCGTAAAACATATTTCGGGTGCCCTCGTGGTAAGGGTCACCGACCCCCCCCCCCCCCCCCAACCCGCCCCCACCCCCCCTTCCAACCGTGACAGTTCGAGTCACGGTATGTCCGGAAACGTTTATGTAGGAAGGTCTCCCAGCTGTAACGCATGCGTAGTAGTGCTACCAATAAATTCACCCAGTAGCTGTGTTCGATAAATAACAGCTGAATGATGAACAGACTTGTTCGTTGTGACGTATGTAGAAAACAAACAAAATATGTTGTACTTACAAAATAAACCAGCCACAGTCCACATTGTTACCTTCTTTGGCCGCGATTTTGGTGCTGATCTACGTGACTTGACCTAGATTGATAAGAACTTTATATACAGTCTTACTCGTATCTTTATTATGGTGTGCTGTAAACTTTGTTGGTTCTTATACCGACACACTTCTTTCCAAAAACGTGTTGTATTATACCATTGTGCAAAATTGTTCTCCATTTTCTCCGATGCGCTTGTTGTTCTATAAATTAGCGTTTCTTGAACATAAAAAGTCAATGCGATTCATTAATAAATTACACAAACATGTTTACTTACATGTTAGGTTATGTTGGTAAGATCTAGTTTATGTGTTGATTGTATATTTTGGTTTTAAAGGGACGTTAATCGTAGTTATCTTAATACATTAGGCATTTTATTTGGTGGCACATCGATGTATTAAACTGTGTATAAAACTGCATTAAAAGTACGCAGTTGCGGAGGATCCGGGTTCGATACCAGAATGATACTTATGTTTTATTTAAGGGCTGGCTTAAGTTTATATCATGTATTTGTTCTCGCTGTAATGATAAAATATATGTGGGAGACTCTGCAGAAAGCCAGTTAAGTACCTTTAAACATGGTATCCGACAGTTCGTCTATAACAAAAACATACAAGAAAGAGCACGGACGTGAGACATCCAAGACGTCGAAGAGAGCATGTCCTGTAAACAAGAAGATGGATAGCCTGGGGACTAAACACTCTATTTATACCGTCTGTTCTTTACATAAATATTTAAGTGGAACCGCCTGATGGGAACTAGCCTAATGCTACTTTATTGCTTGCTTCCTTGTTGTCTGCTACATCTGTAATTACAAACTACAATGCTAAAATCGGCCTACTCGGTTCCGTTTCTTAAAAAAAGACCTCGCTAAACGGCTGCTAATTCCTATTAATGCCAACTACTTTTTATAATTGCAAGCTACACTTTATTATTGCAAGCTACACTGTTAAAAAGACGGATCACTCGGCTTTTTTCTCTGAAAAAAAGAGTCTCACAGAATATCTGCGACATCGTGTTATTGACATCTACGCTATCATTCCCATTAAAATGCAGTCCATTATCCAGAGCGGCGCCAGAAACAATAACCAATGCTGTGGGGGACTTTGGTCATAATTTTTGTACAGACCCATACTTAGGTCTTAATAAATACGATTTTGAACACTAAATTGTTAGACAGAACTGATGGCAAAAAAGAGCACACACTCTGACTGTGTACTCTTTCCAGCTGTATAAAAAGCCTGATAGTGGTCTCTGTTGAAAATACATATCGACCTCAGAGGGGAATACCTACGATATAATGTGATCTCAAAAGTAAGCGGTCGCGTGGTTTTCTAAGCTTATAAATAAATATCTCTTCAGCGTGGCTCAAATAGGAAAAACCTGCTTGCAATGATGCGTGGTTATTTATGCTTGACTGTTCACACAGATCTATGACATCCATGAACATCATTTTGCAGGATTTATTTCTGGTAACAATGACTTATTTGATATTTTGAGAAAATAATTTTTGGTCCAAACTGTCAGATACCACATTTAAAGGCATTTGAAATTGGAATGTGGCCCTATCTGGCTTCATGGTAAAAGACTAATGAGTTTGGAGGTTAGTTGTTTTGGAATGGGCGGACACAGCCTCAGGCGGCAGTGGTGTGGGGGAAAGGATGGGGATTGGACTGTTTCTGAACAATGGCAGTGCCGTAAGACCTTGCGCGTCATATGTGACAAATTATAAGGTGTTCTAGCTGTGAATCACGACATCATGTTATCTTTTGGGGGAGTATGTGTGTGTGTGTGTGTGCGCGCGCGCGTGCGTGCGTGCGAGTGTGTGTGCGTGTGTGTGTATGTGTGTGTGCGCGCGCGTGCGTGCGTGCGAGTGTGTGCGTGTGTGTATGTGTGCGTGCGTGCGTGCGCGTGTGTGTGTGTATGTGGTATAAGGATGGGGAGACTTTAAAGAAGGCCATTTCCATAGGTGTTATTCTAAATCGTGACCAGCTTGTGTACGTAAAATATATTATAAGCCAACTTTTAGCCATTTAATTACTTGGGCAGAGTTAAATTCCTACATCAAGACACATTGGTTTTACAATGTCATTTTAGTTCTGTAGCAATGTTACCTCGTTTATCAAGTTCCATTGTACATTATGCATATCCTATGGTAATGTGTTCGTTCTAACATTTTATTGATCTTAAAAAAGCTGATTCATAAATAAACAAGCCTTAACGATATCTCTGGAGTATTTATTCCTCTCGGCTAATACCTTTATCGTCCTTAACAATAAATTGGGTGAATAATTTGGGTTTTAGTCAAAAGAGCAGTTTTGGGATCAACGATTTGCCTTACGTACTCCCAGAGACCTTTTTTTTTTATTAAACTTGTGTCAGAGCTGACCCAAACCGAGCCCAGCCTCTTACATCTGATTGGTTGAATTTGTTTTAATTTTGAATTTTAACCAATCAAATGTGTGAGACTGATCCAGCTGCGAAGCACAGAACTTTAAGATCTGCTTGTTTTGGAAGTGAAAAATAACAACTAAGGAAATTATTGCTTGTTGTATGAGGCTTTTATTTAACAATTTCTTTCACAATTAAGTTTAGAATGCTCTGAGCATTGATAAGAAATATGTTAATTATGTTGTTCATAGTTGATATGCAATTTATTTTTTAAAGAGTTTTTATGTTTTGCGGTAAGATATATAGGTAAAGTAAAAAATGTAAGAAAATATAACTAAAATAATACTTTATTTTTATTTTTACACAAAAAAACTTTTTATTTATAAAACTTGTTATATCCAAATAATATATTTTCATTGATAAATGATGGGCAAACAAGGTGATATCCCTTGAACACATATATTTCAATATGCAACAAAATAAAAAATAAGAAGTAAGTCCCAAAAAATGAACACAATAAATCAAAAGAAGCACGCTATTGTCGTGGGATGTGTAAATATATTATCTTGCATTTTCATATCACTTAAAAAACACAATTTCGAAAAAAAAAGTTGAATATGTCACTATAAAACGAATACGGAAAACTTGCAGGAAAGAACAAATTTTCTTCCCTGACCGAAAGAAAACAAGTTTTTTTATCAATTCGATTTGGCACTCAAACCAAACCATTGACATAATACAAGTCAACTACGTCTATCTATGTACAGTTTATATAATCATGTTCCCCATTTGATGAAGATTTTTTCCGCAACACTTATAACATATCCCGACTGAAAAGGTTGAGTTGCTCATTTGGAGTTATTATCGGGACACTTGGGGCAACAGTCACCAGGGGGCGTGTATGAGTCGTCGCAGTTTACTGGCGAGCAAACTTTCTGGGAACATCTCACGTTGCCATGGATACAGTCGCAGCTTTGGCAGACTTCATTACTGGGGACCGAGTCACCTACAGACAGACGTACATAATTGCATCGGTAAATGTATTTTTGTCTGACACAAAGTCACATTTATATAGACTAGGAAACAGATATTAGAGACCGGACCTGGCAGCGCAATCGGTAGAGCGTCGGCTCCAGGAACGGGAGGCCCCGGGTTCGATTCCGGGCTGCGACATACCAAAGTCGTTAAAAATGGTAGTGGTATAGCTCCCTTGCTAACGCTCAAGCAAATATAAGGGTAGTTCCACGACTGGTTGGCCCGCTGTCAGGATAATGTGACTGTGGCATCATGCCAGGTGTTCACGGCATGCTATACACAGTGAAGGCAGCACTATATCTGCTTCAAGTGAACATCGTCTCCAGATAACTGAAATACTGTTGGTGGGACGATAAACCCAACAAAACAAACAAACAAAACATATATTAGAAAGTGATTTTAATGATAAAACAGTTTTGTTGTTGTCGATGTGTATGTTGTGACGTATTTTCGAGCCAGTCAGTATATTGATTATGACTGACATATATAGATGACCTATATTACGACTTGAACAGTTCAACTATATACAACTTCGTTGAGCTTAACCAGTTAAAAAAGTCGCAACGCTTTTGGCTCTCCAAACCTAAAGACAATGCAATCTTTGAGATATATCTTTGTTCAGATATAATCTAGAGATCGGTGGTGAGATTTTACAATGTAATTATTTTTTGTAGTTTCCACTTGTAGGTTAGAACTTTGTAAAACCCATGTCTGCCCATTTGCCGACTGACCGTCCAAGGCGGTAACTGTTGGGTTTGATCTATCTTGTATTTTGTATTACGTATCGTTACGGTTTTGGTATAACTTACAACTGATTGGCATGTGAATACCTTTGTCCTGTGCCTTTTAAGATTTTAAAGCATATTGCTGTACTTAAAGGGCGTGTCATACGTTCTTATTTGTTAAACAAACAATTAAAAAAGATGATTTGACCAATGTGACCCTTCACTTTAAAAAGCAACTACTTATATTGCCAGTTGAAGACAAATGAAGTCACTATCACAATAGGTACTTATGACGTTCACATGGTTTTATTATTTAAAAATGAAGATTAACAGAGTCGTACTTTTCATGTTGACAATCTATACAAATATAACATTATTAACTTATTATAAACAGCTGTAACTACTTGCATTTTTTTGGTCTTATTTGAACTTATTACTAATTCGAACCTTTTAATAAATGGTAAACATTTATTAAGCAATAATTTTACATTCATACATGCGTATGATTAACGCTTACAGTAAAACAAAGCATTGCAATAACCCTTTTTTACCAGGCATGGTAGCGCAATCAATAGAGCATCGGCTCCAAGTACAGGAGACCCCGGGTTCGATCCCGAGCCGCGATATACCACAGTCGTAAAAAATGTTAGTGGTATAGCTCCCTTGCTAACGCTTAAGCAAATATATGGGTAGTTCAACGACTGGTTGGCCCGGTGTCAGGATAATGTGACTTAGTGCGGTATCATGCCAGGTGTTATACAGAGTGAAGGCAGCACTATATCTGCTTCAAGTGAACACCGTCTCCTTGTGACTGAAATACTGTTGGTGGGACGATAAACCCAATAAACAAACAAATAACCCCTTACCTTCATTGTATATTTGGCCGTTGGTTACACATACTGCAAAGAGCATTATAAAATCGTTCAATTACACATTAAAGTTTCGCATACAAATTGAAATGGAGAATATGATAGTATGAACATTTTGTTACAATAGTTTGAATTTATTTTTGAAAATCACATTTTTGACAGTTATAAAAGGACCTTTAATTTGACAAATTCACATGTAATTAAAAAAAGTTTAAAATCGAAAAAAAAAATACACATCAAAGAAAATACTTAAAATTTATTGTTCAGAGGTACCTTTTTTGTAAAAACCCATAATGTAAGAAATTTCTGTAAAATATTCATATGTACAATGCATTGATGTATATTTTATTTCATTAAAACATAAATAAAATTTAAATTTAATTTAAATTATATCAAGCTACTAGCAATTACCTTTTGGAAATATTTCCGGAAGCAGGTCATGTACAATTGGATCTGGAAAAAAATGATAATTATTAAATCAGTAGCAGGGTCCCTGCATCTTTGGACAAAATCTGAATACATATAGGACATAGTCTATCACTAACAGTCAGAAGAAATACGAACAGAAAGACCTAGAATTCAGACATGCATTGCGGCAGAAAAACCTCGAGGCAAACAGGCTCAGACACATATTTTTTAACTTTACATTGCACGTGGTCTTAAAACATTGGTTTATGCAGCAGTAAATGTACACTTTCACTGCAAAAATACTGAAAATATGTCAGTAAACACACTGTAGCGTTTGTATTTCATGAAAGTCATACAATGCGCTATACACATATCTTCGGGATCAGGTGAAGTCATCCTTTCCATTTTGTTTCTCAATAAGAAGTAGTAAGATTAGACAACCTTACTTATAACTAACAAAATATTGTTACCACATTTCTCCTTTAAGTATTTGCTAATGGCTCAATCATCAACAACAGCTGGTAGCCATCCTTTGTCATTTTGGCTATTGACATTTGAGAGACATAAGTGGACAGACTCCAATGAAAACATCCTTAACGCGAGTATGTCCTTCTATTTGGACTTAAACTTCTCGGATATCATCTAACAAGGGAAATAATTTTCATTTCACTAATGTTTTCCATTGACCTTCAAGTTGTTCTTTTCGCTATTTGCGTTCGAGAAGCACCTCAGGATGTTTGAGGTTAGAGCTCTGTAAAAACCGGTTCAAGCACCCCAGTCGGCCCGTTTGCCAAAGGACCGATCCAAGGCGGTGCTTGCTGAGTCTTCTCTGTTTTATTTAAAGTCTCGTCAAAGTTTTATTGTAACTTTCACATCTGACCAGCAGGTGAATACCCTTGTCCCGTGCCTTTTCAATTTTAATATATGTGACAATACTAATATGGATCTTGTATTATTTCTTATTTTAATTATATTCAATAATTAAAAATACAAGTTCACTTACGATGACCTATCGGAATGGGTCTACATCTTGGACAACACTGACCAGGAGGTACATATGTGTCCTGACAAAGCGGAGGCATGCAATCCATGACCGCGCAGTTGACATTTCCGTCCACGCATGCGCATACGCTACATGGGTCAGTGCTTGGTACTTCAGTTCCTAAAAAACATTTATAACGAAAACCTATCAGGTAAAACAGTACACTTCATAACCAAAAAAAGGAGAAATTCTTATGATTTTTACGTTTTTAGTATTATAAATTTTGGTAATTTTAACAATTAATACGAACTTTGATTGCATTTGGTATTCATAGTGTTTGAAACGATAATTGTCAGCTCCTGTTTTAATTACGATAATAAGTCTATAATAACGTATTAAATGTGCGCTATAGAAAAAAACAATTTAGATATTTCGGTAAATAGTCCATCAGGAGTCACCCGCGGCAGCGCGGTTAGAGTCGCTGATAAGAGTCGAGAACACTTGTCAAACTCCTTAACCCCGCATCGCGTAATTTCGAGCCCGGTCGGAGCGAGGCAATTCATGTGGGTAGGATTTCCATCTAACCTGCGGTGCGCCGGTGGTTCTACCGAGACATAAGCTTTTAATCTTCCTCTACCAATAATTAGCTGAAGATCGCCAATCAAATTACAGACCAGTTAGTACCCCACCAATACATTCGAAAATCTCATCTCTTCACAGTTGTCAGAACATTTTAACAATATCTTTGATAGTTTTTGTTTTGTTTTGTGCGTTCCGTAAATGTCATGGATGTCAAACAACTTTACTTTGACTGGTAGAAGAATGGAAACGTGTTCTAGACAAAAACCACTTTGTTGCAGCTATACTTATGGATCTGTCGAAGGCTTTTGACAGTTTTCACCATGAAATTGTGTTATCAAAACTTTCTGCATATGGGCTGTTCAACAGCCGTTTTATCAAGTTATTTATGTCAAAGAAAGTAACAAATAAAAATCGGTGAAAAAGGTCAGTAGCTGTTCTGAAGTTTCCAAATGTGTTCCACAGGGTTCCATCTCTGGCTATTATTGTTTAATGTTGTCATAAATGACATCTTCTATTTCATATAACCAATGTACTCTGTATAACTATGCAGATGATTATCACTCCAATCTTACAAACTTTAATGTCTACATTACAATCCGAAAGTAAAACACTAATTAAATGGTTCCGTTTCAATGGTATGCAGGCAAACCCCGATAAATTCCAGGCTATAGCTGTAGGGAAAAAATCTATAGTATGTCCCTTTCCTTATTGACGACATATCGACAGATTGCGATGAGGTAGTAAATTTGTTTGGTGTTGATTAGACTTAAATTTGTTGTTTGCAACTCATATGAAAAACTTGTGTTAAAAGCAAATATGCAGCTGAATATCCTAAAAAGATCTGGTAAAAATTTAAATCATTTGAATAGACTTGCGGCTTTTCATACATTTATCCCCTTCAAATTTTTATTTTGTTCCTTATCTAATACCAGGAAAATAGAAAAGATACAAGAAAGAGCTAAAAGATTTGTGTACGGTGATTACAAAATATCTATGAAGAACTGTTGGCAAAAGCAAAACTTCCAGCTCTTCATATTCAAAGAGAGCGATCAATGACTATAGAAACTTTCAAAATTCTAAACAACTTGGCACCTCCTTTGTAACAAGATATGGTAGTAAAGAAAGAAGCTAAATACAACTTAAGATATTCCAATATTCTATATGTTTCAAGCGTAAAAACGACAACCTATGGACAAAGGTCAACTTTGCTGCACCAGCCCTGTGGAATTCACTCCCAGAAACTGCTAGACAGTGCACAGATTTTAATACTTTAAAAACTCAGGTTTCTTTTGGGGATGGTAAAGATTGTAAATGTTCCACTTGTCAGCAAAATTAGGCATCCAGATTGATGATTAAAGTTGCTATGGTAAAATCTATTTATAATACCTAAAAAGCCTGGTGTAAGAAAGCTTAATTGAGCTTATGTTACTTATGTTTGCTGACTCAAAATAAATGTTATCCTTATCCTAGGTCCATAAGTGTGTCAATGCGATGTAAAACAAACAAACAATCAAATATTTCCATATGTCCGATTTATGCTGGGTCAACAATCATATTTGATCAACATAACACATGGCCTCAATGAGTGTTGATTGTTTATAGAAGTTACTATACCTGAACTATAAACGTTTCCATTGACAAGACATGCTGAAAGAAATAAAAGATAAAAATTAAAACAAAGTTGGCACAAAATTTACAGTTACATTTTATAATTACACTGACAAATGTAGTTAAACGGTTATTTTATAGATTTTATATTTTATATCAATAATTATTTTATTAAGATAAACCAAGATCTCAACATTCCTCTTTTTGGCATAAAATTGTTTGACGTTAAGTATTTATCGTGTTGGTTATAATTATAAAAGAAACTTAATCAAGAAAGTCACATAGACCTTAAAAAACAAGATCATGTATATAATAACTTTTTCCTAACTTTTTTTATCTCTTATTACAAAAGTTATAAAAAATATGAATTTTTCAATTATAATTAATTTTTCTTAATTCTTGGCAATCCCCTCATTTTGTCACTTGTTTATATAAATCTGCATACAGGACATTTCTCATGTGCCAATGTCGGTGACAACAGCCTATCATACCATTTGTGACATTTTTCTCCGGCGGGCACTCTGCACAACATTTACCCGTTGGTACTATCGGGGACTTGCACGTGACTGGTGAGCACGTGACCCCATGACATGGGCTAGGGGCTACTGCAAGCCAAATATAGAGTACATGACAAGCTATAAATAGATGTGAAATATATAGAAAGAGAGCTCCATATAAAAGGGGTTTTGTAACCTGACTTTGAGAAGCAATATATCCCATAGTTCTCAAACCTTGTATTGTTTGCAGCAATACCGGGTGTAGAATGACAATCAAAGATGTACCTTAAGGACAATTCCCTTATATATGGTGCTCTAATTCTATACAAGTAGTATATATTGTTATAATTATAATACACATTTTGTTCTATATATTAAAGCTTTTTTTGCATACAGCAAGAAAGGAAAGATAAATGAAAAAAATATTTACATGCATAATACGTCAGAGAGAAAGAAAGTGTATAAAAGTGAGGGGATATGTTTTATCATGCATACTAAACTAGTGCTTGGGGGAAAAAAAAGGGTAGGTATAAAATTAGTGTTATATATTTACATGCATAATATTTTATTAAGCAAGAAAGATATATATTAAAGTGAGAATTATGTATAATATTACAATATGTGACACTATATTATAATATTATGTATGTATGTATTACAATATAATATTACAATATACCACAAACCAAGGAAAACAGATAATAGAAAAGATGTATGTTTATATGCACAGAGCAAGAATGGATAGATATTAAAAACAAATAGTTTACATGCATAATATTTTACACATCAAGGGATGTCAAAGAACTAAAAATTCATATATTTCACATGCATAAAATTGCACAGAGCAAGGAAGAATATATAAGGGAAAAGTCATATATCCATACAAAATTGCACAGAGCAAGAGATGATACATGTAGGTAACTGAAAAGTTATAAATATTTTATAATGTTGCACAGAGCAAATAAGGTAAAGATAAAAAAGATTGTGTGCACAACATTGTACAAAGCAAGAAAGTCGATATTATAGTGAAACTTCTTAGAAGTTCGTGGTGAAGTTCACGGCATGGAAAGTCATATATTTACATGCATACTATTGCATAGGAAAGAAAATATAGACTTGGATTTATCATTTATGTATATTATTCACATACAATAATAATGTCGAGTATGTAGCAGTTTAGAATACAGATAGATACAAGGAAGCATGGTGTTTGAATCAGTTAATAAAAAAGGCTCAAAAATGCTACATACAAAAGTCAAGGCAAAGCAAAAAATATAAATCAAAGACGGAACAAACAACAAAAAAGAAGCGAGAGAGAGAGCGGGTATTCATTTACCATTATATTTACCATTATCTTTATCATTATAATGGAGATAATCATGCACTTGTGTAAGTGTATGGGTTTTTGAATATGTAGCAAAATGAAGTTTTGTCTGAAGTATAAGGATATCGGGAGAGCTTTTGTCCACCACCACTAAAGAATATACATATTATAAGTAAATTTGTCTCCATTATCATTCACAGTTGTGGGTTGGCGTGTATATGTGTGTGTGCGCGTGCGTGTATGTGTGCGCGTGTGTGTGTTTGTAGCTTGACGATAATGGCAGAATGTGAAAGCCGCCTGGTAAGCTCAGTCTGTACATTTGATTAGAATTATGAATCTGCCAGAGTTTATGCCATGGCCGGGTTTCACATTTTCTCCCTATATTATACGGCTGTACGAGACGCCCAACTTTTACTGATTTCGTTCCAGGACACATTTGAAAATATCCACTTTGGGCTTAAACACAAATTACATATCGATACTCTTGAGTTTGTGCACAATATGTACAAGAATTTGTGCTCAACAGTGTTATTGTATCTGTACAAGGAGGCTGCTATGTATATTTCTGATCGTCTAAACGTATATATCTCGAATTGTGTGCGTTTTAGCTTCTAAGTGACTCAGAACCAACCATACCTGTTGTTGTGACAGGACACACTGGACAACATTCCCCCTCGGGAGTGTAGGGACTCGAACACAGGATGGGTTGACAAATAGCGGAGTGGCATCTACCCACTAGACAGGGAAGCGGGAATGCCAATGCAGTTAAGCATACAGACAAGCATATGAAAGTTAGCAGGGATATTAGCGCAAAATGTTAAGGTTGAATATTTGCTTAAGGTCCTGTCCAACGAGTTGTATTTGTACTGTGCTTTGTAACAATACCAAAATACCAAAAAAAATCGATTTATTTTATTTTATTTTGGATGATGGATTAACTCTTTAAAAAATCATCTTTTGATTTAAATTTTGTCAACTTTTAATGACAAATTAAGCAATTTAAATACCTTATCCCTCAAAACGTAGTGGTAAGGGTTTTTGAGGACGAACGGTTCATGGTGCAACCTGATTCTTAAGTTGAAGAAATTTCAGTAGAATCACACAATTTATTTAGTGTCATATGACCATTACCTTTTGGTTCATTTTATGGGCAACGTTACACTAACTCTTCATATACAATTGAACACCGTGCAATTTGCTAAAATCATTTTCTTTATATTTTAGACTAGTTTAGTGTCGCGTAACCTTTACCTTTCGGTTCGTGTTTGGGACACTGTGGGCAACATTTTCCCTCTGGAATGACTGGATTCCTGCACGGTGCGGGCAGACATTTCACCCCTGCACATTTGTCCACTGGGGACACTGGCGCAACACAGATGTTTATCAAGCAACAAACAACAACAAGCATACAGTAACAACACAAACAGGAACATAAACCCAATACGAAGCACAGTTTAAAGCGGTATTTTACCATGGAATTGGTACACATTGCAAAAGCATTGAGCATTAAGCATATTTATGGTTTAATGTTTTTTGGTAATCAACTCCTTGTTTTGAATAACAATCAACACATTTTTAAGTATGCCAGAAAGTTATTTTTTATGTGATTTGTTAAAACTTTAAATTGCTCTTTTAAAAACAAAAAAAAATAAAAAATAAAATTTCCATGATGATTTCAGCTAACTCTTAACATTACAGTTTTGCTAGTGCTTCTCAAAGCAATCATTAAACTTTTGAAAAACCGAAAAAAATGCCTGAAAATTAGTAAAATCGTAGTTACCTGCATCTTGAAATGTCAAGCTTTAATTCGTAAACAAACCTTAAGGCAATGTTTGTGTAAGAAAAAATAATTTAAACTTAAAAATTATTTTCTAAGAAGAAAGAAATGATATACAGATATAGCATGTATACACAATGTGACCAAGCAAAAGCGTATATACTTTGACCTTGTAGATTTAAACGAAATGAAAAAAAATCTATATTGATATTTATAAATAAATAGATACATGTATATAAGTAGGTCATCAGAAATATTCTGTGACTTACTTGTAACAGGCGGACAAACATCACAGCAAGAGCCAGGAGGTCTGTAGGCGCCTGGGCAAGCAACAGCAATACAGTAGATGCCAGCACATGGGTCTGAAAATTGCGGAAAAGCGGGATGTTAACATTATAATAATATTAATTTTCAAATGCAGCATATATATATATGGGAGAATTATATCAAAGCACAACTTACAAACATAAGAGAACAACGAAGAAACATAAATAAAAGTCTGTATTCATTTATTTTAATCACACGTGTCCGAGGACAATGACATTTTTTGTCTGCCGTTCTTAATCATGTTCACAAGTAGGATTCTAAACTGAAAAAAGAGGAAAACCTGAATTAAAGTTTGTTTTCCCCTCTTGAAGAAAAATGGTGGTTTATCGTATGGATGTGCATTAATATTCAATGTTAATTATGACTCGGCTTTTAAACACGTGATGTTTTAACTTTCAAGAAAATGAAAAACACTATATACTTAGTTCTCTTATTAATACAGCGATAAAATGTCACATTTCCTGAATAAATTCCATGACAAAGAAAACAATTATTTCGTGTTTAAGAAATTTCACGTACCGCAGACGTTGTTTGAGCAGCTTATATCACCATTCCAGCACGAACATGTATTACAGTCCACGTTGTAGGAGTCTCCATGTTTCACCAATTTACCACCGGGACCCTGGCAGTTCTTAGGGGCTGAAATGGAAATATAGCACTGTTATTTTAGTTTAGTACTATGTTTTTCACCATTAATAAGTATTTGTTATGTTATACAAGCGGCATATTCATATGTGTGACAGGGACTTCAAAAACAACTTAAAAGTCTGCTTAAAACAGCAAAAATGTTTCTTATCGGAAACTCGCGTCAAAAAGCACTAACAGAAGACTTCATAACGCCATAATTAATTGGCGCCTCTCTGAAGACCGGTGCCTCCTATTGAATGCATTTTTGTAGAGACGATAGTATAGCAGGCAAAGACAGGAAATCACGGCTGTTCGGTGAGACTTTTTTTAGAGAAATAAAACTAAGTATTCCGTTTTTAACATTGTAACTTGCAACAATAAAGTGTAACTTGCAATCATAAAAAGGAGCTGGCAGTTATAGGAATTCGCAGCTGTTTGGCGTAGTATTGTTCAACAAAAGAAACCGAGTTTACCGATGTTAGCAATGCAGCTCGTAAATACAGATGTAGCAGAGAACAAGGAAAACAAACAAAGTAGCAAATACTCTACTTCCCATCTGAGTCATGGTTCATTACTGTCAAATATTTATGTAATTAATCGACCGTGTAAGCGAGTGTTTAGTTCCCAGGATAGTCATCTTCTTGTTTAAATCGCATGCTCTCTACGGCGCCCTGGATGTCTCGTATCCTAGTACTTTCTGGTAGATATACTAATTAAATAATAGGTTACTTACGTGGACAGACAGGACAACATTCCCCGGGTGGAGTGTAAGATCCTTGACACGTGACTACAGGGCAGAGTTTGTTGGCACATGGATCTAGACAATAAACATGTCACAAGGTTAATAGCAAATAATCATATGTTGATGTTTGTCAATCATACATGTTCCATGTATCTCCTGTATTTACTGACAAAATGTTATCTGAATTAGCATGCATTGTAGTGCAGTTCCCATCGAGTTGTTCTACTTTGTTATCTATCAATAATACTTCTATCATGCCGAGACAATACTAGTTTGGAGCAGAGTGCGACCTCGACTTGATTAGCATGTTATGAACATCACATACATGAAATCTATGTTGTCATTTTATTTATTCAAATAAGGATTGTTGCGAGTTTTTTTCCTTTGATGGACATTGGACTTCGGTTCCTCAATTCCAACTTAACATGAAAAGGATGCTACATCATTTACATTTCTACCTTAGTGATTTTTGTCCTTGGTGCAATTGTTTAATTTCTTGGATGATCTTGAAAAATACTTTTCCCCTCATCCCAAGACAATGTGGAATTGTTGTTTTTAATTGCATCATAACTTTCATAAATACCGGTAATTAAACGTCATTACTTGGACTGTTTTGTTTCAAAAAGTTCTAACATATTTAAAATAGAAAATGAATATTACATGCATAATAGTTTCTGTGCACTGCTTGTATTTGAGACTCCCGCCCACCACCTCCATGCTTGTATTGAGCCCCCCCCCCCCCCCCCAAAAAAAAACAAAAAAACACCCACCCACACACCCATGACAACGAAGAATTAAAAATAAAAGTATGTGTTTGTTTTCCTATTTGTTTCAAGCACACGTGTGCAAGGACTATGACATTTTTGTTTGACGTTATAAATCAAGTTCACAATTAGGATTTTTAATTGAAAAAGAGGAAATCCTGAATAATTTTTTCCCATTTAAAGAAAATTATTGGTGGTTTATTGTATGGATGTACATTAATAATCAATGTTAATTATGACTGGGTTTTAAACACATGATATTTCAACTTTCTAGAAAATGAAAAACGCTTTATGCTTTGTTCTCTATAAATACAGCGATAAAATATCAATGTCCTGAATATATTCCATGGCAAAGAAAAAAACATTTCGTGTTTAAGAAATTTCACGTACCGCAGACGTTGTTTGAGCAGCTTATATCACCATTCCAGCACGAACATGTGTTACAGTCCACGTTGTAGGAGTCTCCATGTTTCACCAATTTACCGCCGGGACCCTTGCAGTTCTTAGGGGCTGAAATGGAAATATAGCACTGTTATTTTAGATTAATAATATGTTTTTCACCATTAATAAGTATTTGTTATGTTATACAAGAGGCAAATTCGTACGACTTAACATGTCTGACAGGGATTTTAAAAAGAATTAAAAAGTCTGCTTAAAACAGCAAAAATGTTTCTTATCCGAAACCCGCTTCAAAAAGCACTAGTAGAAGTCATCATAACACCATAATTTATTGGCACCGCCCTGAAGACAGTGTAAGTGTGTGTTTTCTTCCCACGATAGTCATCTTCTTGCTTAAAGCGCATGCTCTCTGCGGGGTTCTGGATGTCTCACATCGTAGCCCTTTCTGGTAGATATTCTGATCAAATAATTGGTTACTTACGTGGACAGACAGGACAACATTCCCCGGGTGGAGTGTAAGATCCTGGACACGTGACTACGGGGCAGAGTTTGTTGGCACATGGGTCTGGACAACAAACATGTCACAAGATTAAAGACAAATAATCATATGTTGATGTTTGTCAATTATGTACGATCCATGTATCACATGTATTAACAGAAAAGAATGTTATCTGAATTAGCATGCATTGTAGTACAGGTTCCATCTAGTTATTCTACATTGTTAATTGCCACCTATCAATAATATTTCTATCATGCCGAGACCAAACTAATTTGGAGCAGGGTGTTGCCTTCACTTCTATAGCATGCTGTGAACATTCCATTATGTTATCTATGTTGTCAATTAATTCATCGAATTAGGATTGTTACGCGTATTTTCATTCGATGGACATTAAACTTGAGTTCCTTAATTCCAACTACATATGAACAGGATCCTACATCATTTACATTTCTCTTTTAGTGATTTTTGTCCTTAGGTCATTTTTTAAATTTCTTTGCTGTGCCTTTCCCTAACTCAAATACAATGTGGACATTGTTAATTTCAACTGCATCATAACTTCTGTAAATAATGATGTCATTACGTAGATAAAAGTAAATGTCACCACCTGGACTGTTTTGTTGCAAAAAGATCAAATATATTTCAAATAGAATATAACTATTTTAAAAAAAGTTTCTATCCAATGCTTATATTTGAGACCCCGCCCTGTAAACAGATTAATGTGTCCCAGTCGGCTGACCATTTCGAGGCGGAAACTGTTGTTTTTGTGTGTGTGTTGTTCTTGTTGTTGAATGAAGTGTCTCGTCAGAGTTTTCTTGTAACTAATATGTTTAACTGGCAAGTGAATACCTTTGTCTTATACTTTTTAAATTTTAATATAGCTTGCAATACTCATATGACCATGTATTTTTACTCATGTTAGGCCATGTCACATGCCTCCTCATTCTTCAAATATTGCTAGTGAAGATTTTTAAAGATTTTTAAGAACAAGCAAGAAAAAAAGAAGATACACCAGCGAGGTCAAATTGGCAGATATTATGCACATTATGCACCGAGATTAACATATCATACCCCAAAATACGTTAAACTGCTCTAAATAGGTACACATAGGTATATTCTAAGTCAACGTGTTTATTCTTGTATTTTAATAATATTAAGGCATGGCATACCGACAGTTATTCTGCTGATTTTAAGTTAATTGAATGACCATTCAATCAATTTAATTTTTGGTTGCTTGTTAGCAGTGTAGTTTTGTAATATAAACCATTAAACCAAAAGAGCAGATTTTTTTTTTGCAATATACATAATTTTACAGTAAGCCTACGATGACGTCACATTTATGGACCAGAATTCCTTGAGGCTTTTAGATTTTGAAAAATTGCGAAGGGGTTTACCAATCATATATTTTAATAAAACTAATGCATGTATACTTTAAGGAAAGGGTCAGTTTCTGTAATGGCACCTGTATAATATTGTTTGGTTACATACTCAACATGGCGTCAGAGCTGAACACATTTTGTCTTTTAAAACTCGTCATTAAAAAAAACACAGCACAATACCTTTCATTTAGGAATGATGTATGCAACAAACACTTCGAAACTGTTGCATTTACTTTTGAATATATTGACTGCACACTTTAAAAAGAGCCATTCGCGTCAATAAAGTGTGTGTTTTTATTGTAAAATATGTATCAATTTCAGTACTGTTGCCTTGACCTCATTTTGACGTCTTCTTGCCAGTAATGTGTCGAATATTTGCGTAACTGTTTGTGTAGTTGAGATATTTTCAAAGATTAAAATTGTTTGAGTTGATGTCAATGTGATCTTGCAAATAGTTTATAAACATATAAGACATACATGTTGGAAAACAACCTGGGGATGCTGCTACAAACCTGATCATGACCTTAAATATATCTAATTATAAGAACATATATTGTTATTTATCTAAAGCATAAATAATACTTATTGCTAATAACACTATCAATGCATGCAAAAGGGTCTTTCTAAGTGGATTTTAAATTTTATGTTCTAACTTCAACTGGATGCTACATGCAATGAACGATCTGAAAGAGCTGAAAAAGTAAGTGGCGCTGAAATGCATGTCTTATATTGCGTTTTGGTGCTTAATTATATAAAAATATCAGTTACGCTCAATATAGAGCATTTGGCTTGGTAAGGTAAAACCCAGAATTGCAGTCGTGGAATTACGGTATTTTTCCCCCTATCTTAAAATATATGTTCATTTATGAACATATTTACCGCAAGTTTTGCTTGAACACGTGATATCCCCGTTCCAGCAGGAGCATGTGTGACAGTCCACCTTGTACGAGTCTCCGTGTTTAACTAGTTTACCGCCAGGACCCTGGCAGTTCATCGGAGCTAAGAAATACATTTTTTTCAGATCATATTAATTAAGATTTGGTTTTAAAATTGCGCGAAGATAGTCAACATATTCTGACAAATTTGGAATACAATATGAGGTCAATGATGTTTATATAGGACACAACCCATTTGGGCCGTTCTGCAATTTTTGTTCTGATAACAAAAAATAAAGATTATGAATTTTGACAAATGCTTATTTACAACCGATTTAACAAACACATTAACGAAATTAAAGGAACTAGTTCTAGCGACAAACGTCTTTTAAATCATGAACATAAATAATGTTTACTTGTGTTCATCCATTTGTATGCAACATAAATATCAAATTCTAGTAATAAAGATATATCGACGAACATAAATTCTCCAAAGAAAGATAATTACGTTTGCAAGCCTGACAGCACTCTCCGGGTGGTATATAGGTGTCGGTACAAAATATTGGTGAACAGATAGCCTTGGCGCATGGATCTGAGAAGAACAACTGACTAACATTTAACAAAAGAACCGAGCAACATCGTGAAATAACTTAACTTTTCCACCTTCGGATAATGAGAGAATGTATGCGGAATGTAACCCCATCATATACTCCTAAAATTTTAATTCTGAAAATGTAAGTATGTTATAATGAAGTGAAAAGAAGGCCGTTAATATCAACTATGACTTTTAGGCGTAAAATGCAGTCTCCTTACTAAGTAAGTTCGAGTTAACTGTATTTATCAATAATGTAATGGCTCGAGGTCGACCATAATTGTGCAGGGTCGTTTAATT
Source organism: Sinonovacula constricta (assembly GCA_007844125.1). Taxonomy (NCBI): domain Eukaryota; kingdom Metazoa; phylum Mollusca; class Bivalvia; order Cardiida; family Solecurtidae; genus Sinonovacula; species Sinonovacula constricta. The sequence goes on along the minus strand of CM017560.1, from coordinate 34,843,308 downwards.
ACAAAACGAGAAGAAAAGAAGACTCTCTCTATGTTTTACTTGCCACCAAGACCCTTGCAGTTCTTGGGGGCTGAAATGTTAACATAATATACTGTGCAATATTAATTTTATTCTACAAATATGTGCATGTCTTTGTTTTGCTTAAATAATGCGAAATTCTTTACAAATGATGAATTGGCAAGTATGAGCATGTCTAACTTGGTTGTAAAACACAACACCGTTGCTGATTAATAAAAACATGTACGTATAACAATAGCATAGCATTGTCAATGGTGTATAGAAATGACCAAAGGTACCGTCATGCTTAAATATTTCTGGGGGGTTTTTTTGTGTGAGTTTTAATAAATTATATTTTTAAGCTCATATGGGATATTTGGCTATAATAGGCAAAAATGTTATCTGTCTATGACTGAATTTAATGATCGAATTATCATAATCCAACATTTTAACCAATGGAGTGTGGTAAGTTTCTATACGCTATAGTTGTCCAGCAATTCTAAAAGTATGTTGGCAGGTTCTTAAAATAATTAACTATGCTGTGTATGCATAAGATATAATTGGACCTTCTTACGCCATGTTTCTGGTATTGCATGGCAATTTACACGAAAATCTCATATATCAATATATAGATTTTAGCAATAACTTTCAAGTTTACCATATCTCATTTGCTTTCTCTACGATGTTTCTATGCTCTATGTATCAGATTTATTTACTTGTTTATTTACTATTTATTTACACTCTGAGTATAACACTTTATAAAGCCATAATAAAGACATATTCTGATTAAATAATTGGTCACTTACCGGGACAGACAGGACAACATTCCCCGGGAGGTGTGTAGGATCCTTGACAATTGACCACCGGGCATATCTTGTTGGCACATGGGTCTGAAAGCCAACATGTTACAAGTTAACTAACATTTTCAAATACATATACGTACGTTTGTTTGGGGTTTTAAGGGATTACAATTTTTTTAATAAAACTGCATGGTTAGTACTGGCCACATCTTGTTATTCTGTATGGTTTGTTCTGTGGTTTTGCATTAAATATTTTTAGTCATTACGAGACTGAGTTGATGCTGCCTCTACTGCTATACCATGCAACAAGCAACACAGAAATTGGTAAATGATGAGTTATAATAAGTATCTTGACGCCCTTCACAGTTTGTCGATGGATGCTTTTTTAAACACAGTGTTTCCATATTGGTATTAATATTTTACTAGTATAAAGGATATATAAAGCTCAGTAGGGGATTCACTATAACCCATAATTCGATCTCATTTCTGGCCGTACTATTTTCTCCGTATCCTATATATACGTGGATTGGCTTATGGTCGCATTGGCGATGTTCAGTTTTTATCAGGGAAAATTAAACAAGATACTTTAAATGAGTTGGCAGAATCCCCGAACCCCAAAGGTCTAGAAGACCACGACATGCCCAGGACTCAATCCAAAACGGTTTGGGGCTGCGAAGATAAATGGCGGCGTTTTTACCTGCTACGTTACGGACTTCCCATCCCCTTTATATGTTACGCCTTGTTTATAAGTACGCCGTTAATTACCGCAGGTTTTGTTTGAGCATGTGATGTCCCCGTTCCAGCAGGTACAAGTGTTACAGTCCACATTGTACGAGTCTCCGTGTTTCACCATTTTCCCACCTGGACCATGGCAGTTCTTCGGGGCTAGGAAATACATGTTTACGTTTCAGATAAATTAAATCGAGTTTTCTTTCAGAATTGTGTGAGATTGTTAACAAATTTTGACAATTCAATATAAGATTAATACATATGCGATATCGACATTGCCGTTGGACTATTGCATGCCATATGCACTAATATGACTATCGAAAACGACTTATTTACAAGCAATTTGATATACACAATTCATGAATAAAAGCAAATATTATGATAACAAGGTTTTCTCAAATTGAATACAGCCCAAGAGGCATTTATGCCTAACTAGGATGAAACTAACTTGATAAATTTATCAGCAGTATAAAAAAACATAAAGGAAACAAAAAGCCACTAAGAAATCTTAAAACAATAACACCCTACCCCAAGTAAGTCTCGAGCGTTTAACTTGATAGGTTATAGTAATACATGATATCAATTCCAATGACAAATATTTCAAAGAACCACGAATGTCCCCAAGTAAAACACTTACGTTTGCAAGCTGGGCAGCACTCTCCGGGTGGCATATAGGTGTCCGTACAAAATATTGGAGAACAGATAGCCTTGGCGCATGGATCTGAGAAGGTGGACAAACATTTAAGAAAAGGATAAAAAACAACATCATATATAATTAAATAACAAATGGAATATTCGTTTAAATTCTCAGGCCGCATTTAGCATGACATCATTTTTATGGTGTAAAGTGTAAGACACATGATCGAAAATAGTTTGAGCCGAGAGGTAAATGAAATAAGCATGCATTTGCATATAGTGAGCCTCACTATTCAGGTTCAAGTCCCAATCTAGGTGAAACATCTATATGTGGGAGGTGTCTTCTTGCAGGTATGTAGTTCAACCAAGAAATTTTTGTCTGTGTGTCATCTTCCACCAATAATAACTGCACATAGTAATTATTATCATAATTACATGTTATATTAAAACCAGAATCTATAAATTATGTAAATGTGTCAAAAGAAATATTTACCCGGACATACAGGACAGCACTCTCCCGGAGGGACGTACCCATCTGGACAGAACCTTACTGGGATAGGGCAGGTAACGTTAGCACAAGGGTCTGTAAACACCAAACACAATGGGACATTAATTTATAAATAAAATACTTAGGAGAGATTTTCTACTCAATCTAGACCCGGAGGCGGAATTACGGTAACTGTCAAGTTAAAGATTTGTATGCAAGTACTTTCTTCCTAGTCCAATGCGATGTGCGGTGAAAGCTATTGTTAACATTAAATGTCGCATTACATTCTACCAATTAATTGGCTGTTCCTGTATTTGATTGTTGTTAGTGTTAGTGAGGCCTGATCGAAATATCGCAAAATTACTCACGGCCTAGCAGATAATGCATAGTCAGTAAAACACTCGTAATAATATCAGTTCGCTTCCCGTTTCGATCGTTTCCACTAGACACTGAGTTATTTTCCTGCGCGGCATTGTTTATTCGTAAATCTGCATTTCATGTATATCCACATTACATAATATAACCTCTATAAATCAGTTTGAATAGATAACAATAATAATAATAATGTTAAAATTTGAAGCATGTCTATACATAAATGTCTAGTCTCCTTCAATGTTTATTTCTGTACACGCATTACACGTTCCCTAGCATGGCTACTGACCGTTAGTAGCTTCAAAAATTTTAGCTTTCTCATAAATCTGGACACTGTCACAAGCAACACCACCAAAAACATTTTTCAATGTCTAAATATTGAACATTAATGAGTTGTTCAGTATATGGTCCACTAGTCTTTATAGCTTACTGCTGATATCTCAATAGACCAGTATCGACCCTTTCTGTCGACTGACCGTTCCAAAGTGGTAACTGTTCGGTTTGCTCTTTTTGTTAAATGACTCATCACAGATTTGTTCCTACTTTTACATTTGGCTTGCATGTGAATTTCTTTGTCATGTGCTTTTTCATGGTTTGGTATATGTTGCAATACTCATAGGACTTTGTCATATACTCTTATATACCTAGCCTGCTTTTGACTATTCAATGGACCAATGTGTTATCAAATATTTAATACTACTAGTTAACTATATGTTATCAAAACAATTATAGAACTAGGTTACTATTAAATTCTCAATGGACACATTTGTTATAAAACATGTTATATAGCTAGCTATGTTTTGAACTCTAAATTGGCAAATGTGTAAGGATATGTTAGATGGAACATATTTTAACAATGCCCATTAAAGTGATTCAAACCTATAACGTTATCCAGATCCACTTACCGCAGACTTTATTGGAACATCTGATGTCCCCATTCCAGCAATTGCATGTGTTACATTCAACATTGTACGAGTCTCCATGCTGCACCAATTTACCACCAGGACCCTTGCAGTTGTTTAGAGCTGGAACAAAAGCAAACGCTTTAACATAATATAGGTAATGATACAAAATAACTTTATAAATGTAACACCCAACCCTGACTTGAAAATGGTGATAAACAGATAAATATAACAACATACTTATATTCTTTTTTTACGACGAAATGTGATAAGATATGACATATTATGAATCTCGTTAGCAATTAATGGGTAAATGTCTACGCAAATGCTTATATCTAAGTAATGTACCCATTATACCAACAACGCCTGTATGCCACGTTTAGTACAAACTGTTTGCAAATGACTAAAAATACAGCAGTCTAAGATCAAACGTGACTTGGTATTGATGATACAATGATAATCAAAATGATAAAATTTGGTCGTAGCTTAGATAACTGATAAAACGAGTATTATTCTATAAAGCTAAAGAGCGGATTTCAAAATACAAATTAAATTTCTGAATTACCTGGCATGCACTTAAATAGACAATGGTATCCATGTCCGAATGTGGTCGAGTTCTGGCGGGGCCAAATCGTACATAAAAGGACGTTGCTCAATTGACCTCTGGTGGTGATGCACCACAAGTCAATTGGAAAATGTTCTTATATAAAAGTATCGGAAGCCGGTACAGCTTCAATACTTGTGTAGTTCTTTTAACCGATAACTGGTACGTTCTGCACATCAGCACAATGGTCAAATCTATTCCGTGTGATTTCATGAACAGAAAAAACAACAACATGAAAACGAAAAATATTAAACATACGAGCGCAGACTGGGCAGCAAGAGCCGAGTGGAGTGTAAGAGTTGACGCATTTTATTAAGGGGCACACCGTATTGGCACACGGGTCTGAAGTGAAAAGAAAACTCATTTACATGCAAATCATTAAGAAAAATACATATTTATAAAATAAAAAAGTAGAAATAATATAAATAGAGTACAATTCATAAAAGGATGGATTTCTTTTGTTTAAAATTTTATTGTCTTGTAGCCATTTTATAAATGATGTAAGCATGTAGGCAAAGTAAAAAAGGACTTTTAAACAACCAGTTAAATATTCCAGGAATATTTTAACCTCATTGAAATCAGATGTGCTTTCCGTACATTTGTACCAATTCTTTTAATTACATTAACTTATTTTAGTACTGCACCAATACACGCAGAAATTGGACAGAAATAGCACTTACCACAGACTTTGTCGGTACATTTGATGTCACCGTTCAAGCAGGTGCACGTGTTACAGTCCACATTGTATGAGTCTCCGTCTTTCAGCAATTTACCGCCAGGACCCTGGCAGTTTTTGGGAGCTGAAGATTGATTTATATCTCGTTTTTATTCTTTATTGGGGAATAAATGTATTGACAGAGCTGAAGAATTATCATTAAACATATTGTATTATATTGAAAGGTTTATTCTCGCAAAAAAAGTGTGTTACTGAATTGGTATGTTTGTAGAAGGTGTTTTATTATATTATTTGTTTAATATTGCTTTGGAGCATCTCAAAAATGATCTACGACTATATTTTGTCTCAATGTATGCTTCAAAATACTAATAGATATTTATGATATTTAAATTTGGTACAATAAGGAAACAAAACAATTCCGAAATATAGTTGTAAATAAATCCGATTTAAATTTTGTGTTTGGTACAAGATGAGAAAGGCGATTAGAGTGTTTTATTTTGGAATTAAGTGGATTTGTGTGTTTTATCACTGATACATGTTAGATAGGTTTTGGTGTTTTGTATCATGTTTGTAGTGGTTTGTGGTGAAGATTATGTTGATTTGAGAATTTGACATTAAAACTGGGTGTAGGTTCTATAACGGATTTAAGTAGACTAAGATTTATAAATGGATTTTGTAAGATTTGTGGCGTGCAGCGGTCTGGCAATTAAGTTTAAGCCTTCCATTTGGTCTTGCTGCCAATTTACCGTTCCAAGGCAGTAACTGCTTTCCTCTGGATATGGTGATGTCCAGTCGAAGTGTTCTTTTTATTTTGCTTCCATTGTTAAAATGTGAAAAGAATATTTTATTTCAAGCGATGTTTGATAGTTTCTCTATGTTCTTTGTGTCTCGTCTCTGTGTTATTGTTTTTTATCTCATTTGCATTTCCTTGTGTTTGTGCCTTTGTTTAATGGTAGTTAAAATTATTTTTAATACATTTGATAATTTTCCTGACACCTTTAAATTTTTTCCTGAATTGAACTTACGAGCGCAAACAGGACAACATGATCCGGGAGGTGTGTAGGTGTTGACGCATTTGAGCTGAGGACAGATCTTGTTAGCGCAAGGATCTGAAGAGAAGAAACTATTTTGTAAATAATTTCAGCAATCAAAATATATAGTATAGAATAGTTATTCCGAAGATGGCAAAATATCTCTACCACAAATATATATGTTTTTAATACAAACTAGATGCATATGTTAAATGGCAAAAAATAAGATGTCTTAAAACGGTTTTAGTTGCATTTTAAAGTTAGATATGTGCTATTATACTCGTTGCATACAGTAAAAACAATCAAATTAATCTTGACAAATTATACGTTTGAGATAGTCAAAGAACTGTTCAAGGAGAAGCAACATCAATTTCGAATAAGCATATATACCACAGAATTTTTCTGTACAACTGATGTCACCGTTCCAGCAGGTGCATGTGTTACAGTCCACATTGTACGAATCTCCGTGTTTCACCAATTTACCGCCGGGGGCCTGGCAGTTCTTCGGAACTTAAATAGAAATAATGAAATAAATGTTAATTTTTAAAAAAAAATAAAACAGTTCAGCATTATAATACAAACAACCTGCAAAAATGTGAAAATCAAGATGACAATTTAAACTTCACGTGTCACCTATTAAATTGTGTCCTTTGTAAAGTTCCTCCTACATCTAAGGCCACACTGTTTACCTTGACCTGTTGTGAAGGCTACACCGACATGGACATACACGAAATAAATGTAACAGTTTTGTTGGTAGAATGGCGTCATTTGAAATTCCGTTCTGGGCTTCCATTTGATTGTTTTTGTAGATATGAGGTAGGTTAAAACAAATATAAATACTAGAAAAATATCGGCCATAATGCATAATTCATTAATATGTTTTCGTGTCTTATATCCAATGCAAGATCCCATTTAAATCCACCCATTCTACTAACTGTCAACAGTTACGGTTGCTACGCATCAAAAGAAACTTAATTTGAAGCGTAAACCATGTAAAATTAAAAACTGCAAAAACTCCAAATTCTCATGTTTAAAATGGATTGATCCAGGTTTTCAGTACAGCATTTGTCATTGCATTTTTGCACTCTGTTACATGATAGGGAACAATTTCTGGTAGTTATATGTCTAAAAAAGTAAAAGCTCTTTTCACTTGTATATGGTTTTAGGTTTTAAGCAATCAATAGTAAATTTGCACATGGACCCGATTCCCAGCCGGTACTAAAACTAAAACTCCATTTTCAATTGTGATTGTTAGAATAAATATAAAACATAAATAACATTTCCTTTCAAGTTTTACTAAACCCTTTTTACCTGGGCATATTGGACAACACGATCCTGGTGGAGTGAATGAACCTTTACATTTGACCAAAGGACAGATCTTGTTGGCGCATGGGTCTACAAAAGAAAATCATTCACAGTGATCAAAAACATCATTAGATGTATCAACCAACCTTTGTTTACATACACAATAGATGCTGATTTTAACATTTCAAGTTAAACATTTTCTTGATTCGTAGATTACATATATATATCTATACACAATTATCATCTTGCACCTAAACTTCGTTTAAGCTAATTATCGCGCTTTTAGGTTTAGTTTCACTTTCTTAACACACATTGTCATGGTCACACATTCCAACATAAGCATACATAAAAACACTTTAAGCAAACATTCAACTGTATTGCTGGAATTAATGTCTCCTTTTGCCCTCTAAGTTTCGTATAATGTCACATAATATATAATTAATAAATGTAATTAAAACAATAAATAAATATTACCTACCAATAAACAATGTTACTTTTGATGTTGTTGTTTTGTGTGTAGCTAAATTTGTATTATCATTTAATAAGTTTTGCCCAAGTTTTTTAAATGCTCCAACTTTATCCTTATGTAAGGAATTAGTTGAGGTTGAGGTTAAATACACAATGACTATGCTAAACATGGGATTAGGTTTTAGTTGTGCTGAAATTATTACATGTTTCATCAAAACAAATAAGTGTATTACACATACTACTACACATTCTGTTTGTAGTCAGTACTAATAATGCATTTTCTTTTTTATTATAACTCAAATATTTTAAAGTACAAATTTAACTAGTTCATTTCATTATGATTTAATTTAATGCATTCCAAAAAACAGGCGTTCTATTGTTTCAATAGCTGAGTTGCAGACATCAAACAAGTTAAGCTACATGTATTTGTATAGTAATTAATTAATTGGTTGGTAGTGTTCTCATTATGATCTTATTCTAAAAATATTTTAATGAAGGATCACTTGTTGCTTTATATCTAAAACTGTATAGAACTTTATTTGCTATACTTTATATTTTCAAAGTTTTATACTTCGTACAATTATTTCTGTTTAAGAAAATATGACAATGTCCTGTCAATATTGCAACGTGCATGTATATTCACATTTGAAAGAGCACAGGACACTGGTATTCACAGATCAGTAAAGTGTAAAGATTACAGCAAAACTGTGACGAGACATATATAGGTGGGACAACTTGAGCAGTCTCCATACCCTTTACGTGAGGGATTAGCTGGCATTTTTGCCGATACTGCGCAGCACAGGGGCACTAATGAGGTGCCCAGGGACTGAACCCGGCCGGTCAATTATACTGACAACGACGAGTCAGGCGTAATGCTGTCCCCTTAGCCCCGAGCGTTAGGAGGGAAGCCACTACTACCAGCTTCAAAGTCTTTGGTTTGACCCGGCCGGGGTTCGAACCCACGACCTCCTGATCCGCAAGCAGACGCTCTACCACCTGAGCTATTGCGGCCTTTACGTGAGATTGCACAGAACCTTTTTGGTACCTTTATTATATATAATATGCCAACTGCGGATAAATCTTCAGCTTTTATTATGTTTTTTTATTTTATCTTTTAATATATATTTTTTTAATTATTTTTTTATTATTATTTTTAAACATTTTAACTCTTTAACAATAATACATTTTATTTTGTTGATTTGGGTTGTTTTCTAAAATTCGATAATTTCTTTCGTATTTTTTACATTTCACTTTTGCCACTTTTGGCATATGACCTCATGGCATTGTATGACGTCATTATATTGTTCTTATTATATATCAGCGCTTGCACTGTTTTATTTTATTTGAAACTACTCTTGGAATTTTTAGATTGCCAAGGCTTTTATCTACTGTACATACTGCACATATGTTGATAGTTTATTTTATTACTAGTTACTATGAATGTTCATAAGTTCATTGTATCTGTTTTAACTCCCGATGCAGGTGCTTACTTTTAGTTGTTTCACTTTGACGGGGTATTTTTATTTACACTGTTTGTTTAATAGAAAAACCTTCAGGAAGTGCGAGGTTGGAGCGCTTCACAAAACAGGTTTAAGCACCCAAGTCGGCCCTTTTGCCGACTGAACGTTCCAAGGCGGTAACTGCTGGTTTTTCTTTTTGTGTGTTATCTCTCGTCTCTGTGTTTTTGTCACATTTACATTTACCTTTTTTGCCTTTGTCTACAGGTAGGTAAAATTTAAATATCTGTCGAAATTTTGATAGGATCTTTTCTTAATTACCTTTTATGCTCTATACACACATACTGTAGGGAATTGATTAAGAAGTGTTTAATAACCGCATCCCCCGGCGACATGTAATAACAATACTGTATATGGTGTTGTCTGGAATTTCTACTAATGCGAGACACACTGATATTCATTCAGGCTGCCCTTTCGTCAGCATTTTTAAGTAGGTCAAAGGTGGGGTTACGCAGCTAACCCGAAAAACATACCACAAACTTGGTCGGTACATTTAATGTCACCGTTCCAGCAGGTGCACGTATTACAGTCCACGCCGTAAGAGTCTCCGTGTTTTACCAATTTACCACCGGGACCCTGGCAGTTCTTCGGGGCTGAAAGATAAACAAAATATTTTGTGAATATAATGGTTGCAAAGTGTGTTAACAATGCAACTGATTTATATTAATTATAAATATTTATATAAAGAGGGTGAATATTGTTGTGAAATAAACAATTGTGTACGGAAAATTACTAAGTGGGTGTTTTGTTATATATACATCTTATTGAAATGAGTTAAGCAGATGAAAAAAAAGCTTACTATGTCAAATAGTTTATTCTGACAAGCTGATACAGTTAATAAATTTGTAATCAATATTAGCACAAATCATACAATTAAAAATCATTTACAATAATTAAATTTAAAAATATACATGATTTTAAATATGGTTTGGTGATGCAGAAATAATTGTCAAAGTGATAAAGCAGAAAGAAAAAATACCATCATGCCCATACCGGGATTCGAACCCTAAACCTCCCGTTTTGAAGCATTTTAACCCTAATTTTGATGCTTTTCAATTGGAGTTAAGCATTATATTTGCTCTACCTGAAACTTCAAGATAATCGCTTTCAGTAAAATTTGGTCAGTCTATTATTTCGCACATTTCTAAGTTACAGCTTTCTTTTGTCACTTTGGGTTTAAGGCTTCCTCCTTAATAAAAAATGGAAAAGACTTTTAAGAGAAAGTCAATGTCACCAATTGTACTTCTGGTTGGATTTTAGTGCAATCAGCACTTGAAAGAAAATGATCCTTGGTTTAATAAATGTATTGTGGTGTTAAAAATAAAATTAAAAGCAGCTTTAATAACTCCACGTACGAGGACAGACAGGACAACATTCTCCGGTAGGTGTGTAAGATCCTGGACAATTGGCCACTGGGCAGATCTTGTTGGCACACGGGTCTGAAAACAAACAAGCACTAAAGCTTTAAGAATAAAAATTCGTAACGTCCTCTACCTGTTAGGCAGAAGAAATAAGTCATGAATTTGTTTAGAATAATACTTTAAAGTATGCATACGAAGATCATGTCGGTTTAATATAGTTTACAATCACACCTACCACAAACGTTATTTGTACAGTTGATGTCACCGTTCCAGCAGGTGCATGTGTTACAGTCGACGTTGTAGGAATCTCCATGTTTCACGAATTTACCGTCGTGAGCCCGGCAGTTTTTTGGAGCTAAAATAAATGGAAAATGTACTATTTAATTAGAGGGTTAAAGCGCCTTTAAATCTGGAATCCGACAGTTTGGACAAGATTTTTTTCTGAAGTAACAAATTTTTCTTACCTGAAAAACTTCACAAAACGATGTACTCTATTTGAAAAATGCACGTGACCATTTACTTTTAAGAACATGTTTTAGCATCATCCGGGTTATCAGCTTTGACATCGGTTTCTATTTTTAGCAAAAGTCCTAATAGTGGTTATTTATAGGTTTGAAATAAAAACATTTAGAGCGAGTTGTTAAGGACTAGTACAGTCTAACAATCGTAGTTATTGTTTAAAATCGTCTTTAGACTAAATCATGGGCGTATACAGAAGTTGTGCCATTTTTCCCCAAACTGTGGTAAAGTTTTGCGAATTATATTTTATTCAGGCAAACAGTCGGGCACCACCTTTAAAGCAACTGATGAAGAGATGATATCGCGTTTAGAGAATGATTTACACAAAAACAAATATTATATGCAGGATGTAGGTTTAGTAAAAGGTAAAATGTGTCATTTACATTAAGTGCATAAAATGAAGATAAGCTAAAGGTCCGAACATAAACTGCATTAAAAACCAGTATAATAAGAAGCCCACGAAAACATTCAAGCAGCCCGGTTAGTGCAATAATCATTGTTTTCGCCTTGACATCTACGCAGCGTTATGATTCCGTAACTGTTTCGGTGCTTTAAATAGAAATGCACGCAGTAAACAGATTACTCACGTGGACAAACAGGACAGCATTCCCCGGGAGGGGTGTAAGATCCTGGACAATTGACCACTGGACAGAGTTTGTTAGCACACGGGTCTGAAACAAAAATCATTGGTGCTTATAAATTTCATTATTTCCAAAAGCTGTCTAGAAGAAGCATTTCAATTTGATACAGTTGTTACTTGTTAGTAAACAAAGACTGTATGAGTATAAGAAAGTTAATACACATACGTACCACAAACGTTATTTGTACAGCTGACGTCACCGTTCCAGCAGGTGCACGTGTTGCAGTCCACATTGTACGAATCTCCGTGTTTCACCAATTTACCATCGGGACCCATGCAATTCTTTGGGGCTGGAAAAAAATGTTAGTAGATGTACACTTGCAATGGAAGCTTACGGTGTAGACCATGGCAGTTTAAAATAGTTTACAATCCCACCTACCACAAAGCAACTGTTTGAGAGATGATATCGCGTTGAGAGAAAAACAAATACAAGTAATAAATGTAATATGTGGGTTAAGTAGAAGGTAAAATGTGTCATAATACATTAAGTGCATAAAATGAAAATAACCTATAGGTCCGAACAAAAACTGCATGAAAAACCTGTATAAAAGGAAGCCCCGAAAACATCCAAGCAGCCTGGTTAGTGCATTATTCATGGCTTTCGCCTAGACAGCGAAGCAGCGTTATGGTTCCGTAAATTTTGTGGGTGTTTTAATAGAAAAACATGCGGTAAACAGACTACTCACGTGGACAAACAGGACAGCAATCCCCAGGAGGGGTGTAAGATCCGGGACAGTTGACCATCGGACAGACTTTGTTAGCACACGGGTCTGAAACAAAAATCATTGGTGCTTATAAATTTCATCATTTCTAATTGCTGTCTAGAAGAAGCATTTCAATTTGATACAGTTGTTACTTGTTAGTAAACAAAGAGTGCATGAGTATAAGAAAGTTAATGCGCATGCGTACCACAAACGTTATTTGTACAGCTGACGTCACCGTTCCAGCAGGTGCACGTGTTACAGTCCACGTTAAACGAGTCTCCGTGTTTCACTAATTTACCTCCGGGACCCTGGCAGTTCTTCGGGGCTGAAAGATAAACAAAATATTTTGTGAATATAATGGTTACAAAGTGTGTTAACAATGCAACTGATTTTGGCATTATTATATTAATAGGATGAATACAGTTATAATATATACAAATGTGTATGGGAAAATACCAAGTGGGTGTTTTGTTGTATACACGGCGAATTGAAATGAGTTGAGTAGTTGAGAAAAAAGCTTACGAAATTAAATATTTTGTTATGACTAGCTGATACAGTTTTAAAACACAGTTAATGAATTTGTAATCAATATTAGCACAAATCATAAAATTAAAATCATTTACAAAAGTAAGATTTAAATATATATGTACATGTTTCTTTCTAAATTTGGTTTATTGATGCAGATATAATTGTCAAAGTGATGAATAAGAAAGAAAAACAGTTGACGATTCTTGCCCATAATGGGATTCGAACCTCAACCCCAAAGTTTTTAAGCATTTTAACCCTAAATTTGATGCTCTTCAATTGGAGATGAACATTACATTTGCTCTACCTTAAACCACAATCTTCAAGATAAGCGCTTTCAGTAAAACAGGGTCAGTCCATTATTTCGCACGTTTCTAAGTCTACATGGTTACAGCTTTCTTGTCTCTATCAGTTTAAGGCTATTTTCTTAATAAAAAATGGAATAGACTTTTAAGAGAAAGTCAATGTCACCATTTGTACTTTTGGTTGGATTTCAGTGCAACCACCACTTGAAAGAAAATGGTCCATAGTTTAATAAAGGTATTGTGGTGTAATACAAGCAGTAAACACGTGGACAAACAGGACAGCATTCCCCAGGAGGGGTATAAGATCCGGGACAATTGACCACTGGACAGACTATGTTAGCACACGGGTCTGAAACAAGAATCATTGGTGCTTATAAATTTCACCATTTCTAATTGCTGTCTAGAAGAAGCATTTCAATTTGATACAGTTGTTACTTGTTAGTAAACAAAGAGTGTTTGAGTATAAGGAAGTTAATGCGCATGCGTACCACAAACGTTATTTGTACAGCTGACGTCACCGTTCCAGCAGGTGCACGTGTTACAGCCTACGTTGTACGAGTCTCCGTGTTTCACCAATTTACCATCGGGACCCTTGCAGTTCTTGGGGGCTGGAAAAAATGTTAGAAGTAAATGTGCAATTGCAATGAAAGCTTACTGTGTATAGAGAGTATCTGATATGGATGGGCGAAACTAGACGAGGCGAGTCTGCCAAGGTTCGAATAGTTTCATCCAACTATCCTGTTTCAGCATTCAATTAACTGAATTTGGATTATTTCTATCACCTAACCAATACATCAGCTGTTTTTATACAAATTGTTTTGAATTGAAATAAACGATACGCCAGTTTCGGTAGAGGAAATGACATCATTAGCAGGAAACGGCATCAACCCACGAACATTTAAGATTAATATCAAGTGGGTGTTAATTAATTGATACCCATCAAGTTTTGTGCTAAATACATGTAGAGAATGAACAAAAGAACCTAAAATAAGAGCAGAATTTCATTTGTCGTTGAGCATCAGATCTGGGTTTGATTTCTGGATTGGAGGTTTTGTTCATGTCCTTTAAGCAATGGAAGGTAATATCAGTAGATTTCTTTTTATGTTGTTTTATATTGTTAATACTTATGTCATCAACGTGTGTGTCAACAAAGAGTTTACCACATCTTATTGCTCATTGCAATTATATCGTTGTCAGTTTACAAAGCCAAAGAATATAATTATCATCATTATTCAGGGCGTACATTCGCCAACAACCAGTCGATTTATCGTAAAGTCGCATTAATAAAATAAAAAGATTTGTCATAATTTAAATATTTCATGTAAAGATTTTCATAAAAAACCGATATGTTTTGCATTCTGTATATGACTTGCTTGAAATAGTCGGTATTCTAAGGCATGTATATGTAAGCAGCACGTTTATTATATTTTCCATACTTATGACAATACTTTGTTTAAACATAAAAAATAAGTGGTGAGTGGAGTTTAAAATATTTTAAGGAAATAGAAAAGTTTGTTCATTTTAACACAAAAATTGGCTTTACAAGCATTTTTATAACACCAGGTAGTAACGTTTAGTTCCAGGCAAAACAAATTAGGTGACTTTACAAATAACCAGTCTGACACAAAAATGTTATACACGACAATTTGTCACAGGATAGAAGATTTACAAAGGTCATTACCTTTTTGGGTGAATATTTTCAATTCCAGATACCTCGAAATAAGATAATCAACCCCTATTATTTTCAGATAACGGGTGTGGACTATACTTCAAACTTACGAGCACATATTGGACAGCAAGAGCCAGGTGGAGTATATGAGTTGACACATTTCATCAAAGGACACACCTTGTAAGCACACGGGTCTGAGGTGAAGATACATCTTTGTTGCACCATTTTTTATCAAAATCTTAACTCGATTTCGTGTAACGTCAAGTTTCACAAACGCTAACTTCATTTTGTATGTGGATAAAGCAAAAAGCATAGCTTCTAGGAATTTGAAATAACGAGTGCTGACTGTAAATCATTGTTAATGGCCATTTAATGAGTTAAATAAACAAAGTCAAAGTTAGATAAACAAAATAAATGCTTCTTCAATGATGAACGAATTTATCTTTGCATAACTGTGAAAATCATTTCCTTTACTGGGAGATCAAGTTTCAAAAGGATTTTAATTAAATAACATTACCGCGATCTTGCTTTGAATTTTTTTTTCAGTTTAAAGATGTCTTGTTAGACCTCAGTACAAATGTACATGATTTTTGTCCTCTAATTGACAGTATCAGGATTGTATGATTGCATGTCGATTAATTACATAAACATTTGACAGTAACGAACCATAACTCTGATAGGAAGAAAAATATATGCTACTTTATTTTTTTCCTTGTTCTCTGCTACATCTGCATTTACAAGCTACATTGCTAACATTGGTATACTCGGTTTCTTTTGTTAAACAATACTTCGCCAAACAGCTGCGAATTCCTATGAATGCAAACAGCATTTTTTATAATTGTAAGCGACCCAATATTGTTTCAAGCTACAATGTTAAAAAAGGAATACTTTGTTCTATTCTCGGCAAAAGGCCTCACAGGACAGCTGCGATCTTCTGTTTGTGGTGCCATGCATGTGAAATGTTTGATATTATATTCACTCCTTAAATCACATAGGTATGTTAACTCAAAGTTGAAGTCGTGTTGATATAATACTGTTTAAACTGCAATAAAAAGTATCAAACAGACTAATAATCCGCTGTAAAACACTTTCAACTGTTTATACCCAGAACATTATGCCACCGAGGCAAATCACATACCACAGACTTGGTCGGTACATTTGAGATCGCCGTTCCAACAGCTGCACGTGTTACAGTCCACATTGTACGAGTCTCCATGTTTCACCAATTTACCATTGGGACCATGGCAGTTCTTTGGGGCTGTTAATTACAGAAAAAATATTTTTCAAATATCAGAGTAAACATTAAAAGGTAAAACGTTGAATCATTTTATTACACAGGCATTGAATGTAATATAAACTGTATGAATTTTGTCACCGAATAGAAAATTGTACAAACTTAAATAAGTGCAACTAAATTTGATTTTGCAAAAAAGTACTAAACCTATTACATGTAGAAAATTTAAACACAATGTTTAAGGACTATAGAGCAACATAATGTTCACTTACGTGGACAGACAGGGCAACATTCCCCGCGAGGTGTGTAAGATCCAGGACAGTTGACCACGGCACATACCTTGTTGGCACACGGGTCTGTAGAGAGACATGACAATTATGTTTTGTGGATAACTTTGATTTTATGCAAAGTATACACAACATGATTTATTATAAATAAGGAAATATTACAAAATCATATGAGCATCTCAACATATATTAAAGCATGAAAAGGCACAGGACAAAGTTATGACCATGCGTGCCAAATATAAAAGTAGGCTAAATTTGTGATGCATCATTAAAAAAAGAGCAGACCCATCAGTAACAGCCTTAAAACGGTCAGTCGGCAAAAGGGACCGTGTGAGCTTATACCGGTTTTACAGAGTTCTAACGCCGCACTTCCTTGTTTGCGCAAGGGTCTCAAAACAAACAAGCACTAAAGCTTTAAGAACACAAATTCCTAACTTCCTCTACCTGTTAGACAGAAGAAATAAGTCATGAATTTTTTTAGATTAATACTTTAAAGTATGTATACGAAGATCATGTCAGTTTAAAATAGTTTACAATCAGACCTACCACAAATGTTATTTGTACAGTTGATGTCACCGTTCCAGCAGGTGCACGTGTTACAGCCTACGTTGTACGAGTCTCCGTGTTTCACCAATTTACCATCGGGACCGTTGCAATTCTTGGGGGCTGGAAAAAATGTTAGTAGTAAATGTGCAATTGCAATGAAAGCTTACTGTGTATAGAGAGTTTCTGATATGGATGGGCGAAACTAGACGAGGCTCTACCAAGGTTCGAATAGTTCCATCCAACTAATTTCAGTATTCAATGAACTGGAATTTGGATTATTTCTATCACCTTATCAATAAATCTATTTTTATACAAATTGTTTTGATTTGAAATTAACGATACGCCAGTTTCGGTTGAGGAAATGACATCATAGCAGGAAACGGCATCACGCCACCAATGAGATTAATAACTGGTGGGTGTTAATTAATTGATACCCATCAAGTTTTGTGCTAAATACATGTACTGGATGGATAAAAGAACCTAAAATAAGAGCAGAATTCCATTTGTCGTTGAGCATCAGATCTGGGTTTGTTTTCTGGATTGGAGGTTTTGTTCATGTCCTTTAAGCAATGGAAGGTGATATCAGTAAATTTCGTTTTATGTTGTTTTATATTGTTAATACTTATGTCATCAACGGATGTGTCAACAAAGAGTTTACCATAGCTTATTGCTCATTGCAATTACATCTATGTTAATTTACAAAGCCAAATTATATAATTATCATCATTAAGCAGGGCGTACATTCGCCAACAACCAGTCGATTTATCGAAAAGTCGCATTAATAAAATAAAAAGATTTGTCATAATTTAAATATTTCATGTAAAGATTTTCATAAAAAAAAACGATATGTTTTGCATTCTGTATATGACTTGCTTGAAATAGTCGGTATTCTAAGGCATGTATATGTAAGCAGCACGTTTATTATATTTTCCATACTTATGACAATACCTTGTTTAAACATATCAAATAAGTGATGTGTGGAGTTTACAAATATTTTTCTTTCACCAAGGAAATAGAGAAGTTTGTTCATTTTAACATAAAAATTGGCTTTACAAGCACATGATTATAACACCAGGTAGTAACGTTTAATTTCAGGCAAAACAAATAAAGTGACTTTTCAAATAACCAGTTTGACACAAAAATGTTATACACGACAATTTGTCACAGGATAGAAGATTTACAAAGGTCATTACCTTTTTTGGTGAATATTTTCAATTCCAGATACCTCGAAATAAGATAATCAACCCCTATAATTTTCAGATAACGGATGTGGACTATATTTCAAACTTACGAGCACATATTGGACAGCAAGAACCAGGTGGAGTATATGAGTTGACACATTTCATCAATGGGCACACCTTGTAAGCACACGGGTCTGAGGTGAAGATACATCTTTGTTGCACCATTTTTTATCAAAATCTTAACTCGACTTCGTGTAACGTCAAGTTTCACCAACGCTAACTTCATTTTGTATGTGGATAAAGCAATAAGCATAGCTTCTAGGAATTTGAAATAACGAGTGCTGACTGTAAGTCATTGTTAATGGCCATTTAATGAGTTAAATAAAGTCAAAGTTAGATAAACAAAATAAAAGCTTCTTCAATGATGAACGAATTTATCTTTGCATTACTGTGAAAATAATTTCCTTTACTGGGAGAACAAGTTTCAAAAGAATTTTAATTAAATTACATTACCGCGATCTTTCTTTGAAATCTTTTTCAGTTTAAAGATGTCTTGTTAGACCTCAGTACAAATGTACATGATTTTTGTCCTCTTATAGACAGTATCAGGATTGTATGACTGCATGTCGATTAATTACATAAATATTTGACAGTAACGAACCATAACTCTGATAGGAAGAAGAATATTTGCTACTTTATTTGTTTTCCTTGTTCTCTGCTACATCTGCATTTACAAGCTACATTGCTAACATCGGTATACTCGGTTTCTTTTGTTAAACAATACTTCGCCAAACAGCTGCGAATTCCTATGAATGCAAACATTATTTTTTATAATTGTAAGCGACACAATATTGTTGCAAACTACAATGTTATAAAAGGAATACTTTGTTCTATTCTCGGCAAAAGGCCTCACAGAACAGCTGCGATATCCTGTTTTTGGGGCCATGCATGTGAAATGGTTAATATTATATTCACTCCGTAAATCACATAGGTATGTTAACTCAAAGATGACGTCGTTTTGTTACAATACTGCAATTAAAAGTATAAAAACAAACTAATTATCCGCTGTAAAACACCATCAACTGTTTATACCCAGAACATTATGCCACCGAGGCAAATCACATACCACAGACTAGGTCGGTACATTTGAGATCACCGTTCCAACAGCTGCACGTGTTACAGTCCACATTGTACGAGTCTCCATGTTTCACCAATTTACCATTGGGACCATGGCAGTTCTTTGGGGCTGTTGATTACAGAAAAAATATTTTCAAACATTAGAGTAAACATTAAAAGGTAAAACGTTGAATCATTTTATTATACAGGCATTGAATGTAATAAAAACTGTTTGAATTTTGTCACCGAATAGAAAATTGTACAAACTTAAATAAGTGCAACTAAATCTGCTTTTGCATAAAAAGTACTAAACCCATTACATGTAGGAAGTTTAAACACAATGTTTAAGGACTATAGAGCAACATAATGTTCACTTACGTGGACAGACAGGGCAACATTCCCCGCGAGGTGTGTAAGATCCAGGACAGTTGACCACGGCACATACCTTGTTGGCACACGGGTCTGTAGGGAGACATGACAATTATGTTTTGTGGATAACTTTGATTTTATGCAAAGTATACACAACATAATTTATTATAAATAAGGAAATATTACAAAGTCATATGAGCATCTCAACATATATCAAAGCTTGAAATGGCACATGGCAGAAGTACTCTCATGCAAGCCAAATATAAAAGTAAGACTAAATTTGTGATGCGTCATTAAAAAAAAGAGCAGACCCATCAGTTACCGACTTGAAACGGTCAGTCGGCAAAAGGGATCGAGTAGTGTGTGTGCTTAAACCGGTTTTACAGAGTTCTAACGCCGCACAACCTGCGAGGTTTCTCAAATGCAAGCATAATCGGAACTCCTCGGGTAAATCCGTCCTCGGGACAATCATCCCTTGGATGTCTCTGGTGAAATAACACTTAATGAAATAACGACCGTTTTGTTCGCCGGAAGACGGAAGAAGAATATGCCTAAGTAGTTCGCACAAAACATATACACTGACATCGTTTGACAGCTGGGTGTCTGCTGCGCTGGGTAAAACTAAAATTGGACCGGACCTGGTAGCGCAATCGGTAGAGCGTCGGCTCCAGGTACGGGAGGCCCCGGGTTCGATCCCGGGCCGCGACAAACCAAAGTCGTTAAAAATGGTAATGGTATAGCTCCCTTGCTTACGCTCAAGCAAAATATAAGGGTAGTTCCACGACTGGTTGGCCCGGTGTCAGGATCATGTGACTGGGTGTGGTATCATGCTAGGTGTTCATGCTATACACAGTGAAGGCAGCACTATATCTGCTTCAAGGTGACACCATCTCCAGATAACTGAAATACTGTTGGTGGGACGATAAACCCAATAAACAAATTTAGCAGAGATTAAAGTTTAATTTCTATAAGAAGAACTACACAAAATTGCTGATTGTAAATGAAATTAAGTTACTATATATTATTATACGTATACCAAAAAGGTACCAAGTATGTAACTATGTATTGACATATATCATTCTAAGATAATAATTGTCTCCTTAAAATAAAATTGTTTCAATAATACAAGTACATAAAAGCCTAAATAATTTTGGTCAATAACTAAATGCATATGTAATTAACATAGCATATTATGATTTAGAATGATAATGATAAAATATTTACTTACCACATGACTTCTTTGTGCATGTAACAGTTCCATATAAGCAGATACATATGTTGCAGTCATCCTTGAATGTGTCTCCATGGTTATATAATTGGCCATTAGGTCCCTTACACTTCTTTAGGACTGAAAAAGATAGTGATAATCAACCAACGTGATAAGTTTAATCTCTAATATACATACTCTCATAAACTTCATTAACATGTTTATAAGATATATACGCATAATGCAAAAAGTGCAATTAAAGAACATAGCTTTTACAAAAATAGAAATTGAAAAAAGTATTGGTGAAATATCAATTAAAAATTTAAAAAAAAAACTAATAAAAGTCTCTACGCAAATCAAAAATAGTCATTGCTTAAATATTTTAAAATTGTGCTAAATTTGATACATCACAAAGTACACTAGTAAATAAGGCTGATTTCATTTGTATGAAAATGTATACTAACTTGGACAAACAGGACAACATTCGCCTGGAGGGGTTATGGCATCAATACATGAGACCTGTGGGCAAACTTTGTTGGCACATGGGTCTGAATAAAGAAACGATGTAACATATGAATGGCAAATGCTGCTGATCAAAGGTTATCATTAATGGAAAATGATATGAATACTCCATAAGCAAAAAATGATCAAGTGCTTAGGTCGTTGAAATCCATAACGAAAGGTCACGGGTTAAACCCCTAGACCAGACATGTAAACCCAAAACAATTGATTTTAAACTGAAATCGTCCTTACAAAAAGGTATTAACTATCTGAGCCACGCTGCGCAGATACCTATTTTTAAAGAAAATCATGTGACCACTTTCTTCACGTGACCACTTTCTTTACGTTACATGATCATCCGGTTAATTCCCTCTGACGTCGGTATCTATTTTTAGATGAAATCGCGTTGGTGCTTATTAATAGAATTGGATTTAGTAAAGATGGACATTTAAAGCATATATTTCACGATTTGTACTATTTAACTATTGGGGTAATGCTAAAGTGTATGAAGCAATTATGCACACAATCTCCAGAACAAGAGTAAGATGTAGACAAACTATCGGATGCCAATGGCAAGCATCCTAGGATATCAGAGCAGTAAGCAATAACAGAAATGCCAGTACAGCAGGCAATGACGATAATTAAATTTGAAGTCTGAATTAGTTTTACTGCAACAGTTTTTCGACGTATAAATTTTTGTTTGTTTTTAAACTTTATATCTTTAAATGTACAAAAAATGAAGCAAACAAGGGTTTGCCAGAATTTACATAATGACCAGTGTACATATTCATCGGCTTGAAGATATAATTTGTTCTGTTATTAACTACAACATATAAGCTTAACGAGTCTGAAAGTTATTGGATATTACGAGTTTTCGAATAATTGTCAGAATTATTTATGTACGAATGTTGTAACTACAAATTGTTAAATAATTATGACAAATTTGTCTTTATTTTGTAAAGCAAAACTCGATCACTAGTAGTTTGACGATATAGAACAAAATGTGAAATGCAGAGAACGGAACTTCTGTTCGACCGATCAGATGTTATAGTGACCGGGTTGTGTTTGTATATAGCTAATATATTTCTAATCAGTGTATGATGACAGATCCTCTTACCACAAACATTGCTGGTACAACTTATGTCACCGTTCCAGCAGGTGCACGTGTTACAGTCCACTTTGTACGAGTCTCCGTGTTTAACTAGTTTACCATCGGGACCTTGGCAGTTTTTTGGGGCTAAACATAAAATTATTGTTTATTACACAATCAACTTGTCTGAAAAGAACGTAACATTATTTATTCATGATGCAATTATAGTGTCCAGCCTTGATGATGGTCTTCAAATGACAAGAATATGTCACCTTTGAAAATGATAAATGCTGTTAATTGATAGGTAGTATTTTAAAACATACATTATTGCTATAGAACAGCCTTCCTTTGTCAAATAGCCCACTTGTGCGGATTATAATGCGATTTAAGAGATCATGGGACGGTAATATCAACAAATGAAGCAACAATAAGATAAATAGAAAATAAACTCACGAGGACAGACAGGACAACATTCTCCTGTTGGTGTGTAAGATCCGGGACAGTTGACCACCGGGCAGACCTTGTTGGCACATGGGTCTGGAACGAACATTGACGGAGAAGCTCAAGCTTAGATACTTGAAACTGTACTTACACACTGTACCCTACTTAAAACTGTACTTACACTCAGTTTCCTACTTGAAACTGTACTTACACGCAGTACCCTACTTGAAACTGTACTAACACGCAGTACCCTACTTGAAACTGTACTTACACGCAGTACCTTATTACCACATTGGGTACAACTGGTATTTATTTGTACTGATTGCATGATTAGAAACCTACTTCTCAGCCCCTCTTCGCGTTAGTTCAAATCCTTGCATAGGCGAGAACTTTTATGTTGTGGTGTCTTACACCTGTCCTTCTGTTTGCCAATGATTCTACCCAGGCATATGCTTGGAATCTTCTTATGTCAATAATAAGCTGGATGTCGTCATTGTAACCATGATAACGTTGGAGCAATGTAATAAGAAACACACGAAAATACACGCTTCTACATGCAATTAATATCTGCTAAGGAGAACCATGTAGTATTTTACAAACACCAACATATAATAAATATTATCTTTCCACATTTGAGTTTAACTCGAGTCTCTCAACTTTCTCAAGATATCAGATGTCAATCATATTATTATTCATGAAATAATCCGAAATTAATTTTAACTCACTTGTTCTTTTTTTCTTGTCGGTGATTTCTACCTGGTTTCTTAAGTGAGCTTTTTCCTCACATTATTAGATTATCATAATAAAATATTTTCTTTTCGGGGAGTCTTAAATAAAAGAGCAAAACAAAAGAAAACTCATCTAATACTCATGACAAACAAAAGCAGACTGACACATCCTGAAACATTGTTAATCGATAATTAAACAGTAAAATAGACACTTGTACCTTTTTTATAATATATGTCATAAAAATCTTGTTTAAATCAAGACTATGAGTCTCACACACATAATGTGTACATGCAGACATGCGCGCAAATGCATGTGTGTGCACGTGGGCGCACCTACATACAAATATAAATAATTCACAAGCTTACCACATATCTTTTCCGTACAACGAATTGATCCGAACATACAGATGCATTTGTTGCAGTCTTTGTTAAATGTTTCTTCGTGTTTGTAGATTTTTCCATTGTCATCCTTGCAGTTCTCAGGTGCTACAATTGGAGAATCAAAAAATTACAACCCACCAACCAGCATTGTGTACAGTTGTAATCTATATTTATATATAATACTATGTTACTTGAAAAGACAAATGTTGTTTATTGATGTCTTACAACATGATTAATATTGTAACCTGCAACATAAAGTTTGATTAACTCTTAAATTATGCTGGTCGCCTCACGGGAAAAGAAATGTTTGCAATGTTACTAAATGGACTTACGTGGGCATACTGGACAACATTTTCCAGGTGGTGTGTACGAGTTAGGACAGGCCAGTTGTGGGCAGACTTTGTTTGCACATGGGTCTGAAACTAAACAAAGACAATAAAGGAATTAGTAAGTAACTAAATCTCATTACAAAACTAATACAGCAGAATTTCAGTCCAAAATACAACGACTACTCCGATTTATATAAAGATTGTGAAAATATACTAAATTCAGCAACAGCAAATGTAACGTTACATTAACCAACGTGTTTAAAAATGATAGATATTAGCTAGCAAATAGTTTAAAAGAAATGAGGTAATATAAGAATATGCTATTTAGTGAAGTTTGAAAGTGTATTATCACAAACTAAAATGAAATAATGCTGACTGGGGTTTAATTAAATGATATCTGCCCTTAAGATACAAAATGCATTGGGAAGTTCAATAATCAAGATGTAGTGGGTATTTTACATGGTTTTAAAAATGGAAGCCTCTTAAAATAAGAAGTTTTCAAATGTTTATAAAAAGTGTGTGAAATGTCTTAAGCGTGTTGAAAGTGCGTTGTGAAACTTACACGATCTTCGATTTACTGTTTTTCGTTTGGAGCAAACAAGTTACGCTGTTTTAAAAAGAAAAGCTGGATGTTTCAGGATATTCTGAATGTAATTGAATATATGACTTTAAACAATCTGGATAAACTAAAATGACTTACTGCAACCCTTTTTCGTACATGCTAGGTTACCATCGAAACATAAGCATGTGTTGCATTCTACTTTTACCGAGTCCCCATGCTTTACTTTTCGGCCATCAGGTGTGTAACAGTCCTTTTTGGCTGGTTATAAAACATACAAACAAATTATCACAATAACATAGTAGCTTTAGGGACATTTTCTCAGCAATTACTAGCCTACCTGTTAATTGTTCCCCGATTAAAAATAAAAAATGTTACAAAAATGTTATTGAATTGTTTTGGAGCATTAGTTTCAGTAATTTAGTTTCAATTTAATTTTTGAAACATGACTTAAAAAAGTAGAAAAGTACGGTTTTAAATACCTGCGTATGTCTACAAGTTTTGAACCAGATAATAAAATGGATGTATGGGAGACGGCTAAACATAAACTTTAATAACTTTTGCTTAGGTTGTAACATCGATAAGTGACGAATTTAAATTTGAGTGAGGCCTTTTAATTAGATTTATTTAATAATTTTTCAGCTTGATACTTGGTCATGAAAAACATGATTGCATACCAATGCTGAGCTCAACGTTTATTAGCTGCTCTTGTATTCTATTGAACATAATAACAAGAACTGTAGTAAATATAGTAAGTTACGAGTTTTAGATTAGTGTTAACACATTAAGCATTGAGATCTTGTGAAAAAAATAAAACCAGACATTTTTAAATGTTTTGAACAATTACAAGCAGCAGGAGAACAACTGTAAACGTTTACATAAGGCAAGTAATGAAAATTTAAATTCAGGTTAACTTCGTTTTTCATGTATTACAAATCCGTTTTTCTACAATTAACGTTATACTTTAGTTTAATTGCTTTTGGCTAGTCGAAGGATTTTGTGAACTTACTATTTAGTTGTTGTTTTTGTGTGTATGCTTACACATGTGGATTGTTACACTTTGTGAATAGATGATTCTTTGTTTTGTCTATTATAACCTATTACGATTATCAATAATGTTCAAGTAAACGTAAACTGTTTAAAGCGTCAATATTATACGTACGTGGGCACACTGGACAACATTCTCCGGTCGGTGTGTAACGATCAGGACAGTCAACGACAGCGCAGATGACAGCCGCGCATTTGTCTGCAAAAGTCATGATTTTGAATAGATTTTAATACTGGAATGTTATTTGCAGGTCAACGCTTCTTTAGGACAATGACAAACAAATACTAATGATTAAAATCTTGTTGAACTAAAAAGAACTAGAACACAAAGTAAAACAAATCACAAGTTATTGGAAACATCTTAGTATATGTGTCAAGAACCACAACTCAAAAGACATGAAGACGTTAAAGTTTTCTTTCAAGTCAATGACCTTGTGACAATATAGTATATCAATACAAAACGTGTAGTAGTAAAACAACTATTAAAACTTTCGAGAAAAAACAAACACGCAATTACACGTTTTTCAAGAACAAAGTTTTTAATCTATATCAATTTCAATTTAAGATTTATTTGCAAATTAATGGCTTTGGGAAAATGTATGGAACAATGCAACAATTTAAATATCGTAAAATAATATATATAGAAATAAAATTGTTACAAGGTAAGTTCATGTTTGGGCATATATCCCAAAAGTCCCTTGACCTGACTATAGTTTTTCAATAATCTTGATGACTTAACCCAAATTCTGAGAGACCGGATTAAGACTCCGCTGTTCTAGCTGGCTAGTTTCATAAGCTGAGGCTTGGTGTAAATATTACATAAAACAGCACTTCGTTGTAAAATAGTGTCTGTTCTTGTGGAAACCACTTGCTCACTGTTATTATTTTCGCATTTTTAATTTTTTAAATAACTTAGCCAATCCTTTGTGCCATATAATAGGAGAATTAATAATGTGTCGATAGCGTAAAATAAAAATAATCACTCTAACTTTGGCATGCGTCATTATGTACTTGCAGTTTTAATGCAAGCAAGATATGGTATTATTCAGGGGGGAAAACAGTACATGGTAGTGTTAAGGTTGTCACCTTGACGAACACCAATCTGGCTCCCGATGGTAGCAGATATATATATATAAGGTGAAATTTCCATACTTGATGCAGAACTTTGCTTTATTAAAGACACCTTTTAGACTTTTCCCATCAAACCGACATCTGAACATTTTTCTAACAAAGTGCATATATGTTAGAGTGTCAAACGCTCTTTTGTAGTCTTTGAATGTACATACAGTTTTGTGAGTTTAATTCTGAACGATTTGCAAATCGATTAATATTTTAGGTTATCGTGTGTTGTAAAGTGCTAACGGACGTTGCTAAAGGTTAATACAAGACATAATGCCTTGAATATATTCAGTTTATAGTATTGTAATTCGTTCGGGCTTCTTTGGTAACAAAAAAGAACAAAAAATCTTTATATCATATTATCCTAAAAAGGCAAAGAATCGTGGTAATTATATGTTACCACAACTTAACAACTATGCATCAAACACTAACCTGGGCATATAGCGCAGCAACTATCAGGTGGCACGTATGCATCGCGACAATTGACGGCGGCACATTTGACCACCGCACATCGGTCCACGGCTGTAGATGAGAATGGACGCTCAATAATTTTATCCATAAAATGAGGTGTACGCAAAAATCTTAACATTACATGGAAAGCCGTTGATGCGAAGCATCTAAGGCGACGCAAACAGTGGAAGGGGTTGAGATAAAAGCAATATGGGAGCAAGTAACAAAGAACAGTTTGGGTTTTTATTTGAAAGTTTTCAGTATATTATAAATCTCGAGAAAAATAATGTATACGTTATGCCATAGAATGGTTTAAAACAGGATAAAAAACAAAACATTTGCAGATGTTACATGTTTGGAAAAAAGTTGCAAAATTATTATGATTAACTACAAAACTAATGTGTACAGAAATTGCACATGTGCAGCAGCCTCACATTATACAACCAAGTATTGTTCAGATTATATTTTTCTCGAACGTAGTATGTTTTGTTTTTTCTGTCTCAGTATATTGTTGTTTATTTTCAAAGTTACTTTGAAAGTTACAGACACGCAAAAATAAAAATAAATAAATAAAAATAGACCGCCGTTTACCGAAAAAGGACCCGTATTTTACCATGTTTAGAAAGTCCGCAAAACAAACTTTTCCCCCATTTGCAAATTTCAGTGAGCATTCCATATGTAGGCGTCACGCTCCAGCGATTTCAGTGAGCATTCCATATATAGGCGTCACGCTCCAGCGCGTCGCCAATAATGCACAGAATTAAAATAGCTTGTGTCATGTATTCTATCGTCAATAATATACACTTCAAGTCCGTTTTCGATCTTTTTGAGTCTCCTTATTAATTTTGAATCCTCGCCGAATGGGACTGAATTCCAGGAAAGACATAACAAACATTCCTGTATCAAAGTCTCCCAGTTTATATATGTGTTTTTCAGAGATTGTACCTAGTTTATTATGCAAAGGCACTCTATATCAGTAATTATACTATATTTTGTCACAAAAGTAAAGATATATATTTATAAACTGCAAACATATCGCAGTAAATTGAAATGGAACAACGGCAATAAAAAGCGATACAACTAGTGTTATCCTATTCAATGAGAACAAGGTTTAACGGGGTTTGCTTGCTCAACAGGTAACCTGGTAGTACCATCCTACCATATGGTTTTGGAGTTAACCTGTTCAACAGATTCTTGTATTGACCAATTCGATAACGCGTTTACGGTGTATGAGTAAAAATTTTGTACCGGTATGTGCGGATTGCAGCAGCAGCCATTTTCCATTAAACTAACTTACTAAACATTACACCGGTCGCAATAGCTCAGGTGGTAGAGCGTCGGCTTGCGGATCGGGAGGTCGTGGGTTCAAACCCCGGCCGGGTCAAACTAAAGACTTTAAAGTTGGTAGTAGTGGCTTCCCTCCTAACGCTCGGGGCTAAGGGGACAGCATTACGCCTGACTCGTCGGTGTCAGTATAATGGACCGGCCGGGTTCAGTCCCTGGGCACCTCATAAGTGCCCCTGTGCTATAATGATAGAAATGTCGCTGCGCAGTATCGGCAAAAATGCCGGTAAATCAATCAATCAATCCCATCCCATCCCATCCCACTAAACATTACAAGATTGCATTTTGCCAAGAAACCTCCGAAAGTAAAAAGAATCGTAGTTCATTGAAATCGTGCAACAACCCTCTATGTGAGGAGTTCCTATTTGCCCGCTTTACTCAATTACTTAAACCCATACCATATGGTATAATGGTAGCACCATGTAATGTATAGAACAGGTTAACCCCGATTAACCCAGTACTTATTCAACAGTAAAACCTCGATCGAACCGGGTGTGTTAACACTGTCATGTACGAAGGAAGAAAACTACTGAAGATACTTTTATAAATTAATACGCCATCCCACTACTCACAACATGTTTTCTTGGTACAGGCAAGATTTCCATTGTTACACCTGCACGTGTTACAGTCCACCTGTACGGTTTCCCCGTGCTTCAATGGGTGACCATCAGGGGCCTTGCACATTTGCTTCACTTAAACAGAAGTACATCATACTAATAAAAAAACGTTTAAATCCAAAAATATGAATTACCAAAATAGCAACAATGTGAACCGCTCAAATTTCAAGCTGTGAAAAGGTTTAACCACTTTCAGCAAGTTCTTACGTTATTATAGCACAGTCTCAACACAGACACACGTTATGGAAACACGTTTTTCAATAATTTTTTGTGAATTTTAAGTAAGTCCGAGTGGAATAAGGTTGCTATCTACTTTCGGATTTTTAGTTGCACTGTGATAATCTCCATGCAAGTCTGTTGCATATTTCGGTTAATTGCATCCACTTTGTCTTAAATTCGTTATACATGCTATGAGGCGGAATCAAGTGTATACACATACCCTCTGATGGACAGATTGGACAACATTCGCCAGGCGGTGTATATGCGTTTCTACAAAATTTTGGAGTACACTTGACAGTCGAACATTTGTCTGAAAGAAGATAGATGTCCGGAAATGACGCCATAATTTGCTCTTAGGAGAAAGAAGAATCGAGAATTGTAATAATTTGTTAATTAATGCATGACTTTTTAAAACTGGATAGGTTCAAATGAAAACAACAATTAATTCATTAATTCTTTTCATGTGTTTTCACTGATATTGTAACTTTACGCCGCAGATTCTCTTGCAACTCTGCAGTCATTTTACA
This sequence comes from Sinonovacula constricta, assembly GCA_007844125.1. Classification (NCBI taxonomy): domain Eukaryota; kingdom Metazoa; phylum Mollusca; class Bivalvia; order Cardiida; family Solecurtidae; genus Sinonovacula; species Sinonovacula constricta. The sequence goes on along the minus strand of CM017560.1, from coordinate 34,812,769 downwards.
AAATATTGAGTACATGTACTTCGGACTTGTCCAGATACCACATTAAAGTAACGGATTGGCATCTTATCGTTTTAATTACTCTTTAGTATCCGGAAAATACCCGGAGTTCATGCCTCGTAAGCATTCGTAATGACTGTGTATCCATTTCGTTTTTTTTGTTGGGAAGTGTATATGACTGAACAGTATCGCTACCTAAAATTTGCGTATACCAGATCACCTTTTTAGTTAAAATTTGTTTTGTAAGAAAAACAGGTCAGCTATGTATTTCAAGCTGTTTTCATTATGATTATAAAGACATGACTTACCACAAACGTTGTCCGTGCACGTAACGGCGCCGTTCCAGCATTTACAGATATTACAGTCGTCGTCGAAAGTTTCGCCATGCTGGCAAAGTCGTCCTTTGTAAGTGCATGTTTCCGTGGCTAAAATAAAGTAATAAAAATAATAAACGGAGTACCTGTACGAGCATTTGTTTATATATTTTAGAAAAAGGAAAAAAGAAATTTCAGATTTCTTGGTACACTTAAGCAAAATGGTGAAAATATATGGCATAAACAATCAGTTTTGATCTTTGATTCAGGGAGGGATTGAGGAGAAGTATCCCCCACTAACCAGGTCAATGAGTAGATTGTGAAAACACATACATTTAAGCTTAAAAATACTAAGCTTTTAAAGTAAATATTGTCTGTTGACTGCTTAGGTCTGAGAGAGGACCACTTATTGTATATATATTGTATATGTATTTACTGCGATAAAGACGAATGGATCTTGATTCATACCACCGCCCAGACCCCCACCCACCCCACCCCCATTTTTTCTGGATCCGCCTCTGACTGTGGTCCTGATAAAACCCTTTATAAGTAATTTTGGCAATTATGATGAAGAGACCCCGATACTTCATCAACTGTCTGAAGTACATATTTAAATAATGTATGATCTTATATCTCATGTATTCATTTTTTAAAACAATAAAACTAAGATCAGCTCATTATATATGCTAAATTTGCGAATCCATGTTCATGTGTCAGTTTCATATGGACACTTGTACTAAGTTGAGGGTCAATGAAGCAGTTTAAAACAAATGACTTTTCTACACCTACAAGGACACTTAGGACAGCATTCCCCTTGTGGAGTGTAAGCATCTTGACAACTGATTGGCGGGCAGTAAATGGAGGCACACCCTGAAACATCATCATCATCATCATCACCATCATCACATCGTCGTCGTCGTCATCATCACCATAATCATCACCATCATCATCACCATCGACATAGTTGTCGCCGTTGTCGTCATTGCCATCGATGTCATCACTAATATCCTCATCATTTTGATCACCATACACAGTCACATCATCATCAGCAGCAGCACCACCACCACCACCACCATGATCATCCTCGTCATCATTATTTTCGTCTTGTCGCAATTGTTGTCGTGATCATCATTATCATCATTAGCAGTAGCACCACCATTATCATCATCATCATCACCGACAACAACAACATTAAAATTTCCGTCCTCCGTATCTTCATTCTCCTCATACTCGTCACCATCTTCGTCATCATAATAATATTTAACATCATTATGGTTGTCAACATTTTTCACTAGAAAAAACAACAACGCCTATTCGATTCCGAGATAAGCTTTTGAAATACGTGCATTTGGAAAAAAATATAATACAAAACCGTGAACTCATGCTTTAATAGTATTGCTATTAAAAGGTTTTCTTACCTGATGCAGGTGGTGGCGGGGGTGGAGACAAGGGATTTGGCCGTGCTGAAATATATGCATTTCAACATAAGGATTTCTCTTCGTTTAACAAGTCAAATTACATTTTTGTGACACGGCAATAAAACAAGCATGCACACGCATGCACACACGCACGCACACACATATACACACACACAAACACACACACTTAAATCATATTCACATGAGATATATACAAATACAAAAAGGTACGAATAAATAACACAAAGTAAACTTATATCATACATATGTTGTATTTACCAGTTTCGTAATAAAAGATATCCAAATTAAAAATGTCAAAAGCCGAGATGAAACAATATGTTGTTGTTGTTGTTTTTGTAGATCTTTGTTTTCTGTTCAAAAGATGTCGCTGTGATTAAAGGTCTTATCCGATGGTCTGCGATTTTGTTCATTAAACATTAAGCTATGTCAGCTAGTATTAAAATCCGCACTCGAGTTCTCGGCCAATTTCCGATCGAGTACTCGAATACTCGGTCATTTCCACTATCAAATGTTTATTTGAAATGCAGTGTTTTAGTAGCATTTTATTTCAATAATTTTCTTTTCAATTATTATTATCGTCCTCACGTTGGCTAAATGTATTTTTTACGTTGAACACAATTTGCAGTGTAAACTCTGTTTATATATCGATAGAGATCGCCGTCCCTTATTCTGAGTTCTGTACTGACCACGAGCAGCATTGAAGTCAGGTGCTAGAGCAATATTAACACATATGCGCATGCGTATACCAGATGACGATCATGTTTTAAATCGGCTATACGGGGAAAATATGCCTAGAAAACATAGGTAAAAGTGGAAAACAAATGAGATATTATAAATAATATGTGTTTATAAAAAAGCTATTTTAATAAGACTACTACATTTTTCAGCGGGACATCCGTGGCGTAGTAGAAGAGTCGCCGATTTGTAATTCCTTTGACTGCTTAGCCTCCCACCACGTGGGTTCGAGTCCCGTTCGGGGCTAAAAACTTAATGTGAGAGGTCTTCTTGCTGACCTGCTTTGCGTCTTTACCCTGACATTTGTCTGGGGTTTTCTTCCATCAAAACAGCTGGATGTCACTATAATGATCATAAAGGGTGGTTGCAACGAATTTAAAAAACAAAACAAAACAAACATTTTACAGCATGTATAGTATAGTGTGTTCCTTTGTTTGAAAGATAACATGCAGAGCCTCACGTAACATTGTCATAAATTGCTAGAAATTATGATATATATAAAATATTTACAAAATGAAAATATTATTTGACTTCTTGCTACTTAATAGCCTTGTTTTGATTTATTATAACGTTCGCAGAGACAAAAGAAGACTTTTGGCGTGACAATTTAGTCAATAGTCTACTATTATTGAATTTATCGTCCCACCAACAGTATTTCAGTTATCTGGAGACGGTGTCAACTTGAAGCAGATATAGTGTTGACTTCACTATGTATAGCATGCCGTGAACACCTGGCATGATACCATACCCAGTCATATTATCCTGACACCAGGCCAACCAGTCGTGGAACTACCCTTATATTTGCTTGAGCGTTAGCAACGAAGCTTAACGCTTCAATCTTTAACGACTTTGGCGCGGCCAGGGATCAAACCCGGGCCCTCCTGTACCTGGAACCTACGCTTTACCGATTGCGCTTCCGGGTTCGGAGCAGGCTTTGGTTTACTGTCCTACATGTATTTATATTTTGTTTAGTTATTGGAGGATATTAACTATACAATTATTTCACGAACGATAGATCACTTTAAGTGACATGTGTATTATTAATTAGACAATGACGAAAACACAAATCCGTCCGCTCCTCTCTCTTTCAATAACATCGTTAATCTAACATGACACTTCAGTGCCGTTTAATCGTTTCATTACACACTATAAGTCGATGACCCGGGTTTTCTTAATATGATACTTAGCAAACGTACTTAGCAAACGTACTTATAGTGCGAGCGTGGTTGAAAAAGATATTATCGAAGGCCATTCCATGCATGTTTTAGCATATATAATCGCCCAAATGAATCATAAAAATGTAATTATCCTGACACAAGCATGACAATATTGCAAGACAAGAAGCCTAGACAAGAATGACACGTTTGGCATAAATGCGAACCAGCTGCCCTTTTTGTATGGCCTTAAATAACCCCCATTCGATGTGGTAAAAAGTCATCGATGATTGTTTATTGTTTTATATAGCCTGACTATTCGATAGGAGACCAAAAACTGCACGATCCGCACATTTTTGTTGTTTAAAAGAAGCCGAATAACGACATTAGATTTGTAAAGATCTCTCCAACAAACAATATTTATCAAGATCAAAATTAAATCATAAACAGTCGTATGTAGTTCATACTGTTCAAGGTTGAAAGATGTTAGATTGTCGAAGTAGATCTCCACCTGGCTGGTTAAAATACATCACGTCGGACATTTCAAAACAACTAGAACACAAAACATTAGAAAAACATCACCTATATACATGTATGCAGCATTATCGTTGGTGTTGTAAATTCAATTTTATTTTTAAAATATATATATTTGCGTCTTTACCCTGACATTTGTCTGGGGTTTTCTTCCATCAAAACAGCTGGATGTCACTATAATGATCATAAAGGGTGGTTGCAACGAATTTAAAAAACAAAACAAAACAAACATTTTACAGCATGTATAGTATAGTGTGTTCCTTTGTTTGAAAGATAACATGCAGAGCCTCACGTAACATTGTCATAAATTGCTAGAAATTATGATATATATAAAATATTTACAAAATGAAAATATTATTTGACTTCTTGCTACTTAATAGCCTTGTTTTGATTTATTATAACGTTCGCAGAGACAAAAGAAGACTTTTGGCGTGACAATTTAGTCAATAGTCTACTATTATTGAATTTATCGTCCCACCAACAGTATTTCAGTTATCTGGAGACGGTGTCAACTTGAAGCAGATATAGTGTTGACTTCACTATGTATAGCATGCCGTGAACACCTGGCATGATACCATACCCAGTCATATTATCCTGACACCAGGCCAACCAGTCGTGGAACTACCCTTATATTTGCTTGAGCGTTAGCAACGAAGCTTAACGCTTCAATCTTTAACGACTTTGGCGCGGCCAGGGATCAAACCCGGGCCCTCCTGTACCTGGAACCTACGCTTTACCGATTGCGCTTCCGGGTTCGGAGCAGGCTTTGGTTTACTGTCCTACATGTATTTATATTTTGTTTAGTTATTGGAGGATATTAACTATACAATTATTTCACGAACGATAGATCACTTTAAGTGACATGTGTATTATTAATTAGACAATGACAAAAACACAAATCCGTCCGCTCCTCTCTCTTTCAATAACATCGTTAATCTAACATGACACTTCAGTGCCGTTTAATCGTTTCATTACACACTATAAGTCGATGACCCGGGTTTTCTTAATATGATACTTAGCAAACGTACTTAGCAAACGTACTTATAGTGCGAGCGTGGTTGAAAAAGATATTATCGAAGGCCATTCCATGCATGTTTTAGCATATATAATCGCCCAAATGAATCATAAAAATGTAATTATCCTGACACAAGCATGACAATATTGCAAGACAAGAAGCCTAGACAAGAATGACACGTTTGGCATAAATGCGAACCAGCTGCCCTTTTTGTATGGCCTTAAATAACCCCCATTCGATGTGGTAAAAAGTCATCGATGACTGTTTATTGTTTTATATAGCCTGACTATTCGATAGGAGACCAAAAACTGCACGATCCGCACATTTTTGTTGTTTAAAAGAAGCCGAATAACGACATTAGATTTGTAAAGATCTCTCCAACAAACAATATTTATCAAGATCAAAATTAAATCATAAACAGTCGTATGTAGTTCATACTGTTCAAGGTTGAAAGATGTTAGATTGTCGAAGTAGATCTCCACCTGGCTGGTTAAAATACATCACGTCGGACATTTCAAAACAACTAGAACACAAAACATTAGAAAAACATCACCTATATACATGTATGCAGCATTATCGTTGGTGTTGTAAATTCAATTTTATTTTTAAAATATATATATATATATATATATATATATATATATATATATATATATATATATATATATATATATATATATATATATATATATATATATATATATATATATATATATATATATATATATACAGTCAACTCTCGTTATCTCAAATTTCAAGGGACCGTAGAAAATAGTTTGAGATATCCGAAGTTTGGGTTGTCCGAATTTAAGGATAGTTTGTGTAAATCTTAAAAATCTTACCTGTTATAACCAATCTTATTTTTTATTCAATAATCAGTACGTGTATTGTGGGTAGGTAGTGGAAGAATGATAAAACCACTAACGCGACCTCTCATTTTATTTACAAGTTGAGAAGGCCGTGTTCTCAAAAACTGTTACAACAACAGTACAAACTGAAACACTTTAATCAGCGTTAATTGATTAACGAAATTGTTGTTCATTAAATCAGCTAATTAAATAATAATCGATTAACCTCTTCTCTTAATTACATGACATCCTGATTGCCGATAATTGGCGATAAAACTCGCGCCCAAATCTTCGCGAGTTTCACGGTAGGTGTGAAAATCACTATTGTTGCCGTTTTGCATCTTATAGCAATTTGAAGTTTGAGATAGACCAACTGATTTCAACAGTTTTATACGTGTGGGGACAAAGAATTTAGTTTGATATATCCGATAATTTGACACATCCGAATTTGAGTTAAGCGGAGTTGAACTATATAGAAACTATAGGGAAAAAACGGGACCTTAGAAAACAGTTTGACATAACCGGAAATTTGAGATAACCGATTTTGAAATAACGAGAGTTGACTGTATATATATATATACGGACATCCTAACGACATATATATACATCTTATATATCGTATATACATCTTATATATCGTATATACATCTTATATACCTTATATGCCTTATAACTGAATAAAACAACATCCATTTCGCTGTAAATTGATTGTGGTGTGATGTGGTGAGATACACACTACCATGTGATAATAATTATCATTAATTTGTCAGCGGTTAGATTGTTTCCTTGATTATTATGCTTTACAAGAGTCTGATTTTTGAAACAAACAAATAAACTGTCAAATTTGATTAAGTGTGACCAGTTCACTTTCGGTCTTGTTTGTTAACAAAAAGATCATGAGTCATGACCAATATAATTGTCAAATAAAGCCGCCGGAAATGCTATCGGCGGTGATCATATAAAACCATCTTGCGTGAAAAATGAATGATCGCCATGAAATACCATATTATTTATTGGCCACCAAAGTAGCACAAGATTGCTGCTGGTATGTTCATTATTTATCTTCAGTTACTACACTAATGATATATGGGGAATAAAACGCCAGTCGATTTCTGTCAAACAAAAAGATACATAATAGTAATCTGAAGGCAAATAAATCGGACAATACGCATTTTCTTGCCCACCTGAGTAGCTAAATTGATTGTGTTCATAGTAAATATATTTTCTCATTTCAGTCATTTGTTACACGATAAATGATCATGTGACAGATAAGAAATATTACAACCAACGATTTTGTCAAGAAAAAAATGAAAGCACTAGTTGTTTTGTTTTTCATAAATTAATATATATTTATTTTTTCATTGTCTGTGTTATATATAAATAATCATACATAGAAAATCGTAATATATGATACATGTATGTTAAATACAAAGAGGAATACCCTTAAGAAGGTATGCGACATTGACAAGGCTCCAGTTAACCTAATTTGTCAATCAATATTTTCACAAAATAAGTTCCATAGGACTGAAACACAAAACGATTTCCACCCACAAATGTTCACCACACAAAATGCTGTTTTTTAGAATTAAGTCTATTATTAAATGATATTTAAAGGTCAGCTTGACCTGGCTTTCCACACTGAAGCAATTTGTCGTGTAGCTTTAATTACAGATAGACGCAAGGGTGGTACTTGACATGGTTAGCCTTTACGGTGCAGTATTTAAGGGATCAAGTGATGTTTTTAATGCATATTGCGCAAGAGTATTTTGGGGAATTGATTTAGGATGATTATGTCTTTAATACACCTTACACCCCGCCCTCTTTAAAAAGAATGTGGGCGTTCGTGGTCTAGACGTTGGACTACGGATCGAGAGGTCCCGGGTTCGAACCCTGAAACTGACTTCGTGATGTAAGTCCTTGAGCAAGAGTATTTTCTGCACATTGCTCCAGTACTTAGTATCTGAGTACTTGTTCTACCCAGGAAGCGGGCAGTAAAGAGGGATATAAGTTATGATATGGGTTGGAAAAAAGACTTGTTTCCCAATGGACTATAAATAAATAGGTTTAAAGAAATAAACTAACCCTTTGAAAAAAATAATAACTTTGGGCATTTGGTAGGCAAAGTCAGTTTATGGTGTCATCTTAAATTCCAGCCAATGAGAGTTGCTTTAATATTCATTCGGGCTGACTTTACGTCAGCATTTGTAAGTAAGTCAAAATTGATGTTAGACAGCCATGCCAACAAAACGAACTACGAGCAACTCATAAAGTTGCGCAAAAACGCATTTTTTTTAACTCCGACAGCTATATACATGTCTTAAGCATTTGACTAGAATAGTTCCCATTCTGAACACATCTGAATTTTCGCCACTTTCTATAAAGTTCAGGATTGTATTTTGTATAAAAAAGTCCGAGGTGTTCCGAATGATAGCGGGGAATCCGGAGAAAGTCAGAAGTTACGAATATATCCTGACTTATGCTCAGCTACGCCTGTTTATTCAAGTGTCGGTCTCATGTGACATGTCTGATACCATGCCAGGGGTTGGAAGCATACCATCAATATGAAAGAAGCGACTTATTTGATTTACTTTAAATTGAGTCTTCAGGTACCTAAAAACTGTTTATAGGTCGTAATCCAAAAGAACAATGCGAAAAATAAGTCGATCGCGGAAATACGCTAATAAAGTCCTTAAACAACATTTGCCCAACACGCCTGTGTACCTAATTAAACAGGTATCATCAATTAAATAAATGTGGCGGACGGGTAACTTTTCTGAATGGAGGTTCTTTCACCGCCTGGGTTCGAGTCCCTGTCGGGGCATAGGACTTAATGAGGATATGTCATACATCCGGCTATGAGGAGGGCCGGTGATTCTAAGTTCAGGTGTGTGAATACGGTCTTCGTCAGCTTAAAGAAGCTTGGCGTAGCTGTTGTGATCATAATTGTGTCGGTGCGATGTTTTTCAAATGCAAAGCGAACACATAAGTACATGTAGTATAAGTTATTTCTGGCAAACTTTTGTCTAGCCAATGGCATTATTTGGTTTTGAGGAATACGACACAACTAACCCGCCGTATCTTGAATCTGATATCGCTGTACACACAGCATCATGGTTGCTTATAATTATTTCCTAAAAAAATGTAGATTCACTTAACCTAAAAGCAAAGTCGTTTTGAAATATAGCATGTTTACATTTAATTAGATAAACAGATGCAGTATTGTATCCATCGTGATCTTATAAAGTCTTGCACTTAGGAACAAGACATAAAATGCAAATGTCGTTTAAAACAATAAAAACTAGTTTTGCTCACTTGGCGGACAGACTGGACAGCATTCTCCATCGGGAATAAAAGCGTCCTGGCATGCTGGGATAGCGCAGTACATCCGGGCACACAGGGAGGGTAACGGTTTCCCGGATGAAGTTTTGCGGCCGTTGTTCGTAGAGGCCCATACGCTACAGGCAAGAAGAAGCCACAACGCTACCTGGGTCAGTTTAACCGACATCTGGAAAAGAAAAATAGAAACTTAATTGAGTGTATAAATACAATGATATAATGGCCTAGATGTCCCCATGTCAGTACGAACATTTATGTTTATTGGGTTTATCGTCCCACCAAGAGTATTTCAGTTATCTGGAGACGGTACAAAAATATAAAAAAGAGAGAGAAAGAGAAATATATGATAAATAAGGCTATATGCAATGATTGTCCTAAAATGTCTTGCGACGTCAATGACACTCAGTTCCTAACAGAATATCAATAATGAGATACATTGGTGAAATGGAAATTGTCTCCCTTGTTAGTTAATATCCGAGGTATTCCAAACAGTAGGTAGGTCCTTGTAGTTGAAATTCTTGGACTTTTTCGCCTGTTCTCTTGCAGATATTGCAATAACAAACAGTGAATTTCTTACTTTTGCATAAATATAAGCTTAAACTTAATTTAAATTCTTATAGAGATATGTTATTTAAAAAAGAAAATGGACATGTGTATTGATGATGGTTAACCTGGGTATCATAAGCAAGGCAGAAAAGTCCAGAGAGCACAGGCATAAAAACCGAGAAAAACAAATGAAAGGACCTTCTTGTATTTAGGCATTATTCAGGGGAGACTATTCATTAATGTCTCTCATTATTGCAAATGAAATGTTCTGAAGCGCAAATAACATGAAAATATATAAGCAACACCTACATACAGAAACTTTTAGCCAACATCTGAAACTGAAAGCTGGATGCAAAGAAATGGTATATTACTGCTTATTGGTCAAAGTCCATTGACCCCTGGATAAATGGATACACAAGGTGTCCCCGAAAACATCAAAGTAGCAAATAGGTACTAGTGTACCAATGCGACCGTCGTTGGTCATTATATGTTGACACTGGATAAATTTACATAAATGGGTTCAGTGAAAACAATATGATTCAGCATTATTTAGGAAATAAATCTCAGGCTATTGCAGGCGCGTATCTGGGCCGTTTTTGAAGTTACGCACAATTACAAGTGAAATAACCTTTGTAGTAATACTTTCGATTATATTCGGTTCTTTTCTAATGAATAACAGGTAAAATGCGGACATGCGAGGAAAAATATGAACGACTAAAATCCTGACGTGTGTGAGTTTAATCATTTTAAAACCTTTTCAACTTTAATGGTGTGGTAATAAGATTTTATATCATAGAAACTACGGAAATAAGATATATCATTCCTAACCCGGTGTAGGCTTCGACTTTCATAGTGTTTTTGGTACTTTCAGATTTTCGATTTTTCGAACGGAAGTTACGCACGTGCGTAAAGTGCGTAATGGCAGAAACGCGCCTGGGCTATTGCGTTTCCACGCCGTGTGAATTACATTGGGTCCGGAGGACTCCACCAACACTTTGAAGCGATCCACTGTAACTCATACAAGGTTGAAACGCAAAAGCCTGCAATTTATTCCTTATATTTATATTTTGAAGTGTTTAAGCAAAAGGAAAGCAGCCCAAATTATAATTATATTTTTAAATGATATAAGCGTACAATGACTAAAGGGCCTCATTGCCTTTATTTCAAAATGACAACATCATCGGGTCACTAAACAGTTTATAATAGCGGCATGCAATGGGAATGTAAATATATAAGAATGACACTTCTTTGCCTATGTTGCAGATCATTTGGACTGCAAATCTGTCTCTGCTGTTCACTGATCTTTGTCTCAAGGAAATGATGGTCTGTGTTAAGGGACTGGCTTTGTAAATGTCAGTTTAATGATATGCACATGTCCTTTGGTATTGATGGTTACCATAAAGTTTCGTTGAAATCCAGTAAGCCGTTGCCGAGAAATAACGCTGAAACGCATGTTACTCTGTATACATACTGCATAACGTGTCAAGGGCCATAACTCTGTGTTGAGGGGTCCAACCGGAACATGCCGAAAATATGCGCATCTCCTTTTGGTATTGAAAGTTCTCACAAGGTTTCACTGAAATCCAGTCATTTGTTGGCGAGAAAACGCGTGGAAACGAAATTCGGACAGACGAACGGACGGACAACGCCAAAACATTATCCCCCTTCCGGTTCCATAGGCGGGAGGATAATGAATATAAATTACCATACTCCTCTAACCGGTTACGTTTCGCTATGCTACAGTGACCATTGCCGTCTTGAAAAGAAAGTTACTAAGATTGAGATACGTGTGCACACTCCTCACACAAGTTATGTTTTGTTTTGTTTTTGAAATATACATTGCAGGGACAAATTATGACCATTATAGCAACGTCAAGCTTTTTTTGGTATAGGAAGATAGGAACCCCCCCCCCCCCCCCCCCCCCAGACACATGTCTGTGTAGAACCACCGGCGCACCGCAAGTCAGCTGGAAGACCTTCAAAATGTAGTCCAGAGGAGTTACAAATCAGCGACTCTATCACTACGTGACGGGCGTCCCGGTTAAATTTCGTTGTGCTACAGTAAGTTAGTAACCAATGTCTTGAAAAGCAATTGACCATCATGGAAGGCTTGTGTTCATCGGTATAGGTGCTAATATGCAATTATTCCATAAGTATTAAATGCAATAAGTTTAAAACAATGGTTCTTAAGAATATAAACATTCCTCGGACTTAATCGTTTAAATCAAACTGCAATGGTATACTTAAAAGATATCAAAATACATGTATTACAATCTCGTTCAAATGTTGTTCGTCAACCCCATTTTCTTTTTTTTTTCTTTTTTTTTTTTGTGGCAGAGATTACTGTGCAGTGATCTCTGACGTGAAGGTTGTTGAATTAAAAGAATCCGAAAGGATCGCTTTAAAGGCAAGTTACTCCAGTTGCTTGTTTGTTACGTCGTTGCGTTTGTGTTTACGGAAATTTTCCAGTGGCTATGAGTTTATTTTTATCTTCAAATCTTAATTCTAGCTGAAATAATGAATTTAACATTTTAAATGATCAAGAACCATTACAACAGAATAGAACACTACTTTAATATCAATTACTGTTGACACAAATAACCATATGTATCAATTAGTCATTTACAATAACATTGCCGATTTCCGATCGCTCATGACTAAATTAACCCGCAACATGACGTGTCGAGCTTATTTATGTCCGCGGAAGAGCTATTTCTGTCGATATTCTGTCTACTGCGACACATCCTTTATTTTCTGTCACACTTCAAATCCCCCATTAAGGACGTTTTTACAATCACACCGCCTACACCCATTTCCAAAGTCTCATTTACTCATAAACACCTATCTGCTGTATACCGTAATATCTTAAAGGTTGCTGAAGTCCAATGTTGACGACGTCGTACCATGCACCACTATGTCAACTCAAGTTAATACAGCTCTTTTAAATGTTGCTAATTTTATAAAGCAAGCCTTTAATATAAGAAAAAACTACTTTACTATGTAAATGCTCTTTTTCTTTTATAACGATTATATCAACTATACACTGATATTAATGATGTACTCTCCAAATGTTCCATGTTATTTGTTATATTTGTAAAATTGTGATTGTATTACGTGACTGTTGTATTTTATTGTGTGAATGTATGTTCACTGACCACGTGATGTTAGTCCTTGAGCAAGACTAATTTCTGCACATTGCTCCAGGTATTCAGTAACTGAGTACTGGTTCTACCCAGGAAGTGGACAGTCGAGAGGGATTAATATAAGTTTAAAAGAACTTGTTTCCCAATCGACTATAAATAAATAGGTTTAAACGTAAAATTAACCTAATGTATGTTTGTATCAGATGATGTACGTATGTACAAATCTCAATAAACGATGTTCTGTTCTGTTCTGTTATTTGATAACGTACGATTTTGAAGCTAAGGTACAAGGTGATATCCGACAGTTTGCCTGTTATCAAATTAAATATTAACAAAATCTTAATCCTGTTTGGGGCAATGTGGGCATAATTAATGCATTAACTCATTCTGTGATCTAAATAAGGAGGATTTTGAACACTACTTCACTTGTTATATAGTACAAATCTCGAAAAAAAAAAAAAGCTATTGCGTGCAGTCTTTCCAAATCTATAAATACGCACGATGGGGACTTCTGCTAAAATACATACCGACGTCAGATTGAATTACCCGGATGATAATATAACGTGATCCCGAAAGCAAGTTTTCAAATATTGTGACGCATGGCTCAGATAAAATACAGGACATTAATAAATAGTGTTTTGTCGGTTCTTTTCGAGTAACAATAATTTGTATGGATGTTTGAGACCAAACGTCTTGTCCATCCTATAGGATACCACCTTAAAGTTGGCGTTTTTAATTTATGTTAAAGTATTGCCTCGGTAATTGCTTTATGTTTTTCATGATCGCAACGGAAGATTTATGTATAAGATCTACACTAAATAGGTATTATATATTTTCTAAATCCACGTTTTACACATTTTTATACAAATACCGTTGTTATTTTGATTATAACGTTTATTCATCATTTATTTCTTTGATGTTTGTCATAAACGCTTTTCATGTCTATTTTATAAGCATCTTTAAGCCTCTGATGTTATTTAAGAAAGAAATGTCCGAGGAGTTTGGTAAAGACGTAGGTGAATAAATTCACGTACTCTACATCATTGACGTCATTATTATTTGTTAACGCGCAGCGCGTGATCGCAGCATTTCAGCTTAATGTTTGGCCGATTTTTTATGACGGGTAATAAACTAGTGATGCGTGTCTGTACACAGAAATCTTCCTGGACGTTAATGGCCGGTCTTTTGCGATCTTTTACGACGAGCATGTGATTGTTGCCTCGTTCTGAGTGTCTGCTAAGTATCCAGACGACCGCCCACGCACTGTCAGCAGGTACGCTCCATCGTCAATTAGTACGCGTGTAAGTCAATCAGAACTGTTTACAAATGTCCACACATTGACTTCTCCGGTGGTGTCCTTTGTTGCAATCGGAACACCTCGGAATCATCTCTTGGATGAATGTAGGTAGTCGGATAACCTCGGCCATTGCCCTAGATAAGACTACTTTTGAGACAGACGTCAAAACAAAGATGGCAGCTCGGGTGACAGCTCACGACAATACGATGCCTGTAAAACTTTAATTTGTGGCGGCTTTCTATTTAAATCATTCAATTTTAATTTACCAAGCGCAGCAGACACGCAGCTGTCAAACGATGGTATTGTCTATGTTTTGTGCGAACTACATTTCAGGGATATTCTTCTTCCGACTTCTGGCGAACAAAACGATCGTGATTTGAGCAAGTATTATTGCACCAGATACATTCGAGGAATGATTGTCTCGAGGACGGGATTACCCGAGGAGTTCCGATTGCCTTTTGTTGTTGCGCCTACACATGAAATGTCTCTTGTCCTTTTTTTCATTTTATGACGGTGATATTAAATTAAACATGTACTTATGGCCAGAACTATCCAATAATTGTCACCGTAGAAACATTTAGCTATATTTGAAGGGAGACCACGTAGAAATGTCTGGGTAGAATCCCAGGCGCACCGCAGGTCAGTTGGACGTCCTTTCCACATTAAGTCCTTCGCTCTGACTGGGCTCGAACACAGGACTTTAAAGTCGCCGACACTACTACTCCCCTACACGTGCTTCTGTAAGGTTGTTTGTAAAACACTCAAAACAAATAAGAAAAACCACCTCTTCATTTAAAGAATGCATCGTGTGTTAAAAGTTGCATTGTTTTGGAAGCCACAAAAAACCTGTAGGAATTCAAATTCTACGAATGAACAAAATTATAAATCTGTTAAAAGATTTTGATACGCTTAACGTATATATTGTGTATACAAGGTCATCAACAGCGTACTGACTGGCTGTATAGTAGGGCATTAATGTCATTCATACAAGCACGGGCACATATGTGAGAGATCCAAGGCACCGTAGGGAGCATGCGTTTTAAACATGCAGATGGCTATCACGGGGACTAAACACACGCTGTCAATTCATTACATAAATAGTTGAGAGAAACGAACCGTAACTCTGATGGGAACTAGACTTTGCTTTAATACTTTGATTTCTTCCTTGTTTCTGCTACATCAGTAATTGTAAGATGCGCTGTTAACTTCGGCATACTTGGTTATTTATGTTAAACAAGACCTAGCCAAACGGCTGCGAATTCATATTAATGCCTGCTACACTTTATAATAGCTTTATAAGAACAATAGCGTCTTTAAATTAAGCTTTATGATTTGAATGTATTGTCCTAGTTGCTGGGCAACATAGAAGATTACGCCCACTAGCATCAAGGGTGTACATGCAATTTAACGTAGAGTTATAAGAGTGGTAATCATATAAAATAAACGACAAAACTCCATTAAGCGAAACATAGACCAAGCTATTTACAGAATGATATAAACATAAAACATAAAAATATCATAAATGCCTTTTTTAAATAAATAAAAATTAATAACTACAAATGAATTCATGTTAATTATACAACTAACACACATACAAACTATAATAAACTGTAAGAAGTCAATTGTTTTCTACAGTTTGTTTTTAAAAGCAAAATTATATAAATCAATCTCAAAACAAGAATTAGGCATGTATAAAAAAAGATAAAAATACCGGTTCATTAAAAATACCGGTCCATTAAAAATACCGGTCTATTAGTACCAAGAGTATGTATGCCGCTTGTTACAATAACAATTATAGCGTTAATGACAATTAAAACCACATTATCAATACCAAAAACGACAAAAATAACTACACTTATAATGATTTCATTAAACAATTTAATAAACATATATATATGTATAAATATATAACAATTAAACTGCAAATTTAATCTAAAAAGTGAAAAAGATCATCATATCAAAACATATTAAAATGTTCATAATTGTATCAAAATCTCGTTTAAAAATATGTAATAAAATTATTGTCTAATAATAAAATCAGCAACTTCATTTATAAATTCAAAACTATTCCCTAACTTTAACCTACCATGCAGTTAGGTAAGCCTCCTTGACGCGATATCAAGCTAAGCTCACAGCGAACGATTTCGGTAGTTTACGTCGCCAACGTAAATGTAACGTCGTTTTATACCTGACGCTGCCGCTGCGTCGTGACACGCTTTAAGCCGACCATCTGGTGTACGAACTATACTTTCCGCGGTTTACCGTAAACATGCAAACGTCGTGAAATGTGGAAACTGAGCCTTGCTTAATACAAAAAAGAGGGAAATAACGCATTATAAAATTAAAATTATTCAACGTTTCTTTATGCAGCATAAACCACGCGAATAATAACGTTCGTACACTTGATGAAGGATTCTTTTCGATTTTTAAATGTATGCAACGTCGCAGTTGTGAAATATGACAGTTTTGTTTACAGGTACTAAGAAAAGTTTCTAAATGAAGAAATTGTGGTAAGGAACTCTGTACACTTGTGGTCGCGTTTTGAAGTCCGAATATAATGTGTTTTACTCACGAATGGAAGAACCATGAATATAACATATATATCATTGTCAGTTTGATTTGCAGAAGTTGTCATTTGCATCGGCAGGAGAATGCCTTTAGTTCCGTATTAACACATAGACAAGAAGATTATTTTTGTCGGCAATGTTTACAAGCGTCATCATTTAAATCTGTAGAACAGTCCCCCGTTCACCTGTGGATGAAATAATTGTTTTGTGTTCATAATTTGACTGTGTGTGATCATTCGTAACTACCAAACTATTTCTGGACACTCCGTGGACAAGTGTTGTTGTTTTTTGTTGGTTTTTTTGTTGTTGTTGTTTGTTGTTGTTGTTTTTTTTTGTTTTGTTTTTTTTGTTGTTGTTGGAATGACCCAGGGGTTCCGAGTGTTTGCGTGTGTGCGCGCGGTATCATGTTATGTCTTCACGGCATACTATCACAGAAATGACAGCACTTAACAGGCGTTAAGTCACCGCAGAGCAAACATAAACAATAATAGAATTCTTTGGCAGCTGTGTTTTATGGGCATCATTATTGAAATCGGCAGAAAGGGTGCAATATATTATTTGATATTACGCTCGGATATTTATCATTGTCATTTTATGTTTGCAAGTGTCATCATTAAAATAACGTAACATAATGCATAAGAACGCTACGTAACGGAGGTTCACATAGCTTGATATAAAAGAACGTACGTGCATTTCCCACATTTTTTTCATCAAACCGTTAATTGTGGACACTCATTATCGTTGTCACATTTAGACAATTCTTCTCAGTGACAAGAACATGCTGTTTGTGGCATAAATAAATATTTGACAGAAAAGTAAAGGAAGGCACATTTAAACTTTCCCTTAATGTTCTAATGTCGTGATTTACAATTTTACACAACCGAGAAAACATACTGAAATGACGCATCAGACTGTATTATAAATCTACTGATATGTTTACGACATGAAACAGAGGACCACTTAAGCACGGCTTCAAAATACATAGATTATTTGGAAAACGTTAACAGTTGCTTATGGATGACTTTAGCAGGGGGTGGTGGGGAGTGGGGTCCGGGGCTGGACCCCCAACCTGAAATTGTCACAACAAAAATATCTTTTATGAAAAAAATAATCAATCCGGATGTGTCGCATATTTATGTCACTAGTAATATTATCGTCACATATGTGTCCAGTTCAAAAAAGACAAGTAAGCAATCATTTACACCTAGATTGTATTAAAAAAACACAATGCATTGAAATATAACTATTTGTAAAAACATACTAAGAAAATGTGTCCATTTGACCTCTTCCCAACTCCCATGAAAGAAAATATAATTATTTATTATCTTTGCCTTCGATAATACAAACAGTTAGGACTCTTGGAAAAAAAGTGTCTAGCAGTTTCTGAAATGCAGGAAATGGGACTCTTTGACTTGATGCCCACACTCTTCTTGTGGGAGCATGTCTCAAGACCCCCTAACACTACTCGAACCTATGGTCCTTGCTCAGTTTGACTTCTCAATTTATCCCATGTAAAAGATTATCTTTGCTGCTGAGAATAAAAACAGTTTGGACTCATTGAAACAGTTTCTAGCAATTTTTGCAATGCGGAAAATGGATCTATTTGGATGCTACATTTCAAAAAAATTCTGCGGGAGCATACTCAATTAAGACCGCACCCCGCCCCCGCCCCCCGCCCCCCGCCCATGTCGAATTGTTTTTCCTGGATCCGTCCCTGGCACCACAGAATGTTGAATGCGGTACTAATGTAGATTTTTGAAAGCTGTTTTAAAATACATACAGATATGTTCTGTTTATACAGATACACGATCTCATTACACAGAATTAAGGGTGTGCGGATTTTTTTTCTCTCAAAAGGCCTGAATGACATAGGACAAGCTACATAACAAAAACAAGAAATTAAAACATGAAACATGTCATATTGCCTTTTTATATATATTCACAAGGTATTCACAGGAAAACTTCTGAAATGGTTAAATACATGTTGAAAACTTCGTTTATTCTAATAATTGAAGCATATGTCCAAAGCCGGACGTTTGTGATTATGGCAATTATGTCGATTAAATAAAAAAACATGAAATTCCTACATCTCAAAGCTCCCGAGATGCCCAAAAGTATTTGTTAATAAGTCTCTGCAGTATCATAGCTAATACCAGGCATGGATCCGGTGTGTGTGTGAGGGTGGGGGGGGGGGGGGGGGGTGCATCCCCACACCACCAACCAGGTAAAAGAGTAGAGTTTTGAAAACACATACATGTAAGCTAAAAAAAAGCTTTTAAAGTAAATTTTGTCTGTTGACTCCTAGGTCGAAGTAAGGTTCCTTATTGCGTACATGTATATATATGGTATTTACTGCGATACAGTTGAATGGACATTGATTCATCCCCACTTTATCCCCTCCCCCCCCCCACCACCACCCCCCACCGAAGAGGATTCTGGATCCTTCCCTGGCTAACACGTGTATAAAGTGTTCTTTTAAGTTGTTATTCCATTCCTAATACAAATTCACTGATAATCAACTGTTATGTATCGGCTTCATACACAAACGTTGATACATACTTTTCCTTTGTCATTTTGTATCCTAATTCAGACATAAGAAAACTTAGAAAATAAATTAAATATTATGTAGGCCTACATGTTTAAAACAACAAAGACACCATACCAATTCTTTTAGACGACATACATCTCATGACCTTTAGTATTAATACAGCTTTCAAAGCTCTTCATTTGGGCTGTATAAAATATGTTCGCAATCGGTTAACACTAAGTCCATGGTTTCCGTACCTTTGTTTGATAAGACAACATGTTCCTTGTTCGAGGATTGACGGCTACAGCGTCGAAAACTAATGAGTGACAGCTCAATGTCGTCTTGCTAAAATTTGTAAAATTTGTATAAATTCTTTCAGAAATATGCATACTATGTATATGTTTGAAGTAACTGGAACTTGGGTGTTTCTGGCCAACGGTAGTGCAAAAAGTTCATTTGCATCAAGCGTGACTAGTTGTTTTACGACCTCTCCCAAATGGCATCTCTGTGTATAGTAAACAAATTAGGTGCCCAGCTGTGATCTCACTTTGGGGTTTGTTGTCGGTGCTGTTGCTGTTGTTTTGGATCGGCAGGGGCACTCTAAAGAAGGTTATTTTAAGTTCCCTTTATTAGACAAGGTAGTCAATGGTATTTGCAACAGTCAACGGTGTTATTTCAGAACATATAATGTTTGACCATCAAAATGGCACTGAAATCATCAATGTGCAATTGTATAAAACCAATGAACTAATGTTATATATAACATACAACTTGTATTTTTGTCAACAATGGGCCATAGTATACAGCCTTATTTTGAAAGTTTCTTTAAGGTTGTATCCGGTTGTTTAAACCATTATTTTTCTGAAGAAAAAATTCATTGTTACCTGATAAGGTCCTAGAAAATGCTGCTCATTGATGCTCTAGGTCTGTATGAACAGTGAAGCCTAAATCCTCACTCGTCATTGCAAACAGGCATTTCCCATCTGAGCCATGCTGCAGAGATAACTATTTTTTAAACTAAGAAAATCATGTGAAAAAATACGTTAGACATCATGTTATATCGTCATCCAGGTAATCCGCTCTGACGTCGATATCTGTTTTAGCAGATATCACTATCGTTCTTATTTATAGATTTGGAAAAAAATGTACATTTAGAGTGACTTTTTATTTCGCGATGTGTACTTTCCAGCAATAAAGGTTATGTTAAAAATTGGCTTCTCTTCCGACTAAAGTATGAGTTTATGCAGAAATGATGCCCAAAGATACCAGAGGAGTCGTAGGATATGGTTACATGTATTTGTCATAGGCACACTGTCGGATAGCACCATTAAACATGTGTTCTTTGGCTTGCACAATTGTTCGTTTGTTACTTTGTATGTTTGCTTTTATGTTTGTTTGTATGCTTGCTTGTATGTATGTTTGTTTGTATGTTTGTTTTTAGGTTTGTTTGTATGTTTTCTTGTATGTTTGCATGTTTGCTAGTGTGTTTGCTTGTATGTTTGTATTTTTATTGTATTTTTGTTTGTATTTTGTTTGTATATTTTCTTGTATGTTTTTTATGTTTGCTTGTATGTTTGTTTGCATTTCTGCTTGTATGTTTGCTTGTATGTTTGTTTATGTGTTTGTTTGTATGTTTGTTTGTATGTTTGTTTGTATGTTTGCTTGTATGTTTGCTTGTATGTTCGCCTTCATGTTTGTTTGTATTTTTGTTTATGTGTTTGTTTCTCTTTTTGTTTGTATGTTAGTTTGTATGTTTGCTTGTATGTTTGTTTGTATGCTTGCTTGTTTGTTTGCTTGTATGTTTGTTTGTATTTTTGTTTGTATGTTTGTTTTAATGTTTTCTTGTACGTTTGCTTTTATGTTTGCTTGTATGTTTATTTATATTTTTTGCTTGTATTTTAGTTTGTATTTTTGCTCGTATGTTTACTTGCATGTGTGTATGTATGTTTGTATGTTTGCTTCTATGTTTGCTTCTATGTTTGCTTCTATGTGTGCTTGTATTTTTGTTTGTATTTCTGCTTCTATGTGTGCTTGTATTTTTGTTTGTATTTCTGCTTGTATGTTTGCTTGTATTTTTGTTTGTATTTCTGCTTGTATGTTTGCTTGTATGTGTGTTTGTACTATTAGCTTATATGTTAATTTATATGTTTGCTTGTATATTTGTTTGTATGTCTGTTTGTATGTTTGCTTTTACGTTTGTTTGTATTTTTGCGTGAATGTTAGTGTGTATGTTTGCTGATTTGTTTGTTTGTTTGCTTGTTTGTTTGTATGTTTGCTTGTCTGTTTGTTGTATTTTTTGCTTGTATATTAGTTCGTAAGTTTGCTTGCATGTTAGTTTGTATGTTTGCTTGTATGTTTCTATGTTTATTTGATGCTATGTTTGTTTTTATGTTGGCTTGTATGTTTGTTCGTATGTTTGCTGTTATGTTTGTATGTTTGCTTGTATGTGGCTTTTTGTGGACGACGAATGTTAAGGAAAGGAACTTAACATGGAAAACATTTGCATAGTTTTACATGATAATGAATCATTTAAATGTTAATTTTATGGCCGCTTTACGTATACTGTTATCAAATCAACGAAATATGGAAAACGAATTCCAAACAATCCACGACACAAATACGCATCAATCAAGATACTGTCTGACACCTCTTTAAGACGGTAGACATGTGTTTAAAATCAAAATTTTATAGACGATCTCTAGCACTAATGTATATTATTGTTTCTAACAGACGGTACATGTTGTCATGACCATTCATGATCTTTTTGCATCGATTAATATGTAGCTAAAGAGAGCAACGGATTAAAAAAATAAAGGTGCGAAAAGGACAAAAATGCATTACTAGAGCGGCCAGTTTATAGGTCACATCTATGAGCAGGTATTGTTTTTGTTTTAGAGATACATTACAGCGACTAATTGTGGTCATAATAGCGACGTCCAGCTATTTTGGTGGAGGGACATCCCAGTCTGGTTGGAACCCCCATCGCACCACCGGTCAGCTGGAAGACCTTCCTACATTAGGTTCTTCGCCCCGAACGGGACTCGAACCCAGGCAGTGAGTGGCTAAGTAGAGTTACAAGTTTGCGACTCTACTGCTACGCCACGGGCGGGGCGCACCCACGCTCCTTCCCGCCCCATCCCCTTAACCTTAAGCAGGTATATAACACACAAAACCACCCGATTCACACTTTTTTCTTTTCCTTTTCCTTTTTTCTTTCTTTTTTTTTAAATTCGTTTTTATCTTTTTTTCCTATTTTTCTTTTTTTTCTTTTTTTTTTCTTTCTTTCTTTTTTCCTATTTTTTACCTTCTGTACATGCTATAATGGTCGCCTAGTAAACTATGTTTAATGCGAGGGTAAATAAACCCAATTATTAATCTGCATTTAAGTTACTGCTTTAATACCGAGCTAATCATTGTATGTTTGTTTATTTTATTAATTTGGGTTTTACGGCACACCGACACATAACAGGTCATACGGCGCCGAATACAAAGTTTATAATGTGAATATAGGATAATTAGGTTAAAACTAAACTATGTGAGTAAAATATAGAAAAATATAAAAATCTATCTGGTTAATATATTAAGGTAAGAGGGGCCTAAAAGAAGCTATCAAGAATCCTAAACAAAGCATGTCCATAGTGATAAATATCATATATCAGATATAAAAATGAAATATAAAAAGAATTTCACCGTCATGTTTTGGAAAAATCACATTTGAATAGGGTGACTCCCTCGCCTTGTCCCAGGACCATTTTTTACAAGTGGTTATTGCTAAAAAGTCTAATTTGGGGGTTCAAAACTATAATATATTTTAGCATCAGTGGTGTAACTTTATAAGCATAACCCTAAACATTAAAAAGAACTCATTTATATTGTTCAAGTACAAACATTTGATGATTTTACACTGAAAAAGGCATCTATACCCCCTCGGAAAATTTCCTTGACACAGAAACATACACAAACTTTCAAAGTTTCTAAATATTTTAATTATACCAGTATATTTATAAAATGCATATCAAAATTTGCTATATACATATACCAATCACATAACAAATAATTACAGACTTTCACCGTTTAGTTTTTGAAATATTAGCTATAAAATTGTCATATTCCATGTTTTTCTTAACAAAACAACAATAACAACAAACCTGTAAAAAAAGATTTTCTGTCACAATTTTGCACAATACCTTTATGTTTCACAAAGATCTTTTACAGATCTGATTAAAACTGACTTCTGAATGTGTATCTGTTTACAATAGAACTTAAATTGTTGATTTTAATGTTTTCCGTTTCACATATCGACCTCTGCTGTCACTCGGAACTCTTCGGGTAATTCCGTCCTCTACATAATCCGAATATATCCAAAGCTTGCCGGAGATCGCCGAGTAGGTACGATTGCTCTGCTGTCTCTGTCCGCCATTTTGGTATTTTCCGAAAATATAACGTCACGCTTTGGGATCCCAATTTTTTGGTAAATATTTTTTTATTTAAAGAAATATAAGATGTTTTTTGTTGAAATTATTACTTGTTTGAAAAAATATTATCAATATTTGCAAGATACATAAAAAATAATGATTAAAAATGTTTGCTACGATCAAATCCGATTAGTTCCGGAGAACGTGTCGGATACTGCCGAGGGCATTTACGAACTCGATGTCGCCGTTTCAGACAGGATTGGCTAATTAGGCCCCTCTTACCTTAAACGGTTTAAAAATGAATACGTTTGCTAAAAACAGTTTAAAAATCTATAACTTATTAAGAATATTAATCTCATTCAAGAAGCAAACAAGTTTAGAATCCGACACGGTCTTAAACAGTTCATACATGTCATTGACATTATAATATTTCGACCGAACATGGTCTGTGTCGATACACTTTAATCAAATATGGTTGACTGTCAGTGGTTCCTGCTAAAACCAATCTGGCAAGCACATAGTCCAGCGGTAGTACACAGCGTGTGTAGTGAAAATATACAAGACAGCAGGCACTAATACTCACAAAGTATGATACTAGGAAATGTTTAAAGTGAACAGTAACAAATGCCATCGACGTATGATAAATGGCCATGGTCATATTTATATCTGTTATGTTATATAATGAAAAAAAAATATTTGATTTCCACGTGAATTCATGCTTTATATATATTTCGCCGAAGAATGCTACGCAACTCGCACCAAACCAAATCGCGCCAGGGAAAATTCGTACCAATATTGAATAACTCGAAAAAATACAAACGGTAAACAGCAATTAACACCACACCATATCAATTAACACCTAACAGCCAGTATCAGCACTCGTGCCGTAGTTAACACTAACTCGCACTACAGCGTAGACAAGGGGCGAGTTGTCTAATGTTGGTACGAAGTAAAGCTGGTGCGAAATGCGAATTGAAACCTCTGATGGAGGATATAGATTGTCTATCTAGGCATTAAGATTTAATGCAAAACCTAACTATGCTAAAGAATTGTTACGTGAGATATTCTTTACGTAGTGGTTTTATCATTTTACCTTAAAAAATGACAAGTTTGATGTTATTTGGTTATAATAAAACTCCCGAATAGATAAAATACACATACTTCAATTCGTATTTCATTTAAGAGCAAGAAATTATAAACTAAAGTTACTACTTAAAATTATGCAGAAGTAAATTATGTTATCAGTTTAATTTACTCGTTTTCCAGGAAGAATAAACGCTATGCTTAAAACGTTTTTGTTAAAAATTTGGTAACGGATCGGCCTCTTTCCGATCCCACAAAGGCCGACAAAGAGGAAATGTGCTTCATATGCATCCGAAAGAGGATCAAACCAGCTTTCGAGTCCTGAAGAGACTTTGGCTCTATCTTGGGGCTGACTGCCTCAAAAATGTCTGCGTAACTGGAAAAAATCTGCACAAATAAGGGGATCGTTGGTCGCGGATAGGTCCTTTCCGACCCCGACAAGGCCGACTTAGAGGAAATGTGACACCACTTCTTCATATGCATATGAAAGAGGATCAAACCAGGTTTTAACTGCTGAAGAGCCTTTGGCTCTATCTTGGGGCTGACTGCCTCAAAAATGTCTCCGTATGTGGTAGGAAATCTGCAAAAAAGGGGATTTTGGGTCGCGTATAGACCTCTTTCCGACCCCGACAAGGCCGACATAGAGGAAATGTGACACCACTTCTTCATATGCATATTAAAATGATTTAACCAGCTTTTAACTGCTGAAGAGCGTTTGGCTCTATCTTGGGGCTGGCTGCCTCAAAAATGTCTCCGTATGTTGTAGGAAATCGGCAAAAAGGGGATTTTTTGGTCGCGTATAGACCTCTTTCCGACCCCGACAAGGCCGACATAGAGGAAATGTGACACCACTTCTTCATATGCATATGAAACAGAATTGAATCAGCTTTTAAGTGCCGCGGAGCTTTTGGCTCTATCTTGGGGCTGACTACCTCAAATATGTCTCCGTATGTGGTAGGAAATCTGCAAAAAAGGGGATTTTTGGTCGCGTATAGACCTCTTTCAGACCCCGACAAGGCCGACATAGAGGAAATGTGACACCACTACTTCATATGCATATGAAACAGAAATAAATCAGCTTTTAAGTGCCGCGGAGCGTTTGGCTCTATCTTGGGGCTGACTGCCTCAAAAATGTCTCCGTAAGTGGTAGAAAATCTGCAAAAAAGGGGGATTTTTGGTCGCGTATAGACCTCTTTCCGACCCCGACAAGGCCTACATAGAGGAAATGTGACATCACTTCTTCATATGCATATGAAAGAGGATCAAACCAGCTTTTAACTGCTGAAGAGCCTTTGGCTCTATCTTGGGGCTGACTGCCTAAAATATGTCTCCGTATGTGGTAGCAAATTTGCAGAATAAGGGGATTTTTGGTCGCGTATAGACCTCTTTCCGACCCGGACAAGGCCGACATAGAGGAAATGTGACACCACTTCTTCATATGCATATGAAAGAGGATCAAACCAGCTCTTAACTGCTGCAGAGCGTTTGGCTCTATCTTGGGGCTGACTGTCTCAAAAATGTCTCTGAAAGTGGAAGAAAATCTGCAAAAAAGTTGGATTTTTGTTCGCGTATAGACCTCTTTCCGACCCCGACAAGGCCGACATAGAGGAAATGTGACACCACTTCTTCATATGCATATGAAAGAGGATCAAACCAGCTTTTAACTGCTGAAGAGCCTTTGGCTCTATCTTGGGGCTGACTGCCTCAAAAATGTCTCCGTATGTGGTAGCAAATTTGCAAAATAAGTGGATTTTTGGTCGCGTATAGACCTCTTTCCGACCCCGACAATGCCGACATAGAGGAAATGTGACACCACTTCTTCATATGCATATGAAAGAGGATTAAACCAGCTTTTAACTGCTGCAGAGCGTTTGGCTCTATCTTGGGGCTGACTGTCTCAAAAATGTCTCTGTAAGTGGTAGGAAATCTGCAAAAAAGTTGGATTTTCGGTCGCGTATAGACCTCTTTCTGACCCCGACAAGGCCGACAAAGAGGAAATGTGACACCTCTTCTTCATATGCATATGAAAGAAGATCAAACCAGATTTTAACTGCCGCAGAGCGTTTGGCCCTATCTTGGGGCTGACTGCCTCAAAAATGTCTCTGTATGTGGAAGGAAATCTGCAAAAAGGGGATTTTTGGTCGCGTATAGACCTCTTTCAGACCCCGACAAGGCCGACATAGAGGAAATGTGACACCACTACTTCATATGCATATGAAACAGAAATAAATCAGCTTTTAAGTGCCGCGGAGCGTTTGGCTCTATCTTGGGGCTGACTGCCTCAAAAATGTCTCCGTAAGTGGTAGAAAATCTGCAAAAAAGGGGGATTTTTGGTCGCGTATAGACCTCTTTCCGACCCCGACAAGGCCGACATAGAGGAAATGTGACACCACTTCTTCATATGCATATAAAAGAAGATTTAACCAGCTTTTAACTGCTGCAGAGCGTTTGGCTCTATCTTGGGGCTGACTGTCTCAAAAATGTCTCTGTATGTGGTAGGAAATCTGCAAAAAAGTTGGATTTTCGGTCGCGTATAGACCTCTTTCTGACCCCGACAAGGCCGACATAGAGGAAATGTGACACCACTTCTTCATATGCATATGAAAGAAAATCAAACCAGCTTTTAACTGCCGCAGAGCGTTTGGCTCTATCTTGGGGCTGACTGTCTCAAAAATGTCTCTGAAAGTGGTAGGAAATCTGCAAAAAAGTTGGATTTTCGGTCGCGTATAGACCTCTTTCTGACCCCGACAAGGCCGACATAGAGGAAATGTGACACCACTTCTTCATATGCATATGAAAGAGGATCAAACCAGCTTTTAACTGCTGAAGAGCCTTTGGCTCTATCTTGGGGCTGACTGCCTCAAAAATGTCTCCGTATGTGGTAGCAAATTTGCAAAATAAGTGGATTTTTTGGTCGCGTATAGACCTCTTTCCGACCCCGACAAGGCCGACATAGAGGAAATGTGACACCACTTCTTCATATGCATATGAAAGAGGATCAAACCAGCTTTTAACTGCTGAAGAGCGTTTGGCTCTATCTTGGGGCTGACTACCTCAAAAATATCTCCGTATGTGGTAGAAAATTTGCAAAATAAGGGGATTTTTGGTCGCGTATAGACCTCTTTCCGACCCCGACAAGGCCGACATAGAGGAAATGTGACACCACTTCTTCATATGCATATGAAAGAGGATTAAACCAGCTTTTAACTGCTGTAGAGCGTTTGGCTCTGTCTTGGGGCTGACTGTCTCAAAAACGTCTCTGAAAGTGGTAGGAAATCTGCAAAAAAGTTGGATTTTCGGTCGCGTATAGACCTCTTTCTGACCTCGACAAGGCCGACATAGAGGAAATGTGACACCACTTCTTCATATGCATAAGAAAGAAAATCAAACCAGCTTTTAACTGCCGCAGAGCGTTTGGCTCTATCTTGGGGCTGACTGTCTCAAAAATGTCTCTGTAAGTGGTAGGAAATCTGCAAAAAAGTTGGATTTTCGGTCGCGTATAGACCTCTTTCTGACCCCGACAAGGCCGACATAGAGGAAATGTGACACCACTTCTTCATATGCATATGAAAGAGGATTAAACCAGCTTTTAACTGCTGAAGAGCCTTTGGCTCTATCTTGGGGCTGACTGCCTCAAAAATGTCTCCGTATGTGGTAGCAAATTTGCAAAATAAGTGGATTTTTGGTCGCGTATAGACCTCTTTCCGACCCCGACAAGGCCGACATAGAGGAAATGTGACACCAATTCTTCATATGCATATGAAAGAGGATCAAACCAGCTTGTAACTGCTGAAGAGCGTTTGGCTCTATCTTGGGGCTGACTGCCTCAAAAATGGCTCCGTATGTGGTAGGAATCTGCTGAAAAGTTGGATTTTTGGTTGTGTCTAGACCTCTTTTTGACGCCAACAAAGCCGACATAGAGGAAATGTGACACCACTTCCTCAAATGCATATGAAAGAGTATCGAACCAGCTTTTAACTGCGACATAACGTTTGGCTCTATCTTGGGGCTTACTGCCTCAAAATGTCTCTTTAAGTGGTAGGAAATCTGCAAAAAAGTTGGATTTTTGGACGCGTATAGACCTCTTTCCGACCCCGACAAGGCCGACATAGAGGAAATGTGACACCACCTCTTCATATGCATATGAAAGAAGATTAAACCAGCTTTTAACTGCAGAAGAGCGTTTGGCTCTATCTTGGGGCTGACTGCCTCAAAAATGTCTCAATAAGTGGTAAGAAAACTCCAAAAAAGGGGGATACTTGGTCGCGTATAGACCTCTTTCCGACCCCGACAAGGCCGACATAGAGGAAATGTGACACCACTTCTTTATATGCATATGAAAGAGGATCAAACTAGCCTTTAACTTCCGCAGAGCGTTTGACTCTATCTTGGGGCTGACTGCCTCAAAAATGTCTCTGTATGTGGTAAGAAATCTGCAAAAAAGGGGGATTTTTGGTCGCGTATAGACCTCTTTCCGACCCGACAAGGCCTACATAGAGGAAATGTGACACCACTTCTTCATATGCATATGAAAGATGGTTAAACCAGCTTTTATCTGCCGCAGAGCGTGTGGCTCTATCTTGGGGCTGACTGCCTTAAAAATGTCTCCGTATATGGTAAGAAATCTGCAAAAAAGGGGGATACTTGGTCGCGTATAGACCTCTTTCCGACCCCGACAAGGCCTACATAGAGGAAATGTGACACCACTTCTTCATATGCATATGAAAGGGGATCAAACCAGCTTTTAACTGCTGAAGAGCCTTTCGCTCTATCTTGGGGCTGACTGCTTCAACCATGTCTCCGTAAATGGTAGGAAATCTGCAGGACTTTTGGTCGCGTATAGACCTCTTTTCGTCCCCGACAAGGCCGACATAGAAGAAATGTGACACCACTTCTTCATATGCATACGGAAGAAGATTGAACCAGCTATCGAAACCTGAAAAGTCTTTGGCTCTGGGGCTGACTGTCCTCAATGTCTGCGTAACTGGAAAAAAATATGCACAAATAGGGGGATCGTTGGTCGCGGATAGGTCCTCTTTCCGACCCATTCTTCATATGCATCCGAAAGAGGATCAAACCAGATTTCGACTCCTTAAGCGCTTTGGTCTCGATCTTGGGGCTGACTGCCTGAAAAATGTCTCCTCAATTGTTTTAAAAGCAGCAAAGTAATAGATTTTTGGTCGCGGATAGGACACTTTCCGACAACGCAAAGGCCGACATAGAGAAAATGTGACTCCATTTCTTCATATGCATCCGAAATAGGGTCGAACCTGGCTCGCCGATTACATATTTAGCCATTACCTTATTGTCTAAAATATGCTTGTTTGATTTGCTGATCTATCGTTCTGTCGGCCAACAACCTTTAATGGGGGCTAAGGGGCGAGTGGGGCAACATCACGCCGGACAGTCTATTTTCATACACCGACAATAAAAACATACACAAAATTTGAACTGACTTCCCCAAACGTAAAATGATCTTTGAGCAAAATATGCAAAAGGTACAAAGATACATACTACAGCATTCAATCAACTTTTGTATTCTGATATCATTAAGTTTGAGAATCCTCAGGATATAACCGATACTGTTTTAACAAAGTCAAGTTACTCAACATAATGAGTAAGGCAGTGGACAGCCATAGAGAAGACGGTTGAGGAGAGAGTAATGAGTAAGGGAGTGGATAGCCATAGAAAAAGAGGAGTGAGGAGAGAGTAATGAGTAAGGGAGTGGATAGCCATAGAGAAGACGATTGAGGAGAGAGTTATGAGTAAGGGAATGGATAGCCATAGAGAAGACGATTGAGGAGAGAGTTATGAGTAAGGGAGTGGATAGCCATAGAGAAGACGATTGAGGAGAGAGTTATGAGTAAGGGAGTGGATAGCCATAGAGAAGACGCTTGAGAAAGAGTTATGAGTAAGGGAGTGGATAGCCATAGAAAAAGAGGAGTGAGGAGAGAGTAATGAGTAAGGCAGTGGATAGCCATAGAGAAGACGATTGAGGAGAGAGTTATGAGTAAGGGAGTGGATAGCCATAGAGAAGACGATTGAGGAGAGAGTTATGAGTAAGGGAATGGATAGCCATACAGAAGACGGTTGAGGAGAGAGTTATGAGTAAGGGAGTGGATAGCCATAGAAAAAGAGGAGTGAGGAGAGAGTAATGAGTAAGGCAGTGGATAGCCATAGAGAAGACGATTGAGGAGAGAGTTATGAGTAAGGGAGTGGAAAGCCATAGAGAAGACGATTGAGGAGAGAGTTATGAGTAAGGGAGTGGATAGCCATTCAGAAGACGATTGAGGAGAGAGTTATGAGTAAGGGAGTGGATAGCCATAGAGAAGACGGTTGAGGAGAGAGTTATGAGTAAGGGAGTGGATAGCCATAGAAAAAGAGGAGTGAGGAGAGAGTAATGAGTAAGGGAGCAGATAGCCATAGAAATAGAATAAGAGGATTGAGGAGAGAGTAATGAGTAATGAGTAAGGCAGTGGATAGCCATAGCGAAGACGATTGAGGAGACATTTATGAGTAGGGGAGTTGATAGGCATGTAAGAGAGGATTACCGGAGAGTTGTGAGTAAGGGAGTGTTTAAACAAAGAATGGACGAGTGAGGAGAGAAAGAGAGAGAGAGAAAGAGAGATAGAAAGGTACAGAGGGATGGGTGGTGATGTATGGAAGAGGATATAGTTTTAGATTAAGAAGAGCAATGAAAAGACATAGAAGTCAGCTTCAATGTGACCTGTGGTGCGCAGATGATTCTATCCAGGGATGTGTCTGGTTCCACCAATAATAACTGAAGTCCGCCCGTTAATGACCATAATGTCGCTGCGATGTTTTTCGAAAATAAAAGGGTGAGGGGGTGGGGTGGGGGGGGGGGGGGTGTTTAATAGTCAGATTAATTAACCTATTCAATAGAATTATTTCATTGGTCATGATTCAGTTTCTAAAAATGTTGGGGACATTTTTTTCGCTATTTCGCTAATAAAAATGCACTGAATATTATGCCTGGCCATTTTTAACATAAAGACGATAACGACAATTCGCACTGGGCATTCATTTTGCGCATACAATGTAAGTGCTCTTCAGTTGAAAGAAGGAAGTTAAGTAAAAAAGTAGTTAAGTACTATTAAGTAATAGTAAAAATAGGGTTAAAGCGCTTTAAAACTTTGTGTTGATGGTTCGAATCCCGTATGGACTCGCATGGTCAATTCTTTTTCTTCCTACTCTTTCACTTCGACAATTATTTCTGCCATATTCTGCCAGATAAAAAGGAAACATGTGTAGTTTTTAGTTTTAATTTTGTATATAATTTGTATAATTTGTTTCCAAGCAATACTAAATAACAACACACCTCTCTTAAAGAGGATATAACATAATATCTGGAGTTTTCTTATTTCTAAAAAATATATCTTTAATACCAATTTAGAAGACAAATATCCATTAATTCCAAACTGAATGGAGAAAAATGTGTTTGCCGACTATGCATGATAGATTTCCATATAGAGTCATTAATTGATAGAATTTGTCAAATGCTTAACGAGCATATGCTTCAGTTGTACCCATTTTACAAAATAAATAAATAAATAAAATAAACCGTAAGTCATATAATGTTTTTTCTTTTGACGTGTTCAGCATACAAAGAACTATAAAATATGACGAAATGAAAAAGTATGAAACTGTTTTTAAAAAATGTGTCAAACAAACTGAGAAAAAAAGCTGATTTGCATAATAAGTTGTAGTCAAATTATCATATTGTAGTGAAAATCGAATATATTTTTTACTTTACAGTGTGTATGCTATCTAATCATGTTTTGGTAACAAATCGATTGTGTGCAACACTTTAAAAGAATTCTTTTAAGAGAATATTGTTAGTCATACTATTATTGTGTGTTTAAATCTTTGTAAACATGGAAAAGTTCTGGAAAAATACACAGCAAAACTATGTGACCCTATGGTCAGGGTAATGGTGAAAACAAAAACAAAACAACGAGCTCGTAAACCCTCTGTTTTGTCTATGTTTAAATGGAGCATAGTTTTAAAAAAAATATGTAAAAATGAAGAAATCAATTAAAGGAAATAAGATATAGGAATCGTCTTCACAACGCGTGTTGTCCTATTCCCAAATTCGTATAAAATTATTCTATATATCAACTACTATTAAAGTGTGTTATTAAGTAATATTATCAATAAATCAACAATGTTACTTCATTGCTCTCTGTCTCTATCTCGTCTCTCTCTCTCTCTCTCTCTCTCTCTCTCTCTCATTCTCTCTCACTCGCTCGCTTCTCCCTCTCTCTCTTCTCTCTCTCTTCGCTCTCTCTCCTCTCTCACTTCTCTCTCTCCCTTTCTCTCTTATCTCTATTCTCTCTCTATTCTTTCAATCTTCTCTCTCCTCTCCCTCTCTTTCTCTCTTCTCTCTCTCTCTCTCTCTCTCTCTCTCTCTCTCTCTCTTTATCCCTCTTTCAGTCATTCTTTCATTGTCAAAAATGGGATCTACAAGTTCACTATGAGAAATCTAAAGAGTATAATATCAAAAACGACGAGACTTACATAAACAATATTGATCAGGTGTGTGCATGTGAACTGTGGTTAAAGAGTTAAAGTAGACGGGAACAATAATTAAAAAAAACAACAGGAGGATCTGGCATTAAAAACAATATGTCCTTACTCCTCTGGGAAAGTATTAAGGACATCAATAATAAAAAGACTAGATATTTGCACTTAACACCTAGTATCCTAAGTCAGTTCAATTTAAGGGTTTTAAGATATAAATTACGCAAGTACTGCTTCAACTGACCAATATAGATGCCCATTATATTTCGGTAAATTGCAGCTGAAAATATTTAATTACGTCACGCATACTATTGTTGAATGACTTTAATACAGGTTTAAGAAAATGACGACAGAATGTAAGATACCTTCCTAAAGACAGTCGGTTTCAACTAGGTATGGTTAGGCCATTAGTACTGATTTTAAACAATAAAAAGACGTTGAGTTTTGTATTAAATCTTTATCGAAGAAAAATGGGTTGTGTATTTTGTTTAACAACCTAACAAATTTTAAAGATCGTTTTGAATTAGTAAATATTATTATGATACATTGCCTTTTACGTATTGAGTATACTTGTCTAAAATAAACTTATCTGCCGATAAGTTAAGGATTGTAACAGGAAAAAACGATAGAATTATTATTTTGTCTTATTTTGTTCATTTTCTCAGAATGCATATTAGTTTTATTAGAAAAATACAATGGTGCTATCATTGAACACATTTGTCGTAAAATCGGAATAATTTAACAAATAAATAATCAGTATTATTATAAATATTATTATTTTAATTAAATTGTTAAATACCCATTCCACAAACTTGGTATTTTTCCTAAAATTACGTTCATTTACCTTAATGAGAAAATTTTGTTGTTTATTTTATCATTTGAAACTTAATTGCTGTTAATTTGAATGTGAACACATGTATTTAACAACGTTATGAGTATAGGCTGCAGTGTCAGTTGTAATAAATACCTACACTATTTATTGTACTTTTTAGTCAAACGTTAGCGTCTTATGATATGAGAACAATTTGCAAATATTTAATTGTTCTCAGATTTATGCCATGTAAACTTGTCAAAAACAGTTGATGTTTTCCAAAATCGAGCTAAATAAATAGTTTTCCATGTATACCCACTACAAGATAGTTGCGTGTACACATTTCGGAGCGGCTACTTAATTTGGTTGTTTTTAAAATGAAGTACGGTTTTAGAAATATTGAAAAATACCATCTTTCACCTTTACTTTACTTTACTTTACTTTTACCAAAGATCCATATGTCGATGCTTTTACGAGACTTTGAAAGGCAAATTTGAAATACTAGAAATAAAATGTAATATCAAAGAAAATGCAAAAAAGTTATTGTTCGCTTGGAAGGTGTTCCTAAAATGTGAAGTGGTGTCAGATTTTCTCTATGTTGGCCTTGTCGGTGTTGGAAAAAGGCCTCTCCGCGATAATGAAAATCTGCTTTTTTCGGATATCCGACCAAATACATATATAAAAGCTTTTTTGAGTGCAGATATTTGACCAAATACGGAGACATTTTCATGATAGCCAGCCGAAAGATAGAGCCCAATGCTCTTCAGTAGTCGGAAGATGGTTTGATCATATTTCGGATGTATACAAAGAAGTGGTGTTTATTCTATGTCTGCCTAGTCGGGATCGGGAGGACCCTCAGCGACCAAGAAAATCCGCTTTTTTTTCGGATTTCCGACCAAATATATATAGATTATTAGGCAGTCAAGATAGAGACCATGAAACGAAAGCTAGTTCGATCCTCTTTCAGATGCATATGAAGAAATGCTGTCACATTTCTTCTATGTCGGCCGTGTGGGGGTAGGAGTAAGGTCTATACGCGACAAAAAATCCCTTATTTTACAGATTTCCTAATTCATACGGAGACATTTTTGAGGCAGTCAGCCCCAAGATAGAGCCAAAGTCTTGTCAGGACTCGAAAGCTGGTTCGATCCTCTTTCAGAAGCATATGATAAAGTGGAGTCACATTTCCTCTATGTCGGCCTGGTCCGGGTCGAAAAGAGGTCCATACGCGACCAAAAATCCCCCTTTTTTGCAGATTTCCTACCACTTACGAGATATTTTTGAGGTAGTCAGCCCCAAGATAGCGCCAAACGCTCTGCAACAATTAAAAGCTGGTTTGATTCTCTTTCATAAGCATTTGAGGAAGTGGTGTCACATTTCCTTTATGTCGGCTTTGTCGGGGGCGGAAAGAGGTCTATACGCGACCAAAAACCCCCTTTTTGCAGATTTCCTACCACTTACGAGATATTTTTGAGGTAGTCAGCCCCAAGATAGCGCCAAACGCTCTGCAGCAGTCAAAAGCTGGTTTGATCCTCTTTCATATGCATATGAAGAAGTGGTGTCACATTTCCTCTATGTCGGCCTTGTCGGGGTCGGAAAGAGGTCTATACGCGACCAAAAATCCCCCTTTTTGCAGATTTCCTACCACTTACGAGACATTTTTGAGGTAGTCAGCCCCAAGATAGAACCAAACGCTCTGCAGCAGTCAAAAGCTGGTTTGATCCTTTTTCATATGCATATGAAGAAGTGGTGTCACATTTCCTCTATGTCGGCCTTGTTGGGGTCGGAAAGAGGTCTATACGCGACAAAAAAAAACACATTTTTTTTGCAGATTTTCTACCACATTCAGAGACATTTTTAAGGTAGTCAGCCCCAAGATAGAGCCAAACGCTCTAAGGCAGTTAAAAGCTGGTTTGATCTTCTTTCATATGCATATAAAGAAGTGGTGTCACATTTCCTCTATGTCGGCCTTGTCGGGGTCGAAAAGAGGTCTATACGCGACCAAAAATCCCCCTTTTTGCAGATTTCCTACCACATAGGGAGACATTTTTGAGACAGTCAGCCCCAAGATAGAGCCAAACGCTCTGCAGCAGTTAAAAGCTGGTTTGATCCTCTCTCATATGCATATAAAGAAGTGGTGTCACATTTCCTCTATGTAGGCCTTGTCGGGGTCGAAAAGAGGTCTATACGCGACCAAAAATTCCCC
Source organism: Sinonovacula constricta (assembly GCA_007844125.1). Lineage (NCBI taxonomy): Eukaryota > Metazoa > Mollusca > Bivalvia > Cardiida > Solecurtidae > Sinonovacula > Sinonovacula constricta. Next base: position 34,776,261 of record CM017560.1, on the reverse strand, counting down.
TTTTTTGCAGATTTCCTACCATATAGGGAGACATTTTTGAGGCAGTCAGCCCCAAGATAGAGCCAAAGCGCTCTTGCAGGACTCGAAAGCTGATTCAATCTCTTTCATATGCATATGAAGAAGTGGTGTCACATTTCCTCTATGTCGGCCTTGTCGGGGTCGGAAAGAGGTCTATACGCGACCAAAAATGTCCCTTTTTTGCAGATTTCCTACCACTTACAGAGACATTTTTGAGACAGTCATCCCCAAGATAGAGCCAAGCGCTCTACGGCAGTCAAAAGCTGGTTTAATCCTCTTTCATATGCATATGAAGAAGTGGTGTCACATTTCCTCTATGTCGGCCTTGTCGGGGTCGGAAAGAGGTCTATACGCGACCGAAAATCCAACTTTTTTGCAGATTTCCTACCACATTCAGAGACATTTTTGAGACAGTCAGCCCCAAGATAGAGCCAAGCGCTCTGCGGCAGTAAAAGCTGGTTAGATCTTCTTTCATATGCATATGAAGAAGTGGTGTCACATTTCCTCTATGTCGGCCTTGTCGGGGTCGGAAAGAGGTCTATACGCGACCGAAAATCCAACTTTTTTGCAGATTTCCTACCACTTTCAGAGACATTTTTGAGACAGTCATCCCCAAGATAGAGCCAAGCGCTCTGCGGCAGTCAAAAGCTGGTTTAATCCTCTTTCATATGCATATGAAGAAGTGGTGTCACATTTCCTCTATGTCGGCCTTGTCGGGGTCGGAAAGAGGTCTATACGCGACCAAAAATCCCGTTTGTTTGCAGATTTCCTACCACATACGGAGACATTTTTGAGGCAGTCAGCCCCAAGATAGAGCCAACGCTCTGCGGCAGTTAAAAGCTGGTTTAATCCTCTTTCATATGCATATGAAGAAGTGGTGTCACATTTCCTCTATGTCGGCCTTGTCGGGGTCGGAAAGAGGTCTATACGCGACCGAAAATCCAACTTTTTTGCAGATTTCCTACCACATTCAGAGACATTTTTGAGACAGTCAGCCCCAAGATAGAGCCAAGCGCTCTTCAGCAGTTAAAAGCTGGTTTGATCTCTCTTCATATGCATATAAAGAAGTGGTGTCACATTTCCTCTATGTCAGCCTTATCGGGATCGGAAAGAGGTCGATACGCGACCAAAAAATCCAACTATTTTGCAGATTTCCTACCACATTCAGAGACATTTTTGAGGCAGTCAGCCCCAAGATAGAGCCAAGCGCTCTACGGTAGTCAAAAGCTGGTTTAATCCTCTTTCATATGCATATGAAGAAGTGGTGTCACATTTCCTCTATGTCGGCCTTGTCGGGGTCGGAAAGAGGTCTATACGCGACCGAAAATCCAACTTTTTTGCAGATTTCCTACCACATTTAGCGACATTTTTGAGACAGTCATCCCCAAGATAGAGCCAAGCGCTCTGCGGCAGTCAAAGCTGGTTTAATCCTCTTTCATATGCATATGAAGAAGTGGTGTCACATTTCCTCTATGTCGGCCTTGTCGGGGTCGGAAAGAGGTCTATACGCGACCAAAAAATCTCCTTTTTGCCGATTTCCTACCACATACGGAGACATTTTTGAGGCAGTCAGCCCCAAGATAGAGCCAAACGCTCTGCAGCAGTTAAAAGCTGGTTTGATCCTCTTTCATATGCATATGAAGAAGTGGTGTCACATTTCCTCTATGTCGGCCTTGTCGGGGTCGGAAAGAGGTCTATACGCGACCGAAAATCCAACTTTTTTGCAGATTTCCTACCACATTCAGAGACATTTTTGAGACAGTCATCCCCAAGATAGAGCCAAGCGCTCTGCGGCAGTCAAAAGCTGGTTTAATCCTCTTTCATATGCATATGAAGAAGTGGTGTCACATTTCCTCTATGTCGGCCTTGTCGGGGTCGGAAAGAGGTCTATACGCGACCGAAAATCCAACTTTTTTGCAGATTTCCTACCACATTACGAGACATTTTTGAGGCAGTCAGCCCCAAGATAGAGCCAAGCGCTCTGCGGCAGTCAAATGCTGGTTTAATCCTCTTTCATATGCATATGAAGAAGTGGTGTCACATTTCCTCTATGTCGGCCTTGTCGGGGTCGGAAAGAGGTCTATACGCGACCAAAAAATCCAACTTTTTTGCAGATTTCCTACCACATTCAGAGACATTTTTGAGACAGTCAGCCCCAAGATAGAGCCAAGCGCTCTGCGGCAGTTAAAAGCTGGTTTAATCCTCTTTCATATGCATATGAAGAAGTGGTGTCACATTTCCTCTATGTCGGCCTTGTCGGGGTCGGAAAGAGGTCTATACGCGACCGAAAATCCAACTTTTTTGCAGATTTCCTACCACATTCAGAGACATTTTTGAGACAGTCAGCCCCAAGATAGAGCCAAGCGCTCTGCGGCAGTCAAAAGCTGGTTTAATCCTCTTTCATATGCATATGAAGAAGTGGTGTCACATTTCCTCTATGTCGGCCTTGTCGGGGTCGGAAAGAGGTCTATACGCGACCAAAAATCCAACTTTTTTGCAGATTTCCTACCACATTACGAGACATTTTTGAGGCAGTCAGCCCCAAGATAGAGCCAAACGCTCTGCGGCAGTTAAAAGCTGGTTTGATCCTCTTTCATATGCATATGAAGAAGTGGTGTCACATTTCCTCTATGTCGGCCTTGTCGGGGTCGGAAAGAGGTCTATACGCGACCGAAAATCCAACTTTTTTGCAGATTTCCTACCACATTCAGAGACATTTTTGAGACAGTCAGCCCCAAGATAGAGCCAAGCGCTCTTCAGGCAGTTAAAAGCTGGTTTAGATCCTCTTTCATATGCATATAAAGAAGTGGTGTCACATTTCCTCTATGTCGGCCTTGTCGGGGTCGGAAAGAGGTCTATACGCGACCGAAAATCCAACTTTTTTGCAGATTTCCTACCACATTCAGAGACATTTTTGATACAGTCAGCCCCAAGATAGAGCCAAGCGCTCTACGGCAGTCAAAAGCTGGTTTAATCCTCTTTCATATGCATATGAAGAAGTGGTGTCACATTTCCTCTATGTCGGCCTTGTCGGGGTCGGAAAGAGGTCTATACGCGACCGAAAAATCCAACTTTTTTGCAGATTTCCTACCACTTTCAGAGACATTTTTGAGACAGTCAGCCCCAAGATAGAGCCAAGCGCTCTGCGGCAGTCAAAAGCTGGTTTAATCCTCTTTCATATGCATATGAAGAAGTGGTGTCACATTTCCTCTATGTCAGGCCTTGTCGGGGTCGGAAAGAGGTCTATACGCGACCAAAAATCCAACTTTTTGCAGATTTCCTACCACATACGGAGACATTTTTGAGGCAGTCAGCCCCAAGATAGAGCCAAACGCTCTGCGGCAGTTAAAAGCTGGTTTAATCCTCTTTCATATGCATATGAAGAAGTGGTGTCACATTTCCTCTATGTCGGCCTTGTCGGGGTCGGAAAGAGGTCTATACGCGACCGAAAATCCAACTTTTTTGCAGATTTCCTACCACTTTCAGAGACATTTTTGAGACAGTCAGCCCCAAGATAGAGCCAAGCGCTCTACGGCAGTCAAAAGCTGGTTTAATCCTCTTTCATATGCATATGAAGAAGTGGTGTCACATTTCCTCTATGTCGGCCTTGTCGGGGTCGGAAAGAGGTCTATACGCGACCAAAAATCCACTTTTTTGCAGATTTCCTACCACATTACGGAGACATTTTTGAGGCAGTCAGCCCCAAGATAGAGCCAAGCGCTCTGCGGCAATTAAAAGCTGCTTTATCCTCTTTCATATGCATATGAAGAAGTGGTGTCACATTTCCTCTATGTCGGCCTTGTCGGGGTCGGAAAGAGGTCTATACGCGACCGAAAATCCAACTTTTTTGCAGATTTCCTACCACTTTCAGAGACATTTTTGAGACAGTCAGACCCAAGATAGAGCCAAGCGCTCTACGGCAGTCAAAAGCTGGTTTAATCCTCTTTCATATGCATATGAAGAAGTGGTGTCACATTTCCTCTATGTCGGCCTTGTCGGGGTCGGAAAGAGGTCGATACGCGACCAAAAAATCCAACTATTTTGCAGATTTCCTACCACATTCAGAGACATTTTTGATACAGTCAGCCCCAAGATAGAGCCAAGCGCTCTACGGCAGTCAAAAGCTGGTTTAATCCTCTTTCATATGCATATGAAGAAGTGGTGTCACATTTCCTCTATGTCGGCCTTGTCGGGGTCGGAAAGAGGTCTATACGCGACCGAAAATCCAACTTTTTTGCAGATTTCCTACCACTTACAGAGACATTTTTGAGACAGTCAGCCCCAAGATAGAGCCAAGCGCTCTACGGCAGTCAAAAGCTGGTTTAATCCTCTTTCATATGCATATGAAGAAGTGGTGTCACATTTCCTCTATGTCGGCCTTGTCGGGGTCGGAAAGAGGTCTATACGCGACCGAAAATCCAACTATTTTTGCAGATTTCCTACCACATTCAGAGACATTTTTGATACAGTCAGCCCCAAGATAGAGCCAAGCGCTCTACGGCAGTCAAAAGCTGGTTTAATCCTCTTTCATATGCATATGAAGAAGTGGTGTCACATTTCCTCTATGTCGGCCTTGTCGGGATCGGAAAGAGGTCTATACGCCACCAAAAATCCACCTTTTTTTGCAGATTTCCTACCACATTCAGAGACATTTTTGATACAGTCAGCCCCAAGATAGAGCCAAGCGCTCTACGGCAGTCAAAAGCTGGTTTAATCCTCTTTCATATGCATATGAAGAAGTGGTGTCACATTTCCTCTATGTCGGCCTTGTCGGGGTCGGAAAGAGGTCTATACGCGACCAAAAAATCTCCTTTTTGCCGATTTCCTACCACATACGGAGACATTTTTGAGGCAGTCAGCCCCAAGATAGAGCCAAACGCTCTGCGGCAGTTAAAAGCTGGTTTGAATCCTCTTTCATATGCATATGAAGAAGTGGTGTCACATTTCCTCTATGTCGGCCTTGTCGGGGTCGGAAAGAGGTCTATACGCGACCGAAAATCCAACTTTTTTGCAGATTTCCTACCACATTCAGAGACATTTTTGAGACAGTCAGCCCCAAGATAGAGCCAAGCGCTCTGCGGCAGTCAAAAGCTGGTTTAATCCTCTTTCATATGCATATGAAGAAGTGGTGTCACATTTCCTCTATGTCGGCCTTGTCGGGGTCGGAAAGAGGTCTATACGCGACCGAAAATCCAACTTTTTTGCAGTTTTCCTACCACTTACGAGACATTTTGAGTTAATCAGCCCCAAGATAGAGCCAAACGCTCTGCAACAATTAAAAGCTGGTTCGATCCTCTTTCATATGCATTTGAGGAAGTGGTGTCACATTTCCTTTATGTCGGCCTTGTCGGGGTCGGAAAGAGGTCTATACGCGACCAAAAATCACCCACTTTGCAGATTTCCTAACACATACGGAGATATTTTTTAGGCAGTCAGCCCCAAATAGAGCCAAACGCTCTTCAGCAGTAAAAAGCTGGTTTGATCCTTTCTCATATGCATATAAAGAAGTGGTGTCACATTTCCTCTTTGTCGGCCTTGTCTGGGTCGAAAAGAGGTCTATACGCGCCCAAAAATCCAACTTTTTTGCAGATTTCCACATACGGAGATATTTTTGAGGCAGTCAGCCCCAAGATAGAGCCAAAGGCTCTGCGGCAGTTAAAAGCTGGTTTGATCCTCTTTCAGATGCATATGACGAAGTGCTGTCACATTTCCTCTATGTCGACCTTGTCGGGGTAGGAATGACGTCTATACGCGACCAAAAATCCCTGTTTTGCAGATTTTCTAAACCATACGAAGGCATTATTGAGGCAGTCAGCTCCACAATAGAGCCGAATTTGTATTCAGGACTCGAAAGCTGGTTCGATCCTCTTTCAGATGCATATGAGAAGTGGTGTCACATTTCCTCTATGTCGGCCTTGTTGCGGTCGGAATAAGGCGCCTATCCGCGACCAAAAATCCTCTTTTTCGGATTATTTTACCAAATTCCTACACTCCTTTTCGGCAGTCCTCTTGAGGATCCGAATGCCGCTTCGATGCTCTTTCGGATGCATATGAAGAAGTTCTGTCACATTTCCTATGTGTCGGCCCTGATTTGCTCGAAAAGAGTCATATCTGCATTCAAAAATTGCGGATATTTTACCACTTACGAGGACACCTTTTGGCAGTCAGACCCAAGATTGTGTCCAAGCTACCTTAGGAGTCGAAAGGTTCGATCCCCTTGAAAATGTTTGTCGCATTTCCTCTACGTCGGCCTACTCTGGGTCGGAAAGAGTTCGACCAGCGGCCCCCACCCCCCCCCCCCCCCCCCCCCCCCCCCCCCCAAAACCTGTCTGCACCTACTTTTTCTTTTGTATCCTAATGTACTTCTACATTGTTTTAAAAAGAGAAATCACACACACACACACCACACACACACACCACACACACACACACACACACACACACACACCACAACACGCACGCACGCACGCACGCACGCACGCACGCACACACGCACACACACGCACACATACCCCTCGCCCAATAACTCAGAAAAGTAATATTATTTGAAAATATTTATCTTGTTGAACATTTATGTTTACTTGTTGAACTAACTTTACACCTTTATAACGTTCGTTCTAAATTTTTAATCAGCAGGGTTTTATCTTTTAAAATAAGCTACCTTCATTGCATGTTTTGCGAAGTGATTCAATATTAAAATGAATAAAATAACTATTGTTGGGCAATAACTTTATTATTATAGATCTCTTACATAAAGAGCAGCTTGCCGGCTACATTAAAAATTAGTATCGGGTATCGTTGTGGCTCGCCGCTCGTGTGTAAAGTTTACA